>CM021104.1:635586116-635851641 GCA_007115665.2 Sequoiadendron giganteum | reverse complement strand
GGGAAGGAGAGAGGGAGAGAGTGAGTGGGAGAGACAGACCTAAGAGGGAGATGAAGAGAGAGATAGTGTGTGTGTGTGTGAGAGAGAGAGAGAGAGAGAGAAAGTGGGAGATAGAGAGACCTGAGAGGGAGAGGGAGAGTGTGAGTAAGAGAGAGAGGGAGTAGGAGAGACTTGAGAGAGAGAAAGAGAGAGGGAGATAGAGAGAAGGAGAGAGTGGGAGAGACCTGAGAGAGAGAGAGAGGGAGGGAGGGAGGGAGACTTGATAGGGATAGAAATAAATAGAGGGAGGGAGGGAGAGGGAGAGAGGGAGGGAGAGAGGAGAGAGAGTGGGAGAGAGACCTAAGATGGAGATGGAGAGAGTGTGTGTGTATGTTTATGTGTAAGAGAGAGAGAGAGATATTTTGGAGATGGAGAGAGAGAAAGAGAGGGAGATGGAGAGTGAGAGGGAGAGGGAGAGGGAGAGGGAGAGAGGGAGAGGGAGTGGTATGGATTTGAGACAGAGACAAAGACAAAGACAAAGATAGACAGAGATAGACAGAGATAGAGAGATAGAGAGATAGAGACAGACAGAGAGATAGAGAGAAAGAGAGAGAGAGAGAGAGAGAGACCTAAAAGGTAAATTGAGAGTGGGAGAGAGAGACTTGAGAGGGAGAGAGGGAGAGAGATAGAGGGAGGGAGAGACAGAGACTTGAGAGGGAGAGGGAGATAGAGGGAGGGAGAGGGAGAGATACTTGAGAGGAAGAGAGGAAGGGAGAGAGGGAGAGAGTGTGAGAGAGAGACCTACAAGGGAGATATTGTGAGTGTGAGTGAGAGATTGAGAGAGAGAGAGGGAATGGGAGAGGCCTGATAGAGAGAGATCTAAGGGAGAGAGAGGGAGTCAAAGAGACTTGAGAGAGACCTAAGATGGAGAGAGACTTAAGAGGGAGAGAGACTTCAAAGGGAGGGAGAGAGAGAGAGGGAGATGGGAGATGGAGAGTGAGAGGGATATGGAGAGGGGGAGAGAGAGAGGGAGAGGGAGTGGCAGGGACCTAAGAGATACTTGAGAGGGGGAGAGGAAGGGGGAGAGGGGGAGAGAGAGTGAGAGAGAGACCTGAGAGGGAGAGAGTGTGAGTTTGAGTGAAAGATAGAGAGAGAGGGAGTGGGAGAGACCTGATAGAGAGAGACCTAAGAGGGAGGGAGGGAGTTGGAGAGACCTAAGAGAGATAGAAACTTAAGAGGAAGAGAGACTTCAAAGGGAGGGAGAGAGATAGATGGAGAGGGGATATGGAGAGTGAGAGGGAGATGGAGAGGGGGAGAGAGAGAGGGAGAGGGATTGAGAGGGACCTGAGAGAGAGAGAGAGAGAGAGAGAGAGAGAGAGAGAGAAGAATGGAGATAGAGGTAGAAAGATAGGTGTAGAGCTCAAGGAGAGAGAGTGAGAAAAATAGACATAAAGAGGGACAAAGAGAGAAGAAAGGAGGGATGGATAGGTCTAGAGTTTAAGGGGATATATAGTGATATATAGAGAGGTGGAGAAAGGGACAAAGAGATGTGATGATTTATGAACACTTTTTCATCTTTTTACTAAAAAAAATATAAATATTTCATTATTCATTACTTTTTTTAAAGTTTCAAGTATTTTGAGATGAGTGTTACAAAAAAATCATGAAAAGGAGACTTTGTGTGTGAAAGTAGTGAGCATTTGATGTTTCAAAAATGAAATATGAAGTTAAAATTATTATAGAATTAATTTTTGTGTACAATATAAAAAAACCACCTAGTCCATTGCGTAGATCTCTCAATCACCTTTCCAACACCTAACAAAAGTTGAACTTTCGATAAGAAACATAAAAGTTATGCCCATTTTACTAAAGAGGGTTTTTTAGGTCTTCAAAATAGATATCCATTTTATTTTTCAAAACGGGTATCCGTTTCAAACAGATATCCTTTTTTTTTCAAAAAAATGGGTTCCCACTTTCCAAAACGAGTATCCATTTTAAAAAACATAACAGATATTTGTTTCAGCTTGGTATTACCAAACCAAAACATATATTGGCTCAAGATTTGGTTCAAGATTGCTTGACCTAGAAAGTCAACCCAAAAAACATGTTTTGAAAATTTTATTAGCTTTTCAAAGTTCGCCCTTGTGGGTGATGACTTTTTTTTTATCCAAATTTTATCAAATGAAAAGGGTTTATAGAAAACATTGTCAACTTTCCACCAATATAACTTTTGTCTTTTTTTGAATTTAATAAATAATTATTATTGATTTTCGACCTACATTATGTCTAAAGTCTTGATTGATAGGCTGATTGAAAACTTCTATAACTTTCAAACTACTTAACATTTTTCAAATCTACAAAATGCCCACATTCTATGCTTTGCATACTATATGATTAAAAAAATGAATCTCATAAATTTCTGACCAAGTTATGGTGGTCAGACACAGACATTTTAATAATTTTGAAAAGTTCTAATAAAAAATCATAACTAATTATTTACATGGAAAAAAATTGGCACATCCGAGCATGTTTCCTCTACTTATATTGAAAAATTCAGAAAAATAAAATAAAAAATCTTGTACTTAGGGTGGTCAGACATACACCTACTTCTTATCTTTTTCTTGAAAATTTAGTACCAATGCATTGAAATTTCAAATTTTCTCAAAACAAATTTACTTTTTTTCAAAAAAAGACTAGTAGCCTAGAAACTACATTCAATTTGCTACAACTTTTGTTCTTACATATTTTTCAAATTATGTTAATAACCTATTCAAATTTTTATGTCAAGTTGTCTAACTCTGATTTTCTGAAACTTCATCGCTACTTAGAGGCCTAGTTTGGACCCCCATGATCCTGCACTGACCATTTTCTTATATTTTTTGGCATTTTCTTTTCCTAGTCTGATTTTATTTGATTGTGTGTTTGACAATTCAATTTTTTTGGAGTGTAATGTCCTTTGAATGTGTGCATTCTTGACAATCCAAAGTTTTTTAGATTCTTAATCAAATTAAGTTAGTGTCAACACTCAATCATATCACATTCACAACTAATTTACTTCAATCCCAATTTCTAAACCATCATTTTCTATTATTGTCTTATCTTTCTTGACTTTTCCAAATTAAACTATGTGAAATAAGTATTAAAGCCTATTTAAAAACCCAAAGTTGTTCAAATTTTGAATAAATATTAATATCAATTTTTCACATCTAATTTCATTCCAAATTTCTAAACCATCATTTTCTATTAATTTCTTAGACCGTGTGAAGGAGGAAAGCATGGTTGAAAATCTTCTTTTTTTGTGGTGAGCATTAAAATCAGGCTATCAATGTCCTCCTTTGTATGTCATTCAAATCTAATATATATCTTCTAAAGTGTAGAAAAATGGGTGGTCATTTTGATGGGATGTGATGAATGGTAGGTAGTGAGTAGAGAGAGAAAAAGAGTAGGAGAGAAAGTAAAGCCTGTGCTTTCTCTGCAATCTCCCTAACTATATCCATTAACATTTATATCCATAACTCAAAATAATAATATGCATGCACCAAAATCTCCACATAAACCATGTCAAAAAACATCACACCACAAGAATATGAACTCAAACTCAAGTCTCTATAGAAATACTAGCTATACCCTACATTCTCCCCCTCAAGTCTCAAGCTTCCTCTTGGAAGCTAGCAAAAAGATATGGAAATAAAGATCTCATTTTAGTTGTATCCTCCCATGTAGCAAAAGACTCATCATGAGGATCCCACTGAACCCTGACCTAGTCCAATTTTCATCCTCACATGGTGAGGGTTTGTTGATCCAATATGCACACTAGCTCCAATGTTAGTTGTCCATCCTATGCTACCTATAGAGCATCCCACTTTAGCACATGAGATACATCATAAACATATTTCTTAAGAAAAGATACATGAAAAAAATTGTGGCTCCGGGACAGACTAGGTGGTAATGCTAATTGGTATGCAACTAGACCAATCCTCTCTAGTATCCCAAAAGGGCCAACAAATCTTGGTGCCAACATAGAACCCTTCCCATAACGGATAAATCTCTTATTGGGTTGAACACGCAAGAAGAATCTCTCCCCAACTTGGAACTCTTGATCAACCCTCCTAGTATCAGCATACTGCTTTTTTCAATCTTGGGCTATCTATAATTTCTCACAAATCCAAGTTACCTACTGCTCCATCTCTCAAACAAGCTCAAGTCCTAATGTGACCCCATCCTCAATCTGAACCCAACTCAAAGGAATCCTACAGGGTCTACCATATAAAACCTTGTAAGGTGCCATCCCAAGCGCACTATGATCTCCATTGTTATAAGAAAAATCTACTAAATACAGGTACTCCTCCCAACGATTTTATTGGTCCATAGCATACATCCTGAGCATATCCTCCAAAACCTAGTTCACACGCTCTGTCTGACCATCTATCTTAGGATGGTAAGTAGTGTTGAAGTTGAGTTGAGTGCTTAACACTTGTTGAAGAGTTGTCCAAAAGGAGGAAGTAAAAATAGGATCTTTGTCAGAAATAAATTTCTTTGGGACATCGTGGATCCATACAATATCATGCAAAAAAACTCTAGCTATTGAGGTGGAATTGTAAGAAGAACTCATAGGAGAAAAATGTGCCACCTTAGTTAACTTATCCACTATCACCATAATTGCATCATGCCAATGTGCAGACATAGGAAATTCCATAATAAAATCCAATCATGTCCCATTTCCATTCTAGAATAACATGCAGGTACAATAGGCCTACTGGATGCTGGTGTTCTTCTTTTACTCTTTGACACTTGAGACAACAAGCCACAAATTTTTCAAAATCCTTATGCACTTCAGCCCAGAAGTACAACTTCTGAAAGTCTACATGCATTTTCTTAACGCCCAAATGAGCTGCATAGGGTACTCTGTGAGCCTTGGCTAGAACCAACTCTCTAAGATCACCAAAAGGAGGAACATAAATACACCCATGATGACAAAGAAAACCATCAATATCTACATAATATCCTTCAAACATGTCCTTCAATGGACCTTGGCATTGTATACTCTCACGGTATAATGTGTCCTGAGGAAAAAACTCTAAAATATGTCCTCAAAGATATGTCTTCACCGTTAAAGCCAACAATTCATGTCTACACCTGGTAAGGGCATCGGCTACAACATTCTCTTTCCCCTTAATATAATTAATATCAAAATTGTACTCATAAAGAAACTCCATCCATCTACATTGCTTGACATTTAAATTGGGCTAAGAAAAGATATACTACAAACTCCAATGATCTGAAGGCAACTTGAATATATTCCCAAGAAGAAAATGTTGTCATTTGGCTAAAGAATGAACCACTGCATCCAACTCCAGATCATGTGTTGGATAATTGAGCTCATGATTCCTCAATTTGTCATATTTTAAGGATATCACACAACCCTACTACATAAGAACAACTCGAATACCTTTGATCGATGCATTCATGCAAACAACGAAGTCACCAGTAGGGTCTGGAATAGCTAGTATAGATGCACTAGTAATTTTCTCCTTCAATAACTGGAAATATCTCTCATACTGATCAAACCAAACAAATCTCTTGCCTTGCCTCTGAAGAGAAGTAATTGGATGAGCAATCCTAGGGAAGCCTTCCATAAATATTCTACAGTAATCAGCTAGTCCCATGAAACTCCTTACCTCTACTACATTAGTAGGCACTGGCCAAATTCCAAAATAGATTGTATCTTAGCAAGATCCACTACAATTCCCTCCCCTAAAATAATGTGCCCTAAATATTGTATTTATGTTTGAAATAATTCACACTTAGCGAGGTTGGAATACAACTTATTTTATCTCAAACACTACAACACATCATAAATACACTACATGCTCCTCCATTATGTCAGAATAAATAAGAATATCATCAAGGAAGATAACCACAAATCGATCTAGAAATGTGCACAAGACACCATTCATTAGGCTCATGAAGATGGTCGGAGTGTTGGTTAAACCAAAAGGGACAGCGGTGAATTCATAATGACCATAACACATATGAAAAGCTATCTTATATATGTATGTCAACTTCTACAATCCTTAACTGATGATACCTTGATTTAAGATTTATCTTTGATAAAATCTTTGCTCCTTGAATTTGGTCAAATAGATCATCTATTTTGGGCAAAGGATAATGATTCTTAATTGTGAGCTTATTTAACTACCTATAATCAATACATAGGTGGAGAGTTCCGTCCTTTTTCTTTACAAAAATAAAAGGTGCACCCCAAGGAGAAACACTAGGACAAATATGACCTTTCTCTAAGAGCTCCTCCAGTTGTAACTTAATCTCCTGAAGTTCTTATGCTGTCATTTTTTAAGGGGCCTTAGAAATAGGTTGTGGTCCTGGAACCAAGTCAATGTAGAAATCGATCTCCCTCCAAGGTGACATTCCAGAGAGCTGAGAGGGAAAAACATCAACAAATTCTCGAAGAACATGGTGATCATCCAAAGAAGTATCTAGCTTGTCCTCTGATCTGTCACTAATGGAGATAGTGAAAAAATGACTTCCTTTCCTCATACAACGTTAAAGTTGCAAAGTGGAGATCATCCTTAGGGACACTAGTCTCTTAATTCTTGAGACTACCACCTTTTTTCTCATGGCATCTACACACTCAACAGACTTGTTAAGACTATCAAGCTTGGCCTCATGAGTATTCATCCAATCCATACCAAAAATCACATCATATGATCCTAATGGTATCACCCTGAAATCCACTGTAGTAGAAAAAGAATTAAATTCTAATTGGCATTCCCTGACCGGAGAACTAATAGCCATTCTAGTGCCTGAAGCTAGCTCCACATCCCAATTAACATTTTTCTTAACAAGCTCCAACCCACACTTATCCACAATGGATGGGGAAATAAAAGAATCTATGGAACCAGAATCAAAAAGAATAGAAATAGTAACCTTACCAATTTTACCAAGGACTTCTATGACTGAGGCTTGATGATCCACCTGTTGATTATCAACTGCTGCAAAAACTCAGTGAGACCTACCAACATCACCAATAGTAGGTTTTGAAGCTTCCATCTATTGACCTCTTGTATCAACCTTGTTCTAAAAGCACTCTCGAGCAATGTATCCCATACCTCCGCAATTATAACAAGGACCCTTAGGTGGTGTTGGAGTCTAAAATCCTGGTTTACTGGAACAGGTCTTACTTCCCCTAGAACTCTACTGAGAGCGAGTTGCCCACCAAACTATGACTGAGTTTTTTGTCCACCTTTTTTCATAGGACCTTGCCATGATCTCATTGAACCCCCCTGAAAATACTTAGCTTTTTGACCTTGTTGTTTCTATGGTGGTGTTGACCTAGTGGAGAAAGAGCTTGTCCTACCTCCACTCCTAGGTGGTGCAAAAGAGCAAAAACAATTGTGGTTTTGGTGAGGTGGATTTTGATGACAATCATGGTGTTTTGGCTAAATTTCCTCCAACAATAAGAGCTTTCTCCACTACCTACCTCAAGGTAGAAGGTTTAAATAATTGAATAGATCCTCCAATCCCATGATTAAGACCTCTGATGAAACGGTTTATCATCAAATTTTCATCCTGAATATAATCAACATACTGCATCAACTGAAAAAATTTATTCTCGTACTTAGCTACTATAAGTCCCCTATGTTGAAGGTCAAGAAATTCATCAATTCTCTGCTACTGAAAATTATCAGTAATATATCATTTCGTAAATAGATCCAAGAAAACTTCCCAAGTAACATTATTCGGAGTCAAATTTCCCTTTCTCTCCTGTGACACCACCAAGTGTTTGCATTTTACTTAAGAAAATGGATTACCAATCTCGCTTTGAGATTACTACTATAAGTTTTGAGTGCAAAACATTTCTCAATGCCAATCAACCAAGTCTCTGCCTTAAAACCCTCAATAGAGCCAAAAAAAATTTGTGGTTGAAGATGGGGGAATCCTGGATAAGGTTATCTATATCAATGTGATCATTATTCCTTGCTCGAGTGTTATGAGGAGGAATCCCATAATTTTTATATTCACCCATCTCCTCCTCGAGACACTCAGCTCTCTCCCTATTAGGGCTTTTACTACGCTCCTACGGTATGGAATGGTTTTCATCTAAATGGCGTTGCTCTTGGTAATGAGGTACAAGAATCCTATCCTTAATAACATCCACCAATTGCTGCAAGGTTTGAAGTATTTGGGGCCCATGATCAACCTACTCCTTAGAATGCACTGATATTAATGGTGTGGAATGAGTTCTTCGTGAAGGAGGCATACTACACATAAGAAACAAAATTACATCATCATTACCTTAATTTCCCCAAAGCTCCCAAAGTATTGCAACTTGGGGCTCTAATTTACCTATGTAATTCCCACCCTTTAAAAGCTAGTGATCAATCAACAAAATTGACAGAATTGTTTCCAAGGAGTTAAACCACTTACTTGAATTAAATTCTCTCAAAGGTTCAAATAAGATAATATGAAGGTACCTATTTTGATGCAATTGTTCCAAAGGGTTCATTCATTGATTAGAAAATTTATTAACCGATTAAATATATGGAAAAGCAACATTAAATTTTAGAAGCAATTGTTTAAGAACCCATCCTAACAATAAACTGGGAGAAAATTTTCCATATTCATTAATTTAGTTTCTATCATGTGTTCATATGACAACATTTGAAGATTTTATCCCTACGTTTAATCTCATATGTATGTAAAAATACATATTCGCATTAAAATTTACATATTATTGTGAATACCTTGTTAATATATGAAAAGAAAACTCAGTTTGTGGAATTCATTTTCCCTTTGGATATTAAAAAATTCTTCACCACACATGGTCCACTAAAGGAGAAGATATCGACCCTTAGCAATAATTTTCATAAGACAATACTTTTACAACAATGAAAAAATACATCATATTCAATTTACTATTAGGCGAGACTAAAAGATAATGTTATATCAGAAAACATTACAACATGATTACAAAAGAGAAACAAATATAGTAGTTGTTGCAAACACTATCCACTATAATACTATCTTAGAAACTTCAGGGAACAAAATCAAGCATAAAACATAATTCATTAAGCCAAATGAAATATTCATTAAGAAATGGTTGCAAGACTAGCAGGAATTCAGTTTTGGTAAGAAGAAGAAAAAATAAACAAACCGTTACAAGATGACACCTTGACTTTTTCTAAATTGGTAATACAAAAATTTTATGTTATACTCAATTATTTTCCTTCTATCAATGAATCAAATCTCCGAGTAAACATGTTGGAAAATTTATTGTCCCTAAGCATGTTGTTGCCTTACCTACCTATCAGGAGTTGTTTTCTCAATGGCAGTTGTTGGGATCTTCATCACTGCAGCTCCTGACTGCTCATAATTGAATGTAGTAGGAATTTTTGAATTCCCAATTAATGCTAGTAGGTAATTTTGAATTCGAGGGGGATTTTTTGAATGAGACAAATAGAGGGAATGTTTTTCCCAGTCTAGAGGTTGAATGTTAGTCAATTTTTCCAGCAACAAGTGATTAGCAGCAAGAAGAAAAGTTGCAGCAACAACAGGGAATGTTCTCATAATATTTTGCATAGTGTTTGCAATGAGCAGGATTGCTCCTGATCACTCAGTGTTTGCCAGGAACAGAAGATAGTTCTAGTCGAATAGGAATAGAGAGCTCTGAGTAGCTCTTGATTGTCTATGATTTGGTTGAGCAAGTCTATTGATCACTCCTAGAAAGTTGTAATATGTAGTCTTTTGTTTTTTTGAATGTATGTTTTATGTATTGTCATTTCTAGCCAATTAATAGAAAAATAAAATATTGCATGCCCAATTATGTGTGTCTCCATTGAGTTCATTTTTTGTTATTCCGCAATTTGGGTTTTTCTAGCTTGACTGGAAATCGGAGCAGCAGCTATGTGTCTATGTTTTTTTTGCACATTTAAAAGTTTTACATGGTATGAGAGCCATAAGCCCCATTTCCTTGTGAGTTAGGGTATTTTTCTTTCTAGGTATTTAAGTTTTTTCTGTAATTGACATGGTTGGAGATGAAGGGAAGAGTTGGCAGCAACCACCATCCTTTAATGGACAGAACTATGATTTTTGGGCAAAGAAGATGAAGACCATAATGGTTGCAAATGATTTGTGAGATTTTTTGATAAATGGGTTCATGGATATCACTGACCCAGCTGCATTTGCAGCTCTCACAAATAACCAGAAGACCTAGTTGAAGGAGTAGAGAAAGAAAGATGTTAAGGCATTGAGTTTGATAGAAGCAGCCTTGATAGAGGTCATATTTCCTAGAATAGCAATAGATGAGTATGCAAAGGAAGCTTGGGAAATCCTCCAAACCGGTTATAAAGGGACTGAAAAAGTCAGATCGGTGAAGCTCCAGTTACTTTGAAGAGAGTTCAAGATTATTGAAATGAAAGAAAGTGAGACCATCTCAGAGTTTCATGCAAGGTTCTCAGATTTGTTAAATCAGTTGAGAATGAATGGAGAAATGATGGAGGAGCAGAACATTGTTGAAAAGATCCTTAGATGTCTACCCATGAGGTATGATATACTCATCATTGCTATTGAAGAGGAAAAAGACCTCTCTACTTTGATGATGGATGAGTTAATGGGTTCTCTTCAAACCCATGAGTAGCACCTAAATAGGTCTACTACTTCTTCCCAAGAGAAAGCTTTCAAAGCTCAATCAAATGCAAGAGGCAAGGGGAGAGGTAGAAATGGCTCCCGATGTGGTAAAGGCAGATCCGAACAACGAAATGTTGGAGGAGAAAGCTCGAGACGAGCAAGTAGCCAAGAGGGAGAAAACAACTCTCAGAACAACTCTCGAAGAGGCATGAAGAATAACAGTTTGAATGGGAGAAATGACAAGAGCAACATTGAGTGCTACTAATGCCATAAGTTTGGCCATTATGCAAGTGAGTGCTAGAAAAAGCACGGTAATCAGCAAAAAAAATACAAATGTGGTTTATTTGAATGTGGCTGAAGGGAATCATTCCATAGCCTTCATCGTGTGCAACATTGGTGAAGAAGGCAGCCCCAAAGTCTGGTATTTGGACAGCAGTTGCAGCAACCACATGAGTGGTAATGAAAGTCTATTTTCTTTCATTGATAAAAATGTTAAGTATAAAAGTAGAATGGGGAACAATGGAGTAGTTCCAGTCAAAGGAAAAGGATCTATCATGATCCGCACCAAGCAAGGTGAGAAGAAGGAGGTTCAAAATGTTGTTTTTTTCTCTTGGGTTAAAGCATAACCTCATGAGTGTAGAATAGTTGATCCAAAATGGATACAAAGTGCTGATGGAGAAGGGCCAATGTGTCATTTATGACAAGAATGAGAGGACGAAGGTGTTTGGAGCAGTTGCAATGACAAAGAATCAAATGTTTCTGTTGAAGATTAAGATGTGCTTCTCATCTATGTATGTTATTGCACCTCTCATGAATGTAAATTGTACATCGGCACAACAAGTAGCCCTCAAGAGCACCATTCAAGACCCCTCTAATCTATGGCATCTCAGGTATGGACATTTAGGCTATGCTAGTTTGAGTCTTTTGTCCAAGAACAAAATGATTGATGGTTTGTCAAAGTAAGTAGAGCCTAATGTTAGATGTGAGGTTTACATTTTGGGCAAGCAACATAGACAACCCTTTCAATCGAGCAACTCTACAAGGGCAAGATTACCATTGGATTTGGTGCATACGGATTTGGTAGGACCTATGCAAATCACATCTATTGGTAAAAGCAGATTTTTTATGACCTTCATTGATGATTTTAGTTGTAAGACATGGGTTTATTTCTTACATCATAAGTCTGATGCATTTGATAAGTTTTTATTTTTTAAGGCTCGGGTTGAGAAGGAGAGTGGACATTTCATCAAAGTCCTAAGGTCAAATTGAGAAGGAGAGTATACTTCCAATTGTTTTGTGAATTTTTGCAAGCAAAATGGCATCAAGAAGGAGCTTACTGCTAGTTATACTCCACATTAAAATGGAGTGGTTGAGAGGAAGAATAGGACCATCATGGAGATGGCAAGGAGCATGATGAAAGAAAAATGACTCCCAGTTGAATATTGGGGAGAGGCTATAGCAATAGATGTACATCTGATAAATAGAAGTCCAACAAAGGCGGTTTGTGACAAAGTCCCACAAGAGGCATGGATAAAACATAGATGGATGGTTGAGCACTTAAGAGTGTTTGATTGTGTAGCATATGCTCATGTGCCTAAAGAAAAGAGACAAAAATTGGATGACAAGGGTGAGAAGTTCATTTTCATGGGCTATAGTGAAGAGTCCAAAGCCTATAGGTTGTACAACCTAGTCACCAAGAAAATCATCATCACCAGAGATGTGGAGTTTTTAGAAGATCAGTCATGGGATGACATGATCGCTCCCGATCGCTCTCGATTTCTCTTGATGTTGATGGAAAGGAAGAGGAAGTGCAACATGAAGATTCAGTGGAGCCTGTAGTACTCCTGATAGCTCCAAATGAGCTCCTGATAATTTCGCACGAGCTCCCGATCACTCCTAATCGCTCTTGATCAAAACATATAGAAAGGCAAGTGGCCACAGATAGCTAAAGAATGGGTTGCAGAGAGCTCCCAATGAGCTCATAACAGCTCTCGATCACTCCTGAATGCTCTCGATCGCTCCGGAACCAGCCTGTTCAGCAAAGCAACAACAGTAGTAAAAGTTCAGACCCCATTTTCGCCTCCCTAATGCCAAAGAAGACCAAGAGTCTAAGGGAGATCTACCAAGATGAAAGGTATGATGAATAATTTGATGAGAACATGAATTTGTATTGTTTTCTCATAGTGATCTGATTTATTTTGAAGAAGTTGTAAAAGAGGAGAAATGGTGTGAGGCCATGGATGAGGAGATAGATGCAATAGAGAGAAACAACACATGGGAGTTAATTGATCTGCCTCCCAACAAGCAAGTTATTGGGGTGAAATGGGCCTACAAGACTAAGTGCAATGTCGAAGGAAGAATAGAGCATCACAAGGCAAGATTATTTGTCAAGGGGTACAAACAATAGTTTGGGAGAGACTATGATGAGATGTATGCCCATGTTGCAAGGATGAAGCCATTGTGGGCAATCATAGCAATTGCAACCCAACACAAATGGAAGGTGTTTCAAATAGACGTGAAATTCGCCTTCCTTAATGGAGTGTTGAAAGAGGAAGTTTATGTGGAGTAGCCTTTCAAATATGAAGTTCTAGGTGAAGAACACAAGGTGTATAGGCTAAAGAAGGCTCTTTATGGGTTGAAACAAGCTCCACGGGCATGGTATAGCGGGATTGACTCATATTTGATGAGCAATGGTTTTAGCAAAAGCGATGGTAAGCCCACTCTTTACATCAAGGTAGAAAATGGTAATATTTTTATTGTTGTCTTGTATGTAGATGATCTTTTTTTTACTGGGGATGATGATTTCATCATTGTTGATTTTAAAGAGGCCATGAAAAAAGAATTTGAAATGACAGATTTAGGTCTCTTGAGGGATTTTCTAGGAATAAAAGTAAAAAAAATGCATGATGGTATATTTATCTCTCAAGAAAAATATGCAAATGAAATATTGAAGAGATTTAGGATGCTTGAAAGCAAGCCTACCCCAACACCAACAGTTGTAGGTCTAAAGTTGAGCAAGGAATATTGCAGCACCAATGTGGATCCGACCATGTATAAAAGTTTGGTTGGAAGTTTGATGTATTTAACAACAACTAGGTTGGATATAATGCATGGAGTGAGTCTTATTTCTAGATTTATTTAGACTCCAAGAGACACCCATTGGAAAACAAGTAAGAGAATCCAGAGGTATGTGAATGGCACCAAAGGATATGGTGTGTTGTACACAACAACAAAAAGAGTTTGGGTTGGTTGGTTACACTGATAGTGATTGGGTAGGAAGTTTGGATGATAGGAAGAGTACATCGGGCTATGTGTTTCATTTGGGTTTGGGTGCTATCTCATGGGCTCACAAGAAGAAACCAATAGTTTCCCTATCAATAGTTGAGGCTAAGTTAATAGCAACAAATGCAGCAACATGTCAAGCTATTTGGCTAAGAGAAATTTTGGTAGATTTGAGAGAAGAACAAGAAGATGGAACAAAAATCTTTTGTGACAATGTTTCATCAATAGCCTTGACAAAAAATCTTGTGTTTCATGGAAGAAGCAAGCACATTGAAATCGGGTATCATTTTATCAAAGAGTTGGTTGAAAATGGTGAAATCAAAATGAAATTTTGCAGGTCTGAGCAGCAGCTAGCAGACATATCACTAGGCCTTTGAGCGGGAACAATTTTGAATGCCTAAGGAGCATTTTGGGTATTCTTGATTTGGATCAGGTTTGATCTTGTTTTGTCAGCTCAGGACAAAGGGGGGGTGTTGAAAAATTTATTATCCTTGAGTCTTTTATTGCCTTACCTACCTGCCAAGAGTTGTTTTCTCAATGGCAGTTTTTGGGATCTTCGTCCCTGCAACTCCTGACTGCTTAGAATTGAATGTAGTGGGAATTTTTGAATTCCCAATAAATGTTGGTAGGTAATTTTGAATTTGAGAGGGATTTTTTTCCCAGTCTAGAGGTTGAATGTTAGTCATTTTTTGCAACAAGTGATTAACAACAAGAAGAAAAGTTGCAGCAACAACATGGAATGTTCTCAGAGCATTTTGTAGAGTGTTTGCAGTGAGTAGGATTACTCCTGATTGCTCAATGTTTTCCAAGAACAACAGATAGTTCTAGTCGAATAGGAATAGAGAGCTCTGAGTAGCTCCTGATTGTCTATGATCTAGTTAAGCAAGTCTATTGATCGCTCCCAGAAAGTTGTAATAGGTAGTCTTTAGTTTGTTTGAATGTTTATGTTTTATGTATTGTCATTTCTTGTCAATTAATAGAAAAATAAAATATTGCATGCCCAATTCTATGTGTCTCCATTGAGTTCATTTTTTGTTATTCCACAATTTGGGTTTTTCCAACTTGACAGGAAATCAAAGCAACAACTCTGTGTTTGTGTTTGTTTTGCACATTTAAAAGTTTTACAAAACATTCGATGCATAATATTATCCACTCAACAAGGCATAACAGAAATACATGTATGATAATTTTTCCTTAAAAACTAAACATTAGGTGTCACTAAATATTATAATAGTATCTCAACCAAATAATTGAATTCAAAATAGAACTTAATGAAATATCATAGCTTTCAAACTGAAACATATCCTGAATGATAAAAGATATGGCGCCTAGGCTTAGGCGTTTCAACAAGACTCTACCACTAGCAATTACCATTTATGTGAAGAAGATATGAAAAATTTAGCAATATTCTTGACAAAATTGATGTAGTAAAAAGAAGAGATTGATGAAGCTTCAGGAATCATGATTATAAGTTTTCCTTGTAACAGCTTATGTGCAAAAATTCAACTAAGAATATTATCCAAACGGATTATAATCTAATATTTCTATTAAGGACAATGCAACATATCCGACATTAATATTTTATCAAAAATATCACATGTAATCATCGGGTAAAGATGAGGGAAACAACAACATACCATTTCAACTGTAATGCATAGGTATGAGAAGCAAAAGAGCATTTAAATAATGTGAGATGACTTGAACAAAGAGGTAGCAGGTAAAGGTCACAGTGCATAGGAAGGGCTAGTCAAACGATACCTAACTAGAGGTTTAAATGCAGAATTCAAAGTTCAAGGGTCACGCCATCAAGAAAGGGTTGAAGATGCTATGAGTATTTTGGACACTAATATTTAATATACAATCAATATTCAATTCAAGCCATCATTTCAATCAAATACCCACAGAGAGAGAACTATGATATTCAAAGCGATATCAAGATGTTCAGTAATAGACAAAGGTAGAATTGCGCGGTCAAATTATGCTAATAGTGACACCAATTAACCTATATCCTGCGAAATTTCTCAGAGTCAATATAATTTCCTTGAGTTAAATTGACTATTATTGCTGCTAAATATTTACATAAAACTTTGCAGACTTGAAAGCACTTTAACTATATTTAAAATGAATCTTTATCTATTGTAGTTGTAGGATTTTAAAAAAACTAATGAACGGGATATTTAACTTTATTGATTCTACAAATAGAGTTTAACAATTTGTCTTGCTCTGAGAAAAACATGATGCAATGATATAACAATATTATAAATCGTAGGAAAAGAATCTTTACATGAACTTTCAATCAACTCGCTAATTATTCTTCTTTGTTGTAGTGATGGGAACTCTTTTAAGACTGCAATTGATTAATTCAATACATCATATTAATTCAACAGTATAAAGGAACTTTTCTTTCAACCAATATTCTTCACTTTTCCATATTTCTTCCAAATAAATCCTGCAACACAAAATAGAGCAGCCCAAAACTTCTCACCACCCATCCATAGGACAAATGTGTCCAGCTCCAAGTTGGAGGCAAAGTCCAGAAAACACAAAACAGATGACAAGACATAATACAATAAATATAGCACATTCACAAAGAACCCACACACAAGATTCTTAATAGGGGGAGAAGGGGGATTCCCTTCCCTCTTCTGAAACAATAATATCACACCTCCATACAAATTCATCTCCAATTACACATTCACAACCTTCATTTTCACAACCAACCCTTCAACACCTCATTCATCTCTCCAAAACTCCCATTTACCCCACTTCCACCACCCATGTTTCCATACACCATACATCACCTCCAATCCAACCATCACCACATACATATATTCACAATTTATCACAAGTCCCCAAGAGAGGCTCCACACCCTCATCAACCCCAAATGAAGGAGGCTCTCAGTCCACAGGCGAGATCAACTCCTTATTCACACCCACAAACCCCCAAATCACAATAAAAAATCAATCTCAAAATAGAAAAGAAACCCCAACACATATTCCCAACATACAACCAAATTGTCAACGATCAATCAACTTCATTTGAAAATTTAAAACAATAAATTCACCCTTACCTTGGCTATCCAAGTTAGGATCAACCCAAACCCAAGGAAGTTTTCCAATTCCTTCTTCCAATCTTGTTTTTTTCAACCAATTCCAAAAGAAAGCAACAATCTCTCACACCTACTTTTCCCAAAAGGAATCTTAAATTTTTTGAAAAGAAATGAAGAGAGAAATAAACAAACTCCAATCCCTTCCTAAAAAGGAATTCTTCTCAACTCTTCGACTTCCCATAAATGAAAATTCCATTAAAAGTTAAAACACAATTCCCTCCACAAACAAATATAAAATCATAAAAAGCAAATCACATTTAACATTAATCCCCCCTTTTAAAATTAAAATCAACAATTATGTTTTCAGCATTTGGAATTTGCCTCCATTTCCCAAAGAACTCGGGTTGCCCACTTGCAATATCTCAATAAAAATATCATTACACTTTGGAAATGAAAACCAAAACATTAAATATATATACTTTAAAGATTTCAACATCACATAATAACAAAATATATCTTGATAATTGAAGACATTTAATCTTGCAAGAATTAAACATTTAACCAAACACAATATGAATAGTTTATTTAACTAAATAAACACACAATATCACCAATAAAGAATTAAATGTCTAAACACACAAATTAACATTTATATCCATAACTCAAAATAACAATATTCATGCACCAAAATCTCCACATTTAACCCATGTTAGAAATCATCATACCACAAAAATATGAACTCAAACCCAAGTCTCTATAGAAACACTAGCTATACCCTACAAATCTTGTTCTAGCAGGGTGACCCTGAATTTATGAGCCTTTGATGGCGATCTCTTTCGGGTATATAATCATTTTCCCTTGAGCTCTGGATATGATGTGTGAGAATTAATACATCTATGCTACATTCCAAATTGTAAGTGCGATTGTGCTCCTACGAAGGAATGTAGTAGGATTCATAGATTCGACTCTGTAATTGTTTTTTCAAAAAAGGGATATGACACGGTGAGTAGATAAACCATCATTTTCTCTAAATTTTTGAGACCATATGAAGGAGGTAAGTATCTTTGACAATCCAATATTTTTTGTGGTAAGCATGAAAATTGTCAATATGCCATTCAAATTTGATCTCTATCTTCTAAAGTGTAGAAAAATGGGTGGTTGTCTTGATGGGATGTGATGAATGGTAGGCAGTGAGTAGATAAAACATCATTTTCTATTAATTTTTGAGGTCATATAAAGGAGGTAAGTATTTTTGACAATCCAAAAAATTTGTGGTGAATGTTAAAATTGTCAACATGCCATTCAAATCTGATCTCTATCTTCTAAAGTGTAGAAAAATGGGCGGTCGTCTTATAAAAGAAAGCCTCCCATGTTATTATGTGATGAATGGTAGGTAGTGAGTAGATAACCAACCATTTTCTATTAATTTTTTAGGTCATATAAAGGAGGTAAGTATTTTTGACAATCCAAAAAAAAATGTGGTGAACGTTAAAATTGTCAACATGCCATTCAAATCTGATCTCTATCTTCTAAAATGTAGAAAAATGGGTGATCGTCTTGATGGAATGTGATGAATGGTAGGTAGTGAATAGATAAACCATAATTTTTTATTAATTTTTGAGAAAAATATTTTTGACAATCCAAAAAAATTTGTTGTGAATATTAAAATTGTCAAATATGTCGTTCAAATCTTATCTCTATTTTCTAAAGTGTAGAAAATGGTGATCATCTTGATGGAATGTGATGAATGGAAAAACAAAAGTAGGAGAGAAAATGTGTTATGTGCAATGATCAGATCTCTACGCCGGTAATGAGTGTTCTCTCACGCAAAATAAAATTCCACATTAACAACTCTTGTAAAATCACAGAACGTGTGATGTGAAAGTTGGCACCGCCTCTTTCATTACGTCTTCAAGTGTTCACACGTATTGCATGACCATAATACCAATTTAAATTTTGTTGGACTCCATACCTAATACTTAAAAGAGACGATAAAATCTAATACTTAAAAGATACGATAAAATCTAATATTTAAAATCTTTCTTAATGTTTTTATTTTTGTTTCAGTGTTTTCAAATTATTTATATAATAAGTAAATATCTAATATAGAAAATTGTATATTTTATAATTTATTTATTTTTACAATTTATTTTAATTATATTTGAAAATATGTTAATTTAATATTCTATTTATAATATTTATATTGATTCAATTTATAAATATATTTTAATTATAGTATTTAATTATGATTCTTATTTATTTATATAGTTCACATATCATTCTTTTATACTTCTTAGATGTAGTTGTTATCATGTTTATGCCACGTGGACATAATCATTAGTGTGATTTTCTTGACAAATCTGAATCCATTTTCCATTAATTTGTTATTGATCTAATTCAAAAAATTGACTAGTATTTATCCATTTACACACCATTTACTTGAAATAAGGAAAAGTTTGGCATATTTAAAGACATGCCCTAAAATATCATGGAGTATCAAGCGTTCATAACACATGAACATTAGAGCATCAAATTCACATCTAACAAAAGAAAATAACATTCATAATAGCTTGCATCAACATTTCAAAGTATAGATACTACATGTCTCGTCATTCAATTATTGTGAAAATAAAAATAAAAGGGCTTCCATAAACTTAGAGTAATTGAAGTACTTCAATCCTAACTCAATAAGCTCTTAAAGGTGTTCATCAACACCATCCAATCTTAAATAAGCTAATGGGTGGAGGAAAATGAATTTGTCATGTCTACAAACACACATGATAGAATTACAAAATATTAGCTAGGATCACAAGAGTGATCCCATCTAAGAGAATATAATAGTTAATTCAATTTGCCATATTCTTTCATAGGTATTCACAATCTCATAATAGACTTATAGTCAGCTTCTTCCCACACACCATTCAATCCATCATGTTGAAATAGTTACACAATATATATTTCGTTCTTTGTTAGTTTAAAATTTAAATGTCTTATATTTGGCTTAGTTGATTATGTTATTTTATTTCTAGTTTACTATTGCAATATCATCTCCAAGAGTTGAAAATTGAGGTTGTTTTACACTACCAAAAAATTTTGATGCATATTGTATTTCTCTTATGCCAATTTCTCTTGCTAGGTCACCTTTGTTCACACTACCTTTTGATAGTGTAGGATATTTTTTATCTCCTACATTTATTGTGGAGCTCTTCTATGTTTTCTCACCCTTAAGGAGTTCAAGTCTACTTAATGGTCCCCAAAATAAATAGTTAAATTGCTATACTAGGTATAGATGGTATTCGAAGACACTAATGACACCACCTTAAAAAAACTCTAAAATTTATCCCAAATTCTTTCCACAATGTAAGCATTTTGAAAATCCCTTGGATGTTATTTTTATTCCTTATGTAGTACCCTAGTAAAATGTTATTTAAATTGTTACCTAATTATGATATGTTGATGTGTTTCAAGACATTAAATGTTATAATTTTACCAATTACATTAGTAAACTACTTTTAGCTAATTAATGTTGAACTTGCATCTTTCAATTGATATATCAATGATTTCTACTTGTTCTTTTAATTGGTTTATTTCTAATTATATATATATATATATATATATATATATATATATATATATATATATATATATATATATATATATATATATATATATATTGATCATATTATGTAACTAACGTGTTGCTTTGTCAAGTTGTGATTGTGAGTTACTTCATCCTTGCTTAGGGAGAGAGCATCATGAGACAACAAGGTGTAATGATTGTGTAGTGTCATAGATAAATAGTAAGGTATGTTAGGCAAGGTGTATTCCACACAATTCTTATAATATAATTTTTAATATTATTTATAGTGCACCTAGAGAATCTACAAATGTGTGCATTGCATGGGTTAGACCTTCTTTGTGCCACTTTGTAGGTTGTATGTAATAGGATGATCCCACAATAGTGTGTCCCACTTTTTGAACGAAGTGGGACATTGAAATTAACATTTTAAACCAAATTTTCACCTTTTATCACATATAATATATTAAAGTGTTACGAATTTGAAGATGATGTGAATTAGTGATTTTTCAAATTTCATATGTAGATTCTATTATTTTAAATAAAAACTATTCATAAAATTTTTTACTCAATTTTCAATAATTTATTTTTTAAAGTTAACAATATTTTTAAAAAGTGACTTTTATTCCATAACACAATTTTTTTATAGAAAGGATAAAACTATAAATTCTTAAACATAATTTTGTAACACTGGTATCTAGAGAGAGAAAACACTAGTATCTAGAGAACAAATATTTTTTTTATAGTTTTTGTTGCATATATTTATTTTTTATTAAATTTTAAAGTGAAATTAATTATGAATTAGACATAGGTTTATTCTATAACACATAATTTTTTATGTATATATGCAAACTAGCTTTTTCCTTTTTTGTTGAAACAACATGTTCAATACTTAGTGTATGGATATTTTTCATGATTTTTAATCTATTTTATTATTTTTTCATGTATGTGGAACAAATCCCTTGGAAAGCATTGAAAAACCTATGTTTATTAGAAAATAGAAAATAAATATAATAATCAAATTAAATATATTCAAAATTATACGCATTGGAAATTTTATTTTGAGTGGTACGATCCTACAAGTTATCATATTGTTGATTCAATTTTCCATATTTGTTTGTAGGTGTTCACAATCGCATGATAAACTCACATTCAACTTTTTCCCATACACCTTTCAATCCATCATATTGATATAGTTAGATAATATGTATTCCCTTCTTTTTTAGTTTAAAATTTGCATGTCTTATATTTGGCTTAGTTGATTATGTTATTTTATTTTTAGTTTATTATTGAAATATCATTTGTGAGAGTTGAAAAATGAGGTTGTTTTATACTACCAATTTTTTTATGCATATTCAATTTCTCTTATGCATATTTCCCTTGCTAGGTCACCTTTGATCACACTACCTTTTGATAGTGTGTCATATTTTTTATCTCCTACATTTATTGTGGAACTCTTCTAGGTTTTGTCACCCTTACGGAGTTCAAATCTACTTAATGGTCCCCAAAACAAATGGTTCAAATGCTAAAGTAGTTATAGATGATCCTCACTTGACACTAATGACACTACCTTTCAAAAAAGCCCTAAAATTTATCCTAAAGGTTTTTCACAATGTATGCATTTTGAAACCCTCATGAATGTTGTTCTTTTGATTCCTACTATAGTACCATAATAAAATTTTATTTAAATTATTACTTGATTATATTATGTTTGTTAGGATTAGGTGTCATCCACCCTGTAAATCCTATGTTATATATCATGGTTCCAACATATTTAGAAAGTGTTTCTAGGCACTTAGGGTGTATTGGGAAAATATTTTGTAATATTAATTCTCACCATTGTTTGTAATATACTCATAAGGGGTGATGGTTTCACTAGCAATAGTAAAGGTGGGTTGTGGACATAAATATTTAATATTATTTTTCCACATGTGGATGCCTAGAATGGGATAATAAAAGATAAAGGAAATGATAAATAAGTGACTATTGGGATTCTCCAAGTGGGTGCTTTGTTAGAGGCAACAAGTGTCACTTGGTTTTCCATCATTTATTACATTTAATGTAATGTTTATCTTCTCAAGTTTGGGTGCCCAAGTTGGAGGGAAATTATTGGAGCCAAAATTGACATCTTTTCATATTCAGAGGTAATACAAAGGTTGGGGATGTTTGGAGTGAAGGGTCATCTTTGGGCACCTTGTTTGCTGCATTGGAGATCTTCACACATCTATAAAATCAGCCTCGTGGATGTAGAAAAAGAGAGGAATAGTTGAATGTAGTGTTACTCTGTAGGAACAAGGATAGATGGAAGCATAAGGAGGTTGTTCATAGGTACATAGGTGCTACCATGTTGGAGGCAAAGAGGAGAATGGAAGTGGTTGTATTGTTGATGATAATGCATACTTGACCTCTCTTCTTGGTGGAGTTTTTCCTGCAAGGGTTTCTCCACGTAAATCATGTGTTATGTGATGCTCTTGTATTTTTGATTTGTGCCTCTTTGTTGCTCTCATATGATGATGATATTCTTTATTTATTTATGTTATAAGTTCACATAAGGTAGTGTTTATAAGCATGTTAAGTTGGCTGATTTTTAGCATCATAAAGAAGATGGATCTAATCATGGTATTTCCATATTAAGGAAACTTAATTTTCAGATTTGCATATAAGTTTCAAATTTTCATTTTGTTGTAGTCCAAGCCTTGTATCTCATCCTTTGAAGTCATATTTGGATAGAGATTGAATTTCCCAACAATCGTTATCGAACCTGTTTATTTCTCATCATTTGGTATTAGAGGTGAAGGTTAACTAGGTTCTAGATATTCCTTCTTTTTTGATTTATTAGCCTGGCAAGCTTGTGGGAATTTGTTGGAAGGAATTGGAGGTTGTTGGAAGGCTTTTGGAGCAGCAATGAATGCTCTTGAGTTAACTTTGTTTTGCATATTTTTTAAAATGGAAGCCATGGATATTGTCAATGTGATCTATGTTGGGAATTGGAAGCTCATGATTATGGATCTTTATGGAGTTGGTTATGTTTTGGTAACTTGGAGCTCTTGTTTGACAATATGTGTATATACTCTTGTTTGGTGGTTTTGTTCCTTTACCTTGTGGTCATGTGTAGGGAGAAGGTGTTCACGTTGGATGGGTAGAAACATCCTAGTCACATGGAGAAACACTTTCGATTTGGACTACAAAATGGAGTGCTTATGTTGGGTTCATGGTTTTAGTCCTTGGTTAAATGAAAGCACTAGAAGATAAGCCACTAACCCATTTGTGAGTTGTGGAGCTGATATGTTTCATATGTTATACACTCTTGGACAACTTAGTTTTCATGTTGGGTTGCAGTTTAATCTTGTTTTCATATGTGGGTTTGTAGATGTGATTATTCCATTATTGAGATGACATGTTTAGTGTGAATGTCTAGATGGTTAAATGGATTTCAGATTTACAGAGATGGTTTTTCATATTTTACATGTTAACTAAAATATATGGTACATAGACCTATGACGAGACTATATTCAGGGTGTTCTGGATGAAGATAGTTATAGGTTTGCATAGCTGCTTGGACCTAGTTCTCATTGATTTATGGTTACTCCTATGTGGATTTGTTTGGAAAATCAGATCTAGCGTTGATTCTAGTGTTTGAGTCTTGTAAATCCACATGTTATACCCGATTTTCTCTTTTTTTGCATGATACTAATGTGGGGTTGAATCTAATTTTTAGTTATTTGAGATTAGAGCATTGATTATGTATTTCTCTATTGAGATGTTACATATGTGCATATCTTGGAAAATTGTCTGATGTGGATTCTATTCAGTTGACCATATTCTTGGTCACCATTATTGCATTGGTATGTTTATTGCAATGAGAGATGGTTATTGGGAGTACCTGATATAGTTGTTCATTTGAATCTTTAGCAGTTATTTATGGTGATCATATAATTAATGTTGAACTTGCATCTATTAATTGGTTTGTCTCTAATTTTATAAATATTGATCATACGATGTAACTAAATTGTTGTATTGTCAAGTTGTGATTGTGATTATTTTCATCTTCCCTCTTTTTTAGTTTAAAATTTATATGTCTTATATTTGTCTTAGTTGATTATGCTATTTTATTTCTAGTTTATTATTGAAATACCATCAACAAGAGTTGAAAAGTGAGGTTGTTTTACACTAGCAATTTTTTTATGTTTTATGCATATTAAATTTCTCTTATGCTTGCTTCCTTTAGTAGGTCACCTTTTTTCACACTACCTTTTGATAGTGTAGGGTATTTTTATCTCCTATATTTATTGTGGAACTCTTTTAGGTTTTCTCACACTTAAAGAGTTTAACTCTATTTAATGGTACCCAAAACAAATGGTTCAATTGATAGAGTAGTTATAAATGGTATAGACATGACATATGATGACATCACCTTTGAAAAAACCCAAAACATATCATGAAGGCTTTCCATAATATAAACAATTTGTAACTCCCTTGAATGTTGTTATTGTGATTCTCATTATAATACCACAATAACATATGTTATTTAATTTTTTAATTAATTGATCAAAGCCACACTAATTATATTATATTAGAAATGGAGGATTATAATAGGAATAAATAATTACAAATTGGGAAACAAAAAAGAATAAGAACTTAGAGAAAGCCAAAGGTAGATGAGAGAAGAGACACAGCCACCCAACTTTAATACAAAGAAGTTATCAAATTGAAGGCCAAAAAGATAGACTTGGTAGAGCTTGCTCCATTTTTAGGGTTATGTGCATGTCTAAGAGGGTTTTTCTTTCCTTTTTCTAAAACCTTGGGCATTCTCTTTCTTTTCTTAAGGACCAGTTGTTCTACATTATAATTTTTTGTTGATTGGTTTGGCTCGTCAAGGTCCCTTAAGTTAAATTTTTATGTCTTCTCCATTATTTGATGATCAACCCTCACTTTCTTGAATATTGGCTTAAGGCTTTGTGTTACCAACCTTGCTCCCTAGCAATCTTTAAAAAGACTTTTAGACATGTGTAGATTTTTTTGCTTAACTTTACCTCATGCTCGATCAATTGCCCCACATAGGTCCTAGCTAGTACCACATGTTTGGTTGTCATTAAATGTTGTAATTTTACCAATTACATTAGTAAACTACTTTTAGCTAATTAATGTTGAGCTTGCATCTTTCAATTGATATATCAATGATTTCTACTTGTTCCTTTGATTGGTTTATTTCTAATTTTATATATATTGATCATATTATGTAACTAACTTGTTGCTTTGTCAAGTTGTGATTGTGAGTTACTTCATCCTTGCTTCGAGAGAGAGCATCATGAGACAACAAGGTGTAATGATTTTGTAGTGTCATGGACAAATAGTAAGGTATGTTAGGCAAGGTGTATTCCACACCATACATAATTCTTATTATATAATTTAATATTATTTATGGTGCACCTAAGGAATCTACAAATGTGTACATCATATGGGTTAGACATTCTTTGTGTCACTTTGTAGGTTGTATGTAATAGGGTGATCCCACAATAGTGTGTCCCACTTTTTGAATGAAGTGGGACATTGAAATTTGCATTTTTAACTAAATTTTCACCTTTTATCACATATAACAATTAGTGTTAAGAATTTGAAGATGATGTGAATTAGGGTTTTTTCGAATTTCATATGTAGATTATATTTTTTTAAATCAAAATTAATCATGAATTTTTTTACTTAAAAGTTTCAATAATTTGTTTTCTAAAGTCAACAGTATTTTTGAAAAGTGACATTTATTCCATAACACAATTTTTTTATAGAAAGGATAAAACTATAAATTCTTAAACATAGTTTTGTAACACTGGTATCTAGAGCACAAATATTTTTCATAATTTTTTGTTGCATATATATTTTTTTAATTAAATTTTAAAGTGAAACTAATTATGAATTAGACATAGGTTTATTCTATAACACAAAAATTTTCATGTATATATGCAAACTAACTTTTTCCTTTTTTGTTGGGTCATGCTACCTGATTCCTGTAGTCTAAAAAAAAAACTTTTTCCTTTTTTGTTGAAACAACACCAATACCTAGTGTGTGGATATTTTTCATGAATTTTTAATCTATTTTATTATTCTTTCATGTATGTGGAACAAATCCCTTGGAAAGCATCAAAAAGCCTATGTTTACTAGGAAATAGAAAATAAATATAATAATCAAATTAAATATATTCAAAATTATACTCATTGAAAATTTTATTTTGAGTGGTATGATCATACAAATTATCATATTTTTAATTCATTTTTTCATATTTGTTTGTAGATGTTCACAATCTCATGATAGACTCACATTCAACTTCTTCCCATACACCTTTCAATCCATCATATTGAAATAGTTAGATAATATGTATTCCCTTTTTTTTAGTTTAAAATTTGCATGTCTTATATTTGACTTAGTTGATTATGTTATTTTATTTAGTTTATTATTGAAATATCATCCATGAGAGTTGAAAAATGAGTTCGTTTTATACTACCATTTTTTATGCATATTCCATTTCTCTTATGCATATTTCCCTTGCTAGGTCACCTTTAATCACACTACCTTTTGATAGTGTGTCATAAGTTTTAACTCCTACATTTATTGTGGAACTCTTCTAGGTTTTCTCGCCCTTATAGAGTTCAACTCTACTTAATGGTACCCAAAACAAATGGTTCAAATTCTAAAGTAGTTATAGATGGTCCTCACTTGACATTAATGACACTATCTTTCTGATAGGGCCAACTATTAGTTAGTTTTATGTTATTTTAGTACATGTTTTTAAACATCTCTAGATACTTATTTCCTACATATTCTTGAAACTTTACTATCTTTTATGATCATTATGCAAACTTGGACCTGGTTTAAGTCTATAGAAATATGATTATGATATGATAGTTATTGCATGGTTAATATGTGAATATGTATGAAATACAATGAATACTTGTGTTTAATTTATGGTTATTAGTATTGTGTAGATGTGTGAACTAACTCGTTGTAGCCAAGGAGTCAGACCAAGCAAACTGTAGCCCACAACAATAGGAGGTGCAAACCATAGCCAAAGGGAGTTTTAGAAAGCGATGTAGGGGAAGTTAGAAGAACACAGCAGTTGCATAATTGGAGGTGTCTACTTGTCAAGATAATTGTGAATCATCACATCATTTAATAAGACTACTGGAGGAGAATAATTCTACCACAATTGGGAATCCAACGTGACTATTTCCACAATCCACGTTTCAATTTTAAACTGTTGCAGAAGAGTTAGTCCTATTCCAATTCTTCTACCTTTTCAGTTGCATTTTAGTTACTCAAAATTTATCACACTCTATTATGTAGGGAGTGGTGATTTATGATTAGATTTCTATTTTGAGTCCTTGTTCTAATAAGACTCCCTTGCACCTATATGAATGGTTTGGTGGTCAATTTCGTTAGTTGGTTGAAGTAGAAAATATAGTAGATAGGTATATTCAATTAGTTTCTTGTTTTTTGCACAAATAAATTTTGTTTTCCAATCATGTTCTTATGAATAAGATATTTTAGAAGAATCTTATTGGATTGTGATATCTTGGGTTATGCAATAAAGATCTTATTAGTTACTATTATGTTGAATTAGTTTGAGGAGCTAGATTTGAGTTTATCCTATGGAGACAGACACTTGAGCAAGGGCCACTCAAGATAACTATTCCCCACTTTTATTTCTATACATTTATTTCTGTTACAGTAGTTATTTTCATGATTATGTTTGTCTTAATCATATTCTTCATGTGTTGAATATGAATAAGATCTTTTCACATGTATTCATGCTTTAATTATTTTCATGCATTTTCCTTCGGAGTGAGTCAAATTAGTCAAGTTAGCAGTATTGGTTAGTTACAAAATTCATTTCTTGATAGTGAACTAGTCATAGTCTTTAGTTGTAAGTACCCATAGCAATAGATGTTAGAGTAATTGGACATTTAATTTATTAATTAAACAATATTTGTTTAATTACATAAAATTCCCTTTTACCTCTTTTTCACTTAAGCTAACATTAGGTGCATAATAATTAATTACTTTATTAATTATTATTGTGCAAGCCTAGGGTTTTCATCTATATATGGTTGAAAACTATCTTTTGTATTATTATTCATTTTACATTTTTAGGTGAATACATTGCTCCATATTCTTGAGCATTTCCTTTGTTGCTTTTCTTTGCTTCTCCTTGTAACAGGTTAGTTGCTTGCAGAGATCTTTGGGCTCCTATGAAGTTGCATCTTCTCAACTCCAACATGGTATTAGAGCTTCAGATCTGCAGCTGCTTGTTCTTGTTTTGAGATTTTTTGCATTAGAAGCAAATCTAGGGTTCTAATGTTTCTTCTTGTGGATTCAGCATACTCAAAATTTTAGGTTCACTTTGGGCCCAAACGGACAGTGCCATTGGATTCGTAGTGCCCAAAAACCCCTAAATCGACTGTCAAATCATCGATTTTGGTTACAGTCAACCAGGGATGCAAAAAAAAATTTAGGGTTTGGCCGTATGGCCCCCTCAGCAAAAAAATCGCAAAAAAAAATTTTTTTAAAATAAAAAACCTAAGGTTTTTTATTTAATTTTTCCGTGGCCCATTAAAATTTCGTCGACCGCCCATCCGCCGCCACCTGCTCCATCCGGCTCCGCCCGTGTCGCTCCGTCTGGCGCTCCGCACTAGGCTTCGCCCGCTCCCCACCATGCTCCACTTACTCCCATCGAGCTCATTGCTACCGAGCTCTCCACCGACCCCGCGGGCTCACCGACCCGTGTCGGCCCCTCCAGCCCCCGCGGGCTTCAAACGCCCGCCGCCCGGTCACATGCGTGACCACGGGTCTACCGCCCCAGCCCCTTGGTCTGCCCAAGCGACCAGGGGCTATTTTTTTTAGCTCCTAGGTGCTAAAGGGGGACTAATCGGGCATTTTATGCTCTCTCATGAAATCGGACATAACTCAAGCGTTTTAGCTCCGTTTTTCGAATAGAAAGAAGCGTTGGAAAGCTGGTTTGGGCACCGATCTAATGGTACAAGTATTTTTTATAAAATTTTACCACTCTGGATTTTTTTCCAGTCAAAGTGAGGTCTTCTTTCTTCACTTTCGGGGTCATAGAAGGTGCAAACGGACTCCGTTTTTCAAACTCAAATAGGCGTTGGAAAGCTCTCAACATGCTCTATTCAGTGATGTGATTTATTTTATCAAAATTTTCACCAAGTACACGAGAATTTGTTTTGAAGTATTTTTTGCTTTTGCATTGCTTCCTTCTTCTTAGTTTGTACTAGGGTTTGGGTTTATCTTTTGTGGGGGGTGTTTTTCTCTTGCTTTCTATCATTTATATTAGAAAACCAAAACACCAAAACTCTCAAAAATACAAACCCTTCTACATCTTCTATTTATTCTAAAAGATCATATAATAATAAAAAACACAAGCAGGTACAGGTGCAGGGTTTCATGGCAGACTCTTCAGTTGAGCTACTCACATCACATAACTATCACACTTGGAAGTCTCGCATGATGAGGCTACTCAGGTCACAAGGGTTATGGTCTTGCCTCAGTTGCAGTGTCTTTTCGAGATTATGCAGCACAGGAACAAGATGGATGAGGCTATGGGTTTGCTATGCATGCATGTTTCAGACAGTCTTTTGTTTCACCTTGATGCTTTGCTCACTCCTCAAGCCATGTGGCTGAACTTTGAGACACTTTTTTGGGCCATTAATGAGTTATGTGTATTACAGATTGAGGTAGAGCCGACTTCATTGTTACCTGATTCATTTCCCACTATTGAGGATTTTTTGAACAAGTTCACAACTATCCGCACTATTTTACAAGGTTGTGGCAAGAACAAGACAGACACAGAGTGCATTTACTTGATTCTTTCGAAGCTTCGTGGTCCATTTCAGATATTTTCTTCCTCCTTCTACTCCACCATAGATGGTTTGGGTGCCAGTTTTACCATGCCTACCTTTGATTTGTTTTGTGAGCATTCGTCTCGGGTGCAGTCTCACCTTTCTCAGATGGATATACTCTCAGGATCAAAGAGCAAAGCATTGGTTGCTCAGTCACCGAAGGGGAAACAGAAGTAAAAATCGAGGCCCAAGAAAGATTTTGTAGGCAGTGAGCATTCCTCCAAACCGCCTCCTAAGTCTGATTCTAAACCACCATTTAATCCAAAACATGGGAAATCTTCGAAGTTTGGTGAGTCTTCCTCCAAGACTAAGGAGAAATCAGGAGACACTTGCAGTTTTTGTGGCAAGCAAGGCCATCCAGTTTTCAGGTTTTGGAAACGATTAGAGGCTTTAGAGGACACCATGCAGCAACAACATATCTCCTCACCTCAGTCTTCTTCTTCCTCCACCACAAGGAGAGGTCATGCTCTCACTACTAGAGCATCGACCAATGGGTCCACTTGGATTTTAGACTCTGGTGCTTCTCACCATATGACTCACACTCAGTAGTTGGTCACTTCTCTTGCCTCTTGTGGTACTTCACAGATTGCAGTGGGTGACTCTTCACAACTTTCCGTCTTGGGTTCAGGTTCTGTCTCTTTGGATGGAGGCACTCTACAGGATGTTTTGGTTGTTCTTGACATCTCGACGAACCTCTTGTCCATTTATCAAATTTGCTACACTGGCTCTGGTAAGACAGTTGATTTCTCACCACATGATGTGGTTATTCAGGACCTCCATGACTCTGATTTGGTTGTGGCTACTGGTAGTGTTGATACTGCATCTCGTCTTTACAAATTTGATGGATTTGCGCCTTCTGAGGGTACAGATTCATCTCTTATAGCACATGCAGATTCGGTGAGTCAGCTTTGGCATGAGCATTTAGGCCATGTCAATTACAAATATCTTCAGCAGATGAGTACATATTCACTTGTTCTTGGTCTTCCACAGATTTCCTGCACTGACGGTGTTTGTCATGGTTGTGTGCTTGGCAAGCATCATAGGGATCCCTTTCCGAAGGGAAGTACCACTCGTGCTTTAGCACCCTTGGAGTTGATTCATAGTGACCTCATGTCATTTCCCACTCCTTCTTTTTTAGGGGCCAAGTATGTACTCACATTCATTGATGACTTCTCCAGATGCACATGGTTGTACTTTCTTAAGTACAAGTCTGATGTCTTTGATTCCTTTCGTGTCTTCAAGAAATTTGTAGAGAAGCAGTCTGGTCTTTCTATCCGACGGATACGTATAGATAATGGGGGGGAGTATGTGAATCAAGCCTTCAGATATTTTTGCACTAAGCATGGTTTGCAGCATCAATTTTTTGTTCCCTACACCCCTCAGCAGAATGGTATTGCTGAGTGAAAGAATAGGACTTTATGGGAGATGGCTAATTGTATGATTCTGTCTAGGTCCATGGATTCGTCTTTTTGGGTTGAGGCAGTCAATTATGCCAACTATATTCAGAATTGAATGCCTCACAAGGCGATTCAACATATGACTCCTGAGGAGGCTTGGTCTCATGACAAGCCTGATATTTCATCATTTCGAGTATTTGGTAGTGAGGCATGGGCTTTTATTCCTGATGCTCAGAGGAGAGCTATGGAGTGGAAGAGTCGACCCCTCATTTTTTTCGACTACTGTGAGGATGTTAAGGCATACAGGTTGTTTGATCCTAATTCTAGAGAGGTCCTATTTCGACAGGATGTTCAGTTTGATGAGTGCCTTCCTCCAGTTGATACCCTGTCTCCAGTGTCCACTTCACTACCTACTCCACCCATTGCAGCTATTCAGGATTATTTTGAGGATGATTCTAATGAGGATATTGATGATCCCCCATCTCCACCTCCACTTGCTTCACCTCAAAGGCCCAAATGGGCTCGCTTTACTATTGAGGCAGCATGATCTATTGCCGGTGATCCTTCAGACACTCGTCGCACCCATTCTCATACTGCGGGTTCTAGTCTTTTGACTCATGCTCTTTCAAAGGATCCTTAGAGATTTTCAAAGGTGATAGGTCACCCTGAGTGGGCTAGTGCTATGGAGGAGGAGTATTCTTCTTTGATGAGGAATAGTACATGGGATCTTTGTCCTCTTCCTAAGGGCAGAAAGATGGTTCGGTGCCGATGGTTGTATCGCACCAAGTATGCTGCTGATGATTCTATTGATAAGTACAAAGCACGTCTTGTTGCGAAGGGTTTCTCACAGGTTGAGGGTATTGATTACTCCAAGACATTTTCCCCTGTTTCCAAGATGAATTCTATTCGTTTTGTACTATCACTTGCAGATTCTAGAGGATGGCTCATTTTTCAGATGGATGTGAAGTGTGCCTTCTTGCATGGTGACTTACAGGAGGAGATCTATATGGAGCAGCCTCAGGGATTTGTTCATGATGCTTCTTTGGTTTGCAGACTTCAACGTTCATTATATGGTCTCAAATAGGCCCCTCGGGCTTGGTATGAGAAGATGGACTCTTTTTTGCTCTCCACTAGTTTTACTAGTTGTCATTCTGATCACACGGTCTATATTTAGCATCTTGAGGGTGAGATCCTGATTCTTGTGCTATATGTTGATGATCTTTTCATCATAGGTAGCTCATCCTCTATGATTTAGAATTCTCAGCTAGCCTTGATGGAGCAGTTTGAGATGACAGATCTCGGCCTTCTGCACTATTTTCTTGGTCTTCAGGTGATTCAGTCTTCAAAGGGGATCTCTATTTACCAGTAGAAGTATTCTCTTGATATGCTTCAGCACTTTAGCATGCTTGATTACAAGCCTGCCTCCACACCTTTTCAGTCAGGGGTTGTTTTGACTACTACTTGCCCCACTCCTTCAGTAGATTCTACACTTTATAGGCAGTTAGTTGGCAGTTTGTTGTACCTGACTCACACTCGTCCTGATCTTTCCTTTGCGGTTGGTCTTGTCTCTCGATTCTCACATGATCCTCATGAGAGTCATTGGCAAGCTGCCAAGCGTATTTTGAGGTACATTCAGGGCACCACTTCATATGGCATTCACTACACATCAGGGAATCCTCACATTATTTGCTACACTGACTCAGATTGGGCTGGTGATGTCAATGATTGGAAGTCTACTTCTGGCTTCTTTTTTTGTCTGGGCTCTGGTCCTATCACATGGTCATGTAAGAAGCAGACTGCTCATGCATTATCATCTATAGAGGCTGAGTACCGAGCTGATGTGCTCATTAGTCAGGAGATTTTATGGCTTTGTCAGCTGATGACTGAGTTTGGTTTTCCTCCTGATAGTCCCACTATTCTTTGGTGTGACAATCAGAGTGCTATACACATTTTGCGCAACCCGATGGAGCATCAACGGATGAAGCACATTGAGCTTCATATGCATTTTAGCAGACAGTTGATTCAGAATGGTTCTCTCATCTTGGAGTATATTCCCACTGTCGAGCATGTTGCAGACATCTTCACGAAACCTTTTGCATCTTTGCGCTATCTTCAGTTGCGTTCTATGCTTGGGGTGAAGGAAGTTGTCCTTGGGGGGTCTTTATGAGGCCTTCCTTCCTTCATGTTTCTTTCAGCATGTTCTTCTATCTCTTTTTGGAGAGGAGTTTTTTCCACTGGGTTTTCTCCTTTTCTCCGTTTCATAGAGATTTCTTTGTACTTGGGTACCTGATCTGGCCTTGTTGTCAGGACCCATTTCTTTTGCTTTCAGTAGCTTCTTCTAGGTTTTAGCTTCTCCCTATGCCTATCTTAAAGGGGGGTGTTAGAGTAATTGGACATTTACTTTATTAATTAAACAATATTTTTTTAATTACGTAAAGTTCCCTTTTACCTCTTTTTCACTTAAGCTAACATTAGGTGCATAATAATTAATTACTTTATTAATTATTATTGTGCAAGCCTAGGGTTTTCCTTTTAGGGTTTTCATCTATATATGGTTGAAAACTATCTTTTGTATTATTATTCATTTTACATTTTTAGGTGAATACATTGCTCCACATTCTTGAGCATTTCCTTTGTTGCTTCTCTTTGCTTCTCCTTGTAATAGGTTATTTGCTTGCAGAGATCTTTGGGCTCCTATGAAGTTGTATCTTCTCAACTCCAACAATAGCTTCAACATCACTTCTTTTCATTGTTATGCAATTTATGATTTCCAATGTGTGTAAACACCTATGTTAGGATGATATAGGTAGTGAAGAGTCTTTGAATGCACATATAGTGCCAACATCATCAAAAGCTTCATTAGCCTTGGTTTATAAATTAAATGAAGGTCTTTCAAGGGTTTAGTGGACTGTTCAGTAGGACCCCCTCTGAATTGTGTGTTTGACACCAAGTTTACTAAACATTAGTAGGCCTCTACATTTTTGGTTCTATTGTCGTGGATGTTGCTACTTTCAAAGATTCATCTAATGTTATTTCAATTTTTCATAGTTTAGTATTTTGTTTCTTGCATTAGAACAATTAGGTTTCACTCCATCAATACTAGAACATTTCACTAACATTGTGTAGGAGTCATTGCTATACAAAGTCACACATATTGTATGCGGAGGCGGTGAGACACCTTGAAAAGATTTATCCTCTCATCACAATCAAAATTTCATTCATGAAATCTCAACATAACATATAATTCATCTTTTCCTCAAACACTTGCATTCATAAACAAATAAGATTTCAACATAAAATAATAGAGAAGTAAAATCAGCATGCTTGGAATTATAGCTCCCAATGAAGATGTTGCTCCCTAAGCTTAATTCCATATTCATGCTTGTTGCTCCTTCTATGTTCAACCTATCTCCAATTCTAGCCTTCTCTCAAAACTCTTAACAACTACAAATTCTCAAAGCAATCTCTCTTTCCTCACTAATGCACTCAACAACTTATTTTCATAGAAAACTACAACAAGGAACTTCAAAAAAATGAATGAAAGATAACGAATGAATGAATGACCAAAAGGTGAAGAATCTATCTCTACTTATACTAAAATCTAAGAAACTTAATGCTACAAACTAGCTCTTCAATCCACCACATTTTCTCTTTTGATTGCCACCACTTAACAACAAAAACTAACTTAACCTCTAAATGAGTCAACTAAGCTAATAGAAGTGAGATATGGCTGCTCAAACAATTAAGATGCTAACACATAACAATCCTTGCATTTTTAGACTCTATAATATGGCTGAGTCACCTTCTTTTAACTGCCAACGATTGATATTTTACTGAGTCAAATCTCAAAAATGTTTACCTATAGGTTTCAAATTGCAAACTAAATCAACTTCTTTCAAGCTTGAGCCAGCTCGTGGCTACTTGACTAAGTCTCATGCTTATCAAAATTGTGTGTGGCTTTCAACATAGCAAACAAACTTCTATTCAATACAAACTTCATATTATGGTGTCGTCATTTACATAATACGCACCCTTTTTGTTGTGCATTGGTTTTAATGTATGCAACAACATGTAAAATACATCGCTTCACCTTGCATAACACAAATTAAGCACTTCATAATTTGTGTTTAATACTTTTCACTTTATAAACAATACATCATATACTATGCATCAAACTTATACGCTTTACTTTGCATTTAAACATTCTCACATATGTGTAGCATATGATTTAAATGCTACTTGGCTTTATACGGCCATTTGCTATTAATATGGTATGCATTATATATGCGCCCAAGTTTACTTTGTAATATTTCAAATATATATATCAACATTATATATTAATATATATATTATAATGCCATCATTATAATATATATATATGCATATTAAAATAATTGATGGGTATTTAAATATATAACAATCACATATATATATATATATAATATATATATGTATGTATGTATATACGTATACATTAACGTACTCATATACATATATTAGTATATATATTATATACATATATCATTATTTTATTATCATATTAAACACATATTTATATATTCATTAATCGGTATATATATGTCCAATCGATATTCTCATGCATATGATTCATCTGTGCATGAGTATGTGTAAGTACTTCTACCTACATATACACACCTACGTATTTACTCATATGTATGAGTTATCGTAATCGCATACATATATACATATATGTGTTCTATGTATATACTCATTGATTAATACATAAATATAAGATACACAAAGAACTTATACTCTATAAAGAGACTAGTCACATAATCCAAACTAAGAAACAATCACGTACGAAATCAAAGACCAAAACCAAAACCATAAAAAATCATCCCCAAACTATGGTCAAAGGTTTACTTATCAATTCATAAACTAACTTGACTCAACTTGACCAAACTAGGATGTGAGTGTGTGATAGCTCAAAAAGACATATTAGGGTTACCAAACCAAGCTCCTCTCTAGAATGATACTCTCCCTCTCTTTCGAAGGCTCAATTATTTTCTTGCATCCAACTTAGTGCATCATAAAAGTAGTTAACCGATTCATATATATCATATGCATCATTTATTATTTGCATTATCAAAGCATTAAAAGTATTCTTATTGCATTACACATTCATTCATCACATTTTCTATATAGAATATACAAAACATAATCATGTGTTAAAACATTGTAACTCGTCAAAGTAACAGTAAATAGGTAATAACACAATGGGGTGTAACCATTACAACTTGGTGAGTGTTGTTATAACCCCTTACCACATGTCTATCAGGATGTCACTGTATATGGCATTGTGTGGATATGAAGCTCCAAGTTTCATTGATTTTCTTTTTGGAGATAACAAAGTGCCTAAGGCCAGGGATTTGTTACAAAAAAGTTGAGATATAATAAAATCTTTGAAAGAAAACTTTCAATAGGCCAAAATTAGCAGAAGATGTGTTTTGATCAACATCGTACAAAATGTGGTTTTGAGGTGGGTGACATGATATACCTAAGATTATAGCCCTACAAGCAATCCATGATTAAGAAGAGTGGGTCAAAGAAGCTTGAGCCATAGTTTTATGGCCCCTTCAGAGTCTCCAAATGGATCAAAGAAGTGGTTTATGAGTTGGAGTTATTAGCAAGCAAAAAAGTACACATTGTGTTTCATGTATCATGCCTCAAGAAGGAACTAGGTCACAACGTAGATTCCTGACGCTATCATTGATTTCAAGGAGTATACTCTACAAAAAATATCTATTAAGGATTGTCTTGTTAAGTGGAAGAAGCTACTAGTGGAGGATGCAACATGGGAGAGTGAATGGATATTATAGCATCCAAAGTTGCAATTGCTTGGGGACAAGCAATTTTGGGGAAGGAGGACTATAATTTCCTCTTCCTAAGCAGTTGATCGTTGATGACAATTAACCTATTCCTTGGGTTTCTGTAGTCTACTATGGTTTGGTTAGGAGACTCCACAATTCTTGGAGGTCATGTTGTTCAACCATTTGGCATTTTCCATGTGGTGCAGTGATTTCAAGGCTACAACAAAAAAAATTGGCACTTTTTAAAACGTTTTCAGGCACTAGGCTCAATATTACTATTTTTAGTAAGTCACCTCCTCAGCATTGACTTGATCTTTCCACGTTGGTTTTCCCTTGGCATGATCATTTGTTGCATTTAATGTTGATTTGGAGATTTTTAATGGCTTGGGGAACTATTTTTAATAATGTTAATGTTATAAGTTAAATTAAATATTTAACATTATTTTAAATATTTCTAAAGTGACTTTATAAATGGCACCAAAGGGGCTTTAAAAAAGGTGAACTTAAGTTGTGTTTATAAGGTGGGACACCAATATGGGGAGACATAAGGGATTTAAAATAAATAAAATAAAATTTAAAATCCAAAGGTGGGCGTGGGAATAAAGGAGGCATTAAAAGTGCTTTTTGGAAGTCATTTGGCATTCATGCTTGGAAATTTATGAAGAGTTACCATAGGTTGAACAACATTTTTCCGTATCTTTGTAAGGACAAAAACCCTTACAAAGAACATCCGTTTTGAAAGTGCAAGAACTTTCTTGGTGGATACACAAGTGGTTTCACACATAAATCATACAAGTGTTTATTGTTTTCAAATTTTGGTAATTTGGTTGGGGTTTCAAGTTAGAATTTTGGAAGGCGGATTTTAGGGGTTTGAGCAACACATATTGAAGACTCAAAATAACGTATTAAACCCCCTTGTTGTTGGCCACACCATTCCCAAGGTAGGTCGTACCAGTTTAGGAGGGACTTGAGAGTTGGAGGCTAAATTGCCTAAGTTTTGGATTAAATTTTGGTAAGATTTAAGACGCCTAGGGCTGGAAAACACTCAACAAATATATTTGTGGTTGAAAAACAAAGTTTTGGAACACATTTCAAGCTTTTATCGAGTTCCAAGTTGTTGGTCATACTCCAATTTCAGGCCATTTTGCATAGCAGGTATTGGGTATGTCTAAAATTCCATTGTAAGAGTTTTGTAGTCATTAGGATGATGTAAAAAATCTTATTTGATGATTGTACCAATTCTACAATAATTCTAAAATATATTTCATTTTGTGGGTGTTTTAAAATAGTTGAGTTTTCAACATATTACATTGCAAATATTTGTGTTTGTTGTTATTGTTATTATTTATCTATATTGCAAATCTCAAAATTGCAAACACACCAAAACAAAAAAAAGTAGGGTGCTTATTTCAAAGCAGTAAGAACACCATACACTCTATTTTCCTTTGTTAGGCTCTTCTCTCACCATTATATCCTAGTGTAGAGTGAGTTGTTCTATTGTTAGTTGTAGTTTCTCGAGCATCTCACTATCTTTATCCTTCTTGGCTTTTCTCCATGGCTATGCCTCAATGCAATAGACCAAGGTCACTGCATCTAAATAGGTATCAAAGAATCTTCCATCCAAGGTTGTATTGATTTCTTTGTCAAGTTCGAAGATGAACCACTTAATTTTTTGCTTTTCTATCAAGGGTTCTTCAAGTTTCCATGAGACTTCTTTGAATCTCATGTCATATTCTTTAATTGTTTCTCCTATCCTTTGTACCGACTCCCACATTTTTCTTATACTCTTAGAGGGTACTTTTGAATCAAAGTTTGCTAGGAATTTTATCTTTACTTCCTCTCAATCTTTGTCATGTTTGGGGTAGGTTTTCTTGTACCAATTCAGTGTATCTTTTCTTAGTGACTCTATGAAATCCAATAACTTGATCTTATCTTCATCAATTTCCTTCCTTTTTCATAATGATTCAAGAAGGAATATGTGTTTTGCAGCCTCAATAGTGTCTTTGTCGAACATCAAAAGTTTGATAGATGACTCCATTTTATGTTTGAATTTCTCTTGTTTTGGTTTGTGGATAGATTGAGGTTCTCTTCTCTTTTTTAATACTCCTAATTGCTGCAAGTTTATTTTCTCTACTTGTATCTCATTAACCTTGTCTCAAAATAGTTTTTTCCTATGATTTCTTCACAATCTACTACAAATTACTCTTGTGAACTCTTTTCTTCTTCTTGTGGTGTATTTTCAATTAGAATTCTTCTTGTTTTATATGGCATGGGGGATGGATCCTAGTCCAAGTTGTGTGACTCTTCATAGCAACGTTTCATCTTTGGTGATATCATTTTGTTTGTAAATGACACTTTATTTGTTATGAACAATTATTTTCCCAAATTAAACATGGCTTTGCTCTCTTTTTCTATCTCTTCTCTTCTTAATTTTTTCACTCTTATTTACTAATTACTCTAGGTATTCTTCCTCAACCGATAATACCTTCTTTGAGATTTTTAAGAATATTGTGAATCTTACATCCAAGTTTATTGTAATGTTAGAGAATTTTGGCTTTACTGATGATATTTTAGTCACGTGTGGTAGTGTCGAAGTCCTTTTTCTTGTATAGCTATCTACCAATTGGTCCTTAGATTCCTTGTATATATCTATGATTTCCTTCAAATTTGACAAAATCTTTCTTGCTTCATCCATTCCACATTCTGTTTTCGCCTTCTTTTTCCAGAGTTTGGGCTAGCCATCTTTGTTTTCCTTGTCAACTCAATCTCCTCTAACTTCTCTTGATTTCTTGTTGCCACTTTTTTTCATGGGTGTTTTTTATTTGGCATTTCATCTCATGGTAATTATTTTGTATCTATACTCATTGGTCACATCTTTTCAAGAATTCCTTTCAAAAATCCCCCCTTTCCATTCTCCATCCTCTTGATGCCTAACCTCCTCTCACTAGGCTAGCACTAAGGAGATAGTGTTGTTAATTAAAATAAAAATACAATTTTTTTTCCTAAGTATTCTTGTCTATATCAAGACTCAAGGTTTCCTCGTAATCTGCTCTACACTACCTAACCAAGGTCCCGACAACAAAACCAATATTAGCAAGAAAATGGGGGAACACATACCAAAGTACTAAGCCCCAAGTAATCTCTATATGTTGTGTTTATACCCCAGACTCAATAGTAAGAGAGAGACAAGAGATTAACACAAATAGTGAATAGACTAGTTAGTAGAATCACATATAAACATAAAACTAATTACCTTCTACCATAATGCATACCAGATGTAACTCTAGATATTTATATTAATGCTTATCCATAATGTACCTATACTAGGGTATTTATCACTCTTATAATTTCTAGTATCTAATATTCTTTCCTTTCTTTCTTATACATTTCTACTACTATTGTTACATCACATTTTGTTTTATACATATATCTGTTTGATGGGACATGCCCCTTACATTCTACTATTTTCTCGAAGGGTGTCTCTTTCGCTATGATCTCCACAACCTCTTTGTCATGGTTTGCAATAGGGATTTCATTGTTATTTTGGCTCTAGTTGATCCCCTACTAACAAGAACATATCATTCTAATTTTCTTTAGTTATTTCTATTTCAACACTTTGTCTCTTTTCTAAGTCAAGTACATCTAGCATGAAAGGGAATCAATGTATACCAAAGATTGTTTTTTTACGAGGTGTCCCACACCCATGAAGTTCTCAATAATGCCATGAATTGCAAGTGTAAAAGATGCTTGTAAGCAATTCTTGATCAAACAATTTTAGTGGGCAACAATTGCTTGATGGAAGGACATTTCAATGTGAAGAAAAATCATGATAATGTCAAATACTTCTTGAAACAATTATCATCATCAATAGAGTAACTAAAATAGATCACTAGATGGTTGGATATGTTTTTAACCATCCACAAGAATAGGAGGGAGCATGTGGTTATTGATGCACTTTCTAGAAGGGAATAAGTCACATAAAAATTATTTTTTGTTAACCATGTATTACATGCAAACTAGGTGGAAGAGTCAAGACTAGAATAGCAACAAGATCTAAGATCCTAGTGCATTTGCTAAATTTGAGTTGAAAGGCAACTCATTGTTGTACAAGGATACACAATATTTTCCTCCTCAAAATATCTAAAAATGTATTATAGGATTATATAGGCTTTTTTTGGTGAAGGGCTCAACAAAGATGTAGTTAATAATGTGGTATAATGTTTGTTATGTCAAAAGAACAAGGGCAAGAAGATCAAGACTTGTGGTCTTCTATAATTCTTATGCATTCATATCCAATGATTTAAGAAGGTTTTCATGACTTTCATCAAGTTGTCAAATTTTAGATGGGAACATGTCTTACTAATGGATAGGCTCAAAAAATGTTTATTTTTGTGCATTATCTCGTACATTTGTAGCAAGCATGGTTTCAACAACATCATGGAAATAGTTTAAACACTACATAATACTTCCAAAATTATAGTGACTATAATCTCATTTTTACTAGTCATTTTTTAACTAATTTGTTATCTTTTGGAATCTCAATTGTCCATAGCTCTTCTTATCACCGCCAAATTGATGGGTAAATAGAAATTGAAATTTTTGGACGGTTATCTTTATTGCTTTGCATCAAAAAGATAGTTCCAATGAGTTAATTTGTGATTAGCAATATGATGGTACAACATTTCCTTCCATACTTCTACCAAAATGTCACCACTTATAGCACTTTATAGGTAGCATCCACTATCTACAACATCATCCTTGAAAGTACAAATAGTGGTTTATGCAATGGAAGATCATATTCAATACAAACAAAAAGTACTATCAATCTCAAACAAAACTTCACCATTGCTTAAAACAAAATGAATAGGAAATGGATCAACAAAGGAGTAAAAGCCACTTTGAAGTGAGATTGGATCTTTTTGAGGTCATATCCTTATAGACATGTATCTTTGAAATAGAAAAAAGAATGACAACAAATTGGCACCTAAGTATTACGGTCCTAATAAAGTCCTATATCAATTGCATTATGTACAAGTTGGAGTTACTCAATCCACAATAATATATCCACTATTTAATGTATTATTTAAGAAGTTAATTGATAATAAGATGCTAATTCAAATAATATTATTCAAGCAAGATAAAGGGGGATCAATCTAGAACCTAAAGCAATTATCTAGACAAGAATTAAGTGGTTGTAGATTATGCAATCATGAAACATCTCGTCAACTAAAAGAACTTGTTTGATGAAAGTGTTACACGAGTAAACAAAGGAATCATGCCTTAGCACCCCCTAATTGCCTCACATTAAGAACACCTCTTTTAACTAGGGTCCACATTATACCCTTACCCCATTAGGTGTACTAGATTATGGAGTGTCTGATTTGTGACACCAATACCGTTTGACTTGGTCATTTGTTAGTTACTAAATTTTAAAATTATAGGTGTGATCACTAATTGTGATTATGGGGTCACCATGGCTTAATTATGTTATGTTCAAGAGATGGTAGTTTGGTTTTAGATATTATATTACAAATTATGTTCTTGTTGTGGAAGTTGCCCCTTTGAAGTGGCTCAATTTGGTATTCAATATTCCACTATCATTTCACTCATATTATGTGAATCTATTTTAGTCTACTCTCAATTGTAAATTAATTGCTCTCCTCGTGCTCTCTTGTAGATTTGTGATATAATGACATCATTACAAAGTGCGCACACACACTCAATTGTAATTTAATCCTTTTGCTCTACTCATGCTATCTTGTAGGCTTTCGATATAATAATTTCATTACAAGCATACATGTACACACACATTCAAGATTGAAGTGTCGAACTTTTAGATTTCTAATTTTTTGAAAAAAACTGAAACTTCCTACTACAACTTTCAGAATGCTGTCTTCAAAAAAATGCTCCACTTGACAAAAAGGTAAAATTATCGTATCCACTCCTTGTGTTTTTTCCCACTCTAGCTGAGCAAGTAGTGGTAGAATAAACATCTACTTTTCCCTCTTTTATTTAGCATACAAATGTTGGACAAATCACTAAGCAACAGAAAAATCTAGTCACCATTGCCAGCATATTAGGAGCAGTGATTCTCATATCATTTGGGGAACACAAGAATGTCCAATTTTTGCAATGATACACTAATAACAAGCCTTCAAAGGGAGAGCAGGATTGTTAATTGTAAACTACCGAAGCATTTAATCCAATACTGTCCATTCTGATTTATAAAGTTGTATTGTATTAGGAGTTCTTTTGGGCAGAGTTGGTATATACTCTAGTATCCTAACAATAAGATACGATTGGCATGTTTCTTTGTTAGTGCCATATCATTGGGCAGTTTTTGACTCTCTTTCAAGTGGAGGGCATATTATTGAACACAACATACCAAGACAACCATCATTTATAGTGTTTATATTCTCAAAGCACTCCCAACATACTTTCTTATCAAAACTGCTTTCAAGTGGAGGGCACATTATTGAACACAACATACCAAGACAACCATCATTTATAGTGTTTATATTCTCAAAGCACTCCCAACATACTTTCTTATCAAAACTGCTTGGGCGTTTAACGCCACAGAATTTTCATTCTTGAAAAATGGGGCATTCTTGGAGACAAACTTAGAGACCAAGAACACATTTTGTTCTTTGTAAATTATTTTCTGCCTAACAGGTAAGCACAACAATGTACACAATATAATGACAAATATATTTTAGGGGGCAACAAAAGCATATTAATGATCTCAAACTGCACCCAAGTCAAACAGTTTTTGCGGTAGTTAAATTTTGTATAGCATCTGACAGAATAAAAAGGTCTGATTTTGAATCATAGTTATACTTAAGGAGGTCAATAAGAGGGGAAAATAAGTTTCGTTTTGTAGCAGAGAATCCAATGGCTTTGGGGTTTTTGTTCACACCTTGAATCATTAATAAGAAGGCCTCCAGTAAGAGGCAGCTTTTATAACATTATCATTGTTTCACAAAAGTTGGGTTCAAGAAGAAAAAGGTCAACTAAACAAGATTAACTCATTAGTGGCACGGTAATACTTCCTCTACGTTGTTTACTGTTATACTTTATGCTGATACAGTAAACTGTAAAAGCATATATTTCTATTTTTCTTACTATTTCTGATTTATTTCTGCTATGAACCCTGCCTTGAGTAAAAACAAATTTAGCAATTCGTTAAATTTTCTAGTATTTACCACCCAAATTCTCTAAAAGTGCACAAAAATGTAAAAGTTTGAGTTTCAAGACTGATTTTGGCTATCCATGAAAATCAATATCATTTTGTTTCATTTTTCACAAGACAAATTACTTCTTTTATTTTCAAGTATACAATCACCTAGCATCAAAGTAAACAAGTGCAAATGAGCTTGATGCAGAATAAACTAACAGCAGTTGCCTTTATTTCAACTAGCAGTATTCTGAAAACATGGTAGATGAAGGGGCAAACTATGTACTACAACAAAACAAAGAGAACAAGAATCCAAGAAGTGCTGGCATTCACACTTAACCATGTTTTCATTTGATCTTAGTCTATTACTAGTCCGTGCACTCTATTGGCAAGCTCACTTTATTATAATTTTCTGCCTAAACAAATGTGTTTTATGTAACAGCGACTACCTACAATCACTAATATTCTGAGTATGTACTTATATATCCTATCCCCAGACCATAAATGAATGATACTGTAAAAAATAGACCCGAAGCAAATAAGCCCACATGTCAATGGGTGTAAAGGAAGGATCTGGATCTATGCTAGTATGCAGCCTCACAAAAGCATCAGAAAAAGTAAACAATAAAGTTAGTTGAAAATCTTCCATGCTAAGATACAGCATAGTCAGTCTATGCATTTAACTCCGCATCAGTCAATAATTCACAGGATTTAAATGTTTCCTTGATATACTGAATGTAGAAACACAATAGGATAATTTAGTTATAGCCTGTGCAAAGGTATAGAAGATTCTCGGAAAGAGAAAGAGAGAGCAGAGAAAAAGAAGAAAAACTACCTACTGCCTGCCAGTTGATTTATAGAATACATTCACCATGATCTTGAGCAGAACAACTCTGTTCTAAAGCTTCCAAGGGGATGTGAACCTTCTTGACCTCCCAAATTTGCTGATTTGTGTTGTGTGAAAAACCCTCCTGCAGATGTCATTAGGAGTTCACCTTATGTATACTTGTATTGGAAGGTTTGGCCTGCCATCTGGTGTTTTCAGCTTGCACTAGAAATTTGAAGGAAAGCTCCACTACCATTAATTACATGCCAATCTATTCAGAGTTCTTCAGTCTGCCACAAAATGCTAGCTGGCAGTTATGTTAAATTTCACAGCAGATACTTGAAGTCTTGAACTCATTTAACATCAGCTTGACCTAGACTTGTCTCCAAAAAGATTTGGTTTGCAGAAAACAAGCTTCCAGAAGATACAACTCAGCTACTGGACTTCAGGTTAATTGCTGATCAGCACTTACAGTTACATATGATACAGCATTTCAGAATAGCTGGCTTATAACAGTATATCAAAGACTTCTGATGCTAGGGTTTGACCCAAGCTAACATCTTAATTTAGATTATGCATTTATTGCAAAAAATAAAATAAATATCATTCATTCCCTTTAACAAATCACTGTGTAACATAACTAGGTCTAAATTGAGCTCTGATCTTTACGAGTATCGAGTTGATATTCTGAATATATGTAGGACACCTTGAGATGAGACATCCTGACAATTTTTGGAGGTGAATATGTGTAAAGGCTATTACCTGCAAGGGCAAACAGCGAATCCATTTGGTGCCAATACCAAGTGATTTTGTGGAAAACCAATAGACAAGACCACTTCCTCTTAAGCAATTTACCAATCTTGTAGGTGATGGGAACCCAATTTCAAAATTGGAAATCAGATAGACAAAATTCCTGCAGGATCAGGCATGTGTAAACTCTCCCTTCTGCTCTTGTTAACAAAGTTGCTTCCTGTTATACGTAATTATGCCATTTTAATTCTCTTATGCCTGTCCATTTGGTTGTAACTGATGCACAGCATCATTTATAAGTATTTTCAGACACAGAGTGATTTCCACAAGCTTTATGCCTCATGAAAGACCAAACAATATTAGAAATGAAAATATGCCCATATGTATGTACCTCCTGCATAGAGGCTGACTGTCATCAGAATCAAGGATATCCAAAATGGACCCAAAATGAAGTACGAAATACAAAAGTTTTAGCAAACCTAACCCAATCATTGCTTATTCTAGGATAAATCAGCAGTCTCCAATATAAGCATAACCTATAGGCACACATAACTATCATAACTAGTCATCACAAAGTTGTGGAATATGATGATGCTTACCGTGTATAGTCCTGCACACACGAAGATCACCAGAGACTCACAAATCCATAGTATGAAGAGGCTCCATACATTTCCCACAGTTGATATCTTTGTGGCTACTGCTGCAGAGTGATCTACATGCATGAATATACCATGACCTTAAGGAGCTTAAAATGTTAGCTTCCTGATCAGAAAGCATTACTCATTTTTGAGTGTAAGGAAAAATCTCTGCAAACCAAAATTAGGAAAAGATATGCACCGTCATATTCGTATACATCACAATATATCATGGTCTTCGCAGTGCAAGAGCTTCAAGAAGTAATCTGTCAGTTTTGAGCTCTTGATTCGGACACTTTCGTGCTATTCTGTCAAAAAGACGCCTGATTTCACGCTCCTGGCAACCTGCCCTCAGGCCATCAACAAGTGCATTATACGTAAAAATGTCAGGTATAAAACCTTTCTCCAGTATCTCATCCAGAAGTTGATCCACTTCAATTATTTTCCCAGCTCGACAAAGACCACTGAGTAAGGTATTGTAAGTGTATAGATTTGGAAAACAATCCTGATCTGCCATTTTCTTCACCAGAGACATAGACTCGACCAACATTCCTGCTTTACAATGACCCTTCATTAATGAAGTATATATGATCACATTTGGTTGGCAACCATTTACCAGCATTTCACTCAATATGCATTTTGCTGAATCTACAAGACCTTTCTCCGAAAACCCATCAATCACAGAACCATAAGTCACTACATTAGGAGGACAACCCTGCTTTCGCATAAACCACATAAGCTCACAAGCCTCATCAACATACCCAGCTTTACATACAGAGTTGACCAGAACATTGTAAGTTATAATGCACGGAGAACATCCCAAGACAAGTGTCATCTGGTTGATGATATTCTTAGCTTGATCCACCCTTCCCATAACACCCACACCCACAAGCACCTCATGGTAGGCTTTCTTATCAGGCAACCAACCAAAAGAGATCATGTCTTCTATGAACTCAATACCCTCGTCAACAAAACCCTCTCTAACGAAACCCCTCACAAGCTGCCTTACAAATGAAGGGCTTAAGATATTATCAACCCCGACAATTTTCCCATACAGTTGTTTAGCCCTCTCCCTCTGACCTTCCTGATACAGGCACTTAATCAGTACCTCGCTAATGCATCTATCAGGCTTATATTTCTTGTCAATCATATCCAAAACAAGGTCACAAGCCTCTACAAAACTCTTGGCTTCACACAAAGACTTAAAGAGGATGTGATATGTTTCTGAATTGGGGGCACAACCCAACTCCAGCATATTAGCGAGGAGCGCATAGGCTGCATGAATTGAACCCCTATTGCACAAACCGCTCATAACCAAATTGTAAGTGGCGACACTGGGGCAGAGGCCTCTGCCCATCATCTCATCCAGCAGTTCAAAAGCTTCATGAATATTGTTTCCCTCTCCACAGCAAGTGCGGATTAAATGATTGTATGTTACATCGTTAGGTATGGAGAATTGAAGAATAAATTTCGCCTGCTGCAGTTTTCTTCCCCTGCACAGATTATAGATAAATGTATTGAGGGTGTCGATATACATTACCTCTTGCTCCGAATGGATGCTACTTATGCCTATTTTTACTGCGTCAGATTTGGATTGTTGACAAAGCCGCTCCGTGCGTAAAGCAATATTTAAGTTGCTAAAGCTCAAGCGCTTCATATTGCCTTGCCTTTCGCAAGTTTCTGTGTTTGAGCAGTTTGCTGAATGCATCGGAGGAGATTAGAATGCAATCCATAGCAACCAGTTTTTCAACATATACCTATCGAATAAACGCAATCAACAGAGAACCCAAGCCTCACCAATTTGCTCAGGTTGGAATTTCTCTGTTTATTTCGAAACCCTTAAAATGTGGGTTTCCTCATGTAGATTAGTAATAGATATTACCAAGTCTTGTAATGTGTTCTATTTCTAATTATAATGTAATATGTTTTTATCTAAAAGCTACACTTATCTTTCAAATAACATATAGCAGATTTCAAATATAAGAAAGAAAGATTAAAATATAAAATGAGAATAGGAAAAAAGGAAGCATGTTTGATTGATTGGTTGGAGAAGATGCAAGTAAAGGTAGAGTTGACATGAGCAAGTTTTCGGGTTATTGAGTTGTGATTTTTGAAATTTTATATTTTGCAATCTTTATACAAGAACAAAATGTGTGTAATTGTATATGTCTTGGCTTAGTGGTGTCCTCTTTGTGGCACTAATATTCTAATGTGTGCCATTTTATCCTTTGCAACAATTGGAGCCACCCTCCAACCTATAATTCGAGGGGAAAAGTGTGATTGATGGTTGTTTAGGGGTTATGTTGCAATACGATTCTCAAAATAAATTAACAATTCATATTGGATGCATTTGGGATGTTTGAATTTAATATGCTTGAGAAGTGTTGTTTGTAGTAATGGAGGAATGTCCAAGTAACTCTAATGAGAGCCTAGCTGGTCCTAGATGCCATGGATGCGCTAGTTGGTGTGTGGATGCTTTTTTGTTCTTGCGCTCCTTTCCTATTTCCTAACTCCTATACATTTCCTCAATAATCCTCCCTTTTAAACATGTTTTTTTCATTTCAACTCATTTGGGGTTAGACTAGGAATTTGTCAAAAAAGACGAGACAAGCAACAAAATGATATTTTAAATTTAGAGGACACTTTGTGCATGACTTGTCCAAGAGGACAAGATCAATGTGTGCTAGTCTCCTAGGTGAAGGAAAGGTCAAGAGCAAGGTATGGAAAGATGCAAAAGTGGTATAGGATCAATTTTGGCGGTGTGAGGGATAGGCTTAAGGGGGAATTGGTGTTTCAAATGATCATAAAAGGTTATTAGTCATGTCTAAATTGAGTTCAAAACAAGGAAGGAAAGTGTGAATTATGCATTTTTTGTCTCTACATTTTACCCCCACTTTAGTGTACATGTGAGCTACAACAAATCAAGAATACCAAGTAAATAGAAAATGAATTCATTATATGCAAGAATACTAAGTAAATTTAATGATCCATGATTATTAATTCTTACTCAACTTTGTTCTAGCAATAGGTAGAGAAAGAAAATCCCTTTGCTTTGTGCACCACTCCTAAAGATTCGGATTTATTTTAAACATTATTCCTTTTTCCTTTCCTTTATAAGTGATTACTAAGAGATCAGTTCATATCTATTAAGGATCCATCATTCTCAATCCTAGAAGTCATTATATACCTGTTAAGTACCAAACATATATAATTTTCCATTATTGCACTTGATGCATGGTATAGGTATAAGAAGTACCTATCTATTACAAAAGATGGTTATAATACTTGAGAGACAATAGTTTTCTTGTATGTCCAGTGGGACTTTACCTCATCTTGACCAATACTTTGGTGAAGCTAGTGGTAAGTTCAAAGAAAAGAAACACATATCTCCTAGATAAATTGACAACTATCAAAAGAGATACTAGGGAAACACTAGATCTTAAAAAAAAATAGATTTCAAAAGACATGGCACAAAATCATAGTTGAAGTTTGACCTCCACTGGTTATAGCTTGTGTTTGTTACTTAAAAGCAATAGATTCAAAAATAACCAAATTCTAAGAGTTAATGCCTTTCCAAATTCTTATATTATGGTTATGGTAAATAAAATTAATTTTATTCAAATAAGGAGACTAGTGCATAGATGCCTTATGCCTCTATTTATAAACATGAAACCACCAAGTACCAAACCCTGTCAATGATTCAATAACATATTACTAGCTTGTCTATATTACCCAAATTTTCTATTCACTTGCTATGAATCTTATCCTAGCTCCAATATATAATCCCACACCAAAACACCATTTTTTAAATACCAGAAAGAAAAAAGTTTACCGACATGGTTCAAACAACATCAATCATCACAAAATATATAAGTAAAAAAATGTACATACTTCAAACAATGATAACCACACATAAATTACCATCATATTACCAAAACTATATAAAAATCACATTGTGTCAAATTGCATAAATTATTTAAATATTTAAAAGGACCATTGTAGCACTAAATATTCCCATAAATAACTCCTAATATAAAGAAACATGACTACTAAAAAAAATCAAATTCTTCTCCTTCTCAACCTTCTCTTTTATCTTCAATGATTTGATCAATCCTCTTATGTAGGTCAACTAGTGTGTACTTTAAGCACTTTCTCACTCACCTCTCTAGAAAGTTAGAAATATGATTTTTATTATGGTCATTATGATCAATAATATCAACCAAAGAGCTAGAACTATTTGTAGCATTTTCACCCACCTTAATTTTTCCTTTATTAAGAAAATTCTTTTAATATCACACTTGATTTCAAGTTTAGATAAATTTTATCACATACCTAAATATACATTAGAAATATCATTTTTTTTTTTTAGAAGTTAGAATCCACCCTATTTTTACCTTAGAAAATATGCAAATTCTTATTAATTGAAAGAAACCATAAAAAAATCTTTTGATAGGACAAACTAGAATTTATTAAATATTTACTCAATCTTAATTGGAGATATCTCAATACTACCAAACAAGACTTCAAACCATTAAATAGAAGGAACATTAGCCTGCATATCCCACATAGGTACAAAACAATTCCAAACTAATTTAGTATAATAAAATTAAAAGAAAAGATTCTCAATAGATTCCCTTAATCCACACACAAGACACAAACTAAGCTTGAAGTTAAGAAAATCACCCACATCCATTTTTTTCCTAATTAAAACCCATCTAAATATGACCTTCTTAGGCTTTACCAAATTAGAAACAATATATCAAGCATGGTTATTCATATGGATTCAACATCATTTACCCCCTAAAGGTAGTTAAAGTGAAGGTGGAAGTTATTAATACTAGACAACATTCTATATTCATTCTTAACAATGGCCTCTAGAATATTTTCACCATAGGACCAAGAAAATTTATCCCATTAACCAAGATTATATTTTCTTTCTAACACTAGATAGTTAATCCATAAGGAAGTAATAATTAAAGAATAATTTCTCTTTCAAGTGTTAGGATTATCAAATATAGTCTTGAGTGCATCCCATGAAATAACAACATTCTCATTAATAATATTAATAAAAGTTTTAATGCATTTAATAAAACACTTGTGAGAAAAAAAACTTCTATGCAAAGCGAGAGAATTAACATCTAGGTCAATAGACCACCATACATATCTAAAAGGACAAAAGGAATCCTTACTATCATTCCCAACATCCAAATCCACTGTATATTTCCTAGCCCTTCTCCAAGGACTTAAAATATATCCACTCCAACCCCATTATTTTTTAACCACCAAACCAAGAGGGTTATCCATCCAATATAGAATGAAAAATTTATGATAAGCAATCTTTGAACCAAAAGAACTTCCATATGTTCAATCAAGTATTTTTTTTAGATTATCAAACTTTGGCTCATCTAAAATGGGAAACAAACTTGTATATAAACTATAACTTATTCAAAGAATCATGGTTAGGGAGGGACAACCCCTTAACATGAGGACCTAGATGCAAGAATTTCTAAGAGTGTGATGAAGATGTTGGTATGTGTAGCCTGATCATGCTCCTAGTTAATATTTTGGCCTCTTTGCTAGCCAAAATTTCTCCTAAAAATAATTAATGGGGGACTATAAGGGTGGTTTCCCCCATATTTTAATAAAGAAATTCATAATTAAATTATGTTGAAAATAATTTGTAGCTACCTACAATTTTTAGTTTTCTTTGTTGCGGATCAATGGAAAATTGTGGTACAAGTTGGAAGTTGTAAGGTCATGCATTTTTTGTAGTTACACACAGAAAATAGCATGTGGAAAGTTAGATGGTCACACAATTTTGTTTGAGGAATACACAATAGTGTGCATGGGTGTTAAGCGTAATGAGAATTTTAGCACATAGTGTAGTTTAGAAAAGAGCACACAATATTGGACCGTTGTTGGTGAATGTATTTATATTATTGTTGGATAAATAATAAAATTGGACAACTATTTGTGGACGTATCCCAAAGGGTGAACCACGTTAAAAAAATTGTTGTTTTTGAATTTTATTTGTGGGGCTCTACGTGAACCACAGGCAATGATGTCATGCTGACTAGGTTGGGACATCTCGCCTACACTCTAATGGGTTATCAAACTATCTAAAAAAATTCATTCCTATCTTGGCTATAAATCTTGATTCATCTTATCTAATCAATCATCATCGATATGTATCCTTCCCTATCATCGTGTTATTCCTATCTCAACAACACTATCATTGTTTTCTTCCTATCTTAACAACACTATCCTCATATTGTTACTATATCAACAATGTTATCACTATCATCAATGAATCAATCGATTCGATCAACTTCAAATTAGATAGTGAAATATGACTTTATTTCCAATAGGTACCAAAGATATCATGTTTTTGAATTATATCTTGATGTCACTTATTCAAGATATATGCCACTTATGTCTAAATGGAAGACTATTGGACTAAAAAACCAAGGGAAATTAACATAATTGAGCAAGATAGTAAGAAGCCTCACAAACCATGACAAATCATGAAGGATAGTCAAGACATTCATATGTTATTTTTCATAAATAATAGAGGATAGAGAAAATAATACAAACATATGGGCCAGTCACAACATAGTAGACAAAGGTGATAGTTTGGTATGGGTTTTAAACCTTAGGGGTCTTTGATGAGAAAATGAAGCAATTTTTCTCTTTTCTTTTTATGTGACAACCTAGTAGGAAGAGCAAAGTGGATAGTCTAGGAAAAGGATAAAATAATACATAAAAAATCATAGACTATACTATGACACCTACATGCTAGCTAGTGTACCTACTCCCCCTGATAGTGAATTTTATCTATTTAAAATTGTTATTGGGAGATAGCATTTTATATTTCTATCTAAGATCCCACTAGAAGAGATTCAATAATAATTATAAATAGATATGGAGGCAACCCTCTCCAATAGACCTTTGAAGATCAAAATGAGAGAATAATTCACCGTTTATAGTAATTTTAGTAGAAGCGTCTTTAAAAAAAATCTACATATCGACAAAAATATCACCAAATCTTGAATATTTCATAATCATCAAAATAAAGCCCCATTCAGTTCTATCATAATAATATACAAAATTAATCAAATCTATACAAAAATATTGCTGATAATATTTACCCCATTTCATACCTTCCTAGATTGTGATAAGGTTCTCAAGAATGAACGATCATTTAACAAAACTAGTCTAAGTAGGAGAAATAATTGGGGGAAGAAGATCTCTTTACCTAAAAGAAATAATTTTAACAAAAATCTTGTAAGATATATTTAAGAGTGTTATAAACCTCAAATTTTAACTAAAGATAAATCACCATTCTTATTGAGTAGTTTAATGATCTCCCTATTAATGTCCAAGAGTACCCACATTAAAATCTTCATTATATAATTGTCACAAAATTAGAGAAATACATTCCTTGTTAAGTCTATAGAATCCCATTAACAAACCATAAAAATAGGAGCTTTATCATTACCTTTGGAGTAATTATTTTTACTTCGAAGAATAAATCTTCCCCCAATTATAAGCTTAACTACATCCTCTAGGAGATGTGGTCTCTCCTAGACTATTTCAAAATGTATGAATATGCCTATTTCTATAGGAGGAAAAATATATGGTATAATGCCTAGAAAATTTATCTATAAAACAAAATCAAAAGATTCAAACATTCGACTTTGATCCTATCATATATCATCCCAATCTTATACAATTTATACAATTTGAAATATATAGAACATAACCTTCCTATGAATACTCTAGATAGAGTTAATTATTTTCTAACTTATTTGTTGGATGCAAGTTTTCATTGCGAGGTTCATGAAGATATTTAGATTGATTTTAAATATTGGTTTGAAAAATAAACTTTGGCAATTGCATGCCCCTACAAGTTATCCAAAACATAGACTATGCAAAAAAAGGAGAACAGATGAAATTGGATACAAAAAATGTAATTATTCCATAAATTGAGTGTATATGGGAGAGAGGGAAGAAACCACCACACAAAATAGTGGAGAAGAGTAGGTAGTCAAATCCTACTAACTAAGACTAGTGGCAAGTTAACCTCTTCAAGACTCATAAGAGGTGGTAAGTTAACTCTCATTAATTGGGACACCTAAGTAGGCTTAATTCCATGTGCATAATATGTATGAGATAATATATACATTAACACCCTCCCTTAAGTATATCTTAGGTGGGTGAAAAGAAATTGGGTCCCAACAACTAGGCTTGATGAAGTACCCAAGTATAATGCAATATTTTATAAAGTAGAGAAAGGAAGAAAATCCAATGGGAAAAAGCTCTCCCTAAAAAGAGAAAATAAAATGAAAAGGACTCAAAGGCCCCTCCCATAGATGATGCTACTATTGAAGTAGATCACACTCCAAGAAGACCTTGTATATGAATGAAATTTCTCTTAGTAAAAGGCTTGGTGAAAATATAAGCAACTTGTTATGAAGACTGCCAAAAATATAAGTCTATGATCTACCATGAATAAGCTCCCTAATACATGTGAGCCTTTATGTGTTTGGTCCAGTAGTTTTGGACTATATTTTAAATATCTAAATGGTGCTTTAGTTGTCACAATAAATTACAATGGAATTCCAAAGGTAGTGAGAATGCCTTGAGGAAAAATAGACTTAGTAGGTGCGTTGATATATGACCAATAATTTTCCTCTATGGATGGTAAAATATATCATTTTTCCTTTCTTTTAGATAAATTGATAGGACTAAAACCTAATGAGAAACTATAACCTAAAGTGGACTTATAATTTTGAGTAAAACCAACCCAATCCAAATTTGTGTATCCAACCAAGTCAGCCTCAATATGAAATATGTAATGAATCCTAGATCTATGAGTAACCTAAAGGTAGTGAAGGATCCTCTTAGTTTCTTTCTAGTGCATCTCATGAGGCTCTTGCATGAATCTCAAGACTATCCCTACTACATATGAAATATTAGTCCTTATATGAGTCATATAGATAAGATTACCAACAAGTTATTGATATATGGTAGAATTGACCAGTGGTGTGGTAAAACCAACCTCAATCTTGAATATAGATAAAAGGGAGCCCTACATGGCTTACAATCAATCATGTGAAATCTAGCAAGTAGATCAAGAGTATACTTGGGTTGTGCAAGAGTGATTCTTGAATTAGATTGTGAAATTTCAAAACCAAGGAAGTAATGCAACAAACCCAAGGTTTTCATGTCAAATTTATCTTGTAGAGCTAACTTCACTACTGCAACAGTGGATAAAGAACTAATGGTGATCAAAAGATCATCAACATAAAGTACGGTAGATGCCTAAAATATGACCTTACCCAACTACAACTAATTTTAGCTTATCATGATCCTTTAATTAAATACATATTTATTATTTATTTAGTTATTCTCATCTTTTTCATAATCCTTTAATAAAATAAATATTTATAATTTATTTAATTAATATCCCTTCACATGATCCCATTAATTAAATAAATACTTTATTTATTTAATTAATTACCCTTTATCCTCTATTTATGTCCATTTAACCCTAGCCCTTCACCTTGTTCACATGGATCATGATCTAAATTTGTCCTCATGTGATAAATTTCCACTTCATGTGTCTAACTAGCTTCTTCTCTAGATTCATTGGACCTAGACACCCACCCAAAAGTCAAACCAACTTTTCATCTTGTCCATTCATCTCATTATCCTCTTGTAATGGCATGAATTTGCACCCCTCACAAATTCCATATTTACGTACCTCCTACCTTAGAAAATAAAGTTCGATAATGCAATTCCATGTCCTTCATTCACTTCCCATCCACTCGGTAGTTGTTTTCTGTGTCAGTGGAGGATATTTTATTGAGGACACTAGTGTGACACACAGACATCTACACAATGTGTTGTCATCCTAATAGGATTCCTACCTCTAGAATCCACATAGGCATTACAATTCTTCATTGGTGACAAAGAGTAACATCTCTGCTCCCTTGACCGACCTCGAACAACTCCCTTACCTCCAATTTCACTCTTCAAATGACCATCTCCATTCTTGGACAACTTCTTGATGATACACACACTTGGGACTACTTTCTTCACTCTTTTCACAACATTTTCATGTTTCGTCACCTCCATTGAAGTTGCAAGTTGATACTTTGTTGGTTTTAATCTCTTCATTTTTGCAACAATGTTGGAATTTTCAAGCTTGTGATCTCACTCCTTCTCCCATTTTCCTTGAGTGCACATGGTTGAAGGTGATATCACTCCATTTTCCATTTTTCTTACATTATCATATTATTTTTGTAGCATATTGTTGTTTAGCATAGTGCTTAGTACTTTCATTTCAATATCCTTCTTTATCACATTTCTCCTATCATTGCTATACTATCTGTCCATGGAGGTGGAAACACCAAAGTGGGGGACTGACTGCAGCAGTCCTCTATACAAAACTCCAACATTTTTTTTCTTATGTGTGTAGGTTTCTTGTCGAGTGAAGACCTTGAAGATATCAACTCATGGGTAGGAAGGTATGCTTTCCTCACCCTCTCTTGTCAATTTGTAGATTAGATAAAGTTAAAGTATTCTTCTTGTTATTTTGTTCTTTAACTCTTTTCTACTTTTGTTATTGCATTAAACTATATTCGTTAGGTTGTTATTAATTTTCCTTATCTTTCATATTGTAATTTACATTTTTTGTTTGTACAAACACCAGAGCCCCCATTGGGACGTCAGTGCACTGCACTGTTGTCCATGTCCCATTTGATAGTCCTCTAGCAGTGAGCTACCTAAGTTACAATCTGGACTCTAGAAACTTTCTCACCTAGCTTCCTAAAACATTCGAGCTTGCTAAAGGATAGCATCAATCTATTTGTTCTTCCTTTCAGCCTTAAAACCTTAAACTCTGCCAAAATAATCCCTTAGCCTGAGGTAGATTAGGGTAGCATATTTTTCTAGACCCTCCCATGACCTGGGGTCTTGAATAGTCATTCCCCCTCATCTACATTTTGGTGAACCCGACGTGAAACTTGTAATATCTATTTCTTTGTGTTGAGGTTCTTTCTCTTGTGTTTGTGTAGGTTGTGGACTTGTGTGTTGTGACACTTTATGAGCTTCACAACTTAGTCTACAACTTTTGGATACATTGTCAGAAGGAGCATGTGACAACGAAACTTAGAGATGGACTTTTCAAGGGTCACTATGACTCTCTCTTCCCAAGAGATAGTATCAGTGGTAGAGATGAGTTTCTTTAATGAAACCACTCATGTACCTACTCCTCTTGTTTCTCCCTTAGCTCTACCTCTAGATGAGGATGACACTGCCACTATTCTCATAGAGCACCTCTTAATTTTAGATAGGAGGCTCTTCGATCTCAAGAATCATTTGGGGAAATATCAGAACACGACTAGGGCCACTAGAGTTGTTAATAAAATAAGATATATGCTAGACAAGGATTAGACAGGCATAGAGTTTCTCCATGGCCTTACTGACTTAACAAAAGCATATTTCCCTTCGTACAACCCTAAGTCAAGTATTACCAGAGGTTATATGCTCGACACCTATGAAATATATATTGGCATCTCGATGCCTACGAAATTAATATGCATGGCTAAAACAAGCCCTTCCATCAACATCTCTGCTCCTTCTCCACCTCCTATTGTAAAAGCAAGCAAAATACCTCTAGGATTCAATGTCCTTCCTCTTGGGGGCAATGCTGGCTTTGGCGGTGGGATTTCTAATGGGATGGGGGTTGGTGGTTTTGGTATATCTAGTGCCCTAGGTGGCCTTAGTAGTGGCTCTAGTGGTGGTCATGGTGGTGGCTCTGGTGGCAGCTATGGTGGCGGCTCTGATGGTGGTTACAGTGATGGCTCTGGTGGTGGTTCTAGTGGTGGCTCCACTAGTCTTATTTCTTCATTTGACCCTATTTTGAATGCCCTACTACAAAATATGGGTCAAATGTACAACCAGCTGGCGAGTCTGTCCCAAGCCTTTACCTAACCCATCTTTCAAACTTTCTTCCACACATAGTCCTTTGTCAATGGCGATTCTAAACACTCCCATCCCTCGAGGGATGGAATTCCTAAATTTGAGAAATAAGTGGTAAAGGAGACTCTCAAACACACGTGCCATCCTTCAATGTGATGTGTATAGGCTTCTTTCAACATGATGCCTTGATGGCCAAATTATTTCCTCAATCTCTCTAGGACACAACACTAGAGTGGTATTGTTCCTTGCCTGACAACTCCATATTCTCATTTGAACAACTTGTTAATTAGTTTCTCTAATAGTTTCAGGCTAACATCAAGCCAAAGATGAACTTTTTGGACCTCGTCCAATGTAAGCATGAAGATCATGAGAAGATTACTGATTTCATTGCCTGATACCAAACACTATTTTTATAGATCTCTTACCCACTGCTCGACTTAGATGTGCAGAAGGTGTTCATTGGCAACCTGTAGAGACCTTGGTAGGAGAATTTTTCCTTAATGAATTATCCTTCTTTCGTGCATATGTGTGCAACATTGCGGGAATATTTGCAGGTGGTTGTTCAATTCAGGTGATCTTCCTCATGCTCCCAACCCAAAGGAAGGTCTATTATATCAATTTTAGGAAAACACAAATATGTTGCAAATGTAGTTGTCCTGTCTAGTAATAAGGGCCTCAAGCGCAACAAAAAATTCACAAAGTTTTTTGAATCTTACTCTTCTATTTTGAAGAAACTGTTGAAAGATAAATTTATAACCTTGGAAGACCCTCGACCTCTCAAAGAACCTTACCCTTACTGGTATGATGGAAATACATTCTTCCAATACCATCATATCCATGGGCATGATACTAAATGTTGTATGTGCTTGCATCATGAGATACAAGATCACATTGACGATGGTACCATTCACCTTGATGGTAAAAAGAATAATATGAACAAGTTTGTGGCTAAGGAAAATAATGAATTATAGATTTATACAGACCTATTTTTGAATCACTTTGTAAATTTGATTATTGATCCTTTTGGTGCTTCTCCCAAGGCCTCAGAGTATGTAAACATGGTTTTGTTTAATCACATTCCCCCCCCTCAACCTATGACTAGTTCACTAGATATAACTTTTATGTTGCAGGATTTTCCCATGAATAAGAAGCCCTCTCCTTTATATATTCCCACTCACGTCAATGGCAACATTGTGATAGGAGTCCCTGTGGATCTCGCGAGTCGTGTGGACATTATTACGAAGGAGACTCTTTTGCTAAACTCTTTACAAAGGGAGGAATATGTAAAAATGAAAACCACCATATGTACCCATGATGGTCTCTCTCTTGCTCCTTATGGTTCTATAACTCTTTTCATCCTAATTGGACCTAGGGCTATGGATGCTACCTTTGATATCATTACAAAATTTGACTTGTTTAGAGTGAAACCAGGCATCCCATGGCTAGTCTCCATGAACAGAGTCACTTCTATTATTCATAAATGTCTCAAATTATCTTGTGAAGGTGTAGTGCATGTCATGCACGACACCAGATATCAGTTGATGGTATTGCATGGGAGATATTTGCACTAGATATCAGTCGATGGTATTGTGTGGGGGATATTTGCTGGATCATTTTTTGCTTGGACCAATAGGCTCACTCCCCATAAGAACATGCTTGCTTTATTAAAATTATGTTAAATATAAGACTTGGGGTAAGGTGCAACCAAATATGACCTACCTTGTAGTGTAATAGCAAGCTATCTCTTCCTCTTGAAAGGAGAAGGAGAATTCTTCTCATGCTCGAGAGCCTTCTTCTACCTTTGAAGTTCCACCTGCTTCTACCTCTCATCCTACAATGACACCTTCATCTTTTGCCCCTATGCATCTCTTGGGGAGTCCAATGGTTGCCACTTGGCAGAAGGCCAAGTTTCAGGTGTTTGACCTTCCTATCTTTCCCACAGTGCATTGAATCATCTTATATGGTAAAGGGAATGGTCCCCATGGAGTCGCCTCTACATCTCGACCTCCTACTGCTCCTACCCCTAAGGTAGCGAATGGGAAGAGGCTCGCTGCTGAGGTGCTTGAGTTGGCTTCTATGTCGGTTATTGTTTCCATTCCTATATCTCTTCCTCCTATTTTTTTCCAAGAGTCACCCCTCCACTGGCAATGACTGTGATGGACACTCCCATGATAGAATAGGATCCTCCTGCTCCTCCTCAAGCTACAACTTCCAACTCCTAGAGCCAAAGAAACCACCTTGCATGTGAGTGTAAGCATCAGAGGAAGGCTCTGGCCATTGAGCAGGTCACTCTACAAGAGGAAGGGGAGCTGGTAGCTCTTGTTTCAATGTATCCTATTGTGCCCTCCTCTTCTGCCCCTTCTACTTTGGTTCCTATCACCTCAATATTGCTTTTGGCTCCCCTCATGAACATGGATGACCCTCACCCTAAAAGGGTGCAAGTGTTCATCACTCCTTTGGTTGAGACTCCTCTCTTGATGTCCCTCCCAGAAATCCCACCTTTTCCTAAGCCCATGGATATGCCAAACACCTTGATGGTGTCCATTGTGGTTTTCTCCTCTTCTTCCTCACCTTCCACCTCATCTATAGGGGTCTCGCATCCCTTGATGAAGCATAAGCTTAAGGATGAACCTAATTCTAATGGGGTCAGAAGAAGGGATCACCTTCTTTGGAAGTTGGTTATGCATGACGAAGGCTACCCTAGTGTCCCCTGAGTTTTTCACTGCCCCCGATTCTTTTAGTGAGATAAATAATGGATATCAGGTGCCTCCTTCATCACCCACTCAGTTGATGCATGACACTCTCATCAAGTGCATGTTCAACTTAGTAGATGATGTCTTGAATCTATTGATAATTTTTGCTAAATCAATGATGTTTACCTCATAGGAGTTGAGTGAAGAAGGCCTCGAGGGTCCCTCTTCCTTAACTCTTCTTGCAAGAGAGTCAAAGGGTGCTCCCCTTTCAATCCCACCCTTGTGGGCTCATCTGTTTTCTCCTTATAATGATCTATATTGGGAGAACAAAAACCTCTTGGTTGATGAGGACTAGGAGGACACCTCTTCTTTATTTGTAACTTAGATTTGTGTGTGTATCATTTTTCCCCCATGCTTGTTTTATGTGTTCTTGGAGGACCCTTGTCACCCTTGTAGGTTCTCGGATACAAGAGTTTTTTTTGTCGCGTTAACTTCTTCTATTTGTCACACCATTCTTCTCTTTTTTGTGCCTTGATTTTTGACAATTAGGGACGATGCAAAGTGTTGGGGGAATTTAGGCCTCCCTTCCATGTTGACTCGATTTTTTATTTTTATTTTATTTTCACGTGACCTTCTTCATGATCTGATATAGTAGGGGATTGATGATAGTTGATATATATTATTATATTATATCTATCTCTTTATATCTATGAGCAGTTTTGACCCCGAAATATCAGATCCCCTTGTCTCTTGATTTATTTTCCTTTGATTTGTTTCCTTTTCATCTTTCTCTCTTCATTGCTTGCTTCATGATGATTTGGTGCCTATGTTTTGTCCCTCGTGTGTGCGGCAACATTTCCATGTTTACGTCTCGTCATGTATCATAGGCCACAACATCACTTTCTTCTCTCCTTAGGATGCCACGTGCCTTTGTGTTCAACATGCACCATCCTAAGTGGGGTTATCATAATGATTTGATTTTCAAAAAGGTGTATTCGGTGGCCAATGAATCCCTCATAGGAAATCCTTTATTTTTCAAAAAACTATATTCTTCAACCAAGACCCCTAGCAAAAATTTTTTTTTTACACGAATTCATAAAGAAAGAATCTGAAAAAATTTCCTTTGAGAAGGGAGTACTTTTTTTATGAAGAAGTCTAAAATTTTTCCCTTGTGAGGGAGTATTCTTCCTTTCGAATCCTTGATGGAAGATATATTTTAGAATGATTCCTTGATGCTAGAATCATTTACAAAAAATATCACCACCTTTCAAACAAAGCATCCCTTGAGTGAACCCCTTTCTTTGGAAGGGTTCCTGAGGGACCCCTTTGAAAGCTTCTCCTTCAATTATTGACTATTTGCATGATTTTTTTCTTCCCGCATGGATTTTTTCTATCTAACATGTTTTGTCTATGGATTAACATGTTGGTTTACAAGATCAAAAACCTATGAAACTAATTTTTCAATCAAGCTTGGAGGATCAAGCACCTTGAGCTTTACTTGCAAGATCGAGCACCTGTAAGGGCCTATCACACTTTACAAAGCCCCTCACATCTAGCCTCCCTTAGGACCAAGCACCTAGGGTGCCTCCTTTGTAGGATTGATGACCTACAGAGCCTTTTGTTCACCTTCCATAGGTCCAAGGGCATGCAATGCATTTGTTCAACTCTCTTCAGGACCAAGTACCTATGGAGCCATCTCCTCTTCCTGTTCATTCGAGTGTGTCAGATTGGGGTCTACTTCCTCGATGGTTCAAGTATACATTTCTCATCTTTCACTCTACTTTATCATGCATTCGATGTCACTTATGCTCGCTAAAGTGGGGGGAAAATGTAATGGTGTGAATTTGCACCCCTTACAAATTCCACATTTACATACCTTCTACCTTAGAAAATCAAGTTCGATAATGCAATTCCATGTCCTTCATTCGCTTCCCATCCACTTGTGTCGGTGGAGGATATTTTGTTGAGGATGCTAGCATGGCATGCAAATGTCTACGTGGTGCGCTACTGTCCTAACATGATTCCTACCTCTAGAATCCGTAGAGGCATTACAATTCTCATTGGCGACAAAGATTAACATCTCTGCTCCCTTGACTAACCTCAAATGATTATCTCTTGAACATTCTTGGAAAAATTCTTGATGATACACACAGTTGGGACTACTTTATTCACTCTTTTCAAATTTATCACATTCCATCACCTCCATTAAAGTTACAAGTTGATACTTTTCTGGTTTTAATCTCTTCATTGTTGCGACAACATTGGCATTTGCAATCTTGCGAGCTCACTCCTTCTCCCATTTTCCTTGAGTGCACATGGTTGAAGGTGATATCACTCCATTTTCCTTTTCTCTTGCATTATCATTTTTTTTCATAGCATATTGTTGTTTATCATAGTGATTAGTACTTTCATTTCAATATCCTCCTTTATCACATTTCTCCTATTGTTACTATACTAGCTGTCTATGGAGGTGGAAACACCAAAGTGGGGGACTGACTTTGGAATTCCTCTATACACAACCTTGAAATTTTTGGTTTTGTGTGTGTAGGTTGCTCGTCAAGTGAATACCTTGAAGATATCAACTCGTGGGTAGGAAGGTGCACTTTCCTCACCTTCTCTTGTCAATTTGTAGATTAAATCAAGTTAAAATATTCTTCTTGTTTTTCTATTATTTAGCTCTTTTCTACTTATGTTATTGCATTAAACTATATTTGTTAGGTTTTTAGTAAGTTTCTTTAGATTTCAGGCTATACTTTATGCTTTACGTTTGTACGGATGTCAATGCACTGCATTGTCATCTGTGTCATTTGTGTCTTGTGACCTAGGGTCCTAAACAATTAGTTCCCCTCCTTGAAATCTCTTAATCATAGCCATTTCCATAAGGATTTTTTTCCTTATCTCAACCATAAACCTAAATCTTGTCTATCATTTGATACTTGTCATATTATTGAATCCTTAATCCAAACCCTATTCCCCTTTCAATCTTACCCATCCATCATCAATTATTTCTAGCCATTGATTTTACCTCTTTAGGAATCTCTATATCTAGAGGCTCTCATCCTTCATTTCATATCAATTATTACATTATCATACCTACATTCTATCAAAATATCTATTAAATAAAGCTTATCATCATCATTATCAAATCATATCAAGGTTATGTTAGAGCATTGAACAATCCATATATCAACATCGAAGAGAAAATCAAATGAAATAAGGGTGCAGTCCATTTTTTCTCATTAAGGAGAGAAGAAAATATTATAGGTGGAGGTATTATGCTTTTGTATTTTTTTTTGTCTTCCTTTGTGTGCCTTCAATATTTTCCAACTCTCTTCATTTTGGCACACTCGGTGGAACTCCCATCCTTGAACTAACATTTTTCAAAAAGTTTTTTATGAGTTTTGATAATGCAAATTTCAATTTTTGGCCCCAAACTAGGAAATGGCACCTCTATCTCATCAAAATTTTCCTCTGTCTCATAGAGTTGCACCTTTGTTCCATAAAGTGACACCTATGTTTCATTAAGTGGTGCCTTCGTCACCCAAAACTATAATTTTGTCATGAAGCTTGCATTTGATCAATTTTACCTATACCTAGGGTTTTCCTAACTTTTGGGGCCTTATTTTCTATGATTGCATCATTCTAAGACTCTATTTTTTCAAGTTGATTCCCTATTTTCTTGGAAAAATTAGGGTTTCTAGGATTTTGAAAAACTAGGATCTCTTGCAAAGTTTCTAGGTGATCAAGGGTTAGATTTATTTTGAGATATTTTGGGATTATAATCTAAAATATTTTGACAAGATCTATGTCTTTTCAAGTGTCTTATAGCTTCATCTTGTAGGCTTCCCAATTGGGTTAGTGGAAAACTTCATTTTTTGGCCCGAAAGTTATTTTTTGGCTTTGTCTCTGAAACTATGCCTTTGTTTCATAGAGTGGCACTTTTGTAGGAAAAAGATACACTTATACATCATAAATATAAAATTATGTTTCTTTAAGTGTCACCTCCATCAAGTAAAGTTGTGCTTATGTTTCAAGTTGAAATTTCTTGGGTTTTTCATTTATTCTTCACATCTAACCTTCATTTTTAAGAAACTAACAAGTGGTGCAACTATTTAATTCTTGTCAAATATCATTACCATTGAGATTACTAATGGTTTGATACATATTCATTGGTCCAAGACTTTATTTTCCACTAATCTAGGCATTTGAATTAGCTTAGTGGTATTAATGAACATTATTTGTTATGCTTGGAAGTATGTGTAGATGTATCCTCTCTCCTTGCACTTAGTGTGATCTTGGAGATCATAAATCTCACATTCATTCATTTATTTTATGTTCTAGGTATTATAACAAGGCTTAATAGCTTGTGTGTATGCTCTCCCCTTATGCTTCATGCAATCTTGGGTGACCAAAAATACCTAGTATAGTCTTTCTTATTAGGAGGCCTTCTTGGGGATTTGATCACCTCAAGGAAGACCTCAACCATGTTTTCTAGTGGGGTATACAAAGGGGGGAGAGATTTTTTTTACCTCAAAGTATAGCTAGCATTGTTTGAGCCAAGCCATGAGATCCTTGGTCCATTAGGACTCATTTGGTGATGAGAGGAGAGACCCTCCTAATCTCGAGAACTATTAAATAATCTCACCATTCACATATCTACTTAGAACCTTGTTTTAGAAGCCTTTAATATCATAAATTGTTGCTTAGTGTGGTGCAAGGTATAGTATCATGCCCAAAGTTACCCACCATGTACTTTCTCTTATCGAGGTGTCGCATACTCCTTGGTAGGGCCTTGTAGTTATAAGGTAAGGGATGTAAAGGTGGTACATGACCTTTGAATACCCTATTTACCTATTTATTTGAAGGTATTATGCTTTTTTTGGGCGAGTCTATATTAAATTAACAAACCTACTTAAATAAATATAGGTTGTGTTATCATGCTTAGTATGTTCTCATATGTAAAACTAGTGAAGCCATTCAAATTGTATTGTTGAAAATTATCATTATCACCTTGAAAGTTAGTTTAGCCATTGCTTCTTCTTTTTTATTGTCTCTTGCCAAAAATCATCAAAATCCCTCTCAGGCTATCAAATTGCACATTTACATCATCCCTTGATGCTTGTGTATTATCCTGAGGTGTCTCTACATAATTTTTGGTGAAGTGCCTCTATAGCCTAAAGCTACCCCTCTATATCCTGAAGTTGTGCCTGTATATCCTGAAGTTGCACCTCTGTAGCCTAAAGTGGTGCCTCTATCACTTGAATTTTTTCCTCTATCATTTCATCATCATTTGACCATTTTGAGGCCTTATTTTACAACCTTGACCTTTGCAACCCTAGATAAGAGATGGGATACCCTTCTTCAACTATCATTTCATGTAAAATATCAACCATTTGCATTATATCCATCCAAAATCCATCATCTTTCCCACCATGATATATTCTTTGAGGAGGTAGTCCACCAAATCACTATGGAGAATCTATTTCCATCTCATATCCTCCATGACCATGATTCAAGTGATCAAGACTCCCAAAAATTATTAGAGGAATTTTCCCAGGATACCTAGTCCATAGACTTGATGCATAGATATATCATGACACATTCCAACCAATATATCTCTATGTTAGCTAACAAAGGTACCAAATTACTCACTAATTTTGATACATCTCAAATCATCCAACAACCTCCTTCCATAACTTCAATTCATGTTTATCATAATCCTACATATATTTTGTATTCTTCCAATCCTCATGATCCTTCATCTTTTCCATCTTCTTTGAATCTCCCAATTTCATCTCAACCCCTTAATCCTACATCCCACTTACATATCAAAATCCCCTGACACACCCAAAATATTTCAGCACATATCCCAAAACCTCAACATTTCATCTCTTCTCCTCATGTCTCAACATCCATCCCTCCTAGCACATCGTATCATCTCCAAACCTCAAATGTAATATCTTCCAACCCCATCTAATCTTCCTATCAACACCTCCAATATTTCAATCCCATTTCATCCTCTTATCAATACCAACACATATCATCCTCTCAACCTCCCATATCCAACTATCAATCACATCCATCCACTTTCATAAATAATTTTTCCCAATATGTGCAACACAAAAAGGATACCCTTAAGGGACTTCAACTAGGAAATCACAAGAAATATTATACCTTTCAAAAATTATGCCCATATCCTTTCAATAAGTCTATCATCATGATCCCTTTTCCTCAAAATTTTTAAATTCTTAAATTTAACAAGTACAAGGGAAAGGGAGATCCTAAGGAACAATTAAAACAATTCTACATTACTTTCTAAGAGGTTTCTTATCTTTGCATACCTCTTGAGGCTCTTCACTAGAATACTGGGTAGACAAGCCCTTGATTGGTTCACTCACCTCCCCCATAAGACAATCATAACATTCTTCGAACTATCCATTAAATTTATCACTCAATTTTCCTATAAAATTGAACATGATATCACTGTGATGGATCTTTGCAACACTAAAAAAAATAATGGTGAATCCTTTGCCTCATTCTTGTAATTATGGAGACATCTCGCTAGTCTCTTTGCTTGACCCATACTTGAAAAAAAACTCATCATTATCTTTGTCAAGAACTTAAACATTGAATTGGGATTCCATCTTCACATACAATGTGCTCACTCCTTTGATGAGATCATAGAGAAAGGAGTAGCTATTGAAAAATCCCTTATCACCAAAGGCCTAGTCAAGATATACAAAGAAGGCAAAGACAACAATCCCCAATCTAGTGACAAATCTTGTTTTGGAATAAAAACATTATATGGTCAATGATGGTGTGACTAATTCAAAAAAAATCAAAATATCTAAATACCTCCACCATCATCATCTCACAATAATCTAGCTCCCCCAAAACATGTGGTTATCCCTAAAGGTCAACCTAAATGACATACTAGATGTGAATATACCCCCTTGGGTGAGCCAATTGAAACTATCCCCCAAAAGATCATCCAAGCCAATATGATCCAATTGCCACCCATCAGAACTTTGGTCCATATGTACCTAAGCCCTCTTGGTACAAATAAAATAAATTTTGTGACTACCATAGGGTTCATAGACATAAAAAATCCTCATACATGAATCTTAAGAAATCTATCCAAGATCTTATTGATCAAGGAGATATATCTATCAAAAAACACACATCCCATAATGAAAACATGGGTATACACAAGCAACCATTTCCTCAGCATAATGATGGTAAAACTTTCATATCATACAAAATAGTGCCTTATACATACAACAACAATATCTCATCTAATTTTTTCATTGATTGCATCGAACAAAGTCCTTCCCAAGTAGGTACCATAACTATCAAATACATGACATGGTTGAATTGTTATTCAAGGAGCTTCACCCTCCTCTCAACCTACTAATCAATATAACATGCTTGACCACTTGAAAATTCCAGTACCAATATCTATTCTTTATCTACTTAAAACATCTCACATCCACAAGGACCTTCTTGAGAAAACCCTCCACAAGTCTCATATCCCCAATGGCATTGATCTTGTTCAATTTAAAGCCATGATATGACACTTATCATCTCCACAAGCCACCACTTTTTCCACTAAATACATATCTTCCATTGATCCCTATTATATCTATCTACTTCACATTTAATACCACATCCATAAAACCATAATTAAACATGTCCTATTAGATGATGGATCAAGACTTAATCTTTGTAACCTAAGTCTAATAAAGTAGCTAGGACATTCTGATGAGGTTGTTGATCCCCACACTAAAATTACCATAAAATCATATGAAAAATATGAGCATGAATCTAAAGTCTCTATCAAGCTACCCATCCAAGTTGGACCCACAAAAATTGAAAATACTTGTTAGATATTATACCTTGATCTCCAATACAACATCATCCTTGATTTCCAAAAGATTCATTCCATGCAAGCTATTCCATCCACATTCCATCAATGCATAAAGTTCCCCCATAATGGAATTGAAGTGACTATACATGCTAATCCAAATCCATTCTAATATTGCAAATTCTTACAAATCAGTCATGACCCTTCACAACATTGCCCAACCAACACAATATCACCATCTTCATCTTCATATATTGATCCTTCATTGTTACGCACCTCTAACACTCCCTTAGAGATTAAGGCTAAGATAAAAGACCTATATATTGGAGAATATGAGCTACATGCCTTCCACATTAAACCTGCACCACTATCCACTTTATCCCTATCTTTTGATTTCCTTGATAATCCTATGTTTGATCACAACATCTATGATAATCTATTATTCAATCATGATCTTATGGAGGACATCTAATATCATATCCCTTCCACTCCACAATCATTCCATATTGAACATCTTGGGTTAGGGTATGTATCCCCTAACGTTGACACTACTACGCATTCTATCCAACTCGCTAAGGACATGCAAGCTTCCTTTGACATTCACAATGCAAAAAAGGAAAGTTATGAAGACTCCATTGAGTGGATCACCCATATTTTCCATAATACACATATCCTTACCATTTCATCCAACACATCCAACACATCTGGACTCATCCATCTCCTAGAATTGGATCAATAAGTATCACCCCAAAAGAACAAGGCTATAAAAAAAGCCTTTATCAAATGGAGATCCAAAATAAAAAGAAAAATAATGTAGTGTCAAAAAAGTATCCCTTTTTCCACAATTAATTTGGGAATAATTAATAATTAAATGAGCCTAATGTTACCTTAATTTAGTGTTGTAATATGTTTTACATATTCACATTAAGTTTAGGGCCCCTTTTTAACTAAATGGACTTAATGGTGCCTTATTTAGGGTGTTATGAGGTGTAACTTTACACTTTCACACTAATCTAGGGATTTATTAATTGATTGAGGTTAATTTTCCTTAATTGGCCCCATTAATTCAAATCCAAGACTAATTAAATACAAATTCCGAGGGATAAAACTCAACATTCATAAATTCCATTACACGACACTCAACTTTGGAAGATGTGTGTCCTAGGAAGGTGACCTCACTTAGTCTTAGGACCCTAATTTTTGCATAATATTTCACCTTGTTCAATGTGTGTCCTAGGTAAGTGGCCTACGACCCATTCACCACATGGTGAATGGATCCTCACTTAGACCTACGACCCCTCTTTTGGACATTTGTTTGACAATATTTTAATGATTTGAAATCCATAATTCAATGTCATCTTGTGATATTTGAATTTGGGAATTAATCTTAAGTTATGTGTAAATACAAGGTTATTTCATTATGTTTCACACTAGAAGGATCTAAGCAATTTTTATGAGATCAAGCATTCATATTCAAAGCGAGGAACAAGCAAGAGTGAAGTCTTGGAGTAGCATTATAGTGTTTTTGTAGGTCCTCGAGCTCATTTTGTTGTCAAAGATCAAGCATTATTGAAGAATTGGTGATAGATGCCTATGGAGAATCATGATGGATTTTAGGTTTTAGGAGAAGCATTATGAGATTCGACCTAACCTAATGACTTGTTTCCTAAGTGATTCCATCTTCTATGATCATTCTATTTTCAGCCTAAAGAGAGTTATATTTAGATTTATGACTTATTAATGGGATTAGAGGTCTCTTAAAGTAGGTCTTATGCATTGTTCATGTTTCATTTTAGGATCTTATTCTAACACACTTGAGTAGGGTTTCTTTGTATTATTAGAGATACTAATCTTAGACACACTTAAGGTTATAATTTCACACACGTTTCATGTTTTCAGATTTCTATTCATCATCAAGGTTTAATTACCAAACTTGGGGTTTGATTGAGGCAAACCCCTATCTACCAACAAATATCAAATTTGTTTTGTAGATTATTGTCAGATCCAGATCTGAAAGCAGGGATTTCAAGTTAGAGGAAGGAATTTCAGGTCTAGAGCTTCAAATTTAGATTCAAAGTTTTTTGGAAGAGCCTACTAGGACCCATTTGTCATATGGAGAATGAGTCCCTGTTAGGGTTACAAAGGCAACAAGTTTTCACAGTTCATAAGCTTCAGTTTCAGATTTAAAGTCTTTTGGGAAAGTCTACTAGGACCCATTCACCATAGGGCGAATGATTCCCTATTAGGGTTGTAAAAACAACAAGTTTTGATAGGTGCACAACATTTATTACCCTCAATTTTTCCAGAAAGTTTATTGTTTCCTTATTTTTTATGATAAATCTCTTCATTACACTTTGTAGATCTAGGTTTGGAGTTGTTTTTCTATTTCAAATATTTCTCCCCAAAATATTACTTGACCTAGACCCCAGTCCTAGCAAAAAGGGAAATATGAAGATTTACATCTTAGGTTGACTCTCCCAAGGGTTGTTGGTCAATTTTTGATGTGGATCTCATTTCCTAATGATTTTAAGAAAGATAGGACCCCATTTGTCTCTCTACTTTGGGACACACCCTACCCTATTTTTCTTTTTTCATTTTGATGAACCTGATCTTATACAATTTTTTTTAAAAATTGGAGTCCTTTCAACCCTAGATCTTAGTTTTGCAATAGTTTGCATTAGTTGCATTGAATTTAGGGTTATTTAATTTTGCATTAGTGAACATTGCATTTAGGGTATATTTGCATGTTTGCATTGCTTAAAATCCTTAAAAAATAGAAAAATTAAATTAGATCTTAGTTTTTTTTGCATAGTGTTAACATTGAAATCATCATTCAATCATTTAGATTTGTATTGCACACTAAATTTAGTCACATTTTTCATCATTCAACCTTAGTCAATATTGCATTTAGAAGCCCAAAATCTGGAAAATCTATTATAGAACTATATGTTGCAGATTTGAAATGACAAACACATAGGATCACCTCAAAAATACAAAAGACAAATTTAAAAAACCCTGATATGGGACCCTTCGCCATAGGGAAAATGAGTCCATGTATAGAAATTTTTAGCAAAAATTCTGAGTGGTTTTTAGTCTCTAATATGCATTTGTTTTTCTATTATCAAACTTGATACTACTAAATTTGACTCCAATTTCTGATGACCGTTCATTGGACTTTCGATGATCTATTGTCGATAGGTCGATGAATCATAGAAATTAGTGTCGTTGCTAAATTTTTGTCTATATTCCGACAAACTGTAAAACGTCGAACACACAACATAAATTTGTTAGAACCATGACATCAACTTCGTCGATCGAGCGACGAACAGTACGCAAAGCACAGGTGGCATGCCTTTGCCAAATCGTCAGAGTAGCGACATCAGTTCGTCGAAACTATGATGATAGTTTCGTCGACCTAGCGAACAACAATTGCCAGAACAAAAGCAACATACCTTTGCCAAAGCATCGGATTAACAATAGAAGTTCATCACCATTACGATGAAAGTTTCGACGTATTGTAAATATCGGTGAGAGATCAAAATTTCCTGAGAAGATATATCGGGAGGACTGGCTAGTGGTCTCAGCGATGAAGTTTCATCGGTGAGATACACATCTTGTCTCATCGATGAAGCACAAGGGAAGCATATCAGAAAGACATATAACATCAGAGTAAGTTATGAATGTCTACCCGACCTGCTATGTGACGTCGATAAGAATACATCGACAGGAGTCTTGGCGACATACTTTAGATTGAAATAGCGATAGAAGTTTGTCGAACTCGCGATGAAATAGGCAATTCATTACGATGAAATTTCATTGGATACATTACAAATTCGTCAGATGCTTTTGGAGGTTCGTCGCAAATTCGATGAAACAATGCAATTTAAAAAAAAGAAATATTCGTTCGAATGTAGGAATATTGGTGAAAGATCAAGACTATTACAAAGATCAGAATTGCCTGAGAAGATATATCAAGAGGACTGGCATGTGGTCTCAGCGATGAAGTTTCATCGATGAGATACACATCTTGTCTCATCGACAAAGCACGAGGGAAGCATATCGACAAGACATATAGCATTAGAGTAAGTTCTGAATGTCTACCTGACCCGCTATGTGATGCTGATAAGATTACATTGACAGGAGTCTTGGCAACATACTTCAAATCGAAATAAAGACAGAAGTTCGTCGAACTCACGACGCAATAGGCAAGTCATTACGATGAAAGTTCATCGGACATATCGGTGAAAGATCAAGATTGTTATAGTGATCAAAATTGTCTGAGAAGATATATCGGGAGGAATGGCCTATGGTCTCAGCGATGAAGTTTCATCGGCGAGATACACATCTTTTCTCATCGACGAAGCACAAGGGAAGCATATCGGCAAGACATATACCATGAGATTAAGTTCTGAATGTCTACCCGACCCACTATGTGACGCCGATAAGATTACATCGGCAGAAGTCTTGGTGACATACTTCAGATCGAAATAACGATAGAAGTTCGTCGAAATCATGACGAAATAGGCATGTCATTACGACGAAAGCTCATAGGATATATTGCAAATTTGTCAGATGCTTTTGGAGGTCTGTCAAAAATTCGACAGAACAATGCAATTTAAAAAAAAAAAAAACTATTCGTTCAAATGTAGGCATATCGGTGAAAGATCAAGACTATTACAGTGATCAAAATTGCCTGAGAAGATATATTGGGAGGACTGGCCTATGGTCTCAGTGATGAATTTTCATCGGTGAGATACTCATCTTGTCTCATCAATGAAGCACAAGGGAAGCATATCAGCAAGACATATACCATTGAAGTAAGTTCTGAATGTCTACCCGACCCGCTATGTGATGCCTATAAGATTACATTGGCAGGAATCTTGGCAACATAGTTGAGATCGAAAGAATAATCATCGGGGAGACTCAGCACGTCGGGGAAACTGTAGAATATCCTAGCAATACATGATCTCTTGTTGATGAAGATACAAATGGATCAAAATACTTATCAGGGTGACTCTAGGTGATATTTAAAAGTAGTAGGAGGCTCCAAAGTGCATCCATAGGGATAATGACAACACATACGGACAAGTCAATCAAAGAGAGAAAGTTGATGTGCCAAGACCATGAGCATTTAATAGGGGTAGTAAAAGACAAGATGGATTGTCATCAATGCTCAGATATAAAGGACAGATTGGAAGACTTTATTATGAAAATTTAGATCACAATATGATTAACCCTATTTTGACAAGTGCAATGACATTAGTGTCAAGAGTTAAGAGGCCATTCCACTTTGCATTTCAATAAATTATTGTATGCATTGAGTAAGTGTTTACAAGGTAGAAAAAGGACAGTCATATGACTGTTTAAAATATCAAACAACATGTCAATTGTTGTGTTTAATTAAGCTTACAGAGGCAAGGATTTATCATTTTTTGCATACATCTACAGTCCAAGCTCTAGGCCTGCATTATTTGGTTACTATGTATGAGAAATGAGAAATGTATAATTGTAGAATATAGAGGCTATGGATGATATTATGATGGCATGAGTCATGAGATCAAGGGGATTGTCATGGACAACAAGCACAACCTACGAATTGGATTCTAATTTTGCTAAAAAAGAAAAAATCAAACTAGTGAATATTAAACTACACACTAAAATATAATTTTGTGGAAAATGAGAAATTTGGTGAGAAAAAGTACCTATAGTGTGTCTTGGATACTTAGCTAGTGTACTAAAAAATAGGATTGCGAACCCAAAATTATTCTCTCTGGAAATTAAATAGAAAAATACAGAATGTTATCCTGGATAATTAGCTCTTAGATAGTCAATAAAACAATATGAGCATGATTATGAATGGTTTTACCTGGTCCCACTCTTGATCTCCATGTTTGAGAGCCTTCTCTTTAATACCGCATGAATCCACTTTGATCCATTGCTGCCAAAAGAGATATTAATGTGTAAACAAGGAGCCACATTTAGACAAACTGGTTGTTGATCTCTTCTAAGAAATTTAGAGACTACAAAAAGAAGATACCTGATGGATGTGGGCTTCCTAGATAAAAAATTGCAATATGGCCTCGAGCAGCAATGAAAAACTTTGGATTAGCTTCATAGTAAATCCTAACAACATGACATTGAAAGTTGCTCAGGTACTGGGTCCTCTCCCCTAGATTAAATTAAGGAAAAAATTATTGTAAACATAATATATATAGAAGAATATGAATGCAAAGGAAAATGGATATTAGCAAAACATAAATGTAAATAAAAGTAGTGTGAGCAGAAAATGAATCTAAATTGGTCTTGAACTAATAAAATCATACCCAATTAGCATTAAGTTATATTGACCTTGTACTCATTGCCATTGTCAATCTTGAAGGTTACTTTGATGCCTTCTGCATAAACTCTCTAGCCATGAGGCAAGAGAAGGCGGGAAAACCAAGTGTATATTGACAACTTCCTAACATTCAAAAAGAAACAAGCAACCAGTCAACCCTATTAGAACAAAATAATCTTATGAATTGATTTTTTTTTTTACTGGTTAATGGATAGTGGACCTAGTTCTCTTGAATTGAGATACTACTAAGATGTGTTGACTGGTGATTTTAGACTACCGATATTTTGCTTCAATCTCTATAAGTTGCTTTTGTCTTAAATATATTCAAGATAACTTTGCAAAAAAATTCCCTGATCTCTTAGAAATTATGCAGATTATTTTGTTAATACTTCTCCATTTTGATATTTTCTTTCAAAAATTCATAGAAAGATATGTAATGCCATATTTGAAACTTACATATTTTAATTTTACTAGTTCTATAATTATAGGATATGATTCCAACAATTGTGAAACACATTGGCAATATGCTGGATGAATGAAGTAAACTATGCAATTGGCAGGTGTAAAGCCAAATTCCTTAACCCTTGCCAACATCCTTCTTGCCTGTTTTAAAACATGTGCTTTGGAACAAGGCATGAAAATCCATCTAAGTATAATGAAAAGGAGATTTTTGTCAGATATTATATTACAGTAAGTTGAATGAATGTAAGTAGAGATATTTTAGCATACTTATAGATGGTACAACATTTCATGGTTAAGTGGAAGCCTCCCATCAACAACAAGATCCAAATATTCGTGTATCTATCTCAATCGAGCCTCTAAACCCTTCAGAGCTGTCAAATTTTCCACTAACCTATTATGCACAAAAGTCAAATTTTAGAGAACACTAAGAAAAAAAAAAAAGAGCTTTGAAACCAAATCCAGACACAACACAATGTTCATAGTGAAAAGTTAGCACTTTATTTCATCTTTGCATATTGGTTTGATGCTTCAAGCGATGCATTTATTATATTAAAAAGTGCATTACTTACCTTATTGAGCTTCTCTTTGTTTTGATAATAGTTTAATATTCTCTACTTAACAGGGCCAACCACGTGAAGGTGGAAGCTCATTTGGCCCCTCCCCACCCTATGCCTCCCCCCCCCTCCCCCTCACATCACTCTCAATTCCCCATACCCGATCATATAACATTAATCATTCATTCATCCATTAATAACATATAACATTCATTCATTAACATATAACATTCATTTTTTCAGTTTTTTCTTATTATCAAAAATATGGTTGTCATAATATGATTACAATCACTTTTTTTTGTTGTTTCTTTTTTGCAGCTATAAAAAACTAAAGTGGAGTATCGTTTTCAAAATCATTTATCCCCCCTTCAGTTGTTCTGAGCTCTGCTCATGATCTTAATGTATGCCTAGTTGTGTACTCACAATGTGGATGCCGCTGCAAGGGGGGGTCTGCTGCAATAGCAAAGAAATGCTAAATTGATATGTTTAAGTATTATTATTGTTATACATATTTCATTAATTAAAATAACATCAGAGTGGTGCTCTTTACTTGATTGGGCCACATCATGTTCCTGATATTGTCTTATAGCCTCATGCTCAACATGTTGAACACCCTCTAAATCCTGATCTGGAGTTGAAACACGAAAGATTACATTAATTAATACACTAGTTACAATTAAATATGTTTAAAAGAACATTAGAGTGGTCCTCTATACCTGATGGAGCCACATCATGTTCCTGATCTTGTCTAGCCTGATCATGCTCAACATGTTGATCATGCTCTACATGCTCTAAAGTTGAAAAAGGAAAGGTTACATTGATTAATATACCAAATGCAATTAAAGATGTTTAATTGTATTAATCCATACTGAATTTTGTATAGCACACAAATACATCTAGTACCGAGATGCACACCATGGCCTTCATCTGCAGGTTGTGCTCCACCCTCACTAGGCTGTATTCCAATCTCATGTGCAATATTATTATTTCTTATCTATGTAAAAAAAATAGGCACATTGTTATGGTGGAAATTAATATTGAATAGATTTCACAAGTATTCAATTTTAAATAAAATTTATTGAGTTTATTTACCTGCATGTTGAATGTAGTGGAAGATTGTGTTTGCCCAGTTGAGACTCTTAACTATTCAACCAAGGCTCCATAGCCTTGGTGGAAGGCAATCTTCAAGTCCTCTTCTGTGGGCGCTCTGTTGAAATCAGAGCCCTGCATTTTTGCATAAGATCATGAATTTTACTTCTATGGTGTGATAAAACCAAAATTGTTTGCAATTTATTATTTGGATGCAATATTTCATTTATTGATACTTACAAATCGTGTGGCTAATTTCATATAACCACCGGAGCCAAGTTTGTGTTGTCCATGTTTTTATAGTCTTGCCTTTGTTGCCTTCGATGTGTCGGGTAGCCTACGAAAAATTTGAAATACGTTAGATTATGTAAAAAAAAAGAGTAATCAGTATATAATTACATTGTTGATAGTATCACATACCTTCCTTGGCCCGGTGGTGTTTTTCCTTTTTTCCTTTCAGCCTTATCCTTTCCATCCAACACCAAGTCCTTCCACTCCCTCTCTGGAATCATGGGGGGACGCTCGTACTTTATGTTCTTCTCTAAATGTGACCTATATTGGTCCCTCACATACTTTAGATAGATACCAACTTTCTTAAGGACCTTGGTTCAGTTGAATGTTTTATCACCGAACAACACAACTAAATGGTTAATGAGCTCATCATTTAAATATTGATTTTGGGCATTCCACCGTGTACGTATGGTGGGCCCGAAGAGCTCCAATATAACATCACTTAGATGTTTATTAAAAACATCATTTCTTGCAAAATGATCATGGGATCATTAGTCTATAAAAAGTGATCAATAAGTAAATTTCAATTGGATTATATATAATAATAATTAAAATATTTTAAAGTACCTGAGACCTTCTCTATCTTTATGGGAACGAAATCCTCGGTCACCAAAAATGTGACTGGCAATGTTCTTGTACTAGTAATACGGGAAGATCCAAGAAATGTTGCTAAAACATCACCAGTACTAGTGGCCTGTGCATCCCTAGGTACTGACACATGTAGTGGCATGTATTCACTGCCAAAGGGTGCACTACCAAATGCCTGCATGGTATGTGTTGCCGACATTTCATTCGACAATATAGGCACGAATGATGGGGTCAAATGATGTGGTGTATTCGCAGGAAGATCAAGATTGACACTTGTCCTAACCCCTACTTCCTGAGCAACACTTGCAGTACCTTGATAATGGCCAACAGCATGATGAGGACGCAAATAATCCTGTAAAAATAACACATATTTTAGTTCATGACATAAAATAGTACAAAATATAAAACCATGAATGAATGTATGTTATAATGAAATATCTCATTATAGCTTACCTGCAAGTTTTGTGCTCTCTTAGACAATATTTTAACCCTTTCTCTTATCTCATCTGTTTGAGGCACTATGAATACCAATTGAAGGATTTCTTAATTGCATTTTTTTTGGGCCTTCCTCATCATATCCATAGGGTTTGCGGAAAATGTGATGTCATCATCGCATAATAATGACTGCACCTCCATATGGATGCTCTCTTGTACTGCTGGTGCCTTTCCTAGATCAGCCAACCATAACAAGAATTTTAGAAACATTATCAAAATTAACCCAATAAACTCATGAAAAAAACATAATAATAAAACATTTTGCTCGTATCTAATTTGTACAATTACAGTGAGGTAAACCTGTCGGGTAGGAGCACCTGAATATGGATCAAGATTTGCACTCTGGGTCAGAGCCTTCCTCATATGATCAATGTCTTGCCGTGACAAAAAATAAATATAAAAAACATTACCGAAATGAAACCAATAGACTTACGAAAAAAAACATAATAATAAAATGGTATATTGGAGTCATTAATTGGAGGTTGGGTAAAATGGTATATAGTACATACCACCCCCATAGTAATTGTGTTTGTATCTAAGCGATTCAAATTGTAATCGATTAGCAACTCTTCCCCTGCAATTATTGATTTTATCACACATATGAATACACGGTTTCCCTCTCACGCCTCGAATATGCAATTCGGTTGCTTATTTGTTGACCTAGGTTGTGTACTATTTATAAACCCTGCAATATTCCCTGATGCTTTTGGCCTCCCATCAATGTACCTAGCCACTCCTTTATTTTGATCCTTATCTTTTAGTTGTATATAATTTGTTGATAGTGCATACCTACGCATACTTCGTGTATATCAAACAAGCTAAATCCAATCTTTGTAATTATAATACGGTCCAACATACTCCATCAACTTAGTAACTTTTTCATAACAAACCTTTATGTCGTCCATGCAAAATAGGCCCAAACCATGTAATGACGATGGTGCTATGTGATATATCCTCTCGTTGACACAAAGATTAGTCTTTAATGGAGGAAGTTCCTTGGGTACCCATTGTTTCTGTAGATGTTTGTACCTCAAGGGCACCTCGATGTCGCCTATGCTCTCATCATCATAAGAACATGACCCCCCTTTAGCAAGAAAAAATTCCATGCGTTTACAAAATTTTCTTCTAATATTTAGACCTCTAGTTGATCTCCCTCTTTTAGACCTACTACATGTCTCGCTTTCCTCTTCTCTTCCTGAATTTCCCTCACTCGAGGAAGACAAATCTGACAAATACCTATTTGTTGGTACCTACACTCGTAAGGATGTTGGATGAAGTTCTTTCATGGTGATGTGATCCCAATGTGACATTATGATTAATCTATCATTTCATCGCTAGAATTTGACAGGTTATAAGGTAATCAAGTCTTGATAGATTGCAAGTTATTGTTACTACCGTCCAAATGTGTCCATCACAAATCAAATCTACTTAACATTTTAATTCCCAAACTTTGTAACAAATGTTAAATGTGACTATGGTCCACAAGTTACACAACCAAGGCCTCAAATTTATTATCTAATTGTAATCAAAGGACTTTTGGTATTCATTCAAGTAAATAAACTTGAAGGGAAACACCAACAAGCGGTTTATTGGACACTTACATGACTAAAAATAGTAGAAAATTTACATTTAATTTCCATATGTCTAAGTGGTTAACGGGGAGGGAGTGTGTACTAGGCCTAGTAAAGTCATCATAAGTTTATGTTTTGGCAATAAAAATTGTTTACGTCATCTTAAATCTTCCTATGTCTAATTGCTAGGAAAATTTTGGTATGCTTTAAGGTAGGATGAGTGGTCAAACCAATGTTCTAATTCTCTATGACAAGGTTTCAGCATCTTCAAATAGTGAAAGTTAGTGCTCATAGTCATTTGAAACAATTTTTTTTTTTATTATGATATGCTGATGAGTTGTATGGATAAAATCATTAACACCAACACATTTTTGGAGTCTTTTGAAAGAGAGGTGAATCAGGTAGCAGTCAAGTACACACCTTATAGTGCTAAGGTGAATGAAGTGGTGAATTTTGATTGGCCAACAAATGAGGAATATCAGAGATGGGTAGACAAATATTTAATTGAAGAAGAATAGGACAAAGTCTACTACCGACATTTCACAACTCAACGGTTTTGGTTATAACAGATTTTGGTTATGTCTTGATGGCAATTTTGGCATAGGTATTTGAGGTTTGGCCAATGCAACAACTATTTTCCAAGAAGATGGGATAAACAGGAAGATTCTCCAAGGACTCGGCTGTGTAATAAATTTTTGAAATGTCATAGGGCGGTCCAAATGACCGGTGACAGGTGTATTTCTAGCCCGATGCTTGTTTGCTCCTTCATTCTCTATAAGAAGGATTTCAAGGCCAGAAATACGAGTTAGGAAGTCAAAAAATTTTAGGTCGAGTCTAAGTGAGTTTGTAGAGCGAATTGTAAAGAATTTGATGTCATAGTGAAAACGTTGTTTTAGGTTTTTTGTCATTTCTGTAGTAGGTTTTAAACTCATGAATGTTTAATGTTTCAAGACAGTACTAGCATTTGAATGGAAATTACTCATTTCAAGCTCATGAATCTCCATTGTATGAACATATCATTATCTTGAATAAAATGATCAACGATTATTTTGTTCATCTCATTGTTGGGGTGTGTATGATTCTCATTTTGGCTTTAATTCAAGGAATTGATTAAAATGCTTGAGTGAGGTTATAGGTGGATATGTTTATGTAAGGATCTGATAAGTAGTATTGGGTTAGAATACAAATTGATGATATTGTAAGGCAATATTATTTGAGATTTTATATGTTATGTGTCTGAATCTGTCATGAACCCTTAAGTGCTTATGAATTTGACTCCTCCAATGGTATATGACACTGGTCTAAATTGTACTTGTTTGTGAGGTTCTATATTCATTTGTATTTATTTAGAGCTTGCTACAAAATTGCAAATCAATGACTATCTTAAGTTGTGTAATGTTGTAGTATCTCATGCTCCAAATAGTTGATATTATTGATGAACAACCAATTCGTTTCAGTATTATCCTGTTATGTTGAGTTATTAAATGAGATGATCTGTTATTATTGATGTTGGTTATAAGTTTGGTGTAGAGGTTATAAATGCATTAAGGGGATCACCCTCTTGGGTTTTGCAAAGCCCAAATATTCTTCATTCTCACTTTTAGGTGTTCAAATTTAACAATACCTTGATTGATGTTCAAATTTTGCCTAAGTGAATAATGACAAATATATTTTTATGATTTTTTATATAAAAAAAAAATATGTAAAGGAGCATTGCATATGTAATATGTTGATTTGTTTTGCAAAAAATCAAAAGGACTGAAAAACTAAAGAGAGGGAAAAGACATAAAATTTGAAGATAACTAAAAATCAATGGAAACCTTCTATTTTATGATTTAGAACTGCAAGCTATAAAACAATGATTAAGCAATGTTTCTATAAATTGCTTGATTAATTGTTATTTGTAAATGTAGTTAAAATGCACTTCAATTCACACTAAAACTTTCTATTCTTGAGTTCAGAATTAGGCGAATTCAAAAAGGAGATGCCAAACTAAAGTTTCTATTTTTCAATTTCCAGCAGTTGGTGCCTGATTTTGAGACCTTTTTGGATCAACCTTTGGGTGATAGAAAGTTTCTAGCTTTTGATGCCTTTTGGAGCTGTTTTGGAGACTAATTTTTAGGCTTTTTGAGGGAGCTCGAAAATGTAGAAGGGTTGCCTTTTGGAGGGACAACAACTTGATTTTTACTATTTTTGGCACTACAGCGTCACATCTTGGCTATAAGTTTGAGAAATTTTAATTTCTCTACATTTAGAATTTCTTGGTTTCTTACTCTCTTAGTCATTTTCGAGAGTTTTGTAAAACTCATTTTGAATCAGATTTTGATGCCTTATTCCTTCACTTACAATAAAGTAGTAGATTTATCCTTCTCACCTTCTTGTTAGGATCTCATGGTGATAGTATGAATTTGTTATGATTTAGATTGTCAAATCCTTCTTTGTCCTGTTATTTTGAGTGATTGTCAAGTTTTGCAATAGGTTCAGGTTGCACATTGCATTCTATTCTTAAGATTCTTTATGCAAAATAATTATGAGCGAAATGTATTAAGGTGAATTGTGAGAGTTAATTGTTGTGAAAGAAGTGATGTGAGCTAAGTTTCATCAGAGTCTCAACATTTAGTTGATCATCTTAAGTCGTAGGTGTTAATTTTTAGTTTTCTTCCCGCTTCCCTTTCCCTTGAAAGTGCATAGGTCAAATGATTAGCTAGAGGGAACTGACCCACTCTAGAGATTCACTCTCATCAATCGGTTTACCCACAAACTAGAGAGTTGTTCCATGTTGCAACAAGATAGATAAGTGCAATTTTCCTAGGGCACAATCTTGATCGCCAACAAGCATATTACATTCCTCTTAGTGGTGATGCAACACACTACATTCCATAAGTTGAGAATATTTTATCCTTTGATTGGTCCTCTATTGGAGACTTTAGGAATAATGTCCCCCAAGATTAAGACCTCACAAAAACTAAGAAAAGTCCCTTCAAACATCTCTCTTTCTTGTTGCATTACATCTTTTGTACCCTATTAAAGTCATGGAGGTATGGCTTTGATATGGTCTCTTGGGGCTCACCTAGTGAACAACTAGCTTCACTATCCCTTGTGAACATGCATTCTTTTGTCCCTATTAAATTCATGGAGGTGTGCATTTGATATGGTCTCTTGGGCTCACCTAGTGAACAACTAGCTTCACTAGCCCTTGTGAGCGTGCATTTTCATTTTTGTACCTATTAAAGTCATGGAGGTATGGCTTTGATATGGTCCCTTGGGGCTCACCTAGTGGACAACTAGCTTCACTAGCCCTTGTAAGCATGTGTTTTGTTTGCATAGCGGACAACACATTCCACTTGTAAACCTTTTTGGACAAAAAACCTAGACCCGGTCCACAACGCGTTAGATGGTCAGTCAAAGTTTGATCCATTGTATTTTTCTTTTTATTTTTCATTTTTCCTTATTCTTTGACGGTGTATGTTTGCGATCTAGTTATGGCTTCATAAATAATCTATAAGTGTGTCCCTTTGTGCCTATGTTGGTTTTCCATAGGATCTTGATTCTGGGGGCTTGGCCACCCTCTTGGTTATTATCATCCTATCTTACTAACATTTACATTTGAACCCCTCTTGATTGCATGGTTGGATACTTTAGTGTGAGTTTGAAGCAAGTCCATCCTCTCACTAAAGTGGGAGCTAAATGTAGTGTAGGAAAATGCATACCCTTGCATTGTCACAATTTTTTGGGCCTGCCTTGCTTTGTTTATCTTTATTTATGTCTTAATTGATCCTATTTTGCATCCACAAGCCTAATAAATTATATCTTTTTATGGCTAATCTCGACAAAAACCAATGTATTTAAATCACAACTTAATGATTCTACCGGAGTGTCCCTAATTTTTGGGTTGGGACCAAGATGCCACCTAGGGTGTCTTTGTCCCCCAAAGGTCTTGGGACCTTGATTTCAAAGGCACCTTAGATGGGCCCCTTTTTGGAGTCTTTGCCCCAAACTTTTAGCCTTGGGACTAAGACACCACCTAGGGCGTATTAGCCCCCCTTAAGAATTTTTTTGAGATTTAATTTCAAATTCTGATAGGATTTAGCCCCATTTAATTAATGAATTCATATGTCAGCTTGGTGTGGTGTAATATTGAGATATTAAGCATGAATAAGTATAAATACAAGGTTCTTTCACTCATTTTTTATCTATCAAGTTGAACAAGCAATCTAAGCATTCAAGAGCAATTCATCAAGCATTTGGAGCCATCATCAAGATTCAAGCATCATATCAAGGATATTGTTGCATCAAATTTGTTATTGTGCTAACATTTGTGATGTAGGGTTTATGATTTAAGCAATTATTTTATGCAAGATCAACATCCCTAGCAATTGTTTTATTTTTATTGTAAGACACCAAACTAGACAAGAAAGAGGCAAACATCTTTACCTCGACATTTGCAAAGGATGGACAAGAATTTTTTTTGATGCACAAGGCACCTTTGAAACAATGGGGATAATGTGGAAAGTGAGAAAAATCATAGTTGATCAACAAGAGTTAAAAATAAAATTGAATGTTAGCAAAGATACATAGCATATGATCTTTCTTAATTTTTTATTTTTAATGTGTATGGACCTACTAAGACAACATAAAATAAATAGATTTAGGATAACTTAAGCAAGGATTTTCAATCAATATATGAGAAATTTATAATAGGTGATGAATTTAACACCATTCTATACCCAAGATAAAAGTCTAGGGGGCTTAGCAGAATAATGCAATCGCAAAGAGACTTTGGGAATTTGTAAACAACACTAATCTAATTGATATTGCACCATCCAATGGATCCAGACATGGAATAATCAAAGAAATGGATTCACAAATATTGCAGAGAGGTTGGATAAGTTCTTACTATAAAACCATTGGATTCAATGGTCACTTTTACCAACATTCCAAATCCATTCGGTTCTATTTTTTGATCATTTTCATGTGGATTTAAATATCACAAAAGAGATTCATACGCCAAAGTGTCATTTATTCTTTGAGAAAATATGGTTTCGCTACCCAGAGTTGAAGAAAATAATGAAAGTTTGGCGGAATGACTCGATTCCCATTGATGGGATGAAGATGTTTGTATTCCATAAACACCTACAACATTTAAAAGAAAAGCTAAAAATATGGAATCGTGTTTCCTTCAAAAACATTTTTTAAGAGAAGGTGTGCTTGGAGATTGAACTAGAAGATCTAAGAAAAATAACAATAACGAACGACATGAAACAAACATATTCTACAAGGAGAAGAAGTTGATGGCTGAGTATAATGAAGTGCTGGCCAGAGAAGAATGTTACTATAGATCCAAATCCAAGGAAACATGGCTCTGGGAGGGTGATCTCAATACCAAGTTCTTCCATAACTCCACCAAAATTAGAAGAGGCTGGAAAAAAATAACACATATAGAGGATGTCGATGGTAGTTTAAAAATGGAGGTATAAGAAATTCAGAAGGTAGGGACCGCTTTCTTTGATGATTTGCTTGGTGGAATAGACTTCTTAGAACTACTTCAAATTAGCTTCATAGAAATGATCCCAAAGCTAGTGACAATGGAAGACAATATGTTTTAGACTTAGCCGAGTCTATGGAAGAAGTTAAAGTGACCACTTTTCAACTCCACCCAGACAAGGCTCTGAGCTGGATGGATTTTTGACACTTTTCTCTTCTAGACATGTTGGGAATTCATGGGTTCTTATATCTATGATTTGGTAGAAGAATCAAAGAGAAAATAAAATATGTTAAAGGATCTCAAAAATACAAATATTGTTTTCATCCCCAAGAAATATGTTTGTTCTTCTTTTGCAGATTATAGACCCATCTCATTGTGCAATACCATCTACAAGCTTATTGTGAAGGTCATGGCTAACATACTCAAAAAATTACACCTAAAATTCATATCTTAGGAAAAAGTTGTTTTGTCCCTACAAGATTGTTGATGGGATTATCATTGATCATGAGGTAATCCATTCGATAAAAAACAACAATATCAAAGGTATGATGCTGAAACTAGACATAAGTAAAACTTATGATAGAGTTAGATGCAGATTTCTAATCAAGATAATGGAAAAATATAGATTTGATGAGAAGTGGTTCAAATGGATATTCTATTGTATCTAAACTCCAAGATATTCAATGATAATCAATAGAATTATTTGTGATTTTTTTGAAGGAGAAAGAAAATCAAGACAAGATGATCCTTTGTCTCCCTTTCTCTTTATGATAATGGAAAATGCATTGAGCTGAAAAATCTCTACTATGGAGGAATGTGGACTTTGGAAAGGCATCAAGATAGCACATGACTTCCTGTAAATCACACATTAGCTTTTCCTTGACAATACTATGCTCTATAGCAATCCAACAACCCAAGAAATGAAGAATATTAAATGCACGTGAGAAAATTGATAAGTAAGGAGAATTCATGCATTTATTTTTCTAATACAAGTAGAGCAATGCAACATAGGATTACAAATTATTTGGGTTTCTCCATCGATTATCTCCTGACTAGATATCATGGGATGCCCCTGTTTGGTGATGCCATTAACTCCAAATTGTGGGAAGAGACAATTACTAAATGTAGGATGAAAACAAAATGTTGGAAAGGAAAATGGCTCTTGTTGGTTGGAAGGACTACCATGCTCAAGGTGGTCATCGTTCCCATCCCTATCTATATGCTTTCATGCATATATCTACTGAACAAAGCAACAAAAGCATTGGTTGGAGTGCAACAAAAATTCTTATGGGATGGTTCCAATGAGAGAAAACAGGTCCAACAGATTTCATGGGAGATGGTTAAGAAAGATAAAATGTATGGTGATCCAAGAATTCGATGTCTAGCTTTTGAACATACCCTTAGGGGCCAAGCTCTCATGGAGGATCATTAAGAGCCCTGAAGCCTAGTGGTGTAGATTACTAAGAGAAAAGTACCTCGATAATGAAGATCCAAAGCGTATTTTGATGATTTCCTATTCTCTGGTGGGGTCGCAAATATCTATTTTTATAATCAAATGTAGGACAATAATAACCAATCACCCCACATGGAGAATTAAGAATATAAGTGAGGCGTCATTCTGATTTGACTCCTAGTATGGACATAGTCCACCAATAACTTTACTAGGGATGGAAGAAGAAATTTAGATTACAAGTACAACGACAACGATAGAACATAGATCATATTTTAGTTCAATAAAAATATGCTGACATATTGGACAAATTTTTGTGGTAAATTTAGGTGGCAAAGCCCAATGCCAAATAAAATTGAAGAATTCTTAGAGGCATGGCCAAGTTTAAACAATGGATTGATTTAGGGAGGGATTTGGAGAAAAGTACCTACAATTATAGTTTGATAGTTGTGGAAGGAATGGAATGCCAAAATATTTATAGATAAGAAATGCCCCTTGAATCGTTATTATCCAAAATTGAGATACGGATATGTGAAAATCAAAATGTGCAAATCAAAATGAGGAAATACAAGTATTATTTGCCACGGGACCGTAAAATGCAGGAGGAGTGGTTGCATCTAATTCTGCCAAAGGGCAATTTCCTCAGAGTGACCAAGGACCATGGTAAGGTAAAATGGTCACTCCCACCAAGCGGGAGATTGAAATTTAACTTTGATAAGGTCTCGAGAGGGAATTCGAGGGCCTTGGGGATATTATATATAATCAAAGATGATGGCGAAAACCTTATTTGGGCTGAATTTAGGTTAAATATGTAAAACTTCCAATTGGTACAAATAGTGAGGTGGATTTTCCAACACTCTATGAGGGTTTGCAACTATGTAAAAGAAAAAACTTATATCAACATTGAGGCAGACTCGACTATAGTGATATCGACAATCAGTTCCTAGAGTGCTCCTAGTGCACTAGTTGGAAGTAAAAAAGGAGGATAGAGAAAATTCACTCATACCTGGATGAAATTGATAATTATACATTGAGACATGTCCACAGTGAGGAAAATTATGCAGTGGAATTTCTATCCAATTGGGGAATTGATCAAAATGTAAGGACTGTTAGGTTAAATTAGAGTATGGATTGGGATGCCATGCATGTACTTATTGTTAATTTATTGTAGCTCGGAAAAACCATTTTTCTCCAATTCCAAGAATTATTATTTAATTCTTGAGACTTCTAGAAAGAAGTTAGTTAGGTCTAGATATTTAATTATTTAATTAAATAATTGATTCCTCTAGAGACTTCTAGAAACTTGTTAGTTAGGGTTTGTTAGAGTCTAATTAATCTTATCCATTGATTGAGATTAAATCATGGCCATTGGTTTTCCAATGAGAATAGTTTAAATGGGGCTCAACTGGCTTTTGGATAATACACAGACACACACTTGAGAAAGATTTGTAGTGATAGAAAATAAATTTGTCGAAAGAGAAAATAGTCTTGCAGTGATAGCAAGGGTGTAGTGATAGTGTTGGAGGCAATAGTAGTGGAATTTCAATAGGAGAAATTGAGTGAAGAATTTTCGGGGAAGAATATTGCTGGAGCTTTGTCAGTAAGAGGCAAGTAGTTTATGTATCTCTTGATTTGCTGAAGATTAATATAATTCCTCATATGCATTACTAGTTTTCCCTTCGGGGTTTTTTCAGGGACAATTTGTCCAAAAATATTGTGTTTATTTTTTTGCATATTTTCTTTTCTATTCTTGTGAGTTTTATTTCTGAAGTTGTAGTTGTATTATTTTTCAGTATTTGTTGTAAATTATTTTTTGGCAGTCAAATAATCTTTATAGATAGGAGATTAATAATTAGTAACTACAATAGAATTTTCACATGGTATTAGAGCAGATCTAAGGGCAGAAAGAGCTCAGCGCAGGCACAGGAAAAAAAAAATTGAGGTTTTATAAAACCCAGGTCTACTTCTTCAGAATTATTTATTTTTATTATTATTATATTTGTTTGAGATGGCCTTAGTAGGTTTAAAAGATCAAGACATATTGGATGGAGCCTCAAATTTTGGTGTTTGGAAAGCCAAAATTTCTTTATTGCTAGAAGAGAATGGTATCAAGGAATATGTGACCAGTGTTGAGTTGGACCTACAGATCCAAAACAAATCTTAGCATATAAGAAGGAAGATGTCAAGACAAGGAGGCTGATTCTTGATGGTGTTAAGGATCATATTGCTCCACATATCATAGAGCTGGATACAATGAAGAAGATGTGGGACTCCATTTTGAATCTGTACCAGAATGTTACCACTAACAAGAAGCTGATTCTCAGAGAAAAGTTGAGAAATACCCGGATGAACAAAGGAGAAGATGTTACAAGTTACCTCACCAAACTTAGACTTGTCAAGGATGAGTTGGTAGGTATTGGAGATCAACCAGATGATGACGAGCTAGTTCGGATAGCCCTAAATGGGTTTGCTAAGAAATGGGATATCTTTTTTCAAGTTATTAATGGACGAGACACCTTACTGAGTTGGGATTGAATATGGAGTGAATTCACTTAGGAGGAGCCTAGACTAAGCCTTGACAACGGTACCAGTAGTAAGAGTCAGAAAAGTGAGGCATAATGTGAAAATGTTGCCCTAGCAGGAAAAGGGAAAGCAAAGAAGGGGTCTAACAAAGGATCACCTTACCGAGTTGGGATCGACTATGGAGTGACTTTACTTAGGAGGAGCTTAGACTAAGCCTTGACAATGGTACCAGTAATAAGAGTCAGAAAAGTGAGGCATAACATGAAAATGTTGCCCTAGTAGGAAAAGGGAAAGCAAAGAAGGGGTCTAGCAAAGGATCAAATCCTAAAGGTGAGAAGAATAAGGACTTGTCTAAATTCAAGTGCTATGGATGTCATGAGTCTGGCCACTATGTCAACAATTTCCCACAAAGGAAGAAAGACAAGAAGCAGACAACAACTTCAGCAAGTGTAGATGAGCTCTCTAGAAGAATGGAGGATGAGTTTGCACTCATAGATTGTATGGTTAGCTCAACCTCACAGGGTGTTTGGTATATAGACAGTGGGGCATCATTTTATATGACAGGAGTTAGAGAATACTTCTCCAATTATAAGGAGGAGGACATCAGAATCAAAACTTTTATGGGGAACATGTCCAAACTAAATCTAGTTGGGAAAGGGACTGTTCTATTTCAGAGGGAGAATGGCAAGCCAATTCCCATTCATGATGTATTGCATGTGCCAGGCTTGGGTATGAATCTGATTTATGTATTTGTTCTTTAGGATAAAGGCTACAATGTACTCTTTAGAGGGGAAAATGTGTTAATCAAGTACAAGGATTGGAAATCACCCATAGCTATTGGAGTTAGGAGAGATCGACTTTACAGGTTGCAATTTGATACTCATAAGGCACTAATGAGCAGTGATAATTCTAGAGATCAAGGAGAGCTATGGCATAGGAGAATGGGCCATATACATCATGGAGCACTTAAAATGCTTCGTGAGATAGTGAGAGGTGTTCCAGAGGTGAGCACAAAACATGATGATGTATGTAAGGGATTTGTGTTGGGGAAGTTTGTGAAAGTAGCTTTTCTAAGGAGTGACACCAGATCCAAGGGTATTCTTGATCTAGTACATTCAAATATATGCGGACCAATGTCGACAAAGTCTCTCAGAGGATACGAGTATTTTGTTACTTTTATTGATGATTTCTCTAAGAAGACCTGGATACACTTCTTGAAGACCAAGGATGAGGTTTTTAGTTGTTTCCAAGAGTTCAAATCTCTTGTGGAGAATTCAATAGGCAGGAAGATAAAGGTTCTTCGATCAGACAATGGAGGTGAGTACAAAGGGAAAGAGTTCTAGGAGTTCTGTACCAGGGAAGGAATCAAGAGAGAATGGACTGTTCCTTACAACCCGCAACAGAATGGGTTTGCTAAGAGGAATAATTGGTCTATATCGGTGGTAGCAAGGGCTATTCTGTATGACCATGATATGCCACGCTACTTATGGGCAGAGGCATGCAGTACATAGTATACATACAAAATAGGGTTCCACATAAGGTATTGGACAAGATGACACCAGAGGAGGCATTCTCAGGGAAGAAGCCAAATGTCAGCCACTTCAAGATATTTGGGAGTTTGGCATATTGTCACATTCTAGGGGCTACACGTTCCAAGTTAGATTAGACTATAGAGAGAGGGTACTTTGTGGGGTACATCGAGACCTCAAAGGCATATCAAATATTTATTCCAGGGGCCAAGAGGATTATAGTTAGGCGTGATGTCAAGTTCATGGAGAACAAGGCATTTAGAAGGTCCAGAGATTTTCTAGCAGATGATAAGAGTGAGCAGCCAATAGAAGGTCCAAGGATCGAGCAATCGGATCAGGGACAACGAAGCTCAAGTATAGTGACTAGTACAAGCACAAGGTCAGTTGTTGAGAGTTCGTAGAGTATGGAGCAACAGATGCAACAGAACCAAGAGATGCATCAGGAACACACATGGGTTGATATTTCATCCTCTATAGTTGGTAGCAGTAACCAACATGATACTTAGGAGTTTGTGGGAGCTCCTAGGATGAGTAATAGAAAATGGAGACAACCAGCCAGGTATAATGACTATATGGCACTAGTTAGTCAGTTGGTAGACAGTGAGCCTTCCAGTTATCAAGAGGCCACACAAAAGCAGGTGTGGTGAGATGTGATGGTTCCGGAATATACCTCAATAGTGTAGAATGATGTGTGGGAGGTTGTTCCTAGACCAATAGATAGGGCAGTGGTTGGATCTCGCTGGATCTATAAGATCAAGTACGGTGCATATGGTAGCATTGAGAAATACAAGGCAAGGTTTGTGGCCAAGGGTTTCTCTTAGAAGGAGGGAATAGACTATGAGGAGACATTCACTCCGGTGGCCAGGTATACTTCTATATGAGTTGTGATCTCTCTTGCAACATAGATGGGATGGCAGATCCATCAAATGGATGTCAGGACAACATTTCTTAATGGTGAATTGAAAGAGGAGGTATACATAGAACAACCAAAGGGCTTTGTAGCACACAACAATGAAACCCACGTGTGCAGATTGAAGAGAGCTTTGTATGGACTCAAGCAGGCTCCCAGGGCGTGGTATGAGCGCATTGATGAATACTTGTAGGGAATGGGCTTCGTGAAGAGTGAGGCGAATGCTAACCTCTACTACTTGGTGGTTGGGGGTGATTTTCTCATTCTTGTTCTATATGTGGACAACTTATTTTTAATAGGTTCACTGGGGCTCATAGAGGAGTGGAAGCGGGACCTTGCAGCAAAGTTCGAGATGAAGGATTTCAGGCTTATGAACTACTTTCTAGGTATGGAGGTATGGTAGACAGATGGTGAGATTTTCCTTGGACAAGGGAAATACTACATTGAAATCTTGGGGAGGTTCAAGATGGAGGATTGCAGAACCATGTCTACTCCTATGATCACAAATTGGAAGAAGGTAGACACATCTAGGGAGAAGGATGTAGACCCCACCTTATATAGGCAGTTGATTAGGTCTTTCATGTATTTTGTCAACACCAGGCCAGATATATCCTTTGTAGTAAATTCTCTTAGTCAGTTCATGGTTGAGCCAAAGAGAGTGCATTGGAAAATGACAAATCATGTGTTGCGGTATTTGCATGGTACAATTGAGTATGGGATCAAATATGCTCAAGGTGATGGTATCATGTTGATAGGCTATACTGATGCAGATTGGGCAGGTAGTACAACAGACAGGAAAAACACTTTAGGGTGTTGCTTTAGCTTGGGATCAGGAGTGGTCTCTTGGTACAATAGGAAGTAGAATATTGTGGCTTTGAGTTCTATAGAGGCAGAATACATAACAGCTAGCATGGTGACATGTGAGGCGATATGGATTCAAAAGTTTTTGGTAGCCTTGTTAGGTTAGAGGGTTGAGACTACAATGATACACTACGACAATTAGAGTTGCATCAGGTTGTCTCAGAATCTAGTGTTTCATGATAGGTCTAAGCATATAGACATCAGGTATCATTTCATCAGGGATTGTGTACAACGGGGGATTTTTCAACTATAGTGTATACCTACAGATCAACAGGTAGCATAAATTTTGACAAAGGCATTGGGGAAGGAAAAATTCATCTTCTTCAGAGATATGTTGGGTGTTATGCAGAACACCTTCCTCACTAAGAGGGAGTGTTAATTTATTGTAGCTCGGTCAATTGTTTTTCTCCAATTCCAAGAATTATTATTTAATTCTTGAGACTTCTAGAAAGAAGTTAGTTAGGTCCAAATATTTAATTATTTAATTAAATAATTGATTCCTCTAGAGACTTCTAGAAACCAGTTAGTTAGGGTTTGTTAGAGTCTAGTTAATCTTATTCATTGATTGAGATTAAATCATGGCCATTGGTTTTCCAACGAGAATAGTTTAAAAGGGGTTCAATGGGAATTTGGAGAATACATAGACACACACTTGAGAAGGATTTGCAGTGATAGAAAATAAATTTGCAGTGAGAGCAAATAGTCTTGCAATGATAGCAAAGGCGCAGTGATAACGTTGGAGGAAGTAGTAGTGAAATTTCAGCAGGAGAAATTGAGGGAAGAATTTTCAGAGAAGAATATTGCTAAAGCTTTGTCAGTAAGAGGCAAGCAGTTTATGTATCTCTTGATTTTCTGAAGATTAATATAATTCCTCATCTGCAGTACTAGTTTTCCCTCTAGGATTTTTCCAGGTACAATTTCTCCAAAAATATTGTGTTTATTATTTTGCATGTTTTCTTTTCTATTCTTGTGAGTTTTATTTGTGAAGTTGCAGTTGTATTATTTTTTTAGTATTTGCTATAAATTAATTTTTAGCAATCAAATAATCTTTATAGATAGAAGATTAATAATCAGTAACTGTAATAGAATTTTCACACTTATCGAAATGGAAACACCAGAGGCACAAAATTAATGGTAAATGGTGGTCTTCCCAAGGTCTCAACTCGATTTCTTGAGTATTCTCCTAATTGTCTTAAAAAATGAATATGATCTCAGCTTCATGCCATATTGGTACCTCCAGCTAGGGCATATCTTGTTTTAGGAATCACCATAGATGTGCATGCGTGCAGGAGGAGAACTCAGAACAACTAAGACGTTTGTTTAGATTAACAAACCCCTCATTGGATACTTCCATCCATGTCATAATCGAGAAAATGAAATTGGACTCTGGGCACATTCATGATGGCGATCTCATTGATATTTTCCTCTTGACAACAGTTAGGGAATTTAGATGAAAAATGATTAGAAAATTGATAGCAAACAACTTGCTAAGGGCCGATCTAGTGGGAGAAGCCATTTGTGCCATATCAGGCTTCAACAAGTCACCAAGGAAGGGTTGGGTGTTCAACACAATAGAGTATGGAAGACTGAAAAAGGACAATAAGCTAACTGAGGTTGTGGATCTATTTTTCTCTTGACTTTTCAAAAAGAATTTACAACCATTTCTTGAGTTTTCAATAGATGACACATAATTGTTATCTTTTGCCGAGGTCAATAGGTTCATCTGAGTTGGCCACGGGATTGATTGCAGTCTATTATTTCAAACCTAAATAGTGCCTGGCACATCTTCAATGTAATATTTTTTTATTTTTTATTTTGGGGGGGGGGGGGTGTGCAATAAAATGGGGGCTACTAATAATAATAATAATTTTTTAAAATTATTTTATTAATTTATGTTAAAAGAATGATAATTTGATATGTTTTTATATGTGTTATGTTTTTGTAGTGTGTAAAATTATGTAATATTTCTTAAGAATTTTTGTGTCAATCACTAATCTATATTTCATGAATAATTGTTCACTTAAATTTCATTACATCTTGGTGATACTCATATGAAGGAAGCACTAAGACTTCCTAGGAGGTCACCCATATTAGCACTACTCTAAACTACATAATTTTTTCAATATACAACCCACTTAGAAAATAAGGTAGAAATATGAATAATAGAGCCAAAATTTATGAAGGAAGCACAAGGACTTCCTAGGATGTCTACTAATGTTGGAATACGAGATTCCTCACTCTCAAGATGTTTACTTTTAAATAGAGAAGATGAACAATCTAGCTCTAGGAAAATTCACTACCAACAATTCACTACCATGGAAAATTCACTGACAGAAAATTCACTGCCAGCAATTTATTGACAGAAAATTCATTGCCAACAATTCATCGCCATGGAAAATTCACCACCAAGTAAAATTCACCGTAGTGGAAAGTTAACCCTGTTAATACTTTTTAATATATATATTTCCAAAACTTTGATTTTATTAAAAATATTAATGCAATTAATTTTCCTCCTCGATGGATTGCTGGTGGTGAATTTTACTTGACAGTGAATTTTCCGTTGGTGAATTTTCCGTTGGTGAATTTTTTGTCGGTGAATTTTTTGTGGTGGTGAATTGCTTGTGGTGAATATAAATTCACCTCAATGGATTGTTGGCAATGAATTTGCTGTATGCCGAATAATATAATTCTATATTATGATTCAAGGAAGCTAATGAATCAATTAGAGTATTTAGAAGAGAAATAGTATAAGGAGGATTCATTATATCATCTTGATGTTCGTGAATTTCCCAATAATCAAGAACCATAGTTATTTTACAATTATATGGTAGATTATTCTAACAAAAGATTATCTAGGAATGAAGGATCGACTATATCTCTATACATTTCTTAGAATTTTGATCCAAATAATGCAAGGACACTCAATAGAAATTGTGTCATGTGTTGTTTAGTAGTCAATAATGAAACCAATAAATTTAAGGAAATGATCAATATTGCTTTTATATGTACTTTGTTAATGTAGAGTATTGAGTTTAAGAACAAGCATATAGAAGTAGCATAGGATATTAATACATATAAACCATTTTATAATTTCATCTAGCTAGTGCCAATATTTACCTCTCTTTTATTTAATAACAAAAGGATGAGCTAAAATACCCATGAAGAATAATGATATTCTTCTCAAATTAATCACATAATAGATTAATCAAGATATTGAACTAGAAAAAGGAAATAACGACCACAAGATCACTCCCCAAAACTACACAATCATGAAACTGCTAATAAAAATCTTGGCACCTTATATTTATTACATGTATAATTTCCAATTTAAAATCAAGAAAGTGAAATTGATTTAAATGCTTTATAGATCCCAAAATGATGTAACAATTTTCAAACTATAGATTACAAGTATAATTAGAAAGAATCAATATCACTATTATGTAGAGCTCAAAATATCATGCACTATCATAAAAATGGAACATAAGAATGAACTGAAATGATCCCAAATAAATCATTGGAAGGTCTTAAAATGGAAATTATACAATAATGTGTGACAAATTATAAATTCTATATAATCCATACATAAAAAATTAAAAAATGCATGCACTATTATCATTTCATCCCCCTTCATTGCCTATTGAGAAATACTAAATGAGTCATCTTGCAAAATTTGTGTCTTTGATTGTTGCATTCCCCTTTTCATCATTTAACTAGTTTCCCTAGTTAAATAAAGAAAAAATTATTGTATGAAAGTGAGAATTTTAGAGTATCTTGTTGAGTTTTGCTATCCTTGAAGTCGAATGTGTGTTTCAGCTTGGTGATATGGTTGCTTCGGATCAGTTGGCATCTTGATGATCTATGTTAAGTGTGCATGTATTCTTTGTCTTGGTTGGCACTACAGGGGTATACATGCTGGTGATTACATTTCATTTGTCTTTGCTTGGTTGACTTGGTATTATTATTTATATTGACATGCCTCTCATGCATTTTCTTTAAACTTAGCCAAAGGCTGACAAAGGTAATATGAAAATAGTTAAAAGTTAATATGACTTTGGTTACTTGGTTAAAGTGGTCAGTATTATGACTTAGTTCATTTTTCTTTGAAAAGACAACGACCAAGGAATATTCCTATACTTGAGTATCGACAGGTTAAAAAAGTTTTTTGTTCTATCGGTTCATTCTAGATTTTAAATGATGGTTCATTTTGTAGGAGTTGAGAAAATACAACACCACAAACCCCAAAGATCACCTGCATGCAAATAACCTGTCACAAAAGAAGAGATGGAGACAAACAAGCAAGGGTTCTCTGAAAACTGAAAATGTATATATCAGAGAGAATGAGAGAATGAATTGATATGAAATACAATGGGATCAATCCTTATATAAAGGAGATCATGCAAACCCTAATAAAACCCTAATAGAAGCCCTAATAGGATAAAATTTAATAATTAATATAATTATTAAATGTCACTTTATGCAAACTAACGTAAAATATTAAGAAGGGAATAAAGGTAACTTAATCAACATAATTAAGTTAAGACCTTTACTCTAACACCCCCCCTTAAGATGAGCAATAGTGCAACTACAAACAAATACAGAAAAGCAAAGGTAACTACAATGCAAGAAGGCAAACATGGGTCCCGACAACTAGGCCAGATCAGGTACCCAAATACAACCAAATCTCTATAAAATGGAGAAATAGAGAAAACCTCATGGGAAAAAGCTCTACTTCAAAAAGAGAAGAAGAAAGCCAAGAAGAGACATCACTGAAGCAGAAGAAGCTGCAAATAACTGTCGAAAGATGACTGCTATGGTGTTGAAGAACCTCCGCTGAAGATAGGATGATCAGGAACAAGAAGACAATAATCTGCATAAGTGCCCATACGACACTACTCGAATCAAATGGAAAACAAAGGCAAACACCTGGAACAAAGATACAGATGGCACAAGAACCAATAGTCTGAAACACTGATCAACTGAGAATGGAAGATTCCTTCCAAGGCGAAACCAAGGAAGAATTAGCATGAACAATATAATAACCCCCCCATAATGCTAAATTGGGAGAGCCTGACAGATCCACTGAAATGATGTGAAACACCCTATAGTGCCTGAAGGAGAAGAAACATCATATGAAAGTGCAAAAGAAAGCACCTGCAACTGAAAGCACACATGCATGAGGCTGGAATCATATGATCCACTGTCATTGTGGAAGGACACTCATCGGACAAAGATGTGATGGCAAAACAAAGGCAAACTACACAACCCCTCATGGCACTTTATAATAACAGTGTGAATATAAAATATGGCACAACCTTATGTGCAAAATCCCCAAAAGATGCATGTACAATAATGTGGCACTTTATCTCAGTGCGTTTACATAAAAGATAGCTTACAAATGATGCTCAAAATGTCCAAAAAGGACAAAATGCTAGAAATACATGAATAACAGCCAAGAACAAAGCATCCCATGCGAACAAAAAGTTTCCAAGAGCAAATATGTCCAGGTAATCCACCAGAGTGTGAAAACACAAATAACTAGATAAAATACACCTAGAGTGAAATCTAGATAAATGGCATGGATGAAACTGAAGACCTTTGAAATACGATTCCAACGTCGCTAAGATTGCGAAAAATGGAGAAACTGATCAAAAGTTATGAGCTTGAGACTGAAAATAGCCCCTTTGTCTTCAAATGACTGTAGAATGCACCAACGGAAAAATGCAGTGATGAGACCCACACCACTGGAAAGATGAGAAACCAGCTTTTCGACGATATCTCGTTTGCCAAAAAATGATATCGTATGCCCAAGTTACGGCCTCCAGAATAAAACAACTCCAAAGAGGTAAAAAACCAGTGTTGGGTTAAATTTGACGGTCATACGACCGTCACAACAAAAAATGACTGGGTTAAATTTGACGACCAAATGGCCATCACCGTAAAAGCGCGACTGGACTAATTTTGAAAAAAAATGTTTTTTATATAAAAAAGATGTTGATTTTAAAAAAAAAAATCATTAAAAAACTAAATTGTTTTTTTAATTAAAAAAAACTTTAAAAAAAAAAATGCAGCGGGGTCCGCATGGGGCCGTCGCCTATCAATGTGGCAGGGCAGTACCCATGTGGTACCGGCCGCTTGCAGGTGGGGCGGTGGCCCCTTCCATAAGGACAGGCGGCGATACCCTTGGGTATCGTCCCTGCCTGCGCAAGGTGGACCTGCAGGCCTATAAAAGGCTTAAAAAATTTCGGCCAAATTTTTTATTTTAAAAAAAAAAATCTAAAAACAAATACAGTATTTTCCCGAAAAAAAATGACAAAAAAACGGAATTTTTTTTTTACCAACAAACCGACGGTCGTACGGCCGAATTGTAAAATTTTTTTGCCTCAGATTTCGACTTTGTCCAAAATGGACAAATGAACAGTCGATTTAGGGGTTTTGGACCATTGCGGATGCAATGGCGATGTCCATTTGAGCTGAAAATAATTCAAAATTGCAGGTATGCCCTAGATCAAGAAAACAAGCCCCAAACCCTTGAAGCTCCAAAATCTTCAAAACAAGAACATGAAGCAGTAGGTGTGGAGCTCTGATACCATGTAGGAGTTGAGAAAATACAACACCACAAACCTCGAAGATCACCTGCATGCAAATAACTTGTCACAAAAGAAGAGATGGAGACAAACAAGCAAGGGTTCTCTGAAAACTGAAAATGTATATATCAGAGAGAATGAGAGAATGAATTGATATGAAATACAATGGGATCAATCCTTATAAAAAGGAGATCATGCAAACCCTAATAAAACACTAATAGGAAAAACCCTAAGAAGCCCTAATAGGATAACATTTAATAATTAATATAATTATTAAATGTCACTTTATGCAAACTAACGTGAAATCTTAAGAAGGGAATAAAGGTAACTTAATCAACATAATTAAGTTAAGACCTTTACTCTAACACATTTTATCACATGCAGACTTCAACGATTATGTTCTTTGACTTTGGGCTCATCTTAGGGAAAAGAGATGCTTTGTGCCCATCTTTTGTTTTTACAAGCAGTTGAACCCTAGCTGTGCCGCTTTGAAGAAGTTTCATGTTGTTTTTTTGTTGCCTTGCTTGGGTATCATTCCTCTGGCTTCAGGTATCTATGATGGAATTTTGGTTGGTGTTTTCTTTGATGAACACTTTACAAGATGAAAAGTGGGTGAGCTATAGTGAGATAGTTGAAAAGTTGTTACACATACAGGTGATAGTTGTCTGGCCGCCATGACAGGTATTCAGTTTCATTTTTACAATTTTCCGTATTGGTTTTATTCTTCACTATTAGTTTGGTTAAGAGGTTGCTAAAAGATTAATTTTTAGTATGTTTTTAACCCGAGTTTATACTCTAGGGTTCTCTTGTCCTCAATGATTATCGGTAATCCTCTTGATGCAAATAATGGTTTTGTTATTTTGAGCTTGAGTTATATGGTTGTAAAACCTAAAAACAAGATAATTGTTCTTATTCTCTTTCATTTTTAATGGCATGTAAAAGTCATGACTTCTGTGAAGGAGAAGTGTGATAAATGCTGAATAGAGGATTTGACAAGTGTTGTATGTTGTGATACTATTTTGAGAAAAGATTACAGTGAGAATCTGTTTCTATGGAAAGAGTGTGGAAAGGAGAAAAAAAATAGATCCAAAGGGTTTTGTTTTGTATAATATCTCTGATTGTATACAAAGATAATGCTTAGTTTTTTGAGTTAATTGACAATTTTTTATAATGCATAATATAGTCTGTAATGGGTTACTTTGAAAATATTTTGATTGTATTCTATTGAGATTTTGTGATTGCAAAACTATGCAGTTATAAAGTCTTGATAGTCTACATTGACATTTGAAAAAAAAAACCTTTGCAAAGGAGTAGGTGCTTCTATTGAAGTTGGTACTTCCGAATGTTTCAATATTGAGTTGGTGCTCTAAGAAATTTGTAATCAAATATTTGGGATCAAGCTTGCAAGGCATTTTGGAGTGGTTTTTCTACCCCTAGAGGGTTTTTTCCACTCGATAATTTTTGTGTCATGTTTTTGTTTGATCTGTGTCTAGATCTTGCACAATCTTTCTTTTTGTTATTTATTTTGTACTAGTTCATATAATGATTTGATACAGTTCACTATTTAGTATTAACCTACACAAAGTTTAAATGTTCTCTATTGTCATTTGATTGTTAATTTCCTTACAACCGAAAGCATTAAAATATTGTTCATTCAGCCTTATATGAGAAAAGTGTATCATGCTTTAACAAGAGCTGATTTATAATTGTTATGTTATTTGTTTTTTAGTTTGGTATCTCATTTTGTTCACGTTTAAAAGGGATTCAAATATACCTTTCATTGTTTTTATAAGAATTGTTTTAAAATTTATATTACTCTAATTCAACCCCCCCCCTCTCAGAGTAATTCCACTTCCAACAAGTGGTATCATAGCATAGGGTCCTTTGTCAGGTTTAACCAACCTAGGATTGTTCCTGGTCTGGGAAGTTTGTTTAAAATGTCTCAAGATCATGAAGGCACATCTATGACTAGAGCTCCATTATTTGATGGAATGGATTATGTTTTTGGAAGATCAGAATGGAAACATATCTGACTTCTATTGATCTTGATGTATGGAGTATAGTGTTAACTGGGTACAGTGTACCAACTACACTACCTACATCTACTGATGAAAAGAAAAAATATGAAACCAATGCTAGAGAAAAACATGCTATCTTGTGTGCATTGACTAAAGATATTTTTATCAAGGTCATGCATTGCAGTTTTGCTAGGGAAATTTGGATTAAACTGGAAACCATCTATCAAGGAAATGAAAAAGTTAAATAGTCAAAAGTCCTCACTCTAGAGCATCAGTTTGAAGAAATAAAAGTGAGAGATGATGAAAAGATAGTTGATTATTTCTTAAGAGTTGATGAAGTTGTCAATGCTATGAAAGGGTTAGGAGAAGAGGTAAAGGAATTTGATGTTGTAACTAAGGTTATCAGAACTTTACCAAATTTCTACTCTTGAAGAAAAGAAACACTTTGACCGGCTCACCTTAGATAGTTTATAAGGTACTTTGATTGCCTATAAAATGCGAATCAACAAAAACACTTCCACTGAAAAAGAAACTGCCTTTAAGGCAGAAAAGAAAAATTTATCGGATGACAGTGATTCTGATTTATGAGATTCTAAAGAAGCTCTTCTTGTCAAGAAACTAAAAAAGAAGTATAAGGGTAAGATTCCTTTTAAATGTTTTACTTGTGGCAATCCTGGACACTTTGCTACTAAATATCCTTATGTTGACCAGTCATATGAGGATGAAAAACTAGAAAAATAGCAAAGGAAAAAGACTTATTATCCTAAAAAGAAGTTTAACTTTAAACTGAAAAAGAGTCTCTTTTCAAAAGAAGACTCAGATGACTCACTGGATGAGGAAGATTTAACTCTATTTATGGCTGAAGTAGAAACTCAAAAAATCTCAAACAAAGAATCTGAAGTAGAAAATTGTGAAATTGAATTGCTTTGTGCTCTTCAAGAGATAAAAAGACTAAAGAGACATATTGCCTCTCAAGAGCATAGTGCATACAGTTTGGTCACTAGCTTACAAATTGCACTTGATGATTCTAAAAGAATGGTGGATCCTCTCCAATCTACTTGTTGATAAAGATAAAGAGATTCAAACCCTTGAATGACAGGTTGTCAATTTTAGAAAACAAGTTGAAGGTTATGAAAGTACTATTCACTTGAATGATATACTTGGGAAACAAAAACAACATAAAGATATGATTGGTATTGGATATAACACCAGTGAGTGTTCAAAACCTTTAAATCAGAACTTTAAGGCAGCTGATAAGAAGCAACCACTTGAGCATCAATAAACCAATTCTAGGTTTAATACTTTCTTTCATGGTTATTGCTTCTTTTGTAATAAGGTCAGACACAAAGTAAGCAACTACAGAATAATGATGTCACAAACACCTAGATTTGGTTACAAACAGTTCTTTGGCTTTCCTAATACTATTAGGTGTTTCACATGCAATACTGTTGGTCACACATCCAAATAGTGCAAACAAGGTAAACATTTCATTGAAAAAGTTTGGAGACCCAAGTTTGTTTAAAACATAGAACAATCCATGCTTGTCCAAACTGCTCTTTTGTCCAAAAAGAAGGCATTGTGGGTTTTGGATAGTGGTTGTTCCAACCACATGATAGGCAATAAGAACAAGTTTATTAAGCTTGAAGATTATTCAAGAGGCTATGTAAAGTTTGGTGACAATACAGGAATTGAGATTAAAGGTAAAGGCTCTCTGCTTCTAAATGATGATACCCCTATTTATGATGTGTATTACGTAGAAGGCCTTAAACACAATATTTTAAGTGTTAGTCAGATTTGTGACAATGGCTATAATGTTATATTGAACTCACAAGGTTGTGCTATAAAGAACACATCAGGTAAAATAGTTGCAACTGGATTACAAACACAAGGTAATGTTTACAATCTTCTTGACTCTTCCAATCATGAATGCAGTGAAGGCATATGCCTTATGGGTCAAGTTGAAGAAAATTGGTTGTGGCATAAACAGTTAGGGCATGTCAACATTGATAATCTGGTTAGGATCAACAAAAACCAGAATGTGAGAGGTTTGCCTATTCTAAGAAAACCAGAAAACGTTGTTTGTAAGGAATGTCTAAGAGGTAAACAAACAAAGGTTAGTTTTAAATCAAAAGAACATGCTTCAACTAAACCTTTGTAGCTTGTACACACAGCTGATTTGTGTGGTCCCACTAGGACAAGGTCTATAAATGTTGAGCAGTATTTCATGTTATTTGTAGATGACTATACAAGAATGGTTTGGGTAAATTTTCTCAAACATAAGTTAGAAGCCTTTGACAAATTTAAAATCTTTCAAAAAATGGTTGAGAAAGAAGCTGATACAAAGCTTAAATGCTTAAGGTCGGACAAGGGAGGTGAGTTTACCTCTCAAGAGTTTATAGATTATTGTGAGCAACATGGCATAAAAAGGAAATATGTTGCTGCAAGAACACCTCAACAGAATGGGGTTGTTGAGAGGAAAAATAGAACAATGAAAGAGATGGCAAGGACAATGCTAGATGAAGAAAAACTGCTAGACAAGTACTGGAAAGAAGTTGTTCATACAACTATTTATATTGTAAACAGGGTACAAATCAGAGTGAAATCTAATTTCACTCCATATGAGCTTTGGCATGGTAAATCAACTTCAATTAAATACTTCAGAATCTTTGGTTGTAAATGTTTTATCAAACGTGGTGATGAAAACTTAGGCAACTTTCAATCTAGATCGGATGAAGGTATATTTTTAGGATACTCTACTCATAACAAAGCCTACAAATGTTTCAATAAAAGGCTAAATAGAATTGTTGAATCTGTTAATGTCAAATTTGATGAAAAATTGCTTCTAGATGATGATCTTGTGCAGGATGGTGACGAGGAACCTATGTTAGGTCTTGAGATTACTCCTAAATCCGATGAAACAAATAATGTCCAATAGGAGGATGCTTCAAGATCTAAGGTAGTAACACCTCCAAAGCCACCCTACATGATTGTTTTTAAGAATCATCCTCAAGATCTAATCATTGGGGATGGTAATGCTGAGATCTTAACAAGAAGAAGAGAAAAAATCGATGAGCAAGCACAAATTGTTGAACTTTTTTGTTTGGTAATTGATTTTGAGCCTAAAGTTTTTTTTGATGCTTTAAATGATGATTGCTGGTTGAAAGCTATGTAGGAAGAGATCAGTCAAATTGAAAAGAATAAGACTTGGGAGCTAGTCCCAAGACCTGATGATAAAGATTTTATTGGTGGCAAATGGGTTTTTTGAAACAAGGTGGATGAATGTGGCAAAGTGATCAGAAACAAAGCATGTTTTGTGTGCAAAGGATATGCACAACAAGAAGGTATAGACTTTGGTGAAACTTATGCACCTGTTGCTCTTATTGAATCAATTAGAATTTTCTTAGCATACTCTTGTTTCAAGAATTTTAAGGTTTACCAAATGGATGTCAAAATTGCATTCTTGAATGGTTATCTTAATGAAGAAGTGTATATGGAACAACTAGAAGATTTGTTGCAAAAGAAAAATTTGATCATCTATACAAGTTGAAAAAGGCCTTGTATGGTCTTAAACAAGCTCCTAGAGTTGGTATTCGAGATTGGATGCACACTTAACAACAAATGGATTCAAAAGAGGTGGTGTTGATAGTAATCTCTATGTTAGAGTTGAAGGTGATGATATTCTAGTTGTTGAGGTTTATGTAGATGATAATCTTTGGCTTCAATAATGATGTTTTGTCTAATTTTTTTTCAAAGATTATGGAATTTGAATTTGAAATGTCAATGTTAGGTGAACTAACATTCTTTATTGGCCTCCAAGTTTTACAGCTTGAACAAAGAATATTTTTATCACAAACAAAATATGCCAAAGAGATGTTGAAAATATTTCAAATGGATGACTATCATCCCGTGAGCACACCTATGGTGACTGGCTGTAAGTTGTCTAAAGTTGATGATTCTCTTGATGTTGATCAAATGGAGTATCATTCAATGATTGGTAGTTTGTTATAATTGATTGCCTCCAAACTTGATTTAATGCAAGTTGTATGTATGGTATCTAGATTTTAATCTGCACTAAAACAATCTCATCTTACTGTTGTAAGAAGAATATTCAAGTATATCTAGGGTACTCTTGATTTTGGTTTATGGCATCCTCGAAACAATGATTTTATGTAACTGATAACTTTTAATGATGTTGATTGTGCTGGTTGTTTAGATGACAGAAAAAGCACTAGTGGTGCAACATTTTATCTTGGTGATTGTCTTGTTGATTGGCATAGTAAAAAACAAGATTTTGTTTCATTATCAACGACTAAAGTTGAATATATTGCAGCTACATCTTGTTTGTATTCAACTTCTTTGGATGGCTCAGACACTATCAGACATGGGTATTGATGTTGCTAAAATTGTTTCTATTTTTTGTGATAACACAAGTGCAATTAACTTGTCTAAAAATCCTGTTATGCACTCAAGAACTAAACATATTGCCATTAAATTTCATTTTCTAAGGGAAAAGGTTCTGGCTAATGAGGTAACAATGCAGTATGTTTCCACACAAGCACAAGTGGCAAATATTTTTACAAAGCCTTTGGCTAAAGAAGTCTTTGAAAGGATTCATTCTCGGTTGGGAGTTGTTTCTCAATCGTTGCTCTCTTAAGATCCATCATTTGTTGAGGGGGAGCTTTTCAGCTCTCTAAGCAGCCTCTTGTTGCTTCCCATGGCTTTGCTGCTTCATGTTCTATCTATAATTGTTTCATTCTGTTTGTTTTACCCTTTGTCCTTGTGACAAAAAGGGGGAGAAGTGATTATTGTGGTTTTGGTTTCACCGATGGCTCTGGTTTCAGATTGTTCCTTTATTTCTGATGGATCCGGTGATGGCTTGGCTTATTTTTTTGCCATCAAGGACAAAGGGGGAGTTTGTTGAGTTTTGTTGTCCTTGATGTCGAATGTGTGTTTCAGCTTGGTGATATGGTTGCTTCAGATCAGTTGGCATCTTGATGATCTATGTTTAGTGATCAGGTATTATTTGTCTCAGTTGGCACTACAGGGGTATACATGTTGGTGATTACATTTCATTTGTCTTTACTTGGCTGACTTGGTATTATTATTTATATTGACAGGCCTCTCATGCATTTTATTTAAACTCAACCAAAGGCTAACAAAGGTAATATGAAAATGGTTAAAAGTTAATATGACTTTGGTTACTTGGTTAAAGTGGTCGGTATTATGACTTAGTTCATTTTTCTTTGAAAAGACATTGACCAAGGAATATTCCTATACTTGAGTATCGATAGTTTAAAAAAGTTTTTTGTTCTATCGGTTCATTCCAGATTTCAGATGATGGTTCATTTTATCACATGCAAATTTCAATGATTATGTGCTCTGACTTTGGGCTCATCTTAGGGCAAAGAGATGCTTTGTGCTTGTCTTTTGTTTATACAAGCAGTTGAACCCTAGCTGCACTGCTTTGAAGAAGTTTCATGTTGTTTTTTTGTTGCCTTGCTTGGGTATCATTCCTCTAGCTTCAGGTAACTACGATGGAAGTTTGGTTGGTGTTTGCTTTGATGAACAATTTACAAGCTAAAAAGTGGGTGAGCTGTAGTGAGACAGTTGAAAAGTCGTTACACATACAGGTGATAGTTGTCTTGCCGCCATGATAGGTATTCAGTTTCAGTTTTACAAGTTTTCATATTGGTTTTATTCTTCACTGTTAGTTTGGTTAAGAGGTTGCCAAAAGATTAATTTTTAGTATGTTTTTAACCCGAGTTTATACTCTAGGGTTCTCTTGTCTTCAATCATTATTGGTAATCCTCTTGATGCGAATCATGGTTTTGTTATTTCGAGCTTGAGTTATACAGTTGTAAAACCTAAAAACAAGATAACTGTTCTTATTCTCTTTCATTTTTAATGGCATGTAAAAGTCATGACTTCTGTGAAGGAGAAGTGTGATAAATGCTGAATAGAGGATTTGACAAGTGTTGTATGCTATGATACTGTTTTGAGAAAAGATTGTAGTGAGTATCTGTTTCTATGGAAAGAGTGTGGAAAGGAGAAAAAAAAATAGATTTGAAGGGTTTTGTTTAGTATAATATCTCTGATTGTATACAGAGATAATGCTCAGTTTTTTGAGTTAATCAATAGTTTTTTGTAATGCATAATACAATCTGTAATGGGTTACTTTGAGAATATTTTGGTTGTATTCTATTGAGATTTTGTGATTGCAAAACTATGCAGTTATAAAGTCCTGTTACTCTACATTGACATTTGAAAAAAAACAAACTTTGCAAAGGAGTAGGTGCTCCTATTGAAGTTGGTGCTTTTGAATGTTTTAGTATTGAGTTGGTGCTCTAAGAAATTTGTAATCAAATATTTGGGATCAAGTCTGCAAGGCATTTTGGAGTGGCTTTTCTACCTCTGGAGGGTTTTCCACTCGACAATTTTTGTGTTATGTTGTTGTGTGATCCGTGTCTATCTTGCACAATCTTTCTTTCTATTATTTATTTTTTATTAGTTCATACAATGCTCTAATACAGTTCACTCTTCAGTATTAACCTACACAAAGTTTAAATGTTCTCTATTGTCATTTGATTTTTAATTTCCTTGCAACCGAAAGCATTAAAACATTGTTCATTCAACCTTATATGAGCAAAGCGTAGCATGCTTTAACAAGAGCTGGTTTCTAATTATTATGTTATTTGTTTTTCAGTTTGATATCTCATTCTGTTCACGTTTAAAAGGGATTCAAATCTATTTTTCATTGTTTTTATAAGAATTGTTTTAAAATTTATATTACTCTGATACACCCCCCTCTCAAGTAATTCCATTTCCAACATATCTATCATTGCATGCCCTTTCTATCACTCCAAAAATTTCACCCAAAAGCCTTGTGAATTGCCTAAGTTCTTTATTTTCTAGCCTTTTCAGACTGTCATGGTTCCCCGTTCTCTCATACCATTCATCCGTTTCTCCGATCTCTGAAGTTCAAAACCTAAAAGTGGCTAAGTCTTATTCTATCAAAGTTTCCTTTCCACTCATACCCTTTATTCGCATCCTCGATCCCTAAACTCTAAAATCTAAGAAGTTGCATAAGTGTTGAATTTATCATCTTATTGGATTGTTAGGGTCTCTTTTTCTTTCATTCAATTCATTCACATTATTGATCCTTGAAGTCTGAAGTTTAAATAAAGATAAACTATCGTTGCATTGGACTTTCAAAGATTCACATTTATTTGTACCATTTCTTTAGTCTTGCTGATCTCTGAGGTTGAAAGTTAATTCTATCCAAGTGTTGTGTTTATCGGCCCTTCAAACTCTTAGATTTTCCTTGGCATCCCCAATACTTTGAAGCTCCATCGATTCTTCTATAATTTTTCTCCAAGTCAGATTTTAGGCATTTCTCATCCCCTTCCCATTGTGGGTAGTTCGATGGTGGCCTAATGGACCGATGCTCAATGGATAGTGTTGTTAGGGTATTGGAGGTGGATGTACCCACATCTAAGTCTGAAGAATATGCAATTCAATAAAATACTGAAGGCACAATGGTTTGACAAGGTGAGCATTAAGGTTTTTGAGGGGCATCAAGGGATTTAATTCCCTTTTCCCAAGTTTGATGGTCAAACAAGTAAGCGATAGTATGATACTCTGTTGATAGAAAAAGGGACACTCTTAGAGGATGTATTTTATTCTATCTACCACTCTGCAACACCATTAATACTCTCCAATCAGTAGATTTTGATCCGAGAGAGTTTAAGAAATGATTTAAATGAATTATTGTGTGGATCCAGAGGAGGAGGTCGTCCATACCTCAGTTATTGCTCGTAGCCACCCTTTCATTAAAACATCATCTATAGTTTATATTTTCTAGCAGTTTTTGTGGGTATTTTATCTAACTATTACACTCAAACCCATAAATCATTAATTTTTAGGTATGGTAGGGGCATGGAGAATGTTTTTCACACCTCTTAGTTATACAAATTGGATTTAAAAGTATGTTTTCTTATAAATCATTAAAATGAGTCATAGTTAGGGTTTCCTGTCACGTCATGATCTTCTCACAATTTGCACATCTTCTTTCAAGGGGATATAGGTTTGTTTGAACCTATTTTTTTGGTAGTTTCTTCCCATTCCCTTCTCATTTTCATGACTAGAGACTTGTAATATTGATTTTGTCAATAAATGTAACAAACTTAATGTCTTTGAAACCTGTTGTCATTTATGATGTGTTGTGTGATTCCTACTTACCTTTGTATCTAAAAATTTAATTTCTTTTATATACATATATGTTGAGTATAATTTTTGTCTTACCTCCATATCTATCTATAAGAGTTGATGAATAGAAATCTATGCAAGTTTTGAAAATTTTCATTGATTCCTTATGTTGTTATGAGTGAGAGGGAAACTCATTTAAATATTAGTGCATCACCTTTTCTTTTCTTGTATTATTTATTCTTATTTTCCTCTATAATCAGTAGGATAGGATAATTTTTTTAGTTTTACTTATGTTTTGTTGGATAACACCCTATATCTAGGTTTTAGAAAATAGATATCCTTCTTTGGAGGTTTAATCTCATTTAAAAGGGTCCCACATATTTAGATCATTCTCATTGTGTCATCATAATTATATTATGTGTTTATTAAAGGGTACAATTTCATCTGAAAATATTTTTTGGCACGCCTGGTTGGACCAATTCAATGAGCTACATTTCATAATATTGTGAGATTTGGTATCGATCTTAGCATGGATGCAATATTTCAAGAATTTGGTGACTCTACAATTTATTCTAGTGACTCCAATATTTGACTTTAGACTATGTTGATCATTTCATGCAAGGAATTCAAACTAGATCTTCTTCAAGAGGTAATTTCCAATTGTTGAATTTACAATAATTACTTTTAGAAGAAAAACAAATAGAAGTTCTATATCACCAATCAAAAGCAATAGAAATTTTGTATCACCATTTCCCAGAGCCCAATCCACACCTTTGTTTGGTAGGCTTCCTCAACCAAGGATACTAGTTGTTAGTGCTTCTTCCTAGTCATGTAGAACATTATTTCATTCTACTCGATGGCTACTACAAGAAGCAAGGTCTTTTTCACCTTCAATGGACCTGGAGTCCTCTTGTTCTAGCTCAAAGAGATGATATCCTAGTAGCATCTTTAAAGAGTGTCCCATATTCCACTCATCTGAAACAATTAAAACCCTTATAGAGAATATATGAGATGTTTCCAACATATGTTCTATGCCACAATATTACAAAAGACAACATGGTTGTTAGAATATTAGTCACTTCTTTGAAATGCAAATCATTACAATGGTATAGAGGTTTGTAACCATAATACATTCACAATCGGGATGATTTGGGTGAAAGGATTTGTGAAAAAATTGAGGTCAAGAGTGATTACCTATCACTCATAGAATGGTTGACCACAATCAATAGAGTTACTCATGAGTTCATGGGAGAATTCAACTTTATATTTCAAAAAGCCTAGGATAGGATCCTTTCCTTAGTTAAACCTTCCCCTAATCATGAATTCTTGTACTAATTGGGGGCCTTGAATAGTGATATTATTATGATACAATGTGACCCCACAATATTGGTTTACAATTTTTTGGCCAAATTGGACACTAAACTGATTTTTTCTAACTAAATCTTCACTTTCAGACACTTATAGCGACTGAACCGTGAGGAAATTGAAGATGATTCAAGCTATTGATTTGTGAAATTTTGTCTGTAGATTCTAAATATATTTTTTTCAAAATTTTTGGAATCAGATTGCACTTCTTTTCCATCTCCTTCGTAAACTAGTTTTTTCAGTAAACACCATTTTTAAGGAGTTTCACTCACCATATAACACATAATTTTTTTTACATAAATGATAAAATTCTAATTTTTCGAATTTAGATTTGTAACTATGATATCTAGTGCTTCCAATTGGTTTCATAGTGTTTTATTGAATATTTTTTGCTTAATCAAGTTTTGAAGTCAAACCAATTACAATTCAAACATAGGTGGACCATATAACACATAACTTTTTTTGTATGTATCGAAATTCATTTTTTTTGTTCGATCAAGGACCTTTATATCTCGTGCACTCATATTTTTAATTTTTTTTGATAATATTTTATTTTTCCACATGTGCAGAACAGAGAGCTTGATTTTTGGTGAAAAACCTATGTTTAATAAAACTAACAAAATAAATGCGTATTAAAACCAAAACATATTAAAATTTAATAAAACTAAAAAAACAAATACATATTAAAAATTAAAGCATATTAAAATTATATTTGTTGAATAGCTTGTTCTGAGGACTACCATCATCTAGTTGGGTCTGTGAAGTCTCCTCCATTTTCATCCCCAACCCGAGCTTTGAAGGGCAACATTTTGGAGTTTTTTGGTGCCAGGGGGTGAGAAGGTGGGAAAAGGGGGGTTCGCTTTCCACAACCATTTTATTTTCTCATTTTTCCAAGAAATGTGGGACCCAACATTTAATGGATTCGCTCAAACCACAAGTTTGTTTGAACCCCTAAAAACCATTTTTTTTGCATGGGGTCATTTTTTGCAACTTTTCCTTCCTCACTCGAATTGTAAATCACTTTTGTGGGTTTACCCTACAATTAATCAGAGGGATAAATTTCTCAACTGCCTATGACATTGCAATAAGGGAATACAATTTTTAATATGGGTTGGGAAGATAGCACTAATGCTCCCAATGCTCCCAATGCCTTTATTTTTAGAAATTCCACCTATGTAGCCAATCTTGGCACATCTACCTATATAATTAATTAATCAACCAGCTACATTTGTTGCTCCTTCAAATGAATTTCATGAAGTAAAAACCTTGCCTATTTTTTTTGGAGTTCTTTGGTGACTTTAAAGAGACAAAAGGACCAAAATAGCATGCCTTACTAGCCTTGTAACCAAGCTTACTAACCAAATAGGTAGCCCTATCAAGGAAATTTACAAGGGAAAAATCAATAAAATTATGGTAGGCATCTAAACACTATTAATCCATCTACTAAAAGAACATCAAAGTCTATTGTTCTAGTGCATAATAACCTAGAACAATATCATGAGTTATTTTACTTATGTAAATAGCTTCACAAGAAAAACTCATGTCAAACTGGAGAATTTGAAAAAGCTTTAGTGGTTCAAAGTACACTGACACCTTTAGGAAAATAGCTTGAAACAAGTAAAAAAATTAATTGAAGACAATATTAAATTCTAGATGAATCTACAATAGGTAATTGGCATGAGGTAGAATTTTGTAGCATGAACTAGTTTGTTACATTAGACAAAGGTGTTGATGTAGTGGCCCATTATAATACAAGGTCAAAGAGAAGGGAAATGGAAGATGGATCATATTCCATGGTTGGTGAAGTCTTAACTTCTCAAGAATCCCACTGAGTTGCAATTGAAGGTAAATCAGATAAAATTATTATATCACAATCAAATCAAGCTATTGACAAGGGTAATAAGATACAAAATCAGCCTCAAGCTAACCAACAAGAAATGATGGATTGTAATATTATAAATGGTATTCCAAAGGTTGGTCATATTCTTTTCAAAATTATTTTCAAAGTTATCGACCAGATAAAAAATTAAACATAAATATTAATATATGGGAAGCCTTGTCCATCCCAACTCAGAGAGACTTGCTTCAAGAAGCATTAGAAAAACTTAATTAGCTAGGAGATGCTTTAGCAAATGAAGGAACAAAAACTCTAGTTAGATTCATTCAACTAAAGGACAAAGTAAATAAAATTATAACTAATAAGACACCTTCCCTCTACATGTATTTAATTATTGGAGACCATTTAGTCCATAATTGGATGATTGATTCAAGGGATAGTATCTAAGTTATGACCAAAAAAGTAGTTTATCTCCTTGGCTTCAAATATGAGCCAATGTCTAAGGGAGTAGTGTAATTAGATGACACTACTTCCAAAATAATAGGGTTCATTTAGGACTTGTAATTGACCTTACATATATGCCTAGGCTTCTCAATTTTACAAGATACCTTAGTCACAAGCCTTCCCACTTTCTTTGTCATATATCTATATACGAATTCCATTGGCAATATAGGGGGGTACTTATCTTTTGATTGGTCCTAGGAAGGCCACATGATATTTAAGACAGGTTATGGTACACATATAACCATAAAGAATACACCATTTCATAATATCACATTGAACCATACGCTCCTAGTGCAATCAACATGAATTGCACATTGCATGAACTAGAGGAGGATTATTATATTCTACTATTCCTTTAAAATGAGTCTCTAATTTTTTTCTTCATGAAATGGGAAATTCCTTTTAATTTGATCCATATAATGAAGTAGAAGAAATTGGAATATGTACCTATTGTATACATGAGGATAATTTCCATATCCCCAATCTCATAAAACCTTAGGAAGACAACAAAGGAATGTGGAAAATGGTTTTTGATGGCTCAAGAAATATAAATGGTATTGATGTTGGTGTAATGCAACTTTATATTGATAGTGAAAATTATTACTTTTACTTCAGACTTCAATTCAATTATACTAACAATGTAGCCGAGTATGAAGCTTTGATCCAAGGCCTTTAATTTGCACAAAAAAGAGGAATAAACTTTATCCATTTTTTTGGTGATAGTGATTTGGTTGTTCATAAAATTAGAAAAATAAGAAACAAATTTTTGAAATCCTACAAACATATGGTATTGGACCTAATTGAAGGTTTTGAAGCATTTTGCATCCAAACTATATACCTAGAGAGCAAACTGAACATGTTAATAGGCTTGCAGTAGTGGGAGCACAATTTGAAATTCCAAAAAATATTCCAAATGAGAAGGAATAATATACAAAACTTCTTGTAAGGTCTATCATCACAAATAACCAAGAAAATTGACAAATATTTAAAAATGACTAAAAAATTATCATTAATGAGGTAGATTTTTTGGCTAAAAACCAATCCAATATGTAAGAGTGATATGGAGACCAAATCATGCAATTGGATACTAATAAATTTTCAAAAGGTCTCATCACTCTAGAAGGAATGTTCACTTAGATTATCAATTGAAAATTAAACAAATGAACTTGGTTGTTAAAAAGGGTGACTACAAGTAGGTAGTTGTAGCAAAGGGTAAATCCTTGAATTTAGGGAAGCTATGCTCTAAATATGAGTAATATAAGTTCATTAAGCTTTATGATTATTATGATGATGTGATTACTCAAACTTATGAATACATAAAAGAAGTTTACCTTAGTTTATCCCATCATACCATTGAGTTAGACCCTAATGAAAAACCTATTAGGAAAAATTGGCCAATAAACCCTAAGATTTAACCCTTGATGAGGAAAGATTTTTCCAAGCTTATAGAAGCCAATCTTATTTTCCTCATCAACCATTCCTCTTAGGTGGAAAAATTGGTCCCTATAAGGAAGAAGAATGGGGAAATAAAATTATGGGTGTACTTTAGAGACCCCAATAGGTCCTCTCTCAAGACTACTATCCTCTACCTTCTATAGAAAAAATATTGCAAAACGTGAGTGGTTAAGAAAGGTTTCTTTGTTGGATGGGTATTTAGGTTACAACTGGATATACTAGTGAAATATAGAAAAATAGGTTAAGGGGATCAAAATGATATGTTTGTATGGATTATATGATGCACCTATCTTCCTATTTTCATTAGGAAATGAGATCCCTACAAATAATTGACTTACAACCCTTAGGTGAGTCAACTCAATGGGGGAATCTGTCGATTTCCTTATGACTGAGGATGAGGGTATCAACCCGAATAACACTTTTGGGAGAAAAACTAAAAATAGTAAATCACCACAATTATGCAAGCTAATACTTGGATCTTCAATTTAAAGTAGAATACATATAGGAATAGAAAAATTCCAGCAGATCTGGAAAGGTTTGAATATTGTGCACCTATCATTACAAGCTTGTTTAGAAAGGATGTTAGGGACTCATTCACCTATAGGAAAATGGGTCTTTGTAGGGATTTTTGAAATCAATTTTTGGTTTATCTGCTCTTATGTGTTCACTACTGATTCCCCACTGTTAGAAAACCAGAAATAAATTCGGGATCTAAGTTTGCGTGGCTTGAAAACAAAGGTGACAACAACTGTAACTTTGCAAAATTTCTCTTTTGATATCTTCAATTTTTTCTTCAACCTATAAACATGCAACAGAAACACAAGAGGATTTTTTTTTTTTTTGAATGGGGGTTTGTCTTCGTCAAACCTTGTATTGGTAATTAAACCTTGAAATGAAACAATGAAAAATGAAATGAATGATGAATGAACAATTGCTATGTTACAAGTCACCAAACCCTTGATTTGAAATCCTTAAATGGAGATCCTTGAAGGACTGAAACTTGCATGAAATGGATTGAATTGGATGTTGATTTGATGACTTGAATAGATGCTTGAATTCTTGACTTTGATCTTGAAACGTACATCACAATGTTAGCTCCAAAAACATGCATGATATTTGATAACTTTGACATGATGTTTGAGATCTTGATTGCTATTGTAGATGCTTGATAAATCCACTCTTTAATTTTCTTGACAATAATATTTTCTCTTAGGAATGATATGTCTAAGAATTGAATTGAAAACCTCTAGTTGATTTGACAAAATAGCCTTGTATTTATAGGTATCTATCTTTAATTTCCCAAAATTTAGACATTACAAGACAACATTGAAATTTGAATTTAAGATTATAAAAATACCACCAGAAACATGTTTTAAATATGGGTTCAAAGGCTTAGGGAGGACCCATTTTCCCATGGGTGAATGGGTCCCAGGTCCTTATTCTTGGAACACACTTTACTCAAGATAAATTATTATGTGTTAGCATTAATTATTGTTGGGTTTCCCCTTCGAAAAATTCAATTTATTAGGGTTGTAGATGTAAAATAGGGCTTATTAAGGCATAATTAAGTCCAATTTAATTGAAGGGACCCAAACAAACTATGAAAATGTAAAAGAGTACATTTTTTGACACTACAACTAGTCTAAGAATTAGACTAGAATAAGACTACATTCACCACCAAGTGGGGTAATTTTCATATAGTAAAATACATTTTGGATTGATTAGTTCACTGGTGCAAATTTCCAATGAGTGATGGACATGCCCTTAAAAATATTTCTAGGAAGCTTTGTGTTAGTTCACCTCAATGACATCAACATTTTTACAAAATATGCAGTTGATCACTCCTACCATCTCAAAAATGTTTTCAAGAAGTGCAGAGAATATGGCATGTCCTAGAACCCCAAAAAATTTGTGTTCACTTTTGATCAAGGTAAATTATTAGGACACGTATTTTCAAAAGAAGGTTTATCCATTGACCTAGAGAAAGAGTGGAGGCTATTATGTCTCACTCTCTCTCCCTAGCTATAAGAAGGGTTTCCTAAGCTTCTTGGAAAGAATTAATTTCATACTCAAGAAACTAGACTAGGTACCTATTGAATATATGAAGAGAACACCTTTTTTCCCAATCTAATGAAGTATCAGGAAGAGACTAAAGATACACGTATTTTTTCAAGGATCAAGAAATAGAAATGGTGTTGGTGTTGGTCTTGGTGTGTTGTCAGTGTTTCCTTATAGTGAAAAATATTACTTTTCCTTTAGGCTTCAATTCAACTATACTAACAATGTAGCCAAGTATGAATCTTTGATCCAAGGCCTCAAACTTTTAAAAAAAGAGGAATAAAAGTTTTACAAGTTTTCAATGAGAATGAGTTGGTTGTTTATAAGCTAGAAGTCAAAAAACAACAAGGAAAAACTTATTGAAAGCCTACAAACATAGTGTATGGGACATAATTTAAGGTTTTGGAGCATTTTGCATCCAAAACATACCTAGAGAGCACAAAAAATATGTTGATAGGTTTACAATGATGGGTGCATAATTTGACATACCAAAAATGTTACAAATAAGAAGGAACAACATATAAAACTTGTTTTATGCCCTATAGTCATAGATAACTAGGTAAATTGGAAAGTATTTAAAAATGACTAACAAATTGCCATTTTTTTGCAAAATGAGGCAGAGTTTTCTACTAAAAATTAGTCCAAGCTACAAGAGAAATATGGAGACAAAATCATCTAGTTGAATATTCCAAAAGTTCTCATCCCTTTAAAAGGAATGTTTAGCTTAGATGATCAATTGGAAAAAAAAAAAAAAGAACTTGGTTGCCAAAAAAAGGTGACTACAAGTAGGTAGTTATAGTAGAGGGGAAGTCCTTGAATTTAGGGAAGGTATGATTTAAATCTAAGCAACATAATTTCATTAATATTTTTTATTATTATGATGATGCGATTTACTATACTTATGAATACCTCAAAGTATTTAACCCTAGTTTAGCCTATCATACCATTGAGTTAGACCCTATTGCAGAACTTGTTAGAAAAAATGAAAGGATAATAAATTCTAAGGTGGAACCCTTGATGAGGAAAGAACTGCCCAAGCTTATAGAATCCAATGTTATCTTCCCCATCAAGCATTCCTCTTGGGTAGAAAACTTAGTCCATGTAAGGAAGAATAATAGGTAAATCATATTTTGTGTAGATTTTAGATACCTCAATAGGACCTCTCTCAAAGACCACTATCATATACCCTCTATGGAGAAAATATTGAAAAAGGTGACTGGTTCAAAAAGGTTTTGTTTCTTGGATGGGTATCCAACTTACCTTGATGACATAAATATTTTTTCAAAATATGTTGCTGATCACTTCTATCATCTTGAATAATTTTTCAAGAAGTGTAGATACTATGGCATGTTCCTAAACCCAAAAAAGTGTGTGTTCAATATTGATTAAGATAAATTATTAGGACAAATATTTTCAAAAGAAGGTTTATTCATTGGCCTAGAAAAGAATGGAGATGTCTCTCCCTCTCCCCAACCATAAGAAGTGTAATGCCCCGTCAAGTAACCCTAAAGGAAGTTGCAATTAACAACTTAAGCGAACCATTTTTTTTTTTTAAAAGTGCAATTAATATACACATTCACTTAATAATTAACAACAACCTCTAAGGCTACAAGGTTGGGGTTACTTAAACCCACACAACTACAAAACCATAACATTAAATAACTTTACGAAATAAGCATCATGCATCATAAGGATACAACATAACATAATAAGATAAACATCAAAGATACCATTTCAAAAACATTGACATAATCAATAGATACATCGCTCATTCCCAAAATGAGGCAATAGTATAAAATTATTACAATTACATAATTCCACCTCATAAATATAAGAGGGATATAATAAATTATACAAAATGAAATATTACAAAGCATGAATAAAACACAAGAACCACGAGCTATCCATCTGGATGTCTCGCCACCAAGTACTAAAGATAAATGGGGAACCAATGGTGTATGGTGCATGTTCCACCCAACCAATTGGTACCTGAAGGCCCATCCCCCATGCTAGGAGATAGTAACAAAGTAACATGGACAAAGATCTACAACCTCTAACCAAAGGTAGACTCATATTGACACAACCAAACATAAGTACAACACAAATACAACTCTCACATCATTGACATAGGTCACATTGCTTCCAGACACAAAATAGATCAAGTATGTTTAGAGAACCATACACATAAAACAAATACCAAACAGTTTTCCTAGACAGAGTGTCATCACACAACTCGTAATAAGTTACCCTCAGTGGATCTTCATAGGCTCCAATGTTCCTAGTGGCCTCTACCAACCCTTAGCCCTCATACTTACTAATGCGGAAACAACTACCTCTCGTACTGACAAGATAGATGACTTTGCCATTTCAGGCCTTCCCACTCACACCAAGCCTTAACTAGCACTTGACTATGAGTGAAGCAAGAACTTATCTTTTTAGTGTGTAGTACTCCCCAAATTTATAATTTTAGTTATCACTTGATTAAACCACTTCCATAGGTTACCCAAATCTTACCTCTTCCGGGCTTTGGCCCCTAATGGAAGCCACTCTTCTATTTGACAACACACAAACAAACTAATCACCAAGGGAATCACAAGTGCATACAACCTAGGTATCATAACCACTCCATCTCTAGGAGGACAAATAATAGAACTCACTCCAACAATTGGAAGCAACCAAAACACATAGTCCACTCCTTCCAAAGGAGGTACAAAACATCCCCATTTGTGGAAACTGGGTAAATACTGAAAAGACACCATGCACTACCCAAGGGAAAACAACTGGTTGACATAAAGAATCGACAACCCTCATCCTCTAAGATCCTCTAGAAGACTTACAATATTTGGACTAAGACTTAATCCCATATCCCAAAGTACAACTTGACAACATAGCTACAAAAGCATTCAAGTCATGAATCAAATCTAATATTTGGATTTCTTAAATCCATCCTCAATCAATAGGTAACATTGATAAAGTCAATGACACAATAACAGGTTAACTCAAATAATCGTTTAACCCTATTACCTCTTCTATTATTGGAAATCTAAAACAATTAAACTCACTTCCCTTTATGAAATACAAAGAGAATAGAACATTTAAGGCAAACACGAGGAAATTACTATCTTTTGGATATTCTAAATCCATCTCTCTTTCAAATTCTACTCACAATAATATAATTGTCCAAATGGAAAATAAATAAATTAAAGTAATTAATTGCCTCTTCAATATAATCAATTCCTAAATTTACTTTAAAAAACAACATAACTCCTTGCAAGTAAATCTTTTCAATTTTTTCTAACCAAGTCTTATATCTCTTTCAAATTTTTATATAAAAACATGCAATTTATAAAATATCTTAAAATATCCTTTTCCTTAACAATTTAACCATGCATTCAAATTACTTCCATTTAAATCTCCAATAATACTAAATTGCATACAACAAATTAAAATAGGACAAATTATTTAAATATATACTTAAATATATATGCTCATGCTATATGTACATTAAATATATATTATATTTAAATATATATATATGAACAATATATATATATGAACAATATATATATACATTAAATATATCTTCGATTAATTACAAAAATACCAAACTGTTTAATTCAAAATAAAATACACTTTGTTATTAATTTCCAAAATATATACATACATATAAATATTATATATATATATTAAATATAATACATATACATATATATAATATTTACATATATTATATATTTAATATAAAATAAAGTTTTTATTAACAAAAATCTGAATCAATACAAAAGCGAATGGAATACAAAATCCGAAGTTATTAAAAATAAAATAAACGAAATTTCATTTGCTTGGGGAGGGGTCGACCATTGCCAAATCCCCGCCCCACCTTACTCCACCGGCGACCACTCCAAAGGGGGTTGCGTTGCCTCAAGGCAGTGCTCCCTCCACTTATGGAGGGTGCTATCCTTGAGACAACTGCACCCTCTATACTAAGGGGGCGGTGGGGTGTGCATAGCACCCCCACCCACATACCATCATAGAATAAATACAACGAATAAAACAAAATTTGCTTTTCCACATTTTTATGAGTTTTTTTAACCTCTTTTTTTAAACCGAAATTCGTCGGCTATACGGTGGCGAAAATAAATTCAATCAGTATTTTTAATAATAAAAATTATATATATATATATATATATATATATATATATATATATATATATATATAAATTCATATGTATATATATAATATATATATAACATGGATTTAATATACTAAATAATTTGGATAAATTTTGTGAAAATATTCACCTACACTGAAATTGTAAAACTTTTCTAGAAAATCCCAAATTTCATAGAGGCTTAAAACTAATTCTCTTAAACCATTTTCTCGAATTCATGAACAATACAACTAAAAGGATCAAAATTAAAACCCGAAGTTTCTAAATCCCCAAGGTTTCTTCTAGCTAATTTCCACAGAGGTTTTATAAATAAATTGATTTTGTACAAAAGTTTAAATTTTCTAAAATAGATCTAATGTGTTGTTCAACCTCTAGGTTTGATTCCAATAACAAAACAATCCATTTCCTCAAATAAATTAAATTCTACTGAGGTTTTCACAATTTTCACTCAAGAATTTTCACAGGAAAAACAAAAGCTTTAAATTTATTTATTTCCTTTCTTCTAATAACAAATTTCTTTTCTAAAACAGATTTAACAAACAAATCTTTAATCACTACTATTTTAAAAGCAACCAAGAACAATAAAAACACAGAAGAAAACTTGATTCAAGAAGCTACAAGTAATATGAAATTTGATGCAGAGCCTCCTCCAAAGATCTCACAATTTCTCTTCAACCGTGCAGTGATTCCAAGCACGCAAAAAATCCAAAAGCACAACTAAACTTCAACAAAATTTTCCAAATCAATTCTACAGCCAAAAATTTCTTCAAACCCTCCTCTGTGCAATTTTTCCAAAAATATCCTCACACCAGAAGAAGCTTTTTCCTCTCCAAAATTCTCCATGAATTTTCAATCAACTCCTCTCATTAATTAAACATGCACTTCAGTCCTCAATCAAAAATATCTTAAATAACCTAAATCTAATTTTGCATGCAATATTGAAAATTAAAATATCCACTTAATTCCAATTTTCAAAAACTAACTTTAAATTTAAAATGCAATTTCAAATATCTTTCAATTTTAGCTTTTATTTAATTAATCCAAATAAAATTTAATTAATTAATTTTAATTATTTAATAACTAAATTCAACCCTTTTGAGATTAAATTTAATTAATTAAATAAAATTAAATTTTATTAATAACTTTAGATATAACTTCCAAGCATAATTTTAATTTAATATTAAATAATCACCACTTTTAACCAATGCAATCATTCTAAAAATTGATTAAATCATCACACACTTTTCAGAATCAAATAGCATTAAAATAAGGTAAACTATAACTCAACAACCAAAACTGATGACACACTAAGGCTAGGGCGTAGACTTGATACATGTTAACTAGCTACTATCTCCCATTCAACTTAACCGTTGGATCGACACGCTCAAACCTGTGGAGCTAGGTGGAGTTGATGTCATGTACCTGCAAACCTGAGAACCAAGTAAACAACATCATATAATATATCTAGCATATAATACACACCGTGAAGAGTAAATTACGGATTCGCAGGGCGCTCGCAAGCGAGTGATGCGAACCCGTCCTCTTCACCCATACACTCATCAAAACTGACACTTCCATCATAATTCCAATAATCTCATAAGCAATTACATGTTATATCAACTAACATCTTTACACCAATTAAAGCATGTAAACTAAAGCATCGGATAAATCAAATCACATCACATAATATAGTCTATCGCTCAATGAATAGCAACCAAATACACACGCAAGATAAAGTATCTGAATATCCAAAAACATAAATCAACACAAAACAAGGACACACTGTCCAGTCCAAAAAGAAAAATGGAGGGGTGTTACAAGAAGTTCCTACAAAGATTCCTAAGAAGGATTAATTTCATAAGGAGGTTCATCCCTAACCTTGTTACATTGGTCAAATAGATCACCTCCATGTTAGAGAAAAAATTCACTTTTGATTGGAGAAAGGAAGTGAATGCAAGTTTCAAATCTATCAAGAAATCCACACTCACACCTTGGTACTTTCAAAACTTAACTATGATAGACTTTATTTTGTATATCTTTTGATGAAATTCAAGCATATCGGTTGTCTTGACATACTTGAACAATGACAATTTGGAGCAAGTGACCACTTTTTTAGTGAAGGGTTCAATAATTATGAGCTAAAGTATAGTTGCATAGAGAAACAAGTCTTTTTTTGTTTTCATAGCACTAAAAAAATTTAGACACATGTTTCACAATAATAGGATCTAGATGACGGTTTCTCACATGATTTTGAAGGATTTTCTTTCAAGTAGAGATGCTAGTGAGAAGAGGGTAAGTTGGATCACCAAGGCCATAGAGTGTGATGTGGAAATAATGATCACCGGACTTGTAAGGTGAAAGGGGATATGTGAGTAGCTCACAAAAACCTTTGTGGCTTAAGAAGAGGCTATCATTTTCCTACAAGAAGACCAACTAGTTGATCTCAATGTTTAGAGTGGTTGGGTGCACAATATGAATACCTTTTTACAAGTAGGTAGAAACCCTCTAGGTTTGGATAGGGAAAAGAGGAGATATTTCAAATTTTTGTCCACCCCCTTTGTCTTGGTAGATGGTATATTTTTTAGGAAATACCTTAATAGAATTTCTCTAAAGTACATTGAACAAAATAAAATTAGAAAAATACTAAAATAATTCCACGACGGCCCATCAAGTGGTCATTTATTTCCAAGGATCATTACTACTTAAATAATGAGAGATGGCTATTATTGGCTAGCTTTGTTTAATGAAACTCATAGATGGGTGAGGAATTTCAAAAAATGTGCTCTCTTTTTTGGAAAATAAAGGTTATTTTCCCTCCCTCTTCATCCTATTCAAAAAGACTAGACCTTTTCTCAATGGAATTTAGATTTCATTGGCATGATCAATCCACCTTCTAGTGTTGGATACAAATTGGAACTAACAATTAAAAACTACTTCACAAGGTGGACATAGGTTGTTGCACTTAAAGAAGCTACTAAGGTTTCAATATTGAATTTTCTAAAAGGGATTATCGAAAATTTTGTATTACATCCACCATTATTTTTTATAATGCTAAGACCTTTGTTGGCACTCACATTAGTAGATAGATAGGACCAAACATTATGTGTATATGAAAAATTCATCAAAATATTATCCTTATGGTAATATTTTGGTTGAGTCTACCAACAAGAACCTTATCAAAATAATCAAGAAGATAAATGGGGATAATCAAAGATATTGACATAATAAGCTCAAGTAAACCCTTTGGAATAATAGGATCAATCCAAAGAGGGATATTAGAAACCCTCTTTTCATACTTTTTATGGAAGAGAAGTAAATATTCCCTTATCACTTCAGTTTCCTTCCCCTGAATTAGCACAAAAACTAAAAATGTTGTAAAATGATCCAATAACAATAAGTTTGGTTGAGTTGACATAGTTGGAAGAAACCATAAACAAAGAATTGTGAACCCTTGAGCTTTACTAGTCATAGGTCAAGGGGAATTTTGATAGAAAGGTAGTTTGATGCTATCTAGAGGGGTCCATATGTCATCACCAGCTATAAATAAGCAAGGGAATTTCAACTTTCCAAGTTGAATAGTGAAATTATTCCTATTATAGTGAATAAGATACACTTGAAACCTTGTTTTTGAGGTTGTTTTAAAATATTGTACATATTTTATTAGCTTTTATTTTCCAAGAAGTGTTGTTGTGGTGTAGCCATGGTAGGAGGGTTCCAAAAGGAACATTTTAGACCGTGCAACAGTGAGTCAACACAACGAAAATAACATATAAAATAGATATGTGAACATGAACCTTCATAAATAAGAAATTATTACATGCAATATTTGCTACAAGGATGAATATCCAAGGCTCACAGGCCTTGCCTTATAGGATTACAACATACCACTGGCCGAGATGCCTTATTACATCCCCCCGAAGGGTTATTATGAAATATACTAAATCTATTTATTGATGTACTACTAATAATTACTAAATGATCACTAAAAATGATTATAATGCTTATAAATATGCTTCTCAAACTCCAAATAGATCCACATTGGCCACAAGGGTTGATAACTTGCTAAATGATCAAACATGAATGTCAGCCACAAAAGATAAGAAGAGTTAACTCCACGCGAGATGAATTAACTAGTAAATCTTTAGGATAGGTCCCAATGAACACAAGATGCTTGTATGATGTTCAATTCAGCCACACATGTTTCAACATACGTTCAGACTAAGAAACTAGACTAGGTCAGTCTCATTTGCTCTAGTTGATAACAAAGTGAATTTTTGAGAGCAATAAATTTTAGATTGGAATTGTGATAGTTGTCAATGTCTAGTTCTATATCTTGCTCCACAAGCTGATAAAAAATGATCCAATAAAATTTAAAAAGAACTATTGAATGCAATGCAAGAAAAAACTATTTTTGGTTGATACAGGATTGCTTTACAACTAGGGATGTTGCTACATCAGACACCTGGGGTTGGAAGAAAAGTTAGTCCTTCACTTTCCATGGCTAAGAGGAAAACCAAAACAGTCCATATTAGTCTAAGAAATCCATGATGAATCCTCCATTAGTCTACCTTTCCATTTCACAAGATATTCTTTTCATTTCTTGTTCCTAGTGCTTCTTCCGATTCTGGTATCCAAAATTTGTTCATTATCCTCTAGTTCATGATGTGGTAACTGATCCTTCAAATCTATTTCATCAATACTACCTCTTGATTCTCCTTTGTGAAACTTAGATATGTCTACAACATTGAAAATAGGTGAAATACCCAATATCTTTGGTAACTCTACTTCATATGCATTTCTAGAATCATACTTCCTTAAAATATTACATGGTCCAAACTTCCTCATCTCCAGCTTGTTGTATATACCAACTGGAAATCTCTTCTTACTCAAATATACCATCACTACATCTCCAACAAAAAAATCCGTATGTCTTTGGTGTTCATCTACTGTCTCCTTATACTTACTATTCATGTCTTCCAAATGCTTCTAGACCTGATTATGTAGTGTCTCCATGAAATCTACAAACTCTTCTACTTTTTCACTCCTCTTTTTCTCCATATTGATGTCTCTTAATTTTTCAACTACTTAAGTACTTACTCTGATAACAATCTAAAATGGTGTCTTCCCCATACTCCAATTCACTGAATTATTATATTCAAACTCTGCTTGTGGTAAAAGTACATCCCAACTTCTTGCCTTATCTCCAACCAAACATCTCAACAAGTTAGCCAAAATTATGTTTACTACCTCTATTTGTCCATCTATCTATGGGTGATATGCTTAACTATGTTGGATAGGACAATTGAGATGGAGGGTGAATAAGTTTTCACAAATTTAAACCTTAAATTCAATTACCAAAACTAACACATAAACTAATTAAGTGGCTAACCATCAAATTCCAATGCACAAACACAATAACACCAAATTTACATGGAAAACCCAATGAGGGAAAAACCACGGTGAGAATTAACTCACACTATAGAGAATATCAAAATTGATTACAAAAGGCTCACTACCTAGAATAAGGCTCACTGTCTAGAATAAGGACTTACTGTTTGAACTCACTATCCATAGGGCAACAACCTAGATGGCTCACTACCATTGAGATACAAAGAAGAAAAATAAGACTTGTTATAGAGAGAAAACAATCCCAATGCAACAAAGGATTCCACCACAATCATTGATCCATTTGCATGAATGATAGAGTTCACCTTCTGCTCACTACATCTAGAAACTCAACATTAAGTTTCACATTGATCAACCACACACATAACTTACACACTTTCATAATAGAATGAAAGTTGCATATGATTTTTCACTTATCTTCCTTCTTTTCTGATGTACACTTTTCATTGCTATCACATTATGTATTTATACCATCTCCAACTTTGAAAAGAGAAAAATTCAGCCATGCAACTTCAAATTCAAATTAGGTCAGTGCTAAAAATCCTAGGGTGGAATTAGAATGAGGGCAAGCCAAACACACACTTCACCAAGACCCATAATAGATCCAACACACTTCATCAACTTTGAATGTAGTGCTTGACACATGATCAACCAAACCAGTGTAAAACACATAAATCAATTAAGCTCAATGCTTCCAAATGTTGAAACCATCTTCAATAGAACGAGGGCAACACAAATCTTGAACCATAAAGAAAAATCTGGACCAACAAAAATTCTTCTAGACCCCAGCCAAAACACAAAAAACATAGTTCACAAGTACCAGACCAACATCCTCAATAGCTGATAACCTGTAATCTTCTTTTTATACAATTTTCTCAATATCCTCAACATATACAGTCAACAACAACTAGTAGATAACTAGTTGACTAGTTGGCACCAATGAAAACACTTTAATTCCTCTTTCCATTCTTGTAACAATCTCCCCATTTTTCATTGATGGCAACACATGATGTGAAAAACCATCAAAGGCATATACCAACTCTGAAAATACTTCTCAAGATTTTTCTTTTGCTTCCCCTCCTTAGAAGATCACCTTCCTCATCACTTTCTTTCTCTCTCTTTTTCACATGATCTTTCTCTCCTTTTCACATTTTCTTTCTCTCCCCCTTTGACATCAATGACAAAGGCAAAAAAGATATGTTCATTGAAACTTCCATTCACATGAAAGAAAATACTCATAATGACAACACTTTAAAAATTGTTTGCTCCCCCTAAGAGGTAGATGCCAAAATCATCAGTCCAAAAAAATAGAACTATGAATCCATTAGATTGATGCATCTCCAAATGCATCTTAGTTTGTAAAAGGAGGAGCAATAACACCTAGCTTATCCCGGATATACTCAAATGTATCTTTAGGAAGAACCTTTGTAAATATATCTGCAATTTGATCTTTTGTTGAAACATACTTGAGCTTGACTTCATTCTCCATGAAATTATCTCTCAAGAAATGATACCTGATAGATATATGCTCTGTTCTTGAGTGCATTACATGATTATTCAAAATTTTAATTGCACTTGTATTATCATAGAAGATAGAAATAGAATCGTCATACAAAATTGTGATATCTTTCAATGTCTATTTCATCCATAAAACTTGTCTATAGAAAGATGCAACAACAATATACTCAGCTTCAGTAGTAGACAAAGAGATGGAATCTTGCTTCTTACTCAACCATGCCACCAATCTACATCCAAGAATGAATGTACCACCACTAGTACTCTTTTTTATCATCTATACTTTCGACCTAATTTGCATTTGTATAAGCACTAAGTGTAAAGTCAGTATCCTTGGGATATAATAATCCATAATCTAGAGTCCCATTCAAATATTTGAATATCCATTTAATTGTATTAACATGTGTTTCCTTCGAATCTTCTTGAATCTAGCCACAAGACAAACCACATGCATAATATCTGGTCTAGTAGTAGTCAAATACATCAGTCCACCAATCGTAGATCTATAATTGCTCTGATTAGTCTTAGGTGAATCATCATCTTTACCCAACTTACATCCAGTCACCATATGGGTACTTACTAGTTTGGAACCGTCCATTCCAAATATTTTCAACATCTCCTTCACATAGATTGTGAAATGAAAATTCCTTCCTCAAATTGATTAATCTATAGCCCAAGAAAGAAATTCATTTCACCAAACATAGACATTTCAAATTATTTCTACATCTCTTCTTCAAACATCTTGCACATCTTTTCATTCCCTCCAAAGATAATTTCATTAACATATACAACAAAAAATAGGATTTTTTCATTTTAGTCTTGAAATATAAATTGTTGGCTTTCAAACCTTTGTTAAATCCTTGCTGACTCAAGTACTTATCTAGCCTTGCATACTAGGCTCTAGGAGCTTGCTTAAATCCATATAAATATTTCTTTAATCTACACACCATAGCCGATTGATCTGTTAACTGAAATCCTTCCAGTTGTTCCATGTAGACCTCTTCTTCTAGTTCACCATTCAAAAATGTTGACTTGAAATCCATCTAATAGACTTCGAAATATTTATAAGCAACCAATGCCAAGAACATCCTTATAGATTCCATTCTTGCTACTAGGGAAAAAGTCTCTTGAAAATCTATACCTTCTACTTGTGAGTAGCCTTTGCACACAATCCTTGCTTTTTTTTTGACAAATTTCTCGCTCTCATTTAGCTTGTTTTTGAATATCCATTTTGATCCAATGATATTTTTGTCTTCTGGTCTTGGGACTAGTTCCCAAGTTTGATTCTTATCAATCTAAAAAAGTTATTCTTTCATTTCTTCCTTCTAATGTTCATCCTTACAAGCTTCACTCACTGACTTCGAATCAATCTCAAAGAATAAGCACAAATATACTTCAGCAACAACTTTGCTTCTAGTTAACACACCTTTGTCTTGTCTCCAATAATCTGACTTTCTGAATGATTCCTCTCTACATATTTCAGTGTCCTAGGGAACATCACCAGAGCATCTTCTTCACTTTCATTATGGTTTTCTTTCTCATCTTTATCCTATTCTTCCACAACTTCTTCAATTCTTGCAGTCATGTTCATCAAACATATATCCATCAATATCAATAAAATTCTTTAAATTTCTTCATCAACCTTCACATTCAAGATTTCTACAATTTTACTCAATCTTTTGTTGAAACATTTGTATGCCTTTCTTTTGGTAGAGTATCCAAAAAATATTCCTTCATCACTTTTTGTATCAAACTTATCAAAATTTTCCTCATCTCTTCTAATATAGCATTTTCTTCTGAATACCTTGAAATATTTGACTGTAGGGATTCTTCCATGCCATAGCTCATAAGGAGTCTTTGTATTGTTTTATCTTGCCTAAAATTGATTGAATACATATACAACAATGTGAATGAATTATTTCCATTAAACTTATGGTAATTCTGCTTCAGTGATCATTAACCTAACAACTTCTTGAACTATTCTATTTTCCTTTTCAACAACCCCATTTTGTTGAGGATTTTTTAGAGAAAATAGATGTCTCTTTATACCATGCACTTCACAAAACATATTGAACTCATAGGAGGTGAATTATCCACCTCTATTAGATCTCAAGCATTTATTCTTTGAATTCACTTCATTTTCAACCATAGCCTTGAATGCCTTGAATCTATCTAATGCATTTGATTTCTCTCTTAGAAATGTAACCCAAGTATATCTAGAATAATCATCAATTAAAAGCATAAAGTACCTTTCACCAAGTAGGATTCACACTCTCATAGGACCACAAGGGTCTGTATGAACCAAATCCAGTAATACAGTATTAGATTGTTCTCTTGATATGTAATGGATTCTTTTCTTTTTGAATTGGCATTTCCTATAGATAGCATTTAAAAGCTTTGTAATTCTTGGTAGATCTCTCATAGCTTGAATAGAACTAATTCTTACCAAGTTATCAAAATTCATGTCACACATTCTCCTATGCTATAGCCAACTATCATTTATCTGAGTCATAAAACATTGGCCATTAGCACCTTTAAGCTGATAAATGTTCCCTTTAGATTTATTTCCAATAGAAATCAATGTTCCAAATCCTTTCTGAATCTCACATTTTTCATCCTTAAACACAAGATCATATCCTTTTCTACACATCTGACCGAGTTTCAACAAATTATACCTTAAACCCTTAACATAGTCAACATCCTCAATATGATGCTTTCCATCAAAGCTTACTAAACCTATCCCACATATTTTATCACAAGTATCATCTCCAAACATAACCAAACCTCCATAATATTTCTCAAGTTTCACAAACTTACTCTTGTCACTAGTCATGTGATGTTAGCAACAACTACCAACTACCCAAAAATTATTTTCCTGTTTAGCATGTAGGGTAGAGATAACCGTACCTTCATTTTTCTCCTTCTCTTTCTCTTTCTCTAGAGGACATTCTTTTGACTATCCTTCTGATTTAGTAGAAGTAGGTTCATCCTTAATCACCAAGAACAAGCATTCATTTTCATCTAGATCTTCATATTTTGAATCTTCATTTAAAATACTAGCATTCTTATTCTCATAGTAAGCTCTATTAATCTTCTTTCCTTTCTTCTTTTCCTCATATCTTTGTTTATTCATTTTAGCTCTTTTTGGACACTTTGCAAAATAGTGACCAATTTCTCCACAACTAAAACACTTAAAGGAAAATTTAACTTCGTACTTACCAGAGCCTTTTCTCATTCTCCTTAAAAAGTTAGCTTTGGTTTCATCAAAGTTTTCTTCATCTAGATCTTCAATTTTTGTAGCTTTAAAAAAAGTCTTTGTTTTACCTCCACTTCTTAGATTCAACTTCCTCATCTCATAAGATGTCAAAAATCCTAACAGAAGATCCTTAGTACAAGTCTTGTAATCTATAGTCCACTCAATATCATTCACCTTTTCACTGTAAGCATTAGGAAGAGTTTTGAGAATATTCTTTACAATTCTGGTTTCATCTATAGTAGCATCAAGGTATCACATTCCAATCAAAACCTCATCCAATATTTATACATAGGCTTTAACATTCTCATCTTCAAACATGTGTAAAAGATAAAATTGTGTTTCCAAATTCTATAAATTTTCCTCTTTTACCTTCTCATCACCATCATGTGCTCTTTCTAAAGTATCTCAAACTTCCTTAGCTATCTTCAAATTTTGCACCTTAATCAACTCAAAATGTTCTAGACTATTCTTCAAGATGAAATTTGCCTTATTATTTGCTTCATGTTCTCTAATTTCTTCAGGTGTGCTCAAACCATTAGTAGGAGTGTAGGATTCCTTATAAGATTTATCTACATCATATGTGCAATACTCTAGATATTCTTCCAACAATATTTTCCAGATACCATAATTCATTCCATCAAACCTAGAATAATCATAGACCGTTTTTCCAACCATCCTAGAACTTCCTCAAGCAGTTAAACTCTGATACCAATTGTTGGATAGTACAACTAAGAGGGGTGAATCAATTGTCATAGATTTAAACCTTAAATTCAATTACCAGAACCAACACATAAACTGATTAAATGACTAACCATCAAATGCTAATGTACAAACACAATAACACCAAATTTACATGGAAAAACCAATGAGGGAAAAACCATGGTGAGGATTAAATCACACTATAGAGAATATCAAAATTGATTACAAAAGGGTTCACTACCTGGAATAAGGCTCACTGCCTAGAATAAGGACTCATTGTCCAAACTCACTATCCACAACACTACAACCCGAATGAATCACTTCCATAAAGATACAAAGAAGACAAAGAAGACTTGTTATAGAGAGACAAAAATCCCAATGCAACAAAGGATTCCACCACAATCACTAATCCACTTGCATGAATTATAGAGTTCACCTTCTGCTCACTGCATCTAGAAACAAAACATTAAGCTTCACATTGATCGACCACACACACAACTCACACAATTTTAGAATAGCATCAAAGTCACATCTTCTCTTTCACTTATCTTCCTTCTTTTCTTATTTACACTTTTCATTGCTAACACATTCTATATTTATACCATCTCCAACTTTGAAAAGATACAAAGTTGACCATCTAACTTCAAATTCAAATTAGGTCAGTGCCAAACATCCTAGGGTGGAATTAGAATGAGGGCAACTGAAACAAACACTTCACTGGGACCCATAATAGATCCAACACACTTCATTAACTTTGAATTTAGTGCTTGAAAAATGGTCATCCAAACCAGTGTAAAACACATAGATCAATTAAGCTCGATGCTTCCAAATGCCAAAACCATCTTTAATAGAACTAGGCAACATAACTCTCAAACCATAAAGAGAAATCTAGACCAACAACAATTATTTTGAACCTTATCCAGAACATAGAAAATATAGTTCACAAGTATCAAACCAACATCCTCAACAACTGACAACCTAAAATATTTGTTTTATACAGTTTTCTCAATATCCTCAACATATACAGTTAACAACAACTAGTAGATAACCAACTGACCAGTTCAAATCAATGAAAACACTTTCATTCCTCTTTCCATTCTTGCAACAAAATGAACTTAAAATCTATATTCATCTTCTTCCACTACATCCTCCAAAAGTATCCAATGAATTTAGTATCTCTATCTAAAACTATACTCTTAGGTAATCCATGCAATCTCACAATCTCCTTGAAAAATAAATCAGCAACATGCACAACTTCATTGGTCTTGTTACAAGGAATAAAATGTACCATTTTAGAAAATCTACCCACTACTACCATAATAGAATCATAAACTCTTTGTGTTCTTGCCAATCCTAAAATGAAATCCATACTTATATCTTCCCAAGGTCTCTTAAGTACTATCAAAGGTTTGTACAATCCAATATTCTGACTACTTCCTTTTGCAACTTGACAAATTCTACAAATTTGAACATAATTCCTCACATCTTTATATATTTGTAGCCAAAAATAGTGTTCACTTACCAAAACTACCATCTTATCTACTCCAAAATTTCCTACTAATCCTCCACTATGCTTCTCCTTGATCAAATTATCCCTCATTGAACTCCTCAGTATACACAACAAATTTCCTTTGAATAGCATACCTTCTTGAATAAAGTAATCAAACCATTGGCTCCAATCTGTCACTACTGGTTCTCTACATGCGTTCTAGGCTTCACCAAAATCCACATCACCTTCATACATATGCTTCAATTCATCAAATCCCAATACTGCTACTCTCATGTTTGTCAACAAATTCATTCTTCTACTTAATGCATCTACAACTTTGTTTGACTTTCCACTCCTATGCTTCAAAACAAAATTATAACTCTACAAGAATTCAACCCATATCATATGCCTCTTATTCTACTTTCCTTGACTATTCAAATTTTGTAAAGCTTAATGATATTTATATAATAAAAACTCCTTAGGCAACAAGTAATGTCTCCATTTTTTTAAAGCTTGAATTATGGCATAAAATTCCTGATCATAAACTGAGTATCTTCTTCTGGTGTCATTCAAATTTTCACTAAAATAAGCTACAGTTCTTCCTTCTTGACTCAACACTGCTCCAATTGCATTTCCACTTGCATGAAAATCTAGTTGAAATACCTTGTCAAAATCTAGTAATGCTAATACAGGTTGTTCTATCACCTCAATAGCTCAAAACTCTTTTGTGCTTCGGATGTCCACTTGAAATCCTTCTTGTCTCCTCTCATTATCTCTATCATAGGGTTGCGAACACTACTGAAACTTCTGGTAGAAACTCGCTAGTCTATGGGATGACCTTACTTCTCCAATATTTATTGGTGTAGGCCAATCTAAAATTTCTTTCACTTTATCTGGATCCATCTTCAATCCTTCAACAAAAATAACAAATCCAAGGTACACCAACTTTGTCTTCATGAAACTATACTTCTTGACATTAATCAACAAATTCTCTTTTCTTAACCTCTGTAATACTTGTCAGATGTTCCACAAATTTTCCTCTCTAGTCGTACTAAAATCAAAATATCATCCAAGTAAACAATGAAAAACTTACCCAAGAATTTATTCAATACCTCATTCATCAATCTCATGAAATTTCTTGGTGCATTAGTCAATCCAAAGGGAATCACTAAAAACTCATACAATCCTTCATTTGTCTTAAATGTAGTCTTCTATTAATCTCCTTCTCTGATTCTAATATTATGATATCCAACCTTGAGATCAATCTTTGTAAAATACTTTTCTCCACTCAAACAAGCCATAAGGTCATCTATCCTTGGCAATGGAAATCTATACTTGATAGTGATCTTATTGATTTATCTTGAATCGATACACATTCTCCACCCTCTATCCTTCTTAGGTGCAACTACAATAGGTACCACACATGGGATCGAACTTTCTTTGATCAATCCTTTCCTCAAAAACTCTTGAATCTATTGGTTCAATTCTGCATTCTTTGCTGGTTTCATTCTATGTGCCACTTTATTTGGAAAAATCACTCTCGATATTAGATCTATCTGATGGATGATATTCTAGACCTTTGGTAAACCATCTGGTACATTTTCAAAAAATGATGTCTTTGTACTCAATCAACAATTCTACATCTTCTTTATTTTCTCCGATGGGGTTCTCTATCTCAATACAATTGCTTTTCTTTGGAAAAACACAAGTTCTCATGCCTCAATCCATCAAGGAATTTCCTTCCATCTACCAAAAATAACTTGGAAGAGCCACAAAGTTTAGTCTTCTCCTCTTCCTCCAAAGGTATCAACTTGACTCTCTTTCTATTTGATATCACAGTATAAATATTCCTTCTTCCATCATGAATATATTTCTTAGCATACTTCCATGGTCTCCCTAATAGTAAATGGAATGCAACCATAGGCATAATATCACACAATACCTCATCCCTATATGATCTAATATGAAATTTTAAAAAAAATTGTTCATTCACCAATATCCAATGATCATCTTGAATCCATGCTATCCTCTAAAGGTTTGGATGTTTTAGTCTCTTCAAATTCAACTTTGTTACCATCTCCTTTGAAACTATATTATCAATGCTTCCACTATCAATGATAACATTACATACCTTTCCTTCAAACTTACATATGGTTTTCAATAGAATTTTCCTTTGTGGTGATTCCTCAATTAATTCTTCATGCATCAAAGCTCTTCTCATTACCAATGATTCACCTTTCTCTGGTTTTCCACATTTATTAGGGGATCCAAACTGTTCTTCCTCCACATATATTGTTCTTCCAGTATTCTTAGGTTTCCTTCTAGTACTTCCTTGATGACACTCAAATTATCTATGTCCTTCACCTCCACACTTGAAATAGGTTCCTCTAAATGATCATCTCTCAATTCTTCCTTCATCTCTTCGGTATCCATCACTGTGGTAAGAATTATGACCTCCTCTATGATTGCAGTAAAAAACATTGTCCTCTCTTAGTCTATAGTATGGTTTAACATCCTTTTCTTCGCTTTGGTAGGGTTTTACATCTTTATTCTACTCCACATAGGGCCTTCTTTCTCTGGGATGGTTTCCATTCTAAAATTTTCCTTGTGTCCTCCTCTTCCTTTGTTCAAATGTCTTATTCAACTTCTCTTCAACCTTCAATTCAAACTAGTATGCTTCTTCAACATATGCCATTTTTACCAGACTCTAACTTTTCTTGAATGTTTGTTCTTATTCCATTGATATATTTGGCAACCTTTTCTTTTCTTGCATCACTATGATCAATTTTGATTATCATCTTGTAGAATTCTTTAGTATACTCCTTCACCAATATTTCTTTTTTTCTCGGGTTTTGCAATCTCTTCAATAATTCTAGTTCATAGTCAAATGGTATGAATTGATTCTTCAACTTTGTCACCATTCTATCCCATTTAATGATTCTTTCTTTTCCTCTTCTATTTCGGTCCAATTGAACTTCTTTCCACCATAATTGAGGATGACCTTTCAATTTTGTTTTCACAAAACTGAATCTTTCCAAATCTTCAATTTCTTCATATTAGAAGTATTCCTCCATTTAATTGATCCAATCAATAAATTCCTTAGGATTCAAATTTCTTGTGTAATTTAAAATTTCAACTCTGGGTCGCTTGCCATTTTTTGAAATTTCCTTCAACATCTTTACTTGATCTAATTCTTCTTCTTCTTCTTCTTCTTCTAGGTTTTTTATAGTTTGATTCACATGTTTGGCTTCATCTTCACTTTCATCATTTTGCCTAGGGTTTATGTCTCACCTTCAATCTTATTCAACTGAATCTAGCCTAAATCACATTTCAAGAATCATCTCCAACATCTCATCCATTATTCCAACAACATTCGCTATAGTAGGTGTTCTGCTTGGTGGCATGTCTCCCCTTGAATATGGTACAACTGCCTCAATTCAGCGATCTAGCTACAATAGTTTCAACTACCTCACAATTGGTGATCGGTTGAAAATAAATGTAGTACACCTCAAGTTGGTGATCTATTCACCTCAAGGAATTCCTTTAGGAATCAAATCTCACTCTGATACCACTTCGTGTAGCCATGGTAGGAGGGTTCCAAAAGGAACAAACTTGAGCATGCATCAATGAATTAACATAGTGGAAATAAAACAAAAAATAGATATGTGAACATGAAGCTTCATAAATATGAAATGATTAAATGTAACATTGGTGACAAGGATGGATATCCATGGATCACAGGACTTTCCTTATAGGCTTACAACATACCACTAGTTGAGAGGCCTTATTACATGCCCTCAAAGGGTTATTGCAAAATATGCTAAATCTATCTATTGATGTACTACTACTAATTACTAATTGATCATACAAATGATTATAAATATTATTCTCAATATTCAAATTGATCAGAGTCATCCACAAGGGTTGATAACCCGCTGTATGATCAAACATGAATGTCAGCCATAAAAGATAAGAAGAGTTAACTCCATGCGAGGTGAATTAATTGGTGAATCTTTAGGATAGGTCCCAACGAACCCAAGATGTTTGTATGATGTTCAATTAAGCCCCACATGTTCTAGAATAGGTTTGAACTAAGAAACTGGACCAAGTCGGCCCCATATGCTCTAGTTGATAAAAAAGTGCATTTTTTAGAGCGATAACTTTTAGTAGGAAAATACAAATGATCTGAAATTTGGATATGTGATAGTTGTCAATGTGTAGATGTTATATCCTACTATATGAGCTGAGAAAAAATGATCCAATAAAATCTAGAAAGAACTACTAAATTCAATGCAAGAAAAAAATTGTTTTCGATTGATAGAGGATTGCTTTACAACCAGGGATGCTCCTACATCATGTTGCATAGTCAACAGTCTCATTAGGATAATGTATGATTTTAGTTGTATGTTTTCTTCCAAGTTTTGTCTAAAAACATTTTCTACTTTGTTGATTTTGATGCATCCTTTTATTTTTTTGTAAGGCCCCTATGACTGTGCACCTAATGGACTAATAAGGCCACTAGATCATAGTGTTTGGTAAGCAAGCATCTCAAGAGGTCACCAAAATTATTATCTTTTTTTTCCCCACTTTGTTTCCCTTTAATTATAACCAATATAAGAAATCCTAAATAGGTCATCTTGAATGAATTTATGCCTCTAGTTGTTTCATTAATTTCCCCTTTCATGTTTTAGTCAATTTACAAAGTTAAAACATGAAAAAAATGGTTGTGTGAAAGTTGTCAATGTTTAAAGTTTTTAGGGTATCCATCCATGTATTAATTTCCTATCAATCCTAAAACCCCACCCAAAATCCTTGTGAATAATCTAAGTCATTTATTTTTTATCCTTCCACATTATTTAGGCCCCCCTTTCTCTCATACCATTCATTCATCTCTTTGATCTTCGAAGTTTAAAAGCTAAAAGTGGCTGTCTTCTTTTGTTGAACTATCAGAGTTTCCTTTCCACTAATACCATTAATTTTCATCCTCATTCCATTAATTCATAAATCAAATAAGTTTACTAAGTGTTGAACTTATCATCCTTTTAGATGGTCAGGGTCTCTCTTTATTTCATTTCATTCATTCACATTCACGAGATCCTTGAATTTCAAAGTTTAAAAAGAGCCTAACTATCATTCTATCAAAATTTGATAGATTCACATATCCTCATACCATTTCCTTAGTCTTTCCAATCTTAGAGGCCCAAAAGCTAATTGTGCCTAAGTGTTATTTTCATCAAACCTTTGGACTTTCAAAGTTTCCCTTATATTGATATAATTCCTTGGCATCCCTGATATTTAAAAATTCTATTGATTCCTTTGTAATGTTTATCAGAGTTAGATTTTTGGATTTTCTCATCCCCTTCCCATAAAAGGTAGTTTGATGGTGGTTCGATGTCTTGTTGACTAATGGATAGTGTTGTTGATATATCGAAGGTGGAAATTCCCACATCCTAGGTCCAATAGATATGCAATTCAATGGAAGCCTCCCACCCTAATGGTTTGACAAGGTGAGTATTAGAATTTTTATGGCATATTGAGGGATTCAATTCTCTTTTCCCAAGTTTTATGGATACGCCATTGATAGCAACAAAGTCACTCTTGAGGACACACTTTCTTCTATCTACCACTTTGAAATTCCATTAATTACCTTCAACCACCAAATATTATTTCAAGGGATATCAAGAAATAATTTATATATATTTTTGTGTGGATCCAAATGGGAAGGATGGCACCCATACCCCAATTATTACTCACAACCCTCATTTAGTTAAGCCCCATCTCTAGATCATGTTTTGTAATCATTTTTTTGGGAGTTTTCTCTAGTTATTATAATCAAACCCATGAATCATTAATTATAAAGAAAGGTAGGGATATGGATAATATTATTTCACACCTCCTAGCCTTACAAATTATATTTTAAAGGGTATTTCTTGTATCATTGAAAATTGGTCACGATTAGGATTTCCTTCTATACCATGACCTTCTAACAACTTGCACATATTATTTAAAGAGGATATCTAGGTTTTTTTGAGAATATTTTTCAATAGTTTCTTCTTAGTCACTTCTTAGTTTCATGACTAGAGACTTGTAATCTTGATATTGTCTATAAATGTCATTGGCTCAATGCCTTTGAATCAATAAAGAGTTAGTTATTTTACCTCTCTCATTTTTGATGTGTTGTGTGATCCATTCTTGCCTTCATATTTGAATATTTTATTTCTTTTCTAGACATGTATCTTGAGTATAATTATTTTCTTTCATAAATATCTATTTGTAAGAGTTGATGTATAGAGACCTGTGTGAGTTTTTACAATTTTCACTGATTATTTGTGATGTTTTGAGTGAGAGGGAATCTCATATAATCTTGGTGCATAAAATTTTATTTCCCTACATTCTTTCTTCTCTCTTTTCCCTCTATAATCAGTAAGATATTACTAGGGTTTTAGTTTTATCTATGTTGAGTTGGGTCAATACCCTACATCTAGGTTTTGGAAACTAGCCAACCTTCTCTAGAGGTTTGATCTTATTTAAAAGGGTACCACACCTTGAGATAATTACCATTGTGTCACTATAATATTGAATTGTGTTCAACAAAGGGTATAATTTCATGTGGAAACATGTACCACCATGACTTGCATTATAAAATAATCAAAATAAAAAAATAGACTAAAAAAGAAGATTAAATGCTAAAGATAGAGTGCTTCAAAAATCAAGTGCAAGGTGTTGAAGTTCAACAACATAGCCTCCTCTAAAAGATGAGTTTTAGAATTTTTCTAAGTTTAGAGGAAATTCACCAACTATAGAGAATTCAACCAAATATAGAAGCCTAGGTGCTTATAGTATAATAAAATTAACAAAATAAAAAATAAAATAATTCACCAACAAGTCTTAATAATGTATAGGGTGAGACAACCACTCAAGAGCTTACCATGTTTACATACATCCCAATGTATTTAATAAGTAAAAGAAAAAATAGACTATATAATAGAGATTCATATACTCTAACATCCTCCCTAATCCAAAATTAGATGGCTAAGAGTAACATAGCATTTAATTTACATTCCTTGCCCAAAATATACCTCTTAAAAGAAGGATTTTGGGAGGTAGAATTTTATTATGTCATCTATATTCATAAAATAATGTCATTATCAATAATTAGATAAAAAAAATATTAAAATAGTACCCTTTTCTATTATAGAATTACCAATCCTAAATATGATGATGAGATAAAAAATTTAAACTATGATTCAAACATGTTTCAATAAAAAAATCACACTTAATAATATGTGCTCAAACAAATTCAACAATATAATTGTATCAATATAATTCCTGAAATTCTGATCCAAAGTAGTCACCAAAAAATTGATGAAGATAATTGCAACCCAAGTACACATTGATCACCAATTTCTCTTAACTATTATGATTTTTCAATAGGATTGGAGCAATAATACAAATGAATTTAAACAATTGTGATGAAGAATTAAATAAAATAATAGAGAAATAGAATAGAACAAAGGAACAAGTTCATAGACTCAAAAGACAACAAATTTAATGTGGTTCACCCTTTGGGCTATGTCCAAAAATAACAGAAGTCCAATATTATTAAATTTCTAGAAAATTACAAATATATTTAACCTACAACAATGTATTGCATACACCAAAAAATCTACGCTCTTTCTATACACCTCACATTTCTATGAGCTCAATATTATATTTTCACCACACTCTTATGTGTTTTATTGTGTGTTTGTTATTCTTAACCATCACTCCTCAAATTCCCTCATGCACTGTTCATTACTTAATCTATAGGTTTCCTTTTCTATGAGTAACACATTCTCACATGCCAATTCCACTTCCAATTGCATGTTATTTTCTATGTATTCCAACTTCTAATCTACAACAAGTAAATTTTCATTTTTGGGTAGTTATTGAACTATTTTATAATAAAATTTATGAACAAATTTGGGGGAAACTACATCGAGAAAAGTGACCAAAAATCTTAACTCCAAAGTATGATTAGGCTCCATAGACCAACATAAACCATAATAAATTATCAAACCAGTCTAATGATTAGCAAGAAACATTAGTACTCATAATATTTAATTTTAACTACTATCCAAAAGAATGATGAACCAAAATGTTGAAGTTATCCCTATTTCTAACAAATTTTAATCACTCAATTCTCCTAGCTATAATATATTTCAATACAAAGAACTTATAACTATAGTATATGGTCATATAATTTAAATAATAGATATGTATACTTATAATTATTCAAATGACCATCCAAACTAGTCTTAATAAAATGATAGACTACAACATTGAAGCCAATTGTAATCTAAATATATAGCAATCACAACATTCTTGATTGGTGGAAACTATTAAACCACTTCAATGATGGGTAAGACACCTTAGAATATTTGAACATTATATCTAAAACAATCTCCAAAAAACTGATGATCTAACACATTAACCATGTCTATGATTAGAATATTTTCAATAAAAATATGTGTTGAATATGTTGTCATTGATGGCATTTGAGTAGTGATGTCAAAAGAGCTAATCAAAGTAGTGATTTTCATCAGTATCTTGTGTACACATTTGTACCTCATCTTCTAAAGTTTATGTCTAAGTTCATGAAAAGTGTATGTTGTCAATATCCTTGATGAGTTGTGCTTATAATGAATTCCATGGAAATTATGGAGCCATGTGGCTTGGTGCTAGATAAAGAAAGTTTCAACTTTTTTGAAGAATATTGGTTAAGTAAAAGTCAAGAAAGGTATCACAAGCTCAAAAGAATGTACCATATTTGACGCTACAAGCCTACAAATAGTCAAGATATCTTGTAACTACTCTTAGGTATGTATGGTTCAAATCTAAGATCATGAAAATTATTGCAAAGTGTTTTAGAGTTAGAAAAGTGAAGGTTGTAATGAAATAGGGTAGTTGTAGTTACAAAGAGATAGTATAATGCTTTAAACTTCTATGCTATTAAAGATATGGTCTTGCAGTTTGGAGGATTGCTAGATACTTGTAAGACACACATATGATTCAAGTTTCAAGTGATAACTTGTATCATAATAGTTTTTAGAGTCATCTAAATGAAGACAAGTCTTGTTGCAGTTTAAGGTAAGTAAAGGAAGATAATAGATGCCACCACTTTTCACCATGTCTTAACGTTTGAATTTTCTGATTGAAAGAAAAGCTCATATGTTCAATTGGTATGCTCAGTTCATGTTTAAAATGTATTTGTCTACCACAAGTGTAATTTCAATGTTTTACATCAAGTCTATGTAACCAAAGTGTTTTAAGGGTATTGACATAGGTGTTCAAGTATTTGCATTAGAATGAAATGGTCTGAAATAGAAAAAGGAGAGTATATGAATTTTTGCAAAGGCGTATAATTTTCATGAAATAATGTACATGATGTTATTTTTGTTCCTACGATATCGCCTTTCGTCTAGAGCTAATATAAAGAAGGTTAAGAATTTACATGGCTCACTTGGTATGCTGAGATGATTATGTCAAGTGTTTGAAAGTGTGTACTAGTATGGAGATGTGTGCTAAGGTAAAATATGTCTTTATTATCTCTTGGTTTGAACCAGATTTGATTTCTACTTACCACATGTCTTGGGAGCCAACAATCATGGTCATTGCATGTTTCATCTTGGTTGAAAAAGGAGAAATATTTTGAAGTGTTGCAGAGGATATAAATGTAATATCAAGATTATTGAAAGAATTATGCAAGATGTGATGTATGTTAGAAAATATAATGTGTGGATAAAATAATCATAGATGTTTTGATAATGAAGTGTGGAAAGGATCAATTCAGGCATGGTAGCTTAATAGTGATGTTGTTGAAAAAATAGTAGAGTTAGTTTTGATGATACAATAGGTATTTGATGATATTATGATGTTATGAAGCTTGGTAGAGTGGTTATGTAGAAGTAAGCTAGTATTGAAAAGTTTGGAAAGGTTAGTAGAAAGTTGAAGCAGTTTTCTTTGTGAATAAGATGGTATCCTTTTACAGAGGCTGTAGCCTCATTTTTTGTAAGTGTTGTAGTAATTGAGGGAGTTTAAAATTCCTTTTGGTTGTAGCCCATAAAACTTATTATAAATATTTTTTTCATTTGTGAGGCTAGATTTAGATAGTAGATCCAAGCAACTTGTTGACTATGGTTTTTTTGTTCTAGGGTTTTCCATGTAAATCTAGTGTTATGATTGTGTGATGATGTGTTCTTTTACTTCTCATGGTTTATTTTTTTATTTGATTAATTGCTATTGGAAGTGAAGAATTTGATTAAGTAATGATTCACCCCCCTCTTAGTACTTTTGTGTGTTCAAAAATTAGTATTAGAGCTAGGTTCTATTGGAAAATGTGCCTCAACTTGTTGGCTTGAACCTCTATTAGAGACTTGAAAAATTCCCTTGGTGTTCATGGATTTACCTCATTACCGCTAGGAGCTTTCACAAGAGGCACAGTTGTACGATTTACCTCTTTACCGCGGAGGTCTTTGATCTACTTGGCAGTTGCATGGTGTTACCACTTTACTGTGAGTCCTTTCTAGTTGAGAGCGGTTGTGCAGTGTTACCGCTATACTACGGAATCCTTCATCTTGCTTGGTGGTGGCATGGTGAACATTTATTGTTTGGGAGTAGTGTGGTTTACCTCTATACCATAGGAGTACTTTGGTCGTGTAGTGGTAGTGTGGTGGACATCACCATACTGCAAATATCTTTTCACAGAGGTGCAGTAGCATGGGGCATCTTTGACTGGCAGTTGTGAGGTGATACTTCTATATCACGAGAACCTATTCACAATCGAGCAGTAGCACGGTGATACTTCCATACCGAGAGAGTCTTCATATAGAGGTGTGGTAGCATGGGGCAATTCATCTGACAGTTGTGTGCTGATACCGCCATACTGTGGGTGTCTCCAAGCTGGGTCGCGGTTGTGCGGTGTATACCACTGAAGTATGAGGGCTTCACACCTATTGAGAAGTAGCGCGGTATACCACCTTACCTTGGGAGTATGATGGATGGCTAGTGGTGGCACGGTAGAAGGAGCTTGCAGTGGTGTGGTGTAGTCACCACCACACTGTGAGGGTGTTATGTCTTGGTTGTGGTAAAGTGCTGGGCTTATGTATTTGTCTGATTGGATGGAAGACATTGACTTGGCTAATTGAATGACTATCCTACGTGGTTGTTCATGGAAAAATGGAAAAGGAAGAATGTGAACCATCACCAGTTAGACTGGTGCGATAGTTGGAAGATCAATAGACCGGTTGAGAATGTAAAATGATGGAACTCTCTGTAGGTTCGGTTTGATGGTGTGAGAAGGAGAGGATGAGAAGGTTTTTCTAAAGGAGGGAACTCAATTCTCTCTACCTATATCGATAGTGAAATCTCTCTTTGTGAATCTACTTTGTATACTGTGTGAGAGTATTGTAACAGTGTGAAGGTTGTAATTGACTGACAGGTTGATCAGAGATCCATGAGAGATAAGATCTATGTTGTATGTTGTATTACAATATTGTAATAGTGTGAAGATCATATAAGGAGTTGTGTTGTTAAATTTTTCTCCAAAATGAAACAAGATGTAATCACTATAAAGGCTTACTGCTTGAGTTGTATTTGTAACAGTTTTGTTGCATGAATAATACAATGACAATCTGGGCTTTTGGAGTGTGGGGTTTTTTACTTGAAAGGTTTTTCCCCGCGTAAATCTATGTGTTATGTTCCATCTTTCATGTTTCATGTTTCTTGGTTAGAATTTATTAATTTTTGTTGTTGAAACTGAATTTACATAAGTTTCTCTCAAAAGGATTAATGTGGGAAATGAACTATGTTTGATTCTGATTTGTGACATAGTTGTATATTTTTTTAAGGTAATCTATTGAATTGAAGTTACCGAAGGCACTACAAATCTTAGATACATGTCTGAGATGACCAATTTTTTCCAACAAGTGGTATCAGAGCCTTCTTTTGGTTCTTGGTTCTGGGTATTTCTCTTGTGAAGATTTCGTAGTCTATCAGGCTTGAGGAAATCTAGAGGAATTGGTTGTTATTGATCCTTTGATAAGTGGAAGTCTTGTGGTATACAGATACAAAACACAACTTGAAGGATGGTGAAGGTAGAGACAATGGAGTTGGTCATGTTGAATTGTTGTGATTTGTGTCTCCTTGTTGGCAGTGGTATAACCTTGATGTATGAGGTGGATATCTTTGCTTCATGGTTGTGTAGTAGTAAAACTTTCATATTGGGTGTTTGTGTGAGAGTCTCCCTAGTAATATGGAGAAGCGTGGGTTGTTTCTCAATCATGGAAGAGAGTGCTTATGTTGGGCGGTGTTTCTTAGTGTTGGAAGGCATTGTTTTTATGTTAACCTTGAATGCATATAGGCTATGGAGTTAATCATTAGATGATTTGAAAGCTTTTGAAATAGCCTATCTCTTTCTTAGATGCATGTGCATACCAGTGGTTTTGGAGTTGTCTTGAAATGGGCCTGAAGTTCCTAAATTGTTGTTCCTTTTTGAGGATGTATTTGTACTTGTTGTTTTATGGTTTTGCAGGTTTTACATGGTCAAGAAAACTTGTTGTTTTGTGGATCTACTGAAGAGCTATTTTCCACTCTTCCTTCCTCAGGGTGATGCTGGATGAGATAGTTGTAGCTCTACTTTCATGCTTTGTGCATGGTGAGAGAAGGTGTGTTTCTTTCTTTGCATATAAATTTTTTGTATGTGATTCATCACTCGTCGTTCTATGGAAATTCCTAATGGATTCCTATATTTTGGTGCTTGGTGTGGACATAATTGGAAAATCAAATCTATACTTGATTTGGTGGTTGATTTAGGGTGTCTACATGTTTGATCTCTTGTGAGGCCTTATATTGTGCAAGACATTGATGTGATTGTGATTCTTCATGTTTCATTAATTGAATCTACAAGTTATGCAATGTTGTGGGATGTCTTTACCCATATGTTTGCAGTGGAATAACTTGGAAGTGGACTATCTACATCCACACGATTTGATTAAGTGTTTATGCAGACTTGTAAGCTAGCCTTGTCTATGGTTGCTTGTGCATTGTTGTGGTTGCTTTGAGGTGAGAGGATGGATGACAAGTGAATTATGGAGTCCTATAGCATGGTGAGTCTCCTTACTTATGAGATCTTGGTTTCACTTGGGATAGATAGCAGGACAACTATATGTTTGTGGACTTGAAATTTATTTTTTATTTTTGGAGATTGTTGGTCATGATGCTTGGAAAGCTCGGTATCACTGTTCAATGGGAGCTTCAACAATGACTATTAAAAAATTATCTTCTTTAGTTTGCAGATGTTACTAGGAGGAACTATTTGATCTTGTTGTTGAAGAAGGGTTCTTTCACATTTGCAGGGACACTATTTGAAGATAGTTAGCATTTTGAAACCTTGGAGGACTTGTGTGTTCTTTGGTTGAGGTGTTGATGGTGCTTGATAGGTTATGTTGGTTTAGATCGTGTGTTTTATGTCATGGTATACTCTTTTTTTTGCATTGGAGATTTGAAATTGAGCGTTGCTCTTGAGACTCTAGTTTCTTCACTTGAAGCATGGTATTTCCTAAAAGGGAGTAAAAATATCATGATGTCATGTTAAGTTCCTAATTCTATAGTTGGATCGTTGACATTCATCTTGGTATACTCTTTGTGTTTTGGGTGCGTTGATCATTTTCTTGATACTTCATGATGTTGTTGGTTGCATTTAGAGTTTGGCCTGAGGTGATTGTTTGCAGGTGCTCATGGATACATGGAGAATAAGGTGAGGCTAAATTTCTCTTGAGATAAGAGAAGTGTAGTGAATGGTTACTCTTGTTGAATTTTATAGCAAAAAGTCTAAGGATCCTACACCTTGATTGAACGTGAGTTCAACAAAGACCTATGAGGAGATTTCTCTTGGGTAAGTCATGGTGGCTTATATATCCTAGAGGAGCATTCTCTTTTCTTATCTCTTGGTCTTCTTGATAGTGAAGTTTATTTGAGAGGCATTTTTCCATTATATCTTTTAGATGTGTTTCATGCTTTCTTTCATGATATGGATCTTGAGCTATGGTTAGATGGTTCTGAAGGATTCATAGTGGAAGGAGGACAACATGGTTTATTTCCTTGATCTTTTGTGTTATTTTATTTATTGATGAGAAATGGTAGGAGATGCTTTATGGGCTGATTTCTTGATATGGGAAATGAATGGTTTGATCTTCTTTGAGAGGCTTACATTTATATGTTGTGTTTGATCTTGGAGGTTGAACAATTGGATGTTTTTAAGACTTTTCTCTTGGGGCTTTGAAGGAGATCATACTTAACATAGTTGGCTTTTAGAGGTATATGTAGGAGGATGTTCTACATGTATATGTTGTGCATAATTTCTCTCTTTGGTCTTGGTTGTCTTCCTAGAAGTTTGATTTCACATTACATTGGTTTGAGGTTTGGTAAGAGCTGTAGTGATCACTAGCTTGTAGTCATGTGTTTTCGCTCATGTTCTTGGGTGATGACATGGAGGTTCTTAATCTTTTTCCTTTGTTAGGTGTGGAGAACTTGGAAGAGTTCTGGAGACTTGTGGTGAGAATTGTACCTGCAGGTTATTAATTTTTAGGTTGTGCATATCATTGTGGATGTTTCCTTGGTACTATTTTGGTTACACTTTCTATGTGCTGACATTGGTAGACTTGTTGTACTATTTTATTTTTTTCATTTTTGGCATTACCCAAGCAATGGGAGTTCCGAAATGTGTTTTGTCTTCTTTGACTGGCTACCACATGGATTTTTTTTAGTACATGGGTTGGTTATGTTGGTAGCATAATTTTACTAATTTTTTATACCTTTAAGGTATGGATGATTGGATGTACTAGCACTTGTTGTGGGTGCTATTTTTAGTCACATGGGTTTATTAGTTGGATAGAAGCAGTCTATCTGATTGTTGTTGTAGTTGATGTTTTTTATGTTGTTTTCTAGAGCAATGGTGGCATCTTGTTGTTGATATCACTGGGATATTTTTGTTGCGTTCATTGGACTAGTGCATATTCACCTTGGCTTGTACCTTTCTTCCATAGGTGGCATGTTGGAGGATGATAGGGATTGTTGCCTAAATGGTGGACATCTTAGATGTTGTTGTAGAAGTCACGGTGGAGCATGAGAGCATGTTTGAGATCTATGTGGTTTCATGGATGATTATCATTGGTTACAATGTTGGATAGTTAGTTGTAGTTGGATACTTGATTTTGTTGCAGATTTTTTGGTAGACTATTTTTTATGGAAACTTGTTGGTTGGGTGTCCTGAATGCTGTTAAATAGTGTCTGAACTAGTGGTGCCATTGTGGTCTTCGTCAAGGGGGAGATTGTTGGAATTGTGTGACAATTCGATGGGTCTTGGGGCCTATGATCTTTAGTAAGATCAAAGTCTAGAGGAAGATGGTAAGTATTCATCAAGTGGGAGATTGTTAGAAAATGTGCCTCAACTTGCTGGCTTGAACCTCTATTAGAGACTTGAAAAATTCCCTTGGTGTTCATGGCTTTACCTCATTACCGCTGGGAGCTTTTAGAAGAGGTGCAAATGCACAATTTACCTCCTTACTGCAAAGGTATTTGGTCTACTTGGTAGTTACTTGGTGTTACCACTTTACCGCTGGTTCTTTCCAATTGAGGAGTAGTTGTGTGGTGTTATCACTATACCGCAAAATCCTTCATCTTGTTTGGCGGTGGTGCGGTGAACATTTCTTGTCTGGCAGTAGCGCGGTTTACCTCTATACCATAGGAGTACTTTGGTCATGTAGCGGTAGTGAGGTGGACATCACCATATTACAGATGTATTTTCACAAAGGTGTGGTAGCATAGGGCATCGCTGAATGATAGTTGTGAGGCAATACCACCATATCGTGGGAACCTGTTCACAGTCGAGTGGTAGTACAGTGATACTGCCATACCACGAGAGTCTTCATACAGAGGTGTGGTAGCACAAGGTAGCTCGTCTGATAGTTGTGTGTTGATACTGCCATGTCCTGGGTGTCTCCAAGTTGGGTCATGGTTGTACGATGTATATCACTGCACCATGAGGGCTTCACACCTATTGAGTGATAGTGCAGTATACCACCTTACCTCAGGAGTATGATGGATGGCTAGTAGTGGTGTGGTAGAAGGAGCTTGAAGAGGTGCGGTGTAGTCACTACCACACCGCAAGGGTGTTATGTCTTTGCTGCGGTAGAGAGGTGGGCATATTTATTTATCTGACTAGATGAAGGATGTTGAATTGGCTAACCGAATGACTATCCTACATGGTTGGTTGTGGACGAATGGAAAAGGTAGAATGTGAACCATCGACAGTTAGACTGGTGCGAATGTTGGAAGATCAACAGACTAGTTGAGAATGTAAAACGATGGAACTCTCTATAATTTTCATTCAATGGTGTGAGAAGGAGAGGATGAGAAGGTTGTTCTGAATGAGGCAACTTTGTTCTCTCTGCCTGGATTGATAGTGAAACCTCTCTTTGTGAATCTGCTTTGTATACTGTGTGAGAGTATTGTAATAGTGCAAAGGTTGTAATTGATTGAGAGGTTGATTAGAGATCCATGAGAGATAAGATCTATGTTGTATGTTGTATTACAGTATTGTATAAGGAGTTGTGCTATGTAGTTTGTCTCCAGAATGAAACAAATTGTAATCACTGTAAAGGCTTAGTGCCTGATTTGTATTTGTAATGGTTTTGTTGCATGAATAATACTATGGCAATCTAGGCTTTTGGAGTGTGGGGTTTTTTACCTAAAAGGGTTTTCCCCAAGTAAATCTATGTGATTTGTTCCATCTTTCATGTTTCATGTTTCTTGGTTAGAATTTGTTAATATTTGTTGTTGAAACTGAATTTACACAAGTTTCTCTCAAAAGGATTAATGTGGGAAATGAACTGTGTATGATTCCACTTTGTGACATAGTTGTACGTGTTTTTGAGGTAATCTATTGAATTGAAGTTACCGAAGGCACTACAAATCTTAGATACATGTCTGAGATGACCAATTTTTCCCAACAACTTCCTTGATACAATATAACAACTATGGTAGATATTTGAGTGGAACAAATAGGAATTGAATTAATGATTAAGAATAAGAATCCTCTAGAAGATGATAAAGATACAACAATATTTAATGAAGAAGATTGAGAAGTCAATTTTGAAGGTGAACTCATTTTTGCACTAAAAGATCTAGATGCAACAAGGAAAGAAACTAGATAATTTAAGATGAAACTCAAGGAATCAAAAGAAGAAATTATCAATTTGAAAGTTTAAGTTGAAGAAGGTAAGAGGGTTGTAGATTTTCCAAATACTAAGCTCAATGATAAAATAGTTGAATGCTCCAAAATTGAAGAAGAAATTGTCTCTCTAAGGAAAGAATTGGAGAAAGAAAAGGTCCAAATAGACAAAGGTCTAAAAATCAAGAAAATCACCAACATCCTTGATGAAATAATTGGTAGTCAAATACCTCTAAAGAATAAGAGTGGTCTTAGATTTGAAAAAGGTTAGAACTCAAAAATAGATACACCTAAAGGTATGTTTGAAATAAAAAAGGAAGAGGCCTTTGTTGAAGGCTCTAAGAAGACTAAAGAAGATAAGTAGGATTTGGATGATGACCTCATAAAGGTTAGTGATCTAAAGAAGGGCTTCAAGATATATCCTCCTAGACAGGTTGCTACTCCTAGGTTTTGTCAATCCTTTCATGGTTATTGTTACTCCTGCAATAATTTTGGTCATAAGGATATTGATTGTATAACTAAGGAAAGAAGAAATGATTAAATTAGAAAGAACTCATTTGTGTCCCAAAGACATGATGCTATAATCCCCCATTCCTTTTATGGTTACTATTATGCATGCAATAAGTTTTTTCATAAGGTTACGGATTATAGAATTTAAGTAAAGAGAAATGGTTTGGCTTTGAAATGCAATGTTGTCTACTACAAGTGCAATAACTTTGGGAATAAAGAAATATACACAGGAAGATAGAGGAAAATAAGGAAGTGGAAAAAATATGGATAAAGAAATTAGAGAAGACTAATGAGAAGAAGGAAGAATGTGCACTTTTGTCTAGTATAAAATACTTCATGGTTGATTAAGAGAAAGCATAGAGTCAAGGGGAGTTCATCATTTCATATCTATTTCCCCCTAAATAATTGTAGCTTCTACAAATGGAAGCTAGGCACACGAGTGTTTTTGAATTAAATTGATAGAAGAGGATGATAATCAAGCAAGAGAGTTTCAATATCCTAAATTTTTGAAGTAAAAAAATGATATGCAAATATTTCAAAATGAACTCAAGTTTTTGTAGAGATAAAGATCACTCTGGAAATAGTTTACCTAACAGGGACAAAGTGCATTAATTATGAAAATCTAAGGAAAATTTAAGTTGCTTATGCTTCATTTTCATAATCTAATCTCATTCAAAATCAAAGTATTTGCATTCAGAGCTAAGAAGAGAAGAATTAATTCAAAGGATCAAATGAGTTTGAGATGAAATGAGTTGAAGGTGAAACCCTAGTGAACAAACATAGGTATAAAGGACAAATAACATTTTTGGTTGATAAATATTATAATTACATGGAAGCTATAGAGCCAAGGACAACTTGGATTCTAATATTGCCTTATAAGGTCTCTATAGAGGAGATAAAAACTTATGCTAATACTATTCTTACAAAACCCAAGGACACACTAATAGAAAGGTCTAGAAATTATGATGAAATAATGGATAAGATGCACAAAATAAGTGTGGATGAGTGTATTAATAAACAAAAAGATGAATTACATAAGAAATGGGGTATTCCACCAAAATATACATCATAAAACCCTATGGAGGATCCCTAACGTGATCCTGTTATTCTACTAGTTGCCCAAGGACATAGAAGGACTAATATGTCCACATCTATAGCTACACATGCCCCACAACCCTCTGGATCTACATGATTTTACTGGAAGAAGAGATACATCTAAAACCTTGGTGCAAATGAAAAATATAGAGAAGAAGCATACAAGGCCTAAACCACCTACCAAAAGGAACAAGGTTTGGATAGTGGAGATTGAAGAGGAAGGAGAAGAAGGAGAGGAAATCAAATCTAAACCAAAGAAGAAAGAAAATAAAACTAAGAAAAATTCTCCAATGGAACCTCCACATGATCCTTTTCATTTAGAGGTAATCTTCAATTGGATTGTGTATCATGGAATGCTAAAGGAAATATTAAAGCTTCATCTGGATATGCCTCTTGCTAATCAGAAGACAATTGAGAAGGTAATAGTGATGTACATGATTAAATATAATATGCCTCTAAGTAATATTATTGAAAAGGTTCCAAAGAGTCTTGCTCAGGATTTGAGGTAGAAGAGATGAGATAGAAAGATCTTGAAAAAGTTGGATCTTCTGTTTTGCAAGAATAGAAAGATAAAATATCTCAAATGCAATCTTGGGAGATAAGGACAACGCATAGGGTAGATTTATTTATGAGCATGGAGGAGGAAAAATATAAGATATAGAAGGATATTGAAGAAGTAACAAATAAAATTCTTGAAAAAGTGAAAGAATTTGAGAATGTGGAGAAACCACATATGTCTCCACCCCACATTACAATATCTCATCTGCACAATATTGATCAGTGGAATCCACAAAAGGATCAAGAAGAGAAAGTTGCAAAATATGAAGGAAATGCATCTCTTGATCATAATGTTGTGCATCTTAGTCCTCCTATAGAAGATATAGAGCAACACGGTAACCCTGATCTGCAAGAGGAGTAGGTAAATAGTGGTATAGGGGAGAAAGCTAAGAAAGGATAGGAAATATCTTCCTCATCCTCTCCTATAGATTCAATCATTGATTTTCTGGTGCAAAAAATGTAAATTACACCAATGGTTACTCCAAAATTGTTACAACTATTAGTGCTTGATGGAAAATTTAACTTGTCTAGCATATCTCCTCTCCACAAGTCACAACTAGGAGATATACTTAAATCCACCACAAGGCAAGAGATTCTTCAACAAAAAATCGAGAAATTTGAATTGTTGGAGGAAGAAATAAAGATAATTGAGGAGGAATTTATTGAGGTAGAAATAGACCCATCTCTACCTCCCACACAATATATGAAGCTTCTATTGGAGTCTTTCAAAGCTCACTCATATTATTTGGAGAAGTAGGTAGAGTAGAAGGTGATTGAACAACTAAACATAAAAATAATGGGTGATGTCTCTGAGAGATTTGCTAAGGAACATAATAAATTACAAGAGAATATGAAAATAATTCACAAATTCTTAGAGGATGCTAAGGTGTTATATCAATTTTGTTTGAAATGGCCAACAACTAAAAATAATATAAAGGATCAAATTGACTTTATTTATCCACAAATAACTCAAGGGCACAATATATATGATTTGGTGAAGGAAAAATATTGTGCTACAAGGGCACAAATAGAAATTCTCACTCCCAACTAAAGTAGCTTCTAGACCAAAGAGAACAAATCAAAGGATAAATTGGTCAGCTAAGGGGGGAGTTGTGAGTCTAAAGTTAGCATCCTTGGGTGAAATTTTGACAAAAGTAGAATTTTTTTTTCAATAAGTAAAGGTGTCAGCTACTTTAGAAGAAGAAGAAGAGTTGTATATTCATCTTGAAAGCCAAATGCACATTTATTTTCTAGAAAGAAGCTATGGGACACAACTCTTTCCGAGTTAAAGGTAATTTATAAGAATGTTCTGCATTCTAAGTAGAATATTTGTTGAAGGTAAGGTAAATTTTGATGTTGTATAAAATGTGGAGAATAAGATAGGAATACAAAGTTTTATTCTTTACTTTCACAAGACACTATGCATATATTATCTATGTGAAATAAATAAAAATAGGTTATGTGAAAAGGGGAGGTTCACCAATTTGAAATGTGATATGGATTGACCTATTTTCCTTTATTTCATTAGGAAATGAGATCCACACAAAGAATTGACTTACAACCCTTAGGTGAGTCAACTCAATGAGGGAATATAGTGATTTCCTTATGATTAAGGATGGGTGTATCAACCTAAACAACACTTTGGTGAGAAAAAACTAAAAAGAGTAAACCACCACAATTATGCAAACTAACACTTGGATCTTCAATTTAAAATATAATAAAAATAAAAAATAGTAAAAATTTGGTAGATATGGGAAGATCTGAATATTGTGCACCTGTCATAAAAAGCTTGTTTCAGAAGGTTTCCATGGACTCATTCACCTATAAGTGAATGGACCTTTGTAGGGATTTTTAAAATTAGTTTTTGGGTCCTCTACTCCTATGTTCGCACTCTCGATTCCCCCATATTGCACTATCAAAAAGTTGGAAATAAATTTGGGATCTGAGTTTCTATGGCTTGAAAATAAAGGTGAAAACAAATGTAACTTTGCAAAATTTCTCTTTTGAGATCTTCAACTTTTAGTCAACCTATGAACCTGCACATACACAAGAGGGGAAAAAATTGTTTGTCTTTGGTGAATGTGGGTTTTCCTTGGTCAAACCCCATTTGGGTAATTAAATTTTGAATTGAAACAATGAAATATGAAAGGAATGATGAATGAATAATGCTATGTTTTGACTCACCAAACCCTTGAATAAACCTTTGGAGATTTAAAATCTTGATCTTTTTCTTGTATGAAATGGCTTCAATGGATGCGGATCTTGATGCTTGAAATATGACTTGAATGCTTGACTCGGATCTTGAAACCTACATCATAATGTTGGCTCCAAAAACATACATGATTCTTAATAAATTTGACATGATGCTTGAGATCTTGATTGCTGTTATATATGCTTGAAAAATCTACTCTTGAATTCTCTTGAGAATAAATTTTTCTCTTAGGATTAATCTTTCAAAAATCTAATTGAAAACCCCTAGTTGATTTGATGAAATAACCTTGTATTTATAGATATCTATCCTTAATTTCCCAAAAATTAAACGTTACAAACCGACATTGAAATTTGAATTTGGGATTATAAAAATAATAACAAAAACATGTTTTAAAAATGGGTTCAAAGGCTTAGGGAGGACCCATTCACCCATGGGTGAATGGGTCTCAAGTCCCTATTCCTAGAACACACATTGCTCAAGGTAATGTATTATGTGTTGGCATTAATTGTTGTCAGGTTTCCCCTTCCAAAAATATAATTTATTAGGCTTGCAAATGTAAAATAGGCCTTATTAAGGAATAATTAAGTCCAATTTAATTAAGGGGAACCAAAAAAAGTAAAAATGTAGAGTACATTTTTCTACACTACATTTAGCCTCCACTTTAGTGAGAGGATGACCTTACATCAAACTCACACTCAAGTAGATAAATATGTGTCAAGAGGGGTCCAAGTGTACAAATATTGATGGGGTAGGATGACAAGGATCAAGGAGGTGGCCAAGACACTAGGATTTAAGATCCCATGGAAAACCAACATAAGAACAAAGGGACAAACACAAGATGTATGATATGAAGCAACAAGACAAGATACACAAACATACAATTTTAAAGTTAATGTGAAGAGGAAAGAAAGATGGAATAGCAAGTTGTATTATGCCACATCCATCAAATACACTCATAAGGATGTAAAATCACTTATGAAACACATGGCTCCATAGGAAAGAAAGTTGTGTTATGCTTTGTGGCCGTGAAAAATACGCTCACAAGGGCTAGTGCAGTCTGATATACACTAGGTGAGCCCCCAAGAAAGTGATACACATACACATGGTCAGTATGCACCCGCACAAAAAAACAAGTGGTTGATGGGAAAGTTATTCCAGGTCTACAAGCTCCCATGTATCAACTATACCAAAGTTATGTTGAAAATTAAGGTAAATTTGTAGCTTAAAACTTGTAAAACTATGAGACTGTAGATCTAATTAAGTATTCTTTGTCACAATTATTTGTGCATGATTAATCTGTTTAGATCAATTATTTGTATAGGCTTATTCTCTTTAGATCAATTTTACCAATTGTAGAAAGAGACAAAAGATTGTAGAATAATGAAACAAGAAGATAGAAGTGACACAACATATACGTGTAGAAACCCTTTTGGGAAAAAAATCTCATCAAACTCTCATACACTTGCTGCAATAAATAGACAATTATGAGCATGTAAACTCACAAGAGTTGTACAAATACAAGAGCATAAATATCCTCACAAAAATCTACACCTATATTGGGAAAGTAGAGTTCCATAATGTAATCTGAATTCAAACCAAAGTCTTCCTCAATTTAGGCACCCCAAGCTAAACACTTAATTGAACTTTGGTCAAGAAGATATCTTGAAAAATTCACCTCAATTTGGCACCCAATAATGGACCCACTTGACCAAGCCTTGTAAATATCTTCTCATGCAAAAGGTGTTAACTAAAATATGCCAGCTTGGGAACCCATGGTGGGCCCAAGTTAATCTTAGTTAATTGAAACATATCTCTCCACTAATTCATGCAAACATTATGCATGATTGATCATCCCCACTTAACTGAAAGTATCCAACCATTATCTGTCATACAACTGAAATAATTAGTCATGCAACTCAAGTCAACTAACACGCAACTCAAGTCAACTACATGCAACTCAAGTCAACTAGCATGCAACTCAAAAAAACTACATGCAACTAAAGATAACTGAACTATAAATAAACTAAACTGATAGTGCCACTCCACTCGTAAATATCAATCCCTATTTTGTAGGAACTAGACATGCATTATTGAAGTGTTATCAATCCTCCAAATAGTTAAATGAAGAAAGGTGGGTTCCACCTTCCATGTGGGCACGCCATGTGCTCCTATTTTTTAGGAACTCTTCTTGGATGCCCCCACACGTTCCTATTATTTAGGAATAATTACAGCTATAAATTTACATGTTCATTTCATTCGAATTTAATCTCTTTCTAATCCTAGTGTTGGGGAACACTTTCCAAGGACTTAGCATATACATGAAATATGTTTAGGATTGTAATTAAATGGAATCCTATTCCCAACAAGTTATATCTCCTCATAACTTTGATAAGGTGCCATAGAAGTGGTCACAAGGCTAGCAAGTTGTATTATGCTAGGCACTCATGAAAAAGGTTGTACATGCAATGAAAAAGGATATTCAAAGAGATTTTTCTTATTCATAAAAGTTCTCACCTTAGGGAACATCATGCCTAATCTCTCCAAGAGAGGACTAGTCGAGGATAAATTATTGACAACTTAGGGAATGTAATCTGTAACATCACCACTAAGCAGAATGCCATATGCCAATAAAGGTTGCAATCTTTAAGGAAGTCAAAGCCAATGTCACCAAGAAGAAGAAACATCGCATAAATTGAGAAGACCACACTTTGAATAAAAAGTTCATACTTCCTAGGAGATGTATGCTATCATCACTAAGAAGGGAACATGAAAACAATGAACGGGGGACCCATATGTTGCCCACTTAAAATGTCAACATACTTTATGTGTTGACATTTTAAATAGAAAGAGAGCATGAGAGGATCCTTGGAAAGAATGCACACCTTCAAAAAATCTCTATCCTTACACCCCCAAATCATAGAGACAAAGATGACCACCAAGAACTATCATGTTTCTGCCAAGAGAGATATGGTTGCACCGAAAATTGTACCACCATGAATGGCAATGAGCAAGACAAATAAAGCTACCAATTCCACATAGTGATGAGCAACATGATAAGATGAAAATTAGTATCAATTAGAGGAAAGAGGTGCATCGACACAAGGAAGAGCACCAAAATCCTTAAGATGTTGAATTTTATAACACAAAGCCTTGCATTCGTTAGTAGAATGACCATGAACTCTATGATATGCACAAAATGAATTATTGTTGTAATATTTATTTCATGTTCTTGGAGGGAGAGTAATCAAGAAAGATTTGAGAAGCCTCAACAAGATACTCTCTTGATCAATAGAATGTGTTCTTTATTTTTTGACAAAGATATCTCTTGCTTAGTACAAGGTGTCACACATACACAAGACTCTTTAGATTGTGAGATTTTGTGTTCTCCCTTAAAGGATGGTATAAAATGTAATGAAACCAAATCACTAATAATACATGTGGTTGAATATGTCCTAGGATTATTTTGTGTGATGACATTTATATTAAGAAAATATTTCTTTGATTCTTTCATTTCTTTTGAGGGACAATAACCAAGACCACTAGTTGTTTCAATTAACTCAGCATGCACCAAGGTTAAAGTTGTCTTAGAAGAATCTTTTGTAATAGTGTTGGTATTGAGTGAAGGCTTTTACTATTCTTTTGTTTCTTTTGAGGGACAATAACCAATACCACTAGTTGTTTCTTATGTGTTAGGCTCTATAGGGACATGGATGCCTTGTTCTCTAGCACCACGTCCTTTTCCATTTTAACCAAGTTGTTTAAAAATCTCATAACCTTGTCTATAAAGATTTTCCATCGCTTTTGGATTTGGTGGCTTCTCATGATCATACTCTTCACATGTGGACATATAACTTGTGTTTTCCTCTTCTTTTCTAAAGGTTATGGATTCACATGTTTTTGATGATTCAACTTTTGTTGATATTATGCTTGTTTCTTTCTCTTTTCCTAGTTTGTGTGTAATCATGTATTCTCCCATGAATGTAGGTGTGAAATCCAATGAACCCCAATCATCATCCAGTAGCTTTATAAATCTTTCAATATTATTCTCTTTTTCTTCCTCTTGCATGGGTTCTACTTTTGAATTTGGTATCAATGTTTTTGAAGGACTTTCCCTATCTTTCTCAGTGTGTAAACAACTTTATGGGTGAGGGTCATCCTTGATTGTATAAACCTTTTTTCTATAGACACACTTCATTACACGATGAAGAGTTGAAGGAACTACATGCATTTCATGAATCGATGGTCTTCCCAAAAGATTATATGACATATCTTGGGGCATAACATGGATAGGAGTTTGCAATGTGGCCTTTCCAACTTTTATAGGTAATGTGATCACACCAAATGGTTTTTCTCCTACATTATCAACCCATGAATGGAAAAATAATCAAGTTCAATCTTGTTCTTATCCATTCCAAGATTATCCAAAAGGTTTATGCTACACATGTTAAGGGCTGAGCCATTGTCGAAAAGGGTTCAATTTATCCCACACCCATTAATGACAACCACTATCATGAAAGCTTCATTTTTTTTGCACTTCCAAAGGAAGTAGCTCATGTTGGTGAAAAGAAATGTCTATATTAACTAAACTAATTCCTAGAATTAAGGCTTCTACATCATTTGGATTTGCACTAGGAGGAACCATAACTTGTTGCAAGGCATTTTGGAGCATGTTATGATAATTAGGTTATGCTTGAATAAGATCCCAAAAACAAAATCTTAGCATGACTATTTTAGATTTGTTCCACAATATCGTACTCATTTCCATTATGCAAAGGAAAATAAGGAGCACTAGGAAAAATAGGTTGAGGCAATGGTAATGAAGTGGGAATGGTTTTTTGTTTCCTATTGTTCCTTGTATTATATGTGTGAGCAATGGTAGTGTAACTCAATTGTTGCAAAACATTGTTACTATCAAGTTGCCTTGTAAAATTAAAGATATATCTTGGGGATAATGGTTTCTTTTTAGGTGGTCCTATGATAATCATGGCTGTTTTCTGAACTTGAGATTGATATGAGGGTGGGTAGATGGTAAAAAGTGGCTTAGGATATGACTTAGGAGGTCCAATAATTAAAGGACTTGTAGGAGGACTCAAGGGATATCTAATGTTCATAACCTCAAAAGACTTATCCTTATTTTGATGATATTTTAGCGAAGGAGAGTATAATGTTACCTCATCATCCTCATCTAATGAAGCCACATTACTTTTTTTTGAAAGACATGTGTCAATGTTTTCATTTTATTGCACCATGATATCTTCCCTAATAGGATAGTTTTTAGGAGAGGAGAAAACAAGATGTTCATCAAATTCCACATGGTTAGATTTTGTAAGTTAACTTTATCACAAGTAGGGGAGGCATCAATAAAAGAACTATGATTTTATTTCTTATCAATTATTATATCCTTTTTTTCAATTATATCTTCCAAAGGGGAGAAGCATTAGGATAGGGAGAAACAAGACTCTCATGACTCTCGATGAGTGGATCTTCTAACACCAAAATATATTCTTCAAAAATAGGAGAGGTATTGGGAGAAGAACGAATGTGATTTTCATAGTTATCTATGATTACATCCCCTTGTCCTATAATGTCTTCCCAAGTAGGAGAGGTAGTGAAAGAGAAATAAATAGGATTTTCATGGCTCTCAATCATTGGATATCCTAACACCAAAATATCCTCTTCACGAATAGGAGAGATTTTGGTAGGAGAACAATTGTGATTGTTATGATTTTCCATGATTTCATCCTCTTTCAATAAATCATTCTCACAAGTGGGAGAGATGTTGGGAGATGAATGGAGACTACGTAAAGTGATGTTAAGAAATGTGCCAATGATCTCATCTTCTTGTGTTATAATATCTTCCCAAGTGGGAGAAGTAGATGGAGAGGGACAAACAATAATTTCATGGTTCTGAATGATTGTATCTTCTTTCACCAAGATACCTTCATCACCAACAAGAGAAGTATTGGGAGAAATTTTTTTATGGTTTTCATGATTATCCATGGTTTTATCCTTTTGTATCATATCATCCTCACAAATGGGAGAGATATTAGGGGTTGAGTGAAGGATAGGCAAGGTGATATTGAGAAATGTGTCAATGGTTTGGTTCTTTTGCACTAAGATATTCTCATAACTAGGAAAGATGGTAGGAGGATGGGTAACATGTTTCTTAGTGATCTCATTTATTTTCTCTAAATTGTACTCATAAGAGGGGATGTTGTAATTATACAATACATTCTTAATCATGTCAAAACCACATATTTGAAAAGAAAACATGAAACATAATCTATCCAACTTATGAAATGCTTTAGAATGTAACACTTGTCCTATAGGATTGATAATTTTGAATATTCAAATGCTATAGAATATTTATGGGTTTGCAACAAATGAGACAAAATAACACCTTCTCTTGCACGTATACTAATTATTTTCTTAGAGTTTCAAAATATAGTTTGAACAACAAAAATAGGAAGCTAAAACATAGATTTAAATGCACTTAGAAATTGGTCAAAATGTATGTACAAGGACTCATTCACCCCTGGGCGAATGGGTCCTTGATTAGGGTTTTAAAAATTTCAAATTTCAAATTTTGGGCTTCTGTATGTTTGAAACATAGAAAAAGTGTGCAGGTTCACCAAACAGAGGGTTTTATACTAAATTCAGAAAATGAGATCCTCCAAGATAGAATTAACTTTCAACCCTTAGGTGAGTCCATTCTATGGAAGATCTAGAAATTTCCTCTATGTGTGTGTGGAAGGGGTAAAAGTTAAAAACACAATTTTGGGAGATGAAAATAAAATAGAAAATGACCTCAAATCTATAACCTGAGACCTAATTAATGATGATGAATCCTAGATCTAATAGAAATAGTCAATTTTGTATTTTTTGGATGAGTGGAATACACTTAAAACTTGACTCAAAAGTTGGTTCCTAAGTGTCCTAAAATGGTGAATGGGTTCTGCTATAGCTTTTTGAACTAAATTTTCAGGAGCCTCTGAAGACAGATCTAAGATGCAATTTACCAATGGTTTCACTCAAAAATGACATAAAATAAATATGAGATCTCCAATATTGCACTTTGGAGATCTCCAATATTCAATTTTCCATCAACCTAAAACCTACAAAACACACAAGAGAGAAAAAAATTGTTTTTGATGCATGGGGTTTTTCCTTGGTCAAACCCCATTTTGGTAATTAAACCTTGATTTGAAACAAAAAATGAAAGTAATGATGAATGAACAATGCAATTTTGCAACTCACCAAACCCTTGAATAAACCCTTGGAAATCTAAAATTTTGATGTTGATCTTGTATGAAATGGCTTCAATGGATGTGGATCTTGATACTTGAAATATGACTTGAATGCTTGGATTGATCTTTGAAACCTACATCACAATGTTAGCTCCAAAAACATGCATGATTCTTTATAAATTTGACATGATGCTTGAGATATTGAATGTTGTAACAAATTATTGATAAATCTACTCTTGAATGCCCCTGACAATAATATTTTCTCTTGTGAAATCTCTCTTGAAAAATCTCTAGTTGATTTGATAAAATAACCTTGTATTTATAGGTATGTGTCCTTAATTTCTTGAAAATTAAACATTACAAGCTGACATTAAAATTTGAATTCAGGGACCTTAAAATACCGCCAAAAACATATTTTAAGTTTGGGTTCAAAGGCCTATGGATGACCCATTCACCCATGGGTGAATGTGTCCCAATCCCCTATTCCTAGAACACACATTTCTCAAGGTAAAGTATTATTTATTGGCATTAATTATTGTCAGGTTTTCCCTTCAAAAAATGTAATTTATTAGGATTGCAGATGTAAAATAGGGCTTATTAAGGAATAATTAAGTTCAATTTAATTGAGGGGCCCAAAAAATGTGTGAAAATGTAAAGGAGTACATTTTTCTACACTAGATTTAGCCCCCACTTTAGTGAGAGGACGACTTTGCATCAAACTCACACTAAAGTAGACAATCAAGAGAGGTCTAATTGTACAAGTGTTGGAAAGGTAAGAAAAAAAAAGGTTAAGGAGGGTGATCAAGACCCCAAGATCTAATATCTCACAACAAACCAACAAAGTCACAAAGAGACAAATACCTTTGTTAGATATGCAACAACAATGACAAGATACTCAATCATACAATGTCAAAGGCTAAAATAAAGAAAAAGGAAAAGGAAAAGGGGTGGATCAAGCCTCAAATATTTGTACAACTCAATTTGGATCAAGCCTTATCTGTTTATCCAAAAAAATATTTACAATTGAAACACATTGTCCACTATGCAAACAAACAATGCACGCTCACATGAGCTAGTGAAATTAGTTGTACACTAGGTGAGCCCCCAGAAAGTGGCTAAGTGAGAAATTCATGCCAGGTCTATAGGTTCTCATCATACAATGAGAAATTCATGCTAGGTATACAAGCTCCCATTGTAGTAACCATACCGAAGTTATACATCTTGATAACTTTGATAAGGTGCCACACAATATGAACTTCAAAATTCATAAGGCTAGCAAGTTGTGTTATGCTAAGAACTTATGAAAAAAATGCAAATAGGATATTCAAAGGGGTTTTTCTTAGTTCATGTAAGGTCTCCTCTTAGTGAATATAATTTCTAATTTCTCCAATAGAAGACAAGTCGAGGAAAAACGATTTGCAACTTAGGGAATGCACTCTGTAGCATCACCACTAAGAGGAATGACATATGGAAAGAAAGGTCACAATCTTGAAAGATATCAAACCCAATGACACTACCAAGAACACACATCAAGTGAATTGAGAATACCACACTTTGAATAAAAAGTTCATAATTCCTAGGAGATGTATAGTATCATCACTAAGAAGGGAACATGCAAATGATGAACGAAGGACAATATGCCCCCACTTAAAATGTCAAAATACTTGCTATGTTGGTATTTTAAGTAGAGAGAAAGGAAGAGGTGATCCTTGAAAATAATTCACACCTCAAAAAACTAGTTATCCTTTCCCCCAATCATAGAGAAAAATACAACTACCAATCTAACTATCATGTTGCTTCCAAGAGAGATATGGTTCCGACAAAAATTGTACCACCATGAATAGAAATGAGCAAGACACATCAAGATACCAATTCCACATAGTGATGAGCAACATGACAGGATGAAAATCAGTGTCAATTAGAGGAAATAGGTGTATCAACACAAGGAAGAGCACCAAAATCCTTAAAATGTTGAATTTTATCACTCAAAGCCTTACATTCATTAGTAGAATGACCATGAATTCAACGATATGCACAAAATGAAATCTTATTATTAAATTTATTGCATGTTCTTGGAGGGAGAGTAATCAAGCAAGCTTTGAGAAGCCTCAACAACATACTCTCTTGATCAATAGAAGATGTTCCTTTATTTTTTGACAAAGATATCTCTTGCTTAGTACAAGATGTCATAATTAGATTGTGAGATTTTTTACTCAAGGTTAAAGTTGTCTTAGAAGAATATTTTGTAATAGTGTTGGTATTGAGTGAAGGATTTTTTGATGCCTTTATTTCTTTTAAGGGACAATACCAAATACCACTAGTTATTTATTGTGTGTTAGGATTTATAGGGACATGTATACCTTATTCTCTAGCACCACATTCTTTTCCACTATAACAAAGTTGTTTCAAAATTTTATAACCTCCTCCATAAAGCTTTTCCATTTCTTTTGGATTCGGTGGTTGTTCATAATCAACTTCATCAATTTTTTTGGTGTAATTTCTTTCTTCTTCTAAAGTGGTTGAAATGGATTCTTTCAAAGGTTCTTCCAAATTTTGTGTTGTCATTATTGTTGTTTCTCTTTTCTTTTCAAACTCTTTTGTTATGATCTTGTATTCTGCCATGAATGTGGGTGTAAAATCGAAGGAACCCCAATCATCTTCCAATAACTTTGTGAATTTTTCAATATTGTTCTCTTTTTGTTCCTCTTGTGTGGGTTCTAATTTTGTATTTGGTGTCAATTTTATCAAAGTACTTTCCTTGTCTTTTTCAATGTGAAAACTTTCTAGTGCAGGGTCAACTTATATTGTATATAATTTGTTGTTGTAGAAATACTTCATTATATGATGAAGGTTTGAAGGTGTTGCATGCATTTCATGAGTCCACGGGCTTCCCAAAAGAAGATTATATGGTAGTTCTTGAGGCATAACATGGAAACGAGTTTGCAATGTAGCCTTTCCAACTATAATAGGTAATGAGATCACACCAAGTGGTTGTTTTCCTACATTATCAAATCCACAAATAGATAAAAGAGTTTGGTTGTATTTGGCTTTTGTCTACTCCAAGCCTATCCAAATTAAGGTTTATGCTACACACATTAAGGGTTGAGAAATTTTCAACAAGGGGTCTCTTTATTCCACACTTATTAATGATAGCTAGTATCATGAGAGCTTCATTTTATTTTGCACTTCCAAAGGAGGTAATTCACTTTGGTGAAAAAAATGTTTGAATTCATTCCTTGAATTAGGGTTGCTATCTCATTTAGGTTTGTACAAGGAGGAATCAAAATTTTTTGTAAATACATTTGGAATATATTATGGTAATAAGGTGAGGCTTGAATAAGATCCCATAAGAATATCTTAGCAAGAGTGTTTTTGAGTTGTTCTACAAGATCATACTCCTTTTGACTACACTGCAAGATATTAGGTTCAGGTGGGAGATATGGTTGAGGCAATGGAAGGGATGTTGGATTTTCCTTGGTTGTTTATTGTTTCTAGTGTTATATGTATGAGCAACAGTATTGTAACTCAGTTACTACAAAACATTGTGTTGATGTAGTCTTATGATAATCACAGGTTCATTTTGGACCTGATGTTGGTGTGAGGGTGGGTAGATGGTAAGAAGTAGCTTAGGAGATGACTTATGAGGTCCAATAATTAGGGGACTTGTAAGAGGACTCAAGGGATATCTAATGTTCATAACCTCAAAATATTTATCCTTTTTTTGATGATCTTTTTTAAGGAAAGTCTAATGTCACCTCATCATCTATATCTAAGGAAGCTGCATTACTATTGTTTGAAAGAAATGTACCAACTCTAGCATCCTCTTGTGCCATGATTGTTTCCCTAGTAGGATAGATTTTAGGAGAGGAGAAAAAAATATTTTCATGACATTGAATGGTTGGATCTTTTAAGATAAATTTATCATGAGTAATGGAGGCATGTAGAGAAGAATTATCTTTCTTATCAATGATTGTATCCTTTTGTTCCACCATACCTTCCCAAGTTAGAGAGACATTTGGAGAGGGAGAAACATGATTCTCATGACTTTCAATAAGAAATTCTTCAAATACCAAAATATCTTCTTCACAAGTAGGAGATATATTAGGAGAAGAAAAAATATAATTGTCATGGTTATCTATGATTATATCCCCTTGTCCAATAATGTCTTCCCAAGTAGGAGAGGCAGAGGAACTAAAACAAATAGGATCATCATGGCTAGATCAATGATTGGATCTTCTAACACCAACATACCCTCCTCACAAATAGGAGAAATAATGTGATTGTCATTATTTCCCTCAATTTCATCCTCTTTCACTAAAACATTCTCACAAGTGAGAGAGATATTAGGGGATGGGTGAAGGATAGGCAATGTGATATTAAGGTATGTGTCAATTTCATTGTCTTGCACTAAGAGATTCTCATAACTAGGGAATATGTTGGAATACTGACTAACATGCGTTTTTATGATCTTTTTCTTTGCATACTTGGAAAGGAAAGATACTAACATTGTGTGCCCAAAAATGAAAAGTACTTTTATCCAACTTATGCAATGCTTCAGGAATGTAAACATTGTGTACCCAAAAATGAAAAGTAATTTTATCCAACTTATGCAACACTTCAAGAATGTAAACATTATGTATCCAAAAATGAAAAGTACTTTTATCCTACTTGTGCAATGCTTCAAGAATGTAAACATTGTTTACCCAAAAATGAAAAGTACTTTTATCCAACTTATGCAATGCTTCAAGAATGTAAACAATGTGTAACCAAAAATGAAAAGTACTTTTATCCAATTTATGCAATGCTTCAAGAATGTAAACATTTTTGATGAAATGCAATAATTTTTTTTTTATGAGTTTGCAAAAAATAAGGAAGAATAACACCTTTTCTTGCCCATATACTAACTGTTTTTCAGAATTTCAAAATATAGTTTGAACAACGGAAATAGGATTCCAAAATAGAGATTTAGATGGACCCATAAATTGGTCAAAATGTATGTATTGGGAATCATTTTCCCATGTGTGAATGGGTCCTTTCTCGGGGTTTTTTAAAATGAAAAATGTAAATTCTGGGCTGTTTTGTGTGTCCTTTGTTCTAGGTTGCAAACTGGTACTTACAGTTTCAAAATTCTAGAAAATTAGAGTTAAATGCAAGTGTAAAATGATGCTAAATGACAACCAAAATGACCTATTTTAAAATTCAATTTTGATCCAACTTTTTGATTTATGTGACTGAAAGTATATTATTATGTAAATACTATGCAAAATCAATCTAACATTATGCAATTTTTGTTGAATTTTTAGATTTAAAATGAGTGCAAATGAAAGTTTACAACTAAAATGCAAGGAAATTTTAAGCCAAATTTAGAAACCCTAAATGTAATGAATTAATTCAAATCCTAGATCTAGGGTTTGAATGCAATCTAAATTAGGAATTATAATGTTCAAAATGCCAGGTTCACCATAATGAAACATAGAAAAAATGTGTAGATTCACAAAACATAGGGTTTTATACTAAATTTGGAATGTTTCACCAAACTTACTATAAATAGAAAGGGTAAAATGGGGTATGATAAACCTGACTTCTTTTATTTCATCCAGGAAATGAGATCCTCCAAGATAGAACTAACTTTCAACCCTTAGGTGAGTCCATTCTATGGAAGATCTAGCAATTTCTTTTGTGTGTGTGTGGATAGGGGGTAAATTTCAAAAATCACTTTTAGGAGATGAAAATAAAATATAAAATGACCTCAAAACTATAACCTAAGACCTGATTCATGTAGATGAAGCCTAGATCTAGTAGAAATAGTTAATTTTGTATTTTTGGATGAGTGGAAGACACTTAAAACTTGCCTTAAAAGTTGGTAGCTAAGTGTCTTGAAATGGAAAATGGGTCCTGAGATAGCTTTTTGAACTAAATTTTCAGGAGCCTCTAAAGAGAGATCTGAGATGCAATTTCCCACTGGTTTCACTAAAAAATGATGGAAAATAAATTCAAGATATGATTTTTCATGATCTTGACAACTTTTCTTGCAAATTTTTCAATTTTGCACTTTGAAGATCTCCAATCTCCAATTTTCCTTCAACCTAAGACCTACAAAACACACAAAAGGGAATCTTTTTTTTTTTTTTGGTGAATGGGGGTTTTCCTTGGTCAAACCCCGTTTTGGTAATTAAACCTTGAATTGAAACAAAACATGAAAGGAATGATGAACGAATAATGCATGTTGTAACTCACAAAACCTTGAATAAACCATTAGAAACCTAAAAGGTTGGTGTTGATCTTGCATGAAATTCCTTCAATGGATGTGGATCTTGATACTTGAGATATGACTTGAAGGCTTGACTTGATCTTTGAAACCCACATCACAATGTTAGCTCCAAAAATATGCATGATGCTTGATTACTTTGACATGGTGCTTGAGATATTGATTGCTGAAAAAAATTCTTGATAAGTCTGCTCTTGAATGCTTTTGAAAATAATATTTTCTCTTGTGAAATATCTCTTGAAAATTCTCTAGTTGATTTTATAAAATAACCTTGTATTTATACGTATGTATCCTTAATTTCCCAAAAATTAAACATTACAAGCCGACATTGAAATTTGAATTTGGGGACCTTAAAATAATGCCAACAACATATTTTAAATTTGGGCTCAAAGGCCTAGGGAGGACCCATTCACCCATGGCCGAATGGGTCTCAAGTCTGTATTCCTAGAACACACATTGCTCAAGGTAAAGTATTATGTATTAGCATTAACTATTATTAGGTTTCCCCTTCGGAAATTGTAATTTATTAGGCTTGTAGATGTAAAATAGGCCTTATTAAGGCAGAATTAAGTCCAATTTAAATGAGGGGCCCAAACGAAGTGTGAAAATATAAAGGAGTACATTTTTCTACACTAAATGTGATTTCTATTTCTGGTCGGAAATAGAGATTTTTATAATAGGTTTTTCCATATTAGGGTGTCTAAATGCAAGTGAAAATAAGGTCAAATGATGGACAATATTACTATTTTGAGAATTCAATTTGAACCTAAATATAAACCTATATGAAAGAATGATCTTGATGTAAGTACAATGCAAGATTAATGTAAACCTAATGCAATTTGTTTGATTTGTTTATGAATTTAAGTGATGCAAACATGCAAAATTAAACCCTAAATGAAATTTTCACTAATGGAAGTTTAAATAACCCTAAATTTAATGCAACTAATGAAAATCTAATGAAAACTTAGTGCAAAACCTAGATCTAGGGCTGAAATAGACTCTAATTTTTGGATTTTATTTAACAAAGTTAGGTTCACCAAAATGAAATGTAGAAAAAATAGCACATGAAAAATATGGAAATGGATAAAATGGGGGTGATAAACCTATCTTCCTATTTATTTCATTAGTAAAATAGATCCCCACAAAGAATTGACTTACAACCCTTAGGCAAGTCAACTCAATAGAAGAATTTGTTAGTTTCCTTATGGGGGGTATTAGCCTAAACAACACTTTTGGGAGAAAAACCAGAAATATTAAATCACCAAAATTATGCAAGCTAACACTTGGATATTTAATTTAAAGCATAATATAGATAGAAAAAATAAAGCTCCAACATATCTTTAAAGATCTAAATATTTTGCACCTATCATAACAATCTTGTTTTGAGAGGCTTTCAGGGACTCATTCATCTATACAAAAATGGGTCTTTGTAGGGATTTTTGAAATCACTTTTTGGGTTCTTTGATCCTATGTTTGCACTCTTGATTCCCCTAGATCCCACTATCATATTTCTGGAAATAAATTTGGGGTCTGATTTTTATTTACATTTTCAAGATATCAATATGAGGCTTCAAGGATACATATTTTCAAACACAACTTGCTCTCTTCCATTACTTATTTTTGAACAATATATGAATAATTCATCCTTAAACTTGTACTAATGCAAATAGAATTTTATGAAATAATGGTTTACATGCTAATGATCTTAGACTTTCTCTCCACCCTATTGTAAATGGCATCATGAAGCCTCTTAGGGCTCTAGCCATTCCCCTAAGCAAGGAGAAACCACACTAGACTCAATTTACTTTAAACCCTCAACATTATTTCTCAAATAAATATACTACTCACATAATTTGATATATCATTCCCTTATTTAGATTAATCTAAAAATAAAGGCATGTGCAATGAAATAAGTTTTTAAAATGAAACTAACTAAATCAATAACAAGGGAAGAGGAAGACTTATCTCTCTACATGGTTTGCAGGCCCAAGCCTTCTCTTCATTCCAAAGCCAACCCCTTGAATATCCTTCTCAAAATGCAAGTCTACTCCAAAGACTCTCAAACCTCCAAAAATGAAAAATATTGAATGATAGAATTTGAAACTCCCTATAACATGAAGAATATAAAGGATTTGAATGCTAGGATCCCTAAAGTGAGGGAGTGAGACTTGTCACTCTCTCATTCATTCCTCAAACACATGTACCCACAAGTCCTCGCACATGTGTGAGACTTTTGGTGAGATGAGGAATGTACTATGACACTCTACCCAACATCCCTTAGAAGGTGGCTTCACACATGTGAAATCCTTGATGCTCTTATCAAGTTCATTAATGAAATTTAGGGAGTGGGGTGGGAGAATGAGAATTCAGTTCTCCCAACTCCCAATGATTCAAATTCGTAACACTCCTTCAAGTGGACTTTTGAAGGGTCATATCATGTCCCAAGGACAAAGTCACATTTCCAAGAATTCCCCTTCCATAGGCATAGGCCCTAGGGGTATATTTTTGCACTAATATCAATAAAATTGACTAAACGACACCCTTTAAAGACCAATCTAAAATTCAAAACTCAATTAAATATTTCAAAACCCTAATTGCACTACACCTTTAATCACATGACTTCATTAAATAAGACTCCACAAAGCATGTTACCATAACTAACATCATTAAAAACCTAAAATCCATTACACTATACACAAACCCTAATTACTTCCTAAGTCATAGGGTCAAAAATTAAAACTTCAAAAATAAATATTTAACTTGGGTTTAGATGGTTCTCCTTTTCCCCTTTTGACTTCTCTCACGTATATTTTTTCCAATACATGTTTGGTTAGAAATATAATAATTACCTACTCAAAATATTAACAAGATCAAACTCAATAGTTAGTGAATCATATACATATATATATATTCATTTCCTTTCTCTATGAAAGATGGAAATTTTGAGCATGCATATAATAACAATAAGAGGATAACTTTAACTAAATCATTTATTTGCACAACTAAATTTACCCTTGGAAACTTTTTCATCTAATAACATTCATTATTCAACTTGATATCTAATATATACAATTTTACTTATTAACCTACCTTAGGTATACTTTTCATTAATAGTAGTTGTTTTAATTTATCTCAATCATGCTTGGCTAGTGATCCTTTTGAAACTTCTTTACAATATTCAAATTCTTGCTTCATTCCTAACTATTACCATTTTCCAAGTAACATGAAATATATTAGCAAGTCACTCGAACCAATGTTAGCTACATGTCATTTATTATCTCATATCTATTTAAATGTATTCTTCAATGCTACTTGTACACAAATCTGAATCTTATGTGCTCACATACATTTTTAATAGTTTGCCAACTCACCTTTAATACAAAACCTTTGTCACCATAATTATTTAAGCATGAAATTAGGTTGAATCATCAATTTATTGACCAAAATAGTATAATTGAACTTATAAAGGTGTCACACAATTTGTAGATGGTGTTGGGCCTCACATCTCCCTCTCCTTAGATTATAATTCCTCTCAGAAGTCGTTAAGGTTTGGAATCTTAATTCCATATCTATAAACCCACACAACATGTTAAATATACTAATTATCTTACCTTCTTGAAGAAAGGCACAACACATTAAACTATTAGTACTTTCATAGGGACATCACTTCTGAAATCCAAACATCAAAATACTTATTATAAAATTTATTACAATAAAACATTTATCCATTATTGTCTCAATACCACAACAATTATTATCCATCCATGTAGTTATAAATTATTAACCATGTAACTATCTCGAATAAAATATGCATCAACAAATGTCCAAAAACATTAAAATCATTAGGTAACCTTAAAGGTTCCTTTTGAACCATAAACATCTCTTATAATGTAAGAAAATATTTTTGTTCCAATGCAAAATTATGTTTCAAGGAATAGTACCCCAAATTTATCTGATACTATCTTTCTCTTATAGTTATCATATATACCACATCTCTTTCATTTAAAACTGAAAAATACCTCTCAATAGTTAAACATAATTCACAACAGAAGGCTCACATAATAGGGTTTACAAGGATGGAGATTCTTGGATACCATAGCCATTAGGAAAGATGGTCTCGAGACCCTTCTCTAAGGACCCCTCCATACATTTCCTAGTACCTTCCACTTGTTTGTTTAAGGGGGTTAATCTCCAAAAGGAAGGTACAACAATAACAATCATAGAACTAGGGAAAGAATGGATTTACGACTGTCCCATTTTGTTCCTATTTGCAACCCCTTTTAGATAATTCTCCAATGCATCTACTCCCCTATACGACCTACAAAGGAACCCCTTAGGATATGGTAGTTTTACAAATGTCACATTACACCACACTCGTTAGTTTTTCACAATCAACAAGAAGGCCTCAAACCAAGTAATATAATATCGTAAACCAAAGTTATAATAAAAGTCTTGTAAAAAGGGAAAAATTATGAATTCAAGAGAAAAAATAAAATAAAGATCAAGTGTTGCTACATTGCAACATTCCAATCCTAATTAAAAAATGAAATTAAATAAGTCCTCGAGGCAATTGGACTATGATGAGCTTCAAATGGCTAAATATCTTCAAGAAAAGAAATATAAAATTTCATACTGCTAACGCATAATAAAATAGAACATTAGTTAAGAAATTAGCAATGATTCAATATTTTAACAATAAAATTTACATGTTATGAGCACCATGTGACTTTTATAAATCTTCCGAAGGGGAGGAGGGGAATGGTGGTCCTCTAACCACATAAGTATGATATCATGCAATAAAACGGTGGTCCCTAACCACATAAATATGATAGCGCATAATATCATGGTGGACTTATCCACATAGTATCAATGTATTGTATTCATAAGTGGAATCAAAATCCTAGCATTATGATCTATAGAATTCCATCCTCTACCCATGGGTTATAAATGTCAAGGATTAGATCTGCACTATGAACCAACAAGTGTGGCTCCAATATCTGGGAGTATTTTAGGGACCCATTCTTACGAAAACACATAGCTTTAATTGGAGATCTCCTTCCCTCTCATCCCTTATTTTACACCAATTGGATCTCAATACCGTAGAGGAGCCATACACTAGGGGTACATATTTAACATATGTACAAGACTTGCAAAAGGGAATACATCACATTTCATTTAATAGACACACTTCCACAATTAGCATGTTTACATAGTCTCACAACTAGCTAGCTTACACAAAGGCCATCATAAAGGGTACACATAGGGTATTGTACTTGACATCCACTCACCCTTATCCTAAGGAGGATACCTTATATATCATACTTGGAGTACAACACATTTCTTGGTTTCACTTCACATGTCATAAGACAATACATTATATGAAATTAACCATATTATATAGAACAAAATTAATGCACTTAAACACACTTTATTTTCTTTAAACAATATTCACTTTGCTTCTCAATCTTATAAATATCTACTCGCTTTTCATATGTAGAATAAATTGCTAGATGATGCACAATTGTAGCTTAGGTATATTACTCCATTTCCCCATAATTAGAAATACATGGTACACCACACTTCTAATCTTACTAAGTTGGTGTTTGAGATAACCTATATGGTCAAGATTGGTTTCACACCATTCTTCCTCTTTCATTCAATTATGCTTGTTATGTTCATTGATATATCAATATGGGTAATTCCACTATAATTTTCATAACATGCTAAAGAATGTTTCCTACTTAATAAGGAAGATAGCAATTTGTTTTCATTTAAAACATTGCAATATGAGAAAAGAAGCACAATTCAACACATAAAACACTTGATAAATTTTGGAATAGAAAATTCTCACAAATCGTTAATATATTTTTACAAATATTGCATTTTTCTAAGGTTGAACCATTTAAACACATGTTATGATCATCATTGTTGCAATCACAGTTCCATCTAACTTCGTAATGATGCACAATGAGTACAAGTCTTGAAAGTTCTATATACCTTTAAGTTTTCTTCTTTACATTTGGGTGCATATTTTTTTCCCTCTAAGAGTAAGTATAGTCAATGGTATAGAATGTACAACATTAGTTGAGAGTCTTACTTGTCAGTTTTAATGTCTCTTTTTGATATTATTTAGTTCATGAATTACTTAATTCACTGTGCATCACACATATTTCATTACTCAATTTATAAATTCATGCAATTTATTATTCAATTCTTATGATATGTACACAACCTTGAAGGTTAACACCTAATTGAATATGTTATTTATTTAGGTATAAAACATGCATCATTTCTTATTTTGGCACCAAAAAGTCTTTAGTTCTTAGCTCATTTATAAGAGTGGTAGTAATATCATGTATTCTAGATAATATTTTAACTTCAAATACACATTTTGATACAATATCTTCACAAAGGTTCTATGTTTAATTAATAGAAGGAAATTATTTCTACAATATCTAAATCATTTTTCACCAATCTTAACTTAGTTGTATCTTTCAACACATTCTCACCTACTACTTGAACCATGTTCTTTCATTTGATATTTTAGTCTATAGATAAAACAACTCAAAGTTTTAGTAGTTGTTATAGTTCCATTAAATTCTCCAAGTCTCTATTTACTTGCAAAAATGTTAGAATAACTTAAGGTTTCACCAATTAATTTATGGTAAAATATGGTTTCGACCACTTTTCAATATTGGATTTATTATGCATTGCAAGGCTTCAATCCATACTTGATGCCATCATACATGAAATTTCTCCTACCAACCATATCGTGAATCTTTTGTTGCTTCACGAGATTAACCCTTATATTCTTATATGTAAATTGAAATCTTTGAGTAGTAGGATAAGGCCTAGAAATACCATGGTCTAAGGTGCACAATATAATAGTTCATGAGTGTATTAATAATAATTTATGAACAAGTCCTTATATTTATGTGAAAATACCTTCACCCTAAAGGTTTAGTTTTAAACTTTAATAATATTTTAAATCAAACTTTATGGGTGCTCAAATTGCACATAATACGTGATTCAAGCATTTTTTTGTTGTTCCATTCTTTTTGTTAATTTGATTTAATAAATTTAATGGTTCAAAGATCTAATCTTATTCAATCACAACCTTTAACACATTAATCCCTTTTGTGGTGCATTTTATTCTTTTCTTTTGACTTGTTAAATGTTTCCAAATATAGTTATGATGTTCCATCCTTTATTCGTACTAAGTTTTCTATAATAAAATATGTTGCTCCCAAAATAGCCATAACTTAAGAAAGTTACCATAATATTCTATTTAAGAATTATGGTCTTAAGAATTCAACAAAATAATGTTTCTTTAGTGATACACACCTTGATGACCTATACACTATTCATGCACTTTATAAAAAGACTATGCTTCAACAACTAATCTATACATTTTTAAGTCTTAAGAAAATTTAATGTCAAGAGACTAGATTAATGTCATAAACCTTTTTAACTAGAATAATATGTGACTCAATTAATTCACCTTATTTTCTTAAAGCAAGGGACCATGTTTAGATTGAGTTTCTTCAAAACGTTGTATGCCACTAATTAAATAATTGTTTGACCCATCTATAGAAGTCATTTCTTGATAATTTTAGTACCTTACAACCTTATTTGGTTTAGTCAATTACAAATAAGTTCTTATTTATAACACTATGTATGTCCATTAGATTTTTCCTTATCAACCTTTTTTTAACCAACACATGGTGGTTTTCACATTAATCCAAGCACACACAATACTTAATGCCCAATTTTTTCCTAGAGTTCCCTAGAGTTGCAACCTAGGGCTCTAATACCAAATGTCATCCCCAAATTTTTTATTTTTTGCTAAGAAAACCTGACTAATTTTTTTGTTAAATACATTAATTAATGTATAGTAGTCTCTAAGTGTTCAAGGTGCAACACCAAGCTTGATAATTTTTTTTTAATTATCACTTAGTTGTGATTTTTTTTTCCTTATCTTCTTGGTTACATCATCCTATACATTTAATTCACATGCCAAGGTAGGTTAAAATTCTCTCTATTGACCAATGTTATTCTCATCCCATCTATGCTTAATATACCTTGGAATAACCAACCTCTCTTACTTCAATACTTACATTATTTAGTTATACTACAAAGGAAGAAAAAATTAATTCATAATATTAATACAAATATTAACATCCATATTAGTGTAAATGTTAGATTCAAACTTCATATTAGTACTAATACTAAGACCCTTATTAATGGTTATCTTAATCCATGTATTAATATTATATTATCATTGACAACCATGTTAATATAAATGCTAACCCCAAATATTTTGTTTAAATGATGTTATTATTACTAACAACTTTTATTAATATTAAAATTAATATTTACTGCTCAAATAATATTACTAATAATATTATTGCTTGGTGCAATCATGGATGGAGGGTTCAGAAAGAATAATCCAAACCATGCAGCTTAGATTCAACACAACAAAAATAAGACAAGAAAGTATTTTGAAAATACTAATCTTTATTGAATTGGAAAACATGAAACATATTCCTCATAAGTGAATAATCAGGGCTCATAGGCCTATCACAAGGGAATTCAACATTACAACTTGCCAAAGGCCTTATTATAGTCCCTCAACAAGGAAAATCAGAAATATTGAATCCTAAGCTATCTCTAACATGATGAATAACTACTTAATTTCTTCCAAGTGATTACAATTGATCTTAAATATGATTCTCCAGCACAAACAAAGGTCTATGTCGGCCACAAGGGTTTGCAAAACCTAATGAATGATCAATGTGAAAGTCGGCCTCCAAATATGGAAGATAATCCTTCATCAAATGAAATGAATTATGAATCTCCAAGATAGATCCCATTGGACCCAAAATGTTTTTATGATTCCCCACTAAGCTCTACAAGCCTTAGAATAGGTCTACACTATGAAATCTAGACCAAGTTGGCCCCAAATGCTCTAATTGTGAATTATAATAAAATTCTGAGAGTGATAACTTTTGATAGACAAATGTAAATGATATAAAATCTAGATATGTTGTAGATGACTTCATGTAGATGCTATATCATGATTTGTGAGCTGAGAAACAACAATGTGGTGAAATTTGGAATGAAATTTTGAAACTGCTATAGACTAAAATGCAAGAAAAGAAATGTTTTTGGTTGATACAAGATTTCTTTACAACTAGAGATGCTCCTGCATTAGACCCTCGAGGTTGGAAGAAAAGTGATTCCCTCACTTTCTAAGGCTAAGAGGAAAACCAAAATGGTCACCTCAGCTTGAGAAATCCATGATAAATCCCCCATTGGTCTTCCTTTCCACTTCATGGGATATTCTTTGTACTGCTTGTTCCTAGTGCTCCTTTTGATTATGGTATCTAGAATTTGTTCAATCTCCTCAATTTCTTGATGTGGTAATTTATCCTTCAAATCTACTCTATTGTTATTGCTACTTGGCTATCCTTCATGATACTCATATATGTATGCAATATTGAAAATAGGTAGTATGTCCAATGTCTCTGGTAACTCTACTTCATATGCATTTTTCGTAATCAAATTTCCTTAGAATCTTACACAGTCCAAACTTCTTCACCTTCAACTTACTGTATGTTTCCATTGGAAATATTTCCTTCCTCAGATATACCATCACTTCATCTCCAACAATAAATTTATTATGTCTCATGTTCTCATCTACCTTCTCCTTGTACTTATTTTTCATGTCCTCCAAATGCTTTTAGACTTGATTATGCAATGTCTCCATGAATTCTGCAAACTCTTCTACTTCTACACACCTCTTGTTCTCCATATTGATGCCCTTAGCTATGTAACTCCTTTGGTATATACTCCGGTTACAATCTCAAATTGTGTCTTCCTTGTACTTTGATTTATTGAATTATTGTATGCAAATTCTACTTGCAGTAGAACTATATCCCAATTTATTGCTTTGTCTCCAACCAAACATCTCAACAAGTTACCTAAACTTTTTTTTACCACTTCTACTTGTCCATCTATCTGTGGGTGATATGTTGAACTCAACTTTAGGTATGTCTTCATATTCTTCCACATTGTTCTCCAAAACTATCCAATGAATTTGGTTTCCCTATCTCAAACTATATTCTTAGGCAATCCATGTAGTCTTACAATCTCCTCGAAAAATAGGTCAACAAAATGTACACCACCATTATTCTTCTTGCAAGGAATGAAATGTTGTATTTTAGAAAATCTATCCACTATTACCATTATAGAATCATAACCTCTGTGTTCTTGGTAATCCTAATATTAAATCCATACTTATATGTTTCCAGGGTCTCTACAGTATTATTAAAGTTGTGTGCAATCTACTATTTTGACTACTCCCTTTTGCTACTTGAAAAATCCTACAACTCTAAACATACTTCCTAACATCCTTATATATGTATAGCCAAAAATAGTGTTCACTTACCATATATAATGTCTTGTCCACTCCAAAATTTCCTACTAATCCTCCACTATTATTTTCTTTAATCAGATTCTCCCTCATTGAGCTCTTTGGAATACATAACTAACTTCCTTTGAACAACATATCTTCTTGAATGAAATAGTCCAACCATTGGTTTTAGTCTATCACTAATGGTTCCTTACATGCTCTCCATGCTTTAGAAAAATATTTAAAATCCTCATACACGTGCTTTAATTCTTCAAAACCCAATACTTCTATTCTCATCTTTGTCAACGAATTTCTTATCCTAATCAATGCATCTGCAATCTTGTTTGACTTTCCACTCCTATGATTCAACACAAATATATAATTGTAAGAATTCAACCCATATCATATGTCTCTAGTTCAAATTTCCTTGACTATTCAAATATTGCAAAGCTTCATTATTAGTGTACACCACAAACTCCTTAGGCAACAAGTAATGTATCCACTTCTTTAAGGCTTGAATTATGGCATATAATTCCTAATCATACACTCAATATCTTCTTTTGGCATCATTCAAATTTTCACTGAAATAAGCTATAGGTATTCCTTCTTGACTCAACACTACTCCTATTACATTTCTACTTGCATCACAATCAACTTGAAATAATTTGTCAAAATTTGATAATGCTAACACTAGTTTCTCTATCACTTTTTGTTTCAACAATTCATTTTTCTTTTATGTTCTAGATGTCCATTTAAATTCCTTTATGTCTCCTCTCACTATCTTTTTCATAGGTGTACAAATGCTACTAAATATTATGATACAATTTTGGTAAAAACTAGCTAATCCATGGAATGATCTTACTTATCCAATGTTTACCAATGTAGACCACTAAAAAATTGATCTAACCTTCTCAGGGTTCATTTTTAATCCTTTGATAGAAATAAAAAAACCTAGGTATACCAACTCTATCTTCATGAAACTACACTTTTTGATATTAATTAACAAATTCTCTTATCTCAACCTTTGCAATACTTTTTTGAAGTGCCACAAATGTTCTTCTCTAGTTTTACTAAAAAATAGAATATCATCTAGGTAAATAATGAAAAACTTATCCAATAATTTCTTCAATACCTCATTCATCAATCTCATCAAAGTGCTCGGTGCATTGGTCAATCCAAAAGAAATTAATAACCACTCATACAATCCTTCATTAGTCTTAAATTTAGTCTTTCATTCATCTCCTTCTCTGATCTTGATATGATGGTATCCACTCATTAGGTGAATCTTTGTGAAATACTTTGCTCCACTCAAATAATCTGTAACGCCCCACCATACAACCCTAGAGGAAGTTGAATTTAACTACTTAAATAGAATAATTTTATTTTTTTAAAAGTATAATTAATAAGCAATTTCGCTAAATAATGCCAACAACCTCTAAGGTTACGAGATAGAGGTTATATAGAACCCCAACAAAAAACATGAATTAAACCATGTCAATTAGTTAACCAATAATTAAATCACACATACATTCCAATAAGATGAATTACATCAAGCATAAATATAACTTTCCATTTCATTAATCACAATTAAACAATAAGATTACAACTCTCATTCCTCGAATGAGGTAAGTTCCAATAAATAAGATTACATTTACAACTTCCACGTCGATAACAACTGAGGGGTAAAAATCATACAAGATCAACTGGAATGGAACACAATAAGGACTAATACTGAAACCCACGAGCTCTCCAACTGGAAGTCTCGTCCACATGAACATGAAGATAGAACCCAATGGATTTAGGTGCACGCTACACAACCAAGTGGAACCCAAAGGCCCACCCCTTGTGCTAGGAGATAGTAGCCAGGAATCCTAGTCAAGACCATCTACCTCTAGACACAGGCTAACATAAACTGAACCAAACTGAAACAACCAAACACATGAACCTCACAAGTACATCCCAAGGTATGACTCAAATACATGCAAGTACAACACAAGTACAACACTGAATGATCACGATGCTTCCAAAAATAAAGCAGGACAAGTATGTTACGAGAACCATACCACATAATCAAACACCAACCATGGTCACATCAGGTATGTTACGGAAACCATACCCACAATAAACAAGTACCAAATATGGTTAGACAAAGTGCCATCTCACAACACATCATGAGTTACCCACTACGGATCGTTAGGATGGTGGCCCCAAACCGATCCTTGGCCCTCATACCTACTAATGCAAAATCAAACCCAATTGTTGTCCTAGACAGAGTGTCATCGCACAGCTCGTCATGAGTTACCCACCGTGGATCATCATGATGGTGGCCACAAACCGATCCCCAGCCCTCATACTTACTAATGCGGAATCAAATACCTTTTGTATAGACAAGATAGATGACCTTGTTGTTACTGGCCTTCCCACCCATCCCAAGCCTAACTGAGCACTTGGATCTATGAGTGAGGCATAATTATCTTTTTAGTGTGAAGTACTACCCAAACTCTAAGTATATTGATTTAGTTATCACTTAATTATACCACTTACAACGAGTTACCCTGGCATCACTTCGTGTACCAACCCCCGTTACAAGCCACTCCTCTACTTGAAAACACACACACACACACCAACCAAACATCAATGGTACTAAGGTGCAACAAATGGGATAACACGTCCACTCCTTTCTCACGAGGCGACAAAGATAAAACCACTCCAAACACTGGAGGTAACAACAATAACAAAATTGCTCTTGACTGCTCCTGACAAGGAGGCACAAAACATTCCCGTTCGTGAAAATCAGGTACTAACATAAACACAATCCTCATGCACTATCCAAGAGAATTCACAACAGGTTGACATCACAAACGAAAACCACATAACTGAAAACTCAACTGGAAGCCTTAACAACACTTCTGACCAACTTTCCCCATGGCGATAACAGAAGAAAACATATTCCAACAAGCAATCAATCAAGAATTAACCTGCTTTGGATTTTCTAAATCTAATTCTTTGATAAAATCCCATAGATTATTGCCATAATAAAATTAATATAATAATGTCTCTTGCAGACACAAGCATAAATTTAAATCAAATATTTAATTTCACTAACTGTTTTAAAATAAACATAGACTAGGCATTTATTTTCAACCATTTACAAAACATCATTTAAAAATAAATATTTGTTCTTTCTTTCGACACATCCATTTTTAAAACAGTTATCTTAACTTAATCAACCAAAATCAAATCTAATGTTCCATTAAATATATTATTTAAATAAAATCAATAACTCGACGATTGCACATTAAACTAATTTTCACAATTATATTTAAATCACACCTCATCTAAATTATTCAATTTCCTCAATTAAAACTTACAATATGCCATTGAATAAAGCACCTTTTTAATATAAACATTAACATTTAATTAAACAATAAATATATATAATATCCTAATATTATATAATTATAATATTAAACATTATTATATATATAGTTTATTATTTTTTATATATATAATGATATTTAAATATTATAACAATAAAATATTTTAAATATTAAAATACATTTCTTTGTTTTAAAAAAAAAAAAAACCCCAAAGGGTGCCTCGGGCCGCGCACCACTTTTAGGGTAGGTCGCACTTAGGTCGGCATTTCTCCCTGTCCACGGGTTTGCAATGGCAGAGGGTTTGACAGTGGGCAGCAGCAGTGCTTACCAGCCACCTCCCAGTAGTGATGGCGGTGCTAAGCCAGCCGACCACCACCATTGGTGGCACGACTGTGCTTAGCACAACCAGCCACCACCGTTGGTGGCCGCTGCGCTAGCCGCGGTCGAGGTTGGAAGTGGTGGCGGGGGGGTGAGGGAAGGCCGTGCTGGGCCGGTTCCCTTCCCACCTACCTCCCATGGGGGGGTGCGGTGGGGAGTTGAGCCCCCAGTGTCGCCTCCCTCCCAATTTTTTTTTAATTTTAAAAATAAAAATAAAACCAGGTTTCTTCCTTCTTTTTTTTTTTCTTTCATTTCACAAACCCAAACATATAAAACATATAAAATATATATATATATGCATGTACATATTTTCAAGAATATATATATATATATATATATATATATATATTTTATATTCACAAGGAATCAACTAAATTAATTGAGAAGATAACATTTAAAAGGTTATTTTCAGTCCAAGAACTCCATTGATTTTCTTGAAGAAATATTTTTCCAAGGAAGATCTTTTGCAAATAAATTCAAATTTCAATATGGGTTTTTCCATTGCAATTCACAACCAGAGTATTGAAATATTTTTCAAAAACAATACACATTTAGATATAAACTTCCAAACAATGAAAAAAAAACAAAGACAAGAACCTGGAAAAATTCTAAGTTTGAGGAGGTCCAGACGATGCTTAGCTTGCCACCTTGCTTCCAAATCCAGTTACACAAGTTTTCACAACTCAAATCCAAAAACCCACAAAATTAAGGAATTCTTCCTCTCACTTAATTCAAACTTTTTCTCAAAAACTCCAAGACCCAAAATTAAGAAGCAAAATTCAAACATAAGGATGAAAACCTAAAAATTTCAACAACCACCCTCATAACTTCTTCAAAATGGAAAATTAGAAAATATCTAATTTCTTTCAATTTTCAAATTTTCAAATTCCAAATTGACTTTTTAATCATTTTTCAATTTTTTTTTAATTCCAAATTTCACATATTGACTTTATGCATTTTCTTTATTTTCAATCTCAACAAATTTAACAATAAATTCAACATAGATAACTTAACTTCTTTCAACCAATTAAATTTAATTAATTAATAAATAGATTTAATCAATGATTAAATTATTTATTAATTAAATTAAATTAATCATAAAATAAATTACGTTTCAACATAATTCCAGAACACATTAATCCACAACTTAAATACATTAAGTCAATTAAATCACCCCATTTAACTTGCAATTAAATTAAAAAACAAGGCCAAATTGAACAAAGTTAAAACAATCATAACCCGACAACACCAAACAACACACAAGACTAGGGTGACGACTTGGCACAAAATCCTAGCTACTATCTCCCAATCGAATACCATTAGGCATGGACACGCTCAAACCTGTGAAACCAGGTGGAGTCGATGGCATGTACCTGTCAACCTGAAAATCAAGTAAACCACAACATATAATATGAACAACATAAAATACACACCGTGAAGAGGAAATTTTAGAATCACAGAGCGCTCGCAAGCGAGTGATGTGGTACTGTCCTCTTCACCAATACAGTGCAACTAACTGACATATCTAACATATTAATATAATCCAAAGCATAACATCATATTAAACTACCATCACATCAAAAGATTACATTAACGTCACTTTACAAATAGCAACCAAATAGAAGCCGAGTACCATAGTCAAGGTACTAACAGAAAGTACAACAAAAGAGAATAGAACATTGTTCGATCAAAAGGACAAAACGGAGGGGTATTACATAATCCATAATGTCATCCATCATTGGTAATGGAAACCTATACTTGATATCGATCCTATTGATTGCTCTTGAATTTGTACACATTATCCACTCTCCATCTTTCTTTGGTGCAAGTACAATAGGTATCACACATGGGCTTAAACTTTCTCTAATCAATCCTTTCTTCAACAACTCTTAAATCTACCAATTCAATTATGCATTCTCTTCTAGTTTCATTTTATGTGTTGCCTTGTTTGGAGAACTTATCCTAGCATAAGGTATATGTGATGATTGATACTCTAGATTGGGGGAAGTACATCTAGTACATTCTCTGATATAATGTCTTCATATTTTGTCAATAGTTATGTTACCTATTCATTCTTTGTGGTAGGATTCCACACCTCTAGATTACCTCCTTTCTTTGGAATGAATGCAAAAAACATGTTCTCATGCCTCAAACCATCCATAAATTTCCTTCCATCTACCAAAAATAGCTTGGAAATTCTACAAACTTCACTCTTGGCCTTTTCCTCTAAAGGTATCACCTTGATTCTTTTTCCATTTGCAATCATAATATAAGTATTTCTTCCTCCATCATGAATTACTTTCTTATCATGTTTCTATGGCATTCCTAAGAATAAATGACATGTATCCATAGGCATAACATCACACAATAATTCATCCCTATATGATCCTATATGAAATTTCACCAAACATTGCTCATTCACCAATATCTTATGCTCATCTTGAATCCATGCTATACTATAGGGGTTTGGATGTTTCAATCTCTCCAAATTCAACTTGGTTACCACCTCTTCTAAAACTATATTATTAGTGCTACCACTATCAATGATAACTCTACATACATTTCCTCTCGACTTACATCTATTAATTAAAAAAAACTTCCTTTATGGTGGTTCCTCAATCACTTCATGCATTAAATCTCTCCTCATCACCAATGATTCACATTTCTCAAGTTTCCCAGCTAAATTAGGGGATTCAACAGGTTCTTCATCCACATAAGTTGTTCTTATAGTATATGCAAGATTCTTTCTGGTACTTCCTTGATGGCACTCAAATACTCTATGTTCTTTACCTCCACACTTGAAACAAGTTCCTTTGAATGGTCTTCTCTTAGATCTTCCTTCATCTATCTGGTATCCATCATTGCAGTAGAAATTTTTATCTTCTCTTCCTCGGCAGTATGAATTGGCATCCTTTTCTTCATTCCGGTAGGGTTTTCCATCTTTTTTTTATCTGCATAAGGTCTTCTCTCTCTAGATTGTGATTCACTCCTCTAGAATCTTCCTCTTGCACTTGTTTATCTTTGTTCAAAAATTTTGTTCAACTTCTCTTCCACCTTTAATGCAAACTTATATGCTTCTTCAACTATTGTCATCTTCACCAAGCTTAATTCTTCTTGGATGTTTGTTCTCAGTCCATTGATGTATCTCACCGCATTTTCTTTACTTGGTTCACTATGTCTAATTCTAATGATCATCTTGTAGAATTATTCTGTATACTCCTTCACAGGATCTCTCTCTTTTTATCTAAAGTTTTTCAATCTTTTCAACAATTCTTGAGTTTATAATTAGTAGGTTTGAATCGATTCTCTTAATTTGTCACCATTATATCATATTTGATGATTTTCTCTTTTCCTCTTCTATTTCTATCCAATTGAACTCTCCACCATAAACCAACATGACCTTTTAACTTTGTTTTCACAAATCTCACTCTTTCCAAATCTTCATTTTCTTCATATTCAAAATATTCCTCCATTTCATTAATCCAATCAATCAATTCCTTAGGGTTTAAATTTCCTACGTAATTTTGAATTTCAAATCTAGGTCGCTTACCAGTTTTAGAGATTTCTTTCAATATCTTCATTTGATTTGATTCTTCTTCTTCTTCACTTAGGGCTTCTTTAATTCCATTTACAACATGATCTTATTCATCATCACTTTCATCCTAATGTCTAAGTTTTAGGCCTCACCTTCGATCTTCTTCTACTGCATCTAATCAAACTCACATTTTGTGCATCATTTCCAACATTTTATCCATTCTTCCAATGACATTCACCATAGTAGGTACTCTCCTTGGCAGAATCTCTCATCTTGAATTCGATGCAACTACCTCAATTTGGTGATCTGGATACAAGGGTTTCAATTGCATCATATTCAATGACTATTTGAAAACACATAGTCTACCTCAAGTTGGAAATCTGTTCACCATAAGGAATTCCTTTAGGACATGCAAATTTTCTCTTATACCACTTGGTACAATCACATATTTATGGTTCAAAAATAATAGTGCAAACCATGCAACTTAGAGTCAACACAAAATAAATAACACAAGAAAGTATTCTTCAAATATGAATCTTTATTGAATTAGCCATCTTAAATGCAAGCTATGCCTCATGGGTGAATAATCAGGGCTCACAAGCCTATTGCAAGGCCATTCAACATTACAACTGCCCAAAGGCCTTATTACAGTCCCTCAACATGAAAAATAAAAATATTGAATCCTAAACTATCTCTAACTTGATGACTAACTACTGAATTTATTCCAAGTGATTAAAACTGCTCTTAAATGTGATTCTCCAACTCCAAAAAAATTCTACATTGGCCACAAGGGTTTACAAAACTTGATGAATGATCAATGTGAAAGTCAGTGTCCAAATATGGAAGATAATCCTTCACGAAATGAAATGAATTGTGAATCTCCAAGATAGATCCCATTGAACCAAAAACTATTGTATGATGCCCCATTAAGCTCCACATGCCTCAAAATAGGTCCACACTATGAAATCTAGACCAAGTAGGCCCCAAATTCTCTAGATTACAGTGAAATTTTGAGTGGGATAATTTTTGGTAGACAAATGCAAATGGTCTAAAATATGGATATGTTGTAGAAGACTTCATGTAGATGTTATATCCTACTCTATGAGCTGATAAATAATAATGTGGTGAAATGCAGAATGAAATGTTGAAACTACTATAGACTAAAACGCAAAAAAAGAGAATTTTTTTTGGTTGATACAAGATTTCTTTACAACCAAGGATGCTCCTACAACATTACTAATCAATTTTCTCAAATCAAGATTAAGATGTTTACCAACTTCCATATTGATATTAATGTTAGAAATTGACACCCCACATTAATATTAAAATTTACCTCGTATTAATATTAATACCCAGATCATAAGTATTTTTCAGCTCCTACTCATTGCTCACTTTAGCACTCTTAAAGGGTGCAACAACTTCATACAAAACTTTTATCCTTTCCTCATTTGGTAATAATAACATTATTTCCACACACTAACACATATAAATTTCTAACTATATTCATTAAAAACATGAATCCTTAAATAGAAGGTTAAAATTTAAATCTCCAAATAAAATTATGATGCTGATATTTAATTCTCTAACAATAATAAAATAATACCTAGATTGGACTTTTAAAATTTTAAAATCATATCTCAAAATTAAAGCATTCGAACAATATTACAGCCTTTTGTTTTGTAACTTCTATTATGATAAAATATGTCTATACTATGATCATTTATTATAATTAAAATTTATACATTAAAGAATAACTTATCCATAGTAACATTGCTAGGTTCTAGTTTACATAAATTTAAATTTCCAAATACTTATCCATATTTTAATACATAATGATAGCCTTAAACCATTACATGCTTAAATCATTTAATTTGCAGTAGGTTAAATTTAATTCATTAAATGACTTACTCCTACTCATAAAATAAGTATAACATTTTGCTAATATTTACATTAATAATCACCATTATTACTTATAATAATATTATTAATATTATCCTTAATTAAATATGGTCATTTATATTAATACTAATATTCATTGCCACAGACCATATTATTAATATTACCACTCATAACATTTCCCCTCTAATAATGATATGGATATTAACCTTTTAGTTACTATTATGTATATAATTAATGTCGATCATTTAATATCTTTATTAATATTGTAATTTTTTAATAGAGACAATTGACTATTAACGAAGATGGCTACCATTGGAAAAAGGGAGCTATAATTGACTGGGTTTTAAAAAAAAACTCAACTAATGACTAAACTATATTTGATGAATTTTGAAGTCCATTTTGAAAGGGAGAATGGGAGGGAATTCCATATATGTCCCAAAATCCCTAAATCACTGGCTACAACTCAAACTATTCTTCTTACCTCCCTTTTAGTTTGCAACCCTCTTATAGAGAAAATATGGTGCAACAACCATAAGGAGAGGTAGTATAATGGTCATCGTGTAGTTTCAATATGTATTGTGTGTATATATATATATCACCTACCACTTCCGTGTATACACGAATTTTCTTTACTTTTGTGTACATAGGAACATACTTACAATAGTGTATGTATAAATAAGTTTACACTATTAAGATTTCTACTTATTATCTCCTACATATTTTTATTGGTAATCTTTTTTTTATTTGTTTATCTTTATTTCAAATATATTGCAGCAATCTTAAAAGTGAATGAATAAGAAAAGTCTCTTTTATTATTTTTATTTTGCATTTGTTGTATATGAAAACACAAAAACATAATTACTATATTATTTTAAAATAACTTACATTTCACAGTATTAACTATATATATATTGGTTTGGTTTTAAATGATTATATTTGTAAACGAAGGAATACACATACACAAACATAATGTATATACCGAAGGGTTTGATTTCATTTAATAGAAAAAACTTTAAATCTTGAACTAGAGGGGGTCTATTTAGGTTTAGGAGGGGCATCCCTTTTTGGGAGGCTACAGACCTCCAAAGGGGTCTACGAACTCCTATGCAAGTTTCATCCTACAAGGGGCCATGACTCCTTGAGACCAAGCCTCCCCTAGTCGCCACAATGACTTTAAAACTTATATATATATATTTCATTCTTTTGTTATTATTATTATTTTTTGTTATATATATATAATTTATAATATATACTGATTCTTAATATATGCTGCAATATATATTTATCATATATAATATAAGATATATTTTATTCAGTATATAAGTATTTAAGATTTTGTATGCAAAATGAACATTTGTATATGTATATGTATATATATATATATATATATATATATATATATATATATATAACACATACTCATATGAAGGAATGAATATACATATGTATATTTTTTCTTAATGATCTCAAGGAATAATAATTTCAACACTTTAAACATTATTTTTCCTTCATGTTAAGAGAATTCATTTCTCTTGAAGGGAAGGATGAACATCAAGTCTATTTATTTATTATGAATTCTTAATAACAAAAGAATACATCATATTCTCCTTAGACTTGAGTTATCCCCTTTATTTTTATTTTTCATTAAGTAAAAACCCCCCAACATTACAATAATATAAATAAAAAGAATGGCATTCCAATGGCCACATATTGCACTATGTCATATTTATTTTCTTGAACAAGAGAAGATAATACTTTCAATTCCACTATCTCTATCATACAAATAATCTTTCATGAGTCAAATAACTTTAATACAAAATGTTTTGGTTTATTTTTTCATTTTCAAGATATCAATATGAAGTTTCAAGGATACATATTATCAAGCACAAATTGCTCTCTTCCATTTGAACAATATATGAAGAATCCATCCCTAAGCTTGCAATGATACAAATAGCTTTGAGGAAACAATGTTTTACATGCCAATAATCTTAGAATTGATCTCCACCCTATCATAAATGACATCATGGAGCCTCTTAGGGCTCTATCCATTACCTTGGACAAGGAGAAACCATACTAGGCTCAATATAATTTAAACCCTCAACATTATTTCACAAAATAATATACTACCTACATAATTTGACATATCATTCCCTTCTTTCTCAATCTAAAAATAAAGACATGCACAATGAAATAATTTTTTAAAACAATACTAACTAAATCAATAATAAGGGAAGAGGAAGAATTATCTAACTACATAGTTTTTAGGGATGAGTCTTCTCTTCATTCCAAATCCAAGCTCTTGAATAGCCCCCTCAAAATGCAACTCTACTCCAAAAACTCTCAAACCTTCAAAAATGAAAAATAATGAATGGAAGAATCCCAAACTCCCAATCACATGAAGAATATAAAAGATTTCAACTCTAGGATCCCTTGAATGAGGGAGTGACACTTGTCACTCTCCCATTCATTCCTCAAACACATATCCCCACAAGTCTTCACACATGTGTGATACTTTTGGGGGGATGAGGAATGTACTATGACACTCTATGCAAAATCCCTTACAATGTGGCTTCACACATGTGAAAGTATTGATGATCTTTCCAAGTTCATTAATGAACTTTAGGAAGTGGTCTAAGAGAGTGACAAGTCACTTCTCCTAATTATCAATGACTCAAACTCGTCACACTCCTCCAAGTGGACTTTTGAAGGGTCATATCATGTCCCAAGGACAAAGTCACATGTCCAAGGAGTCCCCCTTCCATAGGTATAGGCCCTAGGGGTCTAATTTTGCACTAAGATCAATTAAATTAACCAAACAACACCCTTTAAAGACCAATTTAAAGACCAATCCAAAATTCAAAACTCAATTAAGGATTTCAAAACCCTAATTCCATTCACACCTTTAAACACGACTTCATCAATAAGAATCCACAAAACATGTTACCATAACTAACAATCATTAAAACCCTAAATGTTACCATTACAATATACACAAAACCGTAATTACCTCTTAGGTCATAGGGTCAAAAATTAAAACTTCAAAAATAAATATTTAACTTCGGTATAGATGGTTCTCCTTTTCCACTTTGACACTTCTCTCACATGTATTTTTCCCAATACATATTTGGTTAGAAATATAATAATTACCTGCTCAAAATATTAACAAAATTAAATTCAATAGTTAGTGAATCATAATATATATATATATATTAATTTCCTTTCTCTATGCAAGATGAAAATTTTGAGCATGCATATATAATAATGAAAGAATAACTTTATGTAAATCATTTATTTACACAACTAAATTTATCGTTGGACACTCTTTCATCTAATAAAATTCATTATTCAACTTGATATCTAATATATATAATTTTTCTTATTAACCTACCTTAGGTATACTTGTCATTGACCAGAGTTGTCTTAATTTACTTAGATGATGCTTGGCTAGTGATCCTTTGAAACTTCTTTATGATCTTCAAAGTCTTTCTTCACTCCTAGGTATTATCATTTTCCAAGCAACATGAAACTTATTAGCAAGTCATTCAAACCAATGTTAGGTGCATGCCAAATAACTTTGTAAGCACACTCATCTACCATATGTAAGTGTGTAAATTTGATTTTAGATTTCACAGGGTTTTGAAGAACCAAGTTGAAGGGTTTTGGAAGAGTTTGTTGTCCGCACATTATTAGATCTACCAGGGTGGTCAACTTTGGAGGTCAATATTTGTGAGCTAGATGATTGTTATGATGAACTAGTTGGTGCTTACAATTGTCCCCCATCTAAATGTGTTTCCATGTCAATTTTCAAAGCCCCAATACCTTGTTTGATATTTTTACCAAGATAAAAGTGAATACAATTTGTAAGATCTACAGTCCACATAGTGTTATGTCTGTCACGGTTGCCTTCTATATGGATTAATATTTCACATCTATGTGATAGTGAAGATAGGTGGATTGGTTCTTGTGACTCTCTAAATGTTTATATACCCCTATGTGTATTTGTAGAGCCTTGAGCTTCAATTTCATATTTTTCAAAGTCAAAAGCAAATGAAGTTTTCACAATTGTTTATGTCTACATTTCCAAAAGGTTTCAAAGGGGTCACCTTTGACCTTTAATACTTTGTGAAGGAATTGGATCGGTTAAAATCCCTTATGCACATGTTCATTGGGCCTACATGAACTAATCTCCCCAATGGTAGCTTCCTGAGAAGAGATCTAGTATTGTTTCAAGGTTGTGATTTGGTGAGTTCTAGCTAGTTTTAATAGGTGTAGTTTCAAAAACAGCTAGGTGTGATACTTTGAGTATTAATATCTTGCAATATTGATGGCATCATGCAAATCCATTTGGTGGATTTTCTCCCATATCATCAATCAACATGTTAGTGCATTTTTGTGCCTCTGAGGGAATGTTTGATCAGTTTTCCAGGGTGATTTTGGAGGCTACATGACTTATTTTGGTTATAGTGTAAAATGTTAGAAAGCAAATTTTGATGACTACCCACTTCAGTTTTTCATCCCAGATGCATACAAAAGCAGTCTCCAAGATGAAAATTGTTTCAAAATGATTTTTTTTAGTCGATCCCAAAAGGGGGACCGACATGCATCACATAATTATGAAGTCATAATATTAGTTGATTTAATATTTGAATATGTTTAGGGGGCATGGTGAAAAGAGTGTGCGGGTGAGCAGGTGACTCAAAGCCCTCCCCACATCCCTACAAAGGCCAGGTCAAAAACCCTAAAATAAGTGTGGTATCATGTTGGGAGCATGCAAAACATGGAAGCATAAACAATACAAGTGAACTACTTAACAATATGCCTCGAAAGGACATCATCCCAAAGGGAGTAAAAGTTAAATTAAAGGCCAAGATGATCAAAGTTATAGACCACCAGGGCACACTTACCAAAAATTTACTCAGATGAATTATGTAGTCGCAAAGAAAGAAACGAGACACAAATTTTATTGCAATGAAAATGTGGTGAATACTTCTACACTTGAAAGGGAAAATTTATTAAAAATAATCATAGCATGAGTGTGATATTATTTTGGGGGAATGTAATTTTTACTAATGGTGTGATGTGCAATTGTAAAATGATTTTACTAAGAAGTGAAACATTTCCACTGAGGGAATTAAGAGAGTAAAAAATTCTTGGAGTGGGTAATTATTTTTACTCAAGGGATATGTTTACTAAATTGGGTGAAAGTGCATACATGTAAATGTAAACATGAAACTGTCAAAAAAAGAGGGATGATAACCCAACACAAGATAGCATCACACATTTGAAAAATAGGCTCACATGCAAAAATTAAATGGTATTTTATGCCAAGTCCCTTTGACATGCAAGGATGTGACAACAATCATCAAGGTTTTTATACCTCTTTGCATGACACTTTGGTTTTGCCACAAGCCCTCTCCAAAGAATTTTAAATAATCCATCTAGAAGAATTTCCAGAATACTTGAAAATAGGCTAATTTTCTTTGATAAAGTTGGTGAACTTGGAGAAGAGAATTTTGTTTTCATTTGTTGCAGGTAAGCACAATGAGTAGAGTTATGGAGCACAGGCCTTGGAATCTTCAAGTCCCATTGAAGGTGAAAGAACGGGAATGACCATCTGAAGATTTTTGTCACATGAGTACATGGACATCATGTTCAACCTTGACTACAACAAGGTGGAAGAATGTGTGCGCACAGTTTTGGGGAATGAGATAACCAACCCATAAGAAAGGAGAGCCATTCTCCCTTCCCAGGTACTCTCAATTTTCTTCTCAAATTTGTATGATCTACTCCAAACACTAGGAGATTTAGAAGAGATATTTGATAAGTATGTGAAATAAATCTTCATTGAGGGTAATGCTCTCCTCAAAGGAGTGAAAAAATATGACCTCCATAGTGCAAAAGGCTATGTAGGTGGCCTATTCCCCCATAAATTCCTATAGCAAAGGAATGAGTTTGAAGATATTTACAAGTGCATTAAACATGCCTTTGAGTTCAAATGTGACCGCCTTTTTTCTTAGAGAAATTTGGCAACACTCCCATCACATATGCACCACCATGGACATCAATATGAAGGAGAAATAATATGCCATAGCCTTCCTCTATGTGCATACAAACTAGCCACCACTACATGCTTTTTAGGGTTTCTCTTCTTAGACATAATATGATCCACCGATGGCTCCAACTTTGAATTCCCTAAATGAGGAAGGAAACCTTGACATGAAAGAAGCGGAGGAAGAAGAAAACACAAAAGGAATTTTGGAAACAAGCTACACTGAGAGGAGGGTGAATCAGTGTTGTGCCAAAATTAACTTCATTAACCTTTATCATCAAAGCATTATAATCATTCAACCATAGTGCATAAACAAGGAAATAAAAACAACACCATAACACCAAGATTTTTACGTGGAAAACCTATTAGGAGAAAAATCACGGTGGATGGCCAATCCACAATTATGAATTGAGTATACTCAAAATGAAGATTACAAAAGGAGAATGCACTTGCATTCAGGCGCACTACCTAGAGCTCACTGCTCAAAGGTTAGGCTCATTGCCTTACAAATAAAATATAATTAAATCCATCTGAATGTTTGAACTGAGAAAATTAGCATCTAAAAATTCTTGATTATAGTTTTGGTTAGGCTCAATAATTGATCTGCTATCAAATAGACTGATTCTACACTTCTGCTCATTCACACAACACATATCTTCTATGTGCAAGTGAAACTGTGCATTATCACCCTTATGTTTTTCTCTTATTCACAATTCACACCAATACATACATTAGAGACACACCAAAATGATACAGATGATCATATATATATATATATATATATATATATATATATTCACAACATAGGATTCAATTACATTCTGTCAGCTTCAATAGAACAGAAGAAAATTACAATTATCTGCCTCAAATTATGAGAGATATGCAATGTGTACCCTTGATGATAAGCCACAAATTGGCTAAGACCCAAACAAAGATATACAAAAATAGAAATATTTAACTAATTGTTTCTCATACATCCGCAACTTAAATTATTCATGAAGTCAGCCACATTACAAGAAAAATTGAGAACAATTCAACCGAATCTTCTAACTTTCACATGAACTGATATGAGGTGTTGCGCTTATACATAAACAAAGATAATATGCCAACAAAAATTCCCTAGGATGCACGATACAAAATAATAACCTGAATTCATCATATAGATCGATGTGTTGGCTTCTTCTATGGCATTCATCCTTGATGTCAAAATTTCCCTGGGTTGGTGCCTTGAAATTTAACAGTTTGGTCTTATTATGGCATTTGATTGGGACATTGGATATTTGGTATTCATTTGACATTGACACAGTTGGCATAGTTTCTTGTAAGGGTATTCATAATGATCATGGCACATAGGTTATCAATCATGTTGAACAATTGTAGGCTCAGTTTTCCAAAACAATCAGTACTTTAGATGTCAAAACTTTCAATTTTTTTCAGGTGCTTAAGGGCTTCACGTTTTGTGGTTTTGGTTATCACATTTTATTGTGTCATCGGATATTAGAAAATGGACATAAAAGTATGTGGATGAAATCAGCCTCAAAAGGAGATTAAGAGGTTTGAATGGTTTATAAGTGATATAAATTTTTTGTAAGTGCTTTGGCCGGCATTATTGCATAGCACATGATAAAATTGCACTCAAGCCGACTATAGTTTTTGTGATCGGGTTGTTTATAGTTGACATGTTTTTATTGGCATGGTTATATGGAAAAATTGATATTTGCATGGGAAAATGACTTTAAAGGGAGGCATATGTTTACGGTATTAAAATGGTTATCATGGGTATTATACTTTATTATATTTCTAAAAGCATTGGAGATATCAAGTCTTGTGGTGCTGATAAATCACTAGGCCTTAAGGCCGATAGTCAGAATAAGGTTATGTTTATTTAAAATGTCACAATGGAAGTGACATGGCCTTGATTACTTGGAAACAAGTAAGTCTAATGTAATCGACATTTGTTTTGTAAAGTGGTCATGAAATATAATACAAGGCATTATTGTGTCAACATTTCAATTGGTCAATAATTGGACAGTGGTAATGATGATGGTTGGCATGCAATGCATTGAACTATCCGCAGATTTCAAAATGCATTATGAGTTTTGAATTATTAATTCAGCCCTTTCGAACTTCAAATTTTATCAAATTTGGTAAAGGTCATTAGCTGTTTTGGTTTGGAAAGATTAGGGAAATCATTTTGTAATTTTGTTCGTGGGTCTAAAACCCTATTTTGGCCACCACCATGGAGATCTCTTCTCAGCCATTACATTGTGTTTGTTGGCCTTCTAATTTTCTTGGACAACGTATGGGGGAATATGAAAGACCATTACCATGGTTGATTCTCCTATTAGTATCCTGTCTCTGGGTAAGAGCTCGAAATTGGAAGAAGCTTGTGCCGCCTTGCTTCTATGCCAGTCTAGTAAATTGCTAAATGACAAAATCTCTTCTGGTCTTCTCAGGTATTCATCTTTTTAACTATTTTGAAGAACTATTACTTCTACTGGCACAAATAATAGAAGATAGGTGTTTACTTCTATATGGAAGATGAAAATGGGTTTATTCTCTTCATGGTCAAAATTAGTGCATGACTTCACATAATCTAAATTACATTTCACAACATTTTACCATATCAGAATTAAGGGACGGTGTTTTTGGTTTGTGGGTAATCATGAAGTCTACAAATATTTGTAGTTTTTCACTTGGATTCATTGATAATTGTTCTTGGATGAATTATGTGGTTCGGTTACATTGCATTGTGGTTTTAGTTACATTTCTATTACAGTTGGTTTTCGAGGGTATTGCTCATGGAATATATATATGATTTAATGTTGTTTGGGTAAGTACTACCTGTGCAGACTGCTTGTGTGGACAGGGTTCAGTCTCCTTTCTAAATTTGCATACTGCTTGACCATTCTTGTCAAAAAGAACCATATGATGATCTTTCTTTCAGGAACATAGGAACATCTGGCAAGGTTGTTCGACAGAAAGTGGGTATTCATTATATAAATGCTCAAAATTTTTTCATAAGCAAGTCAAAGTTGCATTTTATGAATTATTATAGTTTTGTTCATAAAGCACAACAAGATTGTTCATAAATATTTGATTGAACAATATCATATGATGCTTTTAATATGGATGTTAGTCAAGTTTCATGTCAATCTGATCTAAAGTGTTAATGTCCACTTGTTGAAATAAATCTATCACATTGGGTTAAAATTAGTAAAATTTTCATTATGCATTCAAAGTTAAAAGTTAAAATTATTCCACTCTGATTCACCCCCCCTCTCAGATTGAATCCACTTCCAACATGATGAACACTGTGTTACTGGATACTCTATTTTGCCTTGACAATCTTCAATCTTCCTATTGGTATGATCAAATGATAGTGTGCATATCTAATCATCGATTAGGATTTCCATCAATGACAACACCAAGTGATACACACAGTGTCTCTTGCCAACAAGGACAAAGAGAAAATTCCCCCATTGTTAAATGAATGGAGGAATAATGTTATTGCTTGGATACTTTTTTGTTAAGTGACTAGTTTTTGCACCAGCTTTGTCAAGTTTTTTGAAAGAAACTATAATGAACTAAATGTGATATTCTCTATAACTCCATAGTGCTAAATGATATAAAGGATGAAATATTCTTAAATGACACTACACATGCCTTGAAGTTCTTTGCTTATAAATTTCTTAATGCCTATGTGCTACAGAAGAATGTTTTTTGTTAATGTAATGTTATAAAAAACCAAGGGCTTCCAAAGCCACGATATGCTAGTCACATATATTTCATCACAAAAATGCAACATCAGGAGTAACAACTCCTTTTTGTAAAGGTTGATATAATATCATATGTAAATCTCTTCTTATTAATATAAAATATATACAGGCTATAAACCTTTTACCAAATAAAAAAATAGTCATCAAGACTAATGTATTACAAAGTACTTTATATTGGTGAAATTATTTTTCACTAGGATGCAAAGACAAAGAAAGATAAAATTAAATATTTTCAGTTGTGAAGGAAGATGAAATAAAATGAAAAATGTAATTATTTTTAGTTACAACCATTTTTAGGTAGAGTAGATCAAAGGATGTGAATGATGTGAAGGATGTGAAGGAGGAAGGCCAAGTGTCACTTCCAAATTGTTTTTGATACCCTCTTCCTTTCTATTTATTTTATTCTTCTTTTGAATGTAAAGGGGGAAGTGGGGGGATTGGATTTTGGGGGAAAAATCCTATATGTTGTAAAAACCTTTTGGAAGAAAAGTAATGGAAAGAAAGCAATAACTTGGTGCCCGAATTCTGGTTTCAATTGTTTTGTTGAGGTTATTGATAACAATTATCTAGTTGTCTCCAATTTAATGTTTTCCTTGTTATTTAAATCAGTGTATCAAGCATATGTTTGGTTTATCAAAGAAAACTAATGTTTTGTGTGATTTATTTGATTGGTTTCTTCAAGTAAGAATTAAATTCATTTGAATAAGTCATAGTAACCTAGAAGATTCATTTGTATTAAAAAGAAGAGCCTAGTAATTAATTTCCTTGCACATAATTTATGCAAGTCATAAACATCAAAGTGCCAAACAATTCTAATTATAACCATTAGCAGGACACATATCAATCTATATTTTGACTCCGTTACCTAGTGGAAGAAAGGCATTGATAATTTTTATCCCCAAACAATTCATTAGAAAAACCTTTTCTATATATTTTAATGTTTAGTTGTAGGAGTAGGAGTAGCAGTTAAATTTGTATTTTTATTGTCTATTTCAAACTCTCATGCCAATGTGAAATAGATTTTTAGAGGATGATTTAATTGAAAAAAAATTGATCACACAAACTCTAGTGAGTTATGAATCATTAGTGATCGAGGTACACCCACCTAGGCATAGCAGGGCCTACAATGTAGGGAATTATAACCATCCTACTTAGTTTCATTTGTTGGCTAGATCACTTGTTAAACCTAGTCATAAAGCTTGGCATACTTTTAGGGTTTGAAAATATGCTGATTTGGGAACCAATGGGTTGGTGAATCTGTTGGGTAAAATAGTGATTATCATTGGGAAGAGTCAAGAATCAAAGAGTATAAATCTGAAATTTGGTTCAGAAATTAAAGTTTCAGATCTGGATAAAGTTTTGTTGCAGTAGTGGTGAAGAGATATGTGAATGATTGTTGTTGGAGAAGACTGAGAAAATAACATTTATTCCTCTTTGAAAGAGGTGGCAACTTTGTTAAGAAGAACTTGATGAAGAATTCAAATACATCTCAGAATTGCAACATTTTCAGTCAAAAATAAAGGTTAAAGGCTGCCACAATTTTCTTGAAGAGGTATGTATTGTAATTATTATTTTCCCTATACAAATTATGATGCCATGGAAGAATTGAAACAAAAATATTTATGCTCTCAGAAGGGATTATTTAGTATTGAAATATACAAACCACTTGATTTCAAAAACATTCAGGGTTACCCACATCCCATCCCTTTGAAAATTAAAAATTGTTCATGTCAAAATGTAATGGATGTAAATCAAAATCAATAGGTATGCACTTACAATAGTTCATTAATTTAATGGTGAATTGTCAAATGAGTGAAGAGGATGTTATCATGATTTTTTTTGTGAGAACATTAGAAAATGATGCTAAAGATTGGTTTTCTAGCTTGCCTATGCATTGCATAACCTCATGGAATGAACTTGCAAGTAAATTCACATGTATAAGTTTGAGGACAAAGATGATGAGTATTTACGTATTCAAGAAATAAGTCAGGGTTCCATCATGAAATTAAAATATTGTATACCCCCTATAGATGCATTTTTTGGCCTAAGGAGACATGAAGGAGAATCTAGATTTGTTGTGTTCAAAAGAATGTTGAATATCTATATGCAAATACCTATTAATTTTAGGCCCGATGAATCCATATGCATTGAGTTTTTCATGAGACTACATGATCCTAATTCAATTTATTGGATCAAGTCATTGAAGCCAGCTACTATCGATCAAGTGTGCAAATTGGTTTGTGTTATAGAGAGGATCAAGTGTGAATAGGCTAGTAGTGTTAAATATCATAGTGATTAAAATGGTGATACCATTAATGGAAAACTAATGCCCCTAAAAATGGATTGTAGTGATGAGGAAGTTGTTGATAATATGCCCTGATTTGTTGGTAAGAAAGAAGAATACATCAATAATAGAGCGAGTAAAGACGTATGTGTATCTGAATATGACTTCTAGAATTGTTCAAACCCATTGTATGATGAAATGATAGAAGAAAATCAGATGATCTTTCCAAGGTGCATCAAAACATGATTTTCATGTATTTTCAAAATCCATTCTATGATGAGGATGAAGCATTTTCAGATGATCAATATGTTGTATCAACCTATGAAGTGAATAACTATGCTGATGAAATTAATACATCTCATTTATTACTTTTTAATTCTGAGTCTGGTTGTGATACTAAAGTTGATGAAAGCAAAGAGTGCACCAACAATAAGGTGAATGAGGAAGTAAGTTCACTAACCAACAAACAAATATCATATTTGTTGACAATTGAATATCATATAAATGCAAGAAAGTTTAGTTCAAGATCACTGAGCTATAATTTTGAAAGCAATGAATTCATAAATGATGCTTTCTATGGCTCCTATTAATTTGATTTTATCTTTGATGTACATGATTGACAAGTAGATTTTGTATCAACACTGTTATCAGATGCAAACATGGGATTTCAAGTTTCCTTTGATTCTATAATATTTGATTGTGTTGATCTTCTTGATCCTTGCATGGGAGGGATGAATGTTGATAAAAAATCTCTCATATGGAAGGGAATCATGATGCAAATTATAAATTAGATTATTTCAATAAGTCAAGTAAGAGTTTATTTATGAATGCATGGGAGGTTGATGATTCAAATATGTTAAATCTGATTTTTTTTATTATGATGATAGAGTTCCAAGATCACAACTATGTGAGCAAGCTACATGTGATGCTAAAAATGGTACTAATATTTTTGGATTTGATGTTGTATCATTTTATAGTGTTAACATTAATGATATTATATGTCAAATGTAGTATTATTTTTTCAAATTTTTAGTTTAGTTAGAGAGTCATCATTTGGCGAATGATAAAAAGTGTGATGAAATAAGGTATCACATAGAGTATGGGTTTGACGTTTTTGGTGGTTGTGACTTCTTCTTGTGACATAAATTTTTTTAGATTGTGCCTAATTTCTAGATGCATAATAATGGAGAATGCATTGATAGTATTGAGTATAGTAGAATGATGAAAGATATCAATGTATTCTATCAAGCAGATTTCAATAATATTTTCAGATTGGTGTTAGTACTGTGTGATGAAAACTAAGTGTATGAAAAAGGAAAATAAAGGCTTTTTTTTGTGGCCTCGTGCCATCAACTATGATTTGTTTTTTCAAACCATACCAGTTTAGGGAAGAGGAGAGGTTTGACTTTATTACCCAATCAATGAAACACTTAGTCTCCTTCCACCAGAGATCTGAATTCTTGCTATGCCCGTGAGGGACATACATCCCCAATCAAAGCCAGTTGTTGGAACCTTCAAATTTTAGAAAAAAATGAAGTGCCTATGGTAAAGGAATTGATTGTGGCACTCAAAAATACACTTGTGAAATCTATCCCAATAGCCTAATTCGGAGGATCATAACTTGAAGGCTGTTCACTTTTATGCCAAATCACTTGGTAAGTACATTCATCTACCATATGTAAGTGTGTATGTTTGATTTCAGCTTCCTATGATCATATTTGATAGGGTTTTGAAGCACCAAGTTGGAGGGTTCTAGAAGAGTTTGTTGTCTGCACATTATTAGATTTGCTAGGGCAGTCAACTTTGGAGGTCAATATTTGTGAGTTGTATGATTGTCATGACAAACCAATTGGTGCTTGCAATTTTCCCCATCTAAATTTACTTTCAAGTCAATTTTCCAAGCCACAATACCTTATTTGATATTTTTACTAGGACAAAAGTAAATGCAGTTTGTAAGATTTGTAGTGTATAGAGTGTTATGTTTGTCAAGGTTGCCTTCTATATGGATTAATATTTCACATCTAGTTGATATTCAAGATAGGTGGATTGGTTCTTTTGACTCTTTGAATGTTCATATACCCCTATGTGTATTTGTAGAGCCTCAAGCTTCAATTTGATATTTTTTCAAATTCAAAAGCAAATGGATTTTCACATTTAGATATCTACATTTTTAGAAGGTTTCAAAGGGATCACCTTTGACCTTTAATACTTTGTGAAGGAAGTGTATTGGTGAAAATTCCTTTTGAACATAAGTTCATTGGGCTTGCATGAACTAATTTCCCTAATGACAACTTCCTGAGAAGAGATCTAGTATTGTTTCAAGGTGGTGATTTGGTGAGTTCCAGTTGGTTTTTGACAGGTGTAGTTTCAAAAATAGCTAGGTGAGCTACTTTGAGCACTAATATCTTGCAATATTGATGACGTCATGTGAATCCATTCGGTGAATTTTCTCCCATATCATCAATCAACATGTTAGTGCATTTTTAAGGGCCTTGGGGGAATGTTTGATCAATTTTCCAAGGTGATTTTGGAGGCTACCTAACTTATTTTGGTCATAGTGAAAAATGTTAGAAAGAATATTTTTATGACTACCCACTTCATTTTCTCACCCCAAATGAATATAGAAGTAGTCTTTTCAATTAAGGATGAAAATTGTGTTAGAAAAAAATATAGCCAATCCCACAAGGGGACTTGGCATGTGTCACACAATTATGAAGTCATAAGATTAGTTTATTTAATCTTTGAAGATATTTAGGGGGCATGGTGAAAAGAGTGTTTGAGAGAGCGGGTGACTCAAACCCTTCCTTGTGTTCCCACAAAGGACGGGTTAAAAACCCTAAAACAGATGTGGTATCGCATTGGGAGCATGCAAAACATGGAAGCATAAATAATGCAAGTGAACTACTTAATAGAATGCATCAAAAGAAGGACATCATCCTAGAGGGACTAAAGGTTAAATTAAAGGCCAAGATGATCAAATTTATAGACTACTAGGGCACACTTACTAGAAATGTACTTAGATGAATTCTGTAGTTGCAAAGAAAGAAATGAGAAAATTGTATTGCAATGAAAATGTGGTGAATACTTCTACACTCGAAAGGGAAAATTTATTTAAAATAATCATAGCATGAGTGTGATATTATGTTGGGGGAATGTAATTTTTACTAATGGTATAATGCATAATTGTAAAATGTTTTCACTAAGAAGTGAAACATTTCCATCGAGGGAATTAAGAGAGTATAAAAGTCTTGGAGAGGGTAATTATTTTAACTTCAGGGATATTTTTACTAAATTGGGTGAAAGTGCATATAAGTAAATGTAAACGTGAAATTGTTGGAAAAAGAGAGATGATAATAGTCATCAAGATTAATTTATTACAAAGTACTTTATATTGGTGAAATTATTTTTCACGAGGATGCAAAGAAAAAGGAAGACAAAATTAAATATTTTCAGATGTGAAGGGAGATGAAATAAAATGAAAAATGTAATTATTTTTAGTTACAACCATTTTAGGTGGAGCAGACCAAAGGATGTGAGCATACATTTTTAATTAAAAGGAGGAAGGGCCAAGTGTCACTTCAAGATTATTGTGAGAGCATCTTCCTTTCTATTTATATACCCCTCTGTTTTGCTTCTTGTTCAGTTTGCTTTATGCTATGTTTGGTTGCAGCTACTTTGATACTGGATACATTTTGTTATGGTGTTTTGATCGCTACTTATTGGGCGATGAACTATTATTGTGTGATGTGTTTATCTGATTATTGTTTCACATACTTTAATGGTTTAATGATGTTAGTAGAGTTAACATGAAATTTTATTATGAGATTATTGATTATGATGTTAATGCCAATCTTTGATGAGTGTATTTGTGAAGAGGACAGTTTCGCATCACTCGCTTGCGAGTGCCCTGTGAATCCATTATTTCTTCTTCACGGTGTGTATTATATGTTGGATATATTGTATGATGTTGTTTGTTTGGTTTTCAGGTTGCAGGTACATGACATTGACTCCACCTAGTTTCATAGGTTTGAGGGTGTCAATCCAACAATTAAGTTGAACGGGAGATAGTAGCCAGTTAACATGTGTCAAGTCTACGCCCTAGCCTTAGTGTGTCGTCAGTTTCGTTTATTGAGTCATAGTTTACCTTATTTTAACGTTATTTGATTCTAAAAAGTGTGTTATTATTTAATCAATTTTTTAGAATGATTGCATTGGTTAAAAGTGGTGATTATTTTATATTAAATTAAAATTATGCTTAGATGTTATATTTAAAGTTAATAATAAAATTTAATTTAATTTAATTTAATTTATTTAATTAATTAAATTTAATCTCAAAAGGGTTAAATTTATTATTAAATGACTAAAATTAATTAATTAAGTTTTATGGAATTAAATTAAATAAAAACAAAAATTGAAAGATATTTGAAATTGCATTTTAAATTGAAAGTGGGTTTTCAAAAATGGAAAATTAAATTGATATTTAATATTCAATTTTGCATGCAATTAGATTTAGGTTGTTTAAGATATTTTTGATTGAGGACTGAAGTGCGTGTTTAATTAAGAAGGGAAGTTGGTTGAAAATTCATTCACTCAAGAAGAAGATTTTGGGGGAAGAGGAAAGTTTCTGGAAAGCAGAGAAGAAATCTTTGGAAAATTTGCACAGAGAAGGGTTTGAAGAAAGTTTTGATTGTAGAATTGATTTGAGGAAAGTTTGTTTGCATTAGTTGATTTTTGGATTGGATTCATTGCACGGTTGAAGAAAATTTAGGAGATCTTTGGAGGAGGCTTGCATTAGAAATTCATCTTTTCCCGTAGCTTTGAAATCTAGGTTTTGTTCTATGTTTTTCTAGTTCTTGTTTTGTTTAATACAATATAAATTGTTTAAGAATCTGTTTGTTGAATTCATTGGGAATTAGGATTTATTATTGGAAATTAGATTTAAATTAATCTAAACTTTGGGGAAGATTGTATAAATTTATTGTAGGATTTAATTCAGTAAATGGGGAAATTGTAGAATCATTGTTTAATTTAAACCTTAGATTGTGCTTCAAATATTTAGATTGTTCAAGAAATTTTAATTCCTTTAAAAAACTATTAGTGGTTTTCAAAACAAACCCTCTTTGAAAACTTTCAATGGAAAAAAAATCAAGATCCGTTTTAATTTTCCTATTTTTATTTATTTATTGAAAATTTGAAGAAATGGTTTAAAAGAAATTAATTTTAGGAATGATTTTAATAAAAATCAGTTTTTAAACATTTGTGAAATTTAGAAAATCATTCTGGAAAATTTTATTAATTTTCTTGTGACTGGTTATTTTTAATTATTTTGTCAATTTTACCAGTAGGAAATTATGTGTAAATATATATATTTATATATAATATGTATTATATTCTGGTAAATATATATATATACATAACATATAAATATGTATATTTATTTTATTGTCATAGATTTATGTTACTTTTCCTTTTGAGAAAAATTGTCGTCAGTACGGCGTTTCTAGGAACAAATTTTGAGAAAATTCATTAAAAATTCGTATTAAATCATTTAATTGAAATCATAAGAAAATTTATTTTTAAAAAAAAAGTTTAAAAAAGATGAGATGTTGATAGTGGTAGGTGGGGACGGATGTACCCCACCGCCCACTATCCATTGATGGCAGTAGTGCCGCCCTTTACCCCTGCGTATGGGACCGACTGTACATAGTACAGACCGGTGCCCAACTCTTGGGATGGCCGACTATACTGTGTACAGTCCGACACCCAAGGCGTCTGGTCGGCTATACCATGTACATTCTGGCAATTTGACTTCGCCCTTTCCTTAATTTCCTATGCGTGCCCAAAAATCGATGAGTTTCAGGAATTGCTTTCTTCAATGTTTTTTTTTATATATAAATTTAAATTATTTAAGGATTTCATGATTCGGTGATAATATAAATATATGTATATATATTTATATATATATAAAGGTATATTCATTTATATATATATTATTTGTAGTTATCAGGTTTATATGTAATTATTATATTTTTATTTATGAATACATAAATTAATATATTAAATACTGTTGTAGAAGATTTAAACAATAGTATTTTTATTTAAATTGTAGCATGATATGTTGATTGAGGAATAATAATAAATTAAATGAAATAGAGAAATTTAAATAAATTGTAGAAATTTGATTTGATAGTTGTGCAATTGAAAGAAATATTTTCTAGCATAAGTGTATTATGATTTAAATGCAAATTGAATATCTTGTTTTGTTAAATTTGAATTTATCCTTTCCTTGTAAAAGTAAAGGTAATAATTTTAGTTTATTATTTATCTGATTGAAGTAATTGACTATTTACTGAAAAGTATTAGTTAGGAAATGGATTTAATATATCCAAATATAGCATATTTCCTTGCCTTTGCTTATTGTTAATATTTGACCTTGTGTTGATTATTTTGGGAAAGGGTGATTTGTGTTATAAATTGTAAAGTCTTCCAGAGGTTATAGGTTGATTCTTTGTTAAGTCAATCGTTCATTTTTCCCTTGGGTAGAGCTTTATGTGGTTGTTTCCTCCAAAGTGTTTGAAGTGCATTTTTTTTAAGTATTGCCTCCTAGAATAGGAGAGATTGAGTTGTTCTATTTCAATAAGCACCTGAGTTACCCTTGGAGTCTAGTTTTGTGTAGCGTGTTATCCATTAGAAGAGTGGTTTTTATTAGGGGCTAGAGCCCAAAGAGGTAAACTGGGTAACCTTCAGAAGTGATTTAAACAAGTGAAAATTAAAGTAATGTACTTGGATGATTAGGATGCATTTCACATTAATGAAGTTAATTTAACCTCACTTATAGACACAAGGGCTTGTTTAGACTTGGGGTGAGTGAGAAGCCTTGGAATGGCAAGGTCAACTATCTTGTCCTTATGAGAGGTAGTTGATTCTGCATGAGTGAGTATGAGGGCCGAGATTTGGTTGAGGTCACCAGGATATCCGAAGCCTATGAAGAATGCTTAGAGGAGATCTCATGAAAAACCGTGCGATGACACTCTATCTAGGTTAAAATTGGGATGTGTGTTGTGTGTATGGATTCTTTATCATACTTGATTAATTTTATGTCTAGAAGCAATGTGACCATGATAGTGTTAGACTTATATTGTGCATGTGTTTGGTTGAGTCAGTATGTGTTAGTATGAGTCTGCCTTTGGTTAGAGGTAGTAGATTCTTTGTCCATGTTGCGTTGTTACTATCTCCTAGCATGGGGGGTGGGCCTTCAAGTACCACATGGTTGGGTGGAACATGCACCATAAACCATTGTGTCCCCCATGATCTTCAATTCGTGGAGGCGAGACATCCAGTTGGACAACTCGTGGATCTTGTTTTCATTTCTTGCAATGTTGTATTTCAAAATGTAATAAGTTGGTTTTACCCCTCTTGTATTTATGAGGTGGATTTATGTAATTGTAACACTTATGTATTTATGACTCATTCTAAAAATGAGTGTTGTAATCAGTTATTCATGTAATGGATATATGTAATGGATGTTATCTTCTTATCTTGTTATCAAGTTATGTTGAATGAATGTATATTACTTGAGTTGTTTAATGCAATGAATTTTTAATGTTGTATGTTAATGGGGATTTAAGTAATCTCAGTTACGTAGCCTTAGGGGATGTTATCAATTATAGATGAACATGTATGTTTAATTCACTTTAATAAAAAAAAAATTATACACTTTTATTGTGAATTGAAACTTCCTCTAGGGTTGCGTGGCGGGGCATTACACATGGTATCAGAGCTTAGGTTTAAACATTGGTTGCTCTGGGATTATGATGTACGCATTAAGCTTAGTCATGTATGTTTTCTAAAGTACCTTGTCTAATCCCCTTTTGTGTCTGTGTAGGAGTATGCTTCCTAGATGCGGACGAGGGAGAGGACGTGGACGTGGCCGGGTAGGTGATCGAGAGGAGAGTCAGCATGGCTCATAACCTTGTGTCATACCTATACCAGAGTAGGAGGAATGCCAAGCCTCACAGAACGATCCAGGATGTGGTGGTGGACAGCTAGATCCTCCTAGGGTCGAAGTTGCACGTAGAGCCTTTGAGGAGGCTTTGGCATTATTGGGTCCGAGATAGGCAGTACCTGAGGTTAACCCTGAGGTGAGGACAACTACAGTATAGACAGAGATGTTAGCATCATCCTATATGAGAGATTTGATTTGATCGCAGCCTCCTTGATTTGACGAATTAGGTACCGGTTTAGAGGCTGAAACTTGGTTGATAGGTTTGGACCAATGTTTTTCCTGTTTTTCCATGCACCCTTTTGACAATAATACTAAAGTACTGTGTGCTATTATTCATCTTCAAGGATTTGCAGCCAGTTGGTGGAGACTTGAGGAGCAGAAGCTCCATATTGACATGAGTTCGGTGTCTTGCGAGATCTTTCTTGAGCGGTTCAGAACCTGCTTTCTCTCTGATCATTGACATCAGCATAGAGGTGATGAGTTCCACGCCATATGACAATTAGCCATGATAGTAGATCAGTACAAGAGGAGATTCTATGAACTTAAATAGTTTGCAAGAATAGGGAATGATGAGGGGATGCTCGTGCAACATTTCATCAGGGGCTTAAACGCCCATATCAATGGTGGTGTGCGGGTTTTTGAGCCCAAGTCTATGGAGATAGCTCTGGAGAAGGCACGGGTGGTGGAAGAGAACCTGACTATGGCACTAAGAGGTCATATAGGTGTGAATATAGGTAGTGGTATAGGGGCTGTGACTAGTGCTCGAGGGGGACAAACACAGGGGGCCATGCCTCTTAAGACACAGCAGGGATCAGTACAGGGAAGTCAACAGTAGTCATTTCAGGGGAACAAAAAGATTTCCAACAGAGATAGGGTGATAGGAATTGGAGGTGCATGAAGCGTTTCAACTCTGAGCAACCCACTCAGAGCATCCAGTCCACTTTTGGAGGTAGTGCATAGCAGTCTAGTGCACCAACAGGAGGCAGAGATTACGGTAGAGGCACAGGTTGCTTCTCTTGTGGTCAGTAGGTCCATATTGGTAGGATGTGTCCCAATAAGGGCACATCAAGATTCATGTAGAGACTAGCAGTGTCAAAGCCAATAGTGGGAGATGTTGGCAGAGGCCATCATGCATTTGCAACGGTTCATAACCATCAGGCAGAGCACCAGGGTACCGTAGTAGAGACTTATGGTATGTTATTGGGTAACCCTGTTACTATTCTATTTGATTTAGGAGCATCCAACTCCTTCATTTCTTCATCCATAGTGTCACATTGCAGACTGGGGGCCGTGAGGCAAGCCAATAAGTGGCAAGTTGAGTTGGCGTCTAGTGTGAAAGTGGCATCGCATTCTATAGTACCTGACTGTAGGTTGGAGATTGGACCACTCCTTACTACCTTGGATCTTTGAGTTATACCATTAGGATCCTATGATATTGTCTTAGGTATGGATTGGTTAGAGGCTCACCAGGCAGTTATTGATTGTCGACATAAGTTGATTTGGTGCATTAATGCATCTGGTGGTGAGGTGGATATTATAGGAGTGCAGAGACCGATATCTTTGAGGATTATCTCAGCTATGCAGTTGAGGAGATGTGTTCATCGTGGATGTTAGTTGTTTGTAGTTACAATTGAGGACTTGGGATTAGGGGATGGAGAGGAGAAGGTATCTCTAGATAGTCATCCCATTCTTTAGGAGTTCTCAGATTTTTTTCCAGATGACATTCCAGGGATGCCACCAAGGAGAGATATAAATTTTAAGATTGACTTAGTACCTAGATCAGAGCATATTTCATGAGCTCCTTACTGCATGACTACTCAGGAGATGAAAGATCTTCGCTTGTAGTTGGAGGAGTTGTTAGAGAAGGGATTCATTCATCCTAGTGTTTCTCCTTGGGGAGCACCTATCATCTTTGTGAAGAAGGATGGTTCACTTCAGTTGTGCATTGATTATCGATAATTGAACAAAGTGACGATCAAGAATCGTTATCCACTTCCCATAATTTATGACTTGTTTGACAAAGTCAAAGGTGCTACCATATTTTTGAAGATAGACCTTAAGTCGGGATACCATCAGCTCTGTATTTTTGATGCAGATATTCATAAGATGGCGTTTCAAACACAGTATGGTCACTACGAGTTTACTGTGGTACCATTCGGATTCACAAATGTGCCATATGTGTTCATGAGGTTGATGAATGGAGTGTTCCACACTTACCTAGACAGGTTTGTTCTTGTGTTCCTAGATGACATACTGATATATTCCAGGTTAGTAGAGGAACATGAGGAGCATTTGCGACAGGTATTGCAATGTCTTCGAGATAACCAACTTTATGCCAACTTGTCGAAGTGTGAGTTTTTTAAGACTGAGATCAAGTATCTTGGTCATGTGATCTCAGGAGAGGGAATATCTATGGATCCTTCAAAGATCCAAGCTATTCTTGATTGGCCTGCCCCCACGAATGTGGCAGAGATCCGTAGTTTTATGGGGCTTGCAGGATATTATAGGAGGTTTGTTTAGAGCTTTCCCAGGATAGGACATCCTATCACTTCTCTACAGAGGAGAGGGAAGAGGTTTGGATGGTCAGAATAGTGTGAATCGGCTTTTCAGGTTCTTAAGGATAAGCTGACCAGTGCACCAATTTTAGTGATACCAGATCCCACAGGGGATTTTGTAGTTTGTACAGATGCATCCTTAGAGGGCTTAGGAGTAGTCCTGATGCAGGAGGGTCGAGTTATAGCTTATGAGTTGCGGAAGCTTAAAGATCATGAATTGAATTATCCCACACATGATCTTGAGTTAGCGGCAGTAGTTCATGCAATGACCAGATGGAGACACTTTCTTCTTGGGCACAAATTTGAGCTACATAGTGATCACAAGAGCCTTCAATACATTTTCACTCGGTTGAACCTTAATGTTAGATAGAGGCATTGGATGGAGTTTCTCTGTGAGTATGACTTCGAGGTGAGGTATATTCAGGGAAAAGAGAATATCATAGTTGATGCACTTAGTAGACGTAGGCATGAGATATCTGAGTTGACTCTTATGGTATATTTATGGAGTCGGATTCTTGCTACTCTTCCAGCGGATAGTTGGTATCAGGATGTGAGAGTAGAAATTGAGGCAGGTAGACCTCTAGAGGGTAGGTTCATAGGTTATTCAATGGATTCAGATGGGTTACTTAGGCATTCATAGTGTATTTATGTTCCTTCAGTAGGTGACCTTCGTACTTTGGTTTTGACTGAGGCACATCGTGCACCGTATTCAGCCCATCCTGGGGTGAAGAAGATGCACGCAGATTTACCCCAGTTATATTTCTGGCCAAGGATGAAACAGGATATTGCAGACTTTGTAGCGAGATGTTTGGAGTGTCAGCGGGTGAAGGCTGAACACCAACATCCAGCAGGACTTCTACAGCCACACCTTGTACCTGAGTGGAAATGGGATATTATCTCTTTGGACTTCATTATTGGTTTACCCAACTCTTCCCAATGACATGATGCTATTATGGTGATAGTCAATAGGTTGATGAAGGTAGCACACTTCTCACCTATGCGCTCTTCATATAATGTGTCATCAGTTGCTAAAGTGTTCATGGAAGATATTGTGAGGTTGCACGGTATTCTGCATCGGATTATTTTCCACAGGGATCCAGTGTTTACCTCAGCTTTATGGACAACATTACAGCATGCGATGGGGACACAATTGAACTTCAGTTCAACGTATCACCCAGAGACAGATGGATAGATTGAGAGGGTTAATCAAATCCTCGAAGACATGTTACACATGTATGTTATGGATCAAAAGACACGATGGGAGGATTATCTCTATCTTGTAGAGTTTGCATATAACAATAGTTACCAGAGTTCCATAGGCATGGCACCTTTTCAGACTTTGTATGGGCATCCTTGTCATACTCCTCTTAGTTTGGATTGATTAGAGGACAGAGTGTTATTGGGACCAGAGATGTTGCAGGATATGGAGTAGTAGGTGGATCAGATTAGAGAGCACCTAGTAGCAACACAGGATAGGCAGAAGAAGTATGCGGATGCACATAGAGTGGATCGTCAGTTTTCTGTCGATGGCAAAGTATTCTTGCGAGTGCATCCTTGAAAGAGTCCAATCTGATATGGAAAGGGTTCTAAGTTGGCGCCTTGCTTTGTCGGACCTTTCAAGATACTCGAAAAGATTGGTCCAGTTGCTTACCGACTTGCTTTGCTACCTAGTATTGCACATATTCATGACATTTTCCATGTTTCAGTTCTTTGGCCATATCATCCAGATGTTACTCACATTCTTGATTGGAATTCTTTATAGGTAGAGGATGAGCAACTATCTTTGGAGCCCATGGCCGTTATGGAGTGCAAAACGCTCGCTCTTTAAGGGCAAGATATTAATCAGGTCAGAGTTCAGTGGGATCCCAGGGATGATGTTTCATCCACCTGGGAGGATGCAGTTAGGATGAGGGAGTTATATCCCTACTTGTTTGCAGGCTTCTAGGAGTAAGCCTGGTCTTTGGGGGGGAGAATGTAATACCCCTCTGTTTTGCTTCTTGTTCGGTTTTCTTTATGCTATATTTGGTTGCATCTACTTTGATACTAGATACATTTTGTTATGGTGTTTTGATCGCTACTTATTGGGTGATGAACTATTATTGTGTGATGTGTTTATTTGATTATTGTTTCACATGCTTTAATGGTTTAATGATGTTAGTAGAGTCAACATGAGATTATTGATTATGATGTTAATGTCAGTATTTGATGAGTGTATTGGTGAAGAGGACGGTTTCGCATCACTCGCTTGCGAGCACCCTGTGAATCCGTTATTTCTTCTTCACGGTGTCTATTATATGCTGGATATATTGTATGATGTTGTTTGTTTGGTTTTTTAGGTTGTAGGTACATAACATCGACTTCACCTAGTTTCACAGGTTTGAGCATGCTGATCCAACGGTTAAGTTGAACAGGAGATAGTAGCTAGGTAACATGTGTCAATTCTATGCCTTAGCCTTAGTGTGTCGTTAGTTTCGTTTGTTGAGTCATAGTTTACCTTATTTTAACGTTATTTAATTTTGAAAAGTGTGTTATTATTCAATCAATTTTTTAGAATGAATGCATTGGTTAAAAGTGGTGATTATTTTATATTAAATTAAAATTATGCTTAGATGTTATGTTTAAAGTTAATAATAAAATTTAATTTAATTTAATTAAATTTATTTAAATAATTTAATTTAATTAATTAAATAAATTTAATTTAATTAATTAAATAAATTTATTTAATTAAATAAATTTATTTAACTAAATTAAATTTAATCTCAAAAGGGTTGAATTTAGTTATTAAATAATTAAAATTAATTAATTAAGTTTTATGGAATTAAATTAAATAAAAGCAAAAATTGAAAGATATTTTAAATTGCATTTTAAATTGAAAGTGGGTTTTCGAAAATGGAAAATTAAATTGAAATTTAATATTCAATTTTGCATGCAATTAGATCTAGGTTGTTTAAGATATTTTTGATTGAGGACTGAAGTGCATGTTTAATTAAGAAGGAGAGTTGATTGAAAATTCATTCATTCAAGAAGAAGATTTTGGGGGAAGAGAAATTTTTTTGGAAAGCAGAGAAGAATTCTTTGGAAAATTTGCATAGAGAAGGGTTTGAAGAAAGTTTTGATTGTAGAATTGATTTGAGGAAAGTTGGTTTGCATTAGTTGAGTTTTGGATTGAATTCATTACATGGTTGAAAAAAATTCAGGAGATCTTTGGAGGAGGCTTGCATCAGAAATTCATCTTTTCCTGTAGCTTCGAAATCCATGTTTTGTTTAATACAATATAAATTGTTGAGGGAATCTGTTTGTTGAATTCATTGGGAATTAGGTTTTATTAGTGGAAATTAGATTTAAATTAATCTAAAATTTGGGGAAGATTTTATAAATTTACTGTAGGATTTAATTCAGTAAATGGGGAAATTGTAGAATCATTGTTTAATTTAAACCTTAGATTGTGCTTTAAACATTTAGATTGTTGAAAAAATTTTAATTCCTTTAGAAAACTATTAGATCTCGTTTTCAAAACAAACCCTCTTTGAAAACTTTCAATGGAAAAAAAATCAAGATCCGTTTTAATTTTCCTATTTTTATTTATTTATTGAAAATTTGAAGAAATGGTTTAAAAGAAATTAATTTTAGGAATGATTTTAATAAAAATCAGTTTTTAAACATTTGTGAAATTTAGAAAATCATTCTGGAAAATTTTATTAATTTTCTTGTGACTGGTTATTTTTAATTATTTTGTCAATTTTACCAGTAGGAAATTATGTGTAAATATATATATTTATATATAATATGTATTATATTCTGGTAAATATATATATATACATAACATATAAATATGTATATTTATTTTATTGTCATAGATTTATGTTACTTTTCCTTTTGAGAAAAATTGTCGTCAGTACGGCGTTTCTAGGAACAAATTTTGAGAAAATTCATTAAAAATTCGTATTAAATCATTTAATTGAAATCATAAGAAAATTTATTTTTAAAAAAAAAGTTTAAAAAAGATGAGATGTTGATAGTGGTAGGTGGGGACGGATGTACCCCACCGCCCACTATCCATTGATGGCAGTAGTGCCGCCCTTTACCCCTGCGTATGGGACCGACTGTACATAGTACAGACCGGTGCCCAACTCTTGGGATGGCCGACTATACTGTGTACAGTCCGACACCCAAGGCGTCTGGTCGGCTATACCATGTACATTCTGGCAATTTGACTTCGCCCTTTCCTTAATTTCCTATGCGTGCCCAAAAATCGATGAGTTTCAGGAATTGCTTTCTTCAATGTTTTTTTTTATATATAAATTTAAATTATTTAAGGATTTCATGATTCGGTGATAATATAAATATATGTATATATATTTATATATATATAAAGGTATATTCATTTATATATATATTATTTGTAGTTATCAGGTTTATATGTAATTATTATATTTTTATTTATGAATACATAAATTAATATATTAAATACTGTTGTAGAAGATTTAAACAATAGTATTTTTATTTAAATTGTAGCATGATATGTTGATTGAGGAATAATAATAAATTAAATGAAATAGAGAAATTTAAATAAATTGTAGAAATTTGATTTGATAGTTGTGCAATTGAAAGAAATATTTTCTAGCATAAGTGTATTATGATTTAAATGCAAATTGAATATCTTGTTTTGTTAAATTTGAATTTATCCTTTCCTTGTAAAAGTAAAGGTAATAATTTTAGTTTATTATTTATCTGATTGAAGTAATTGACTAATTACTGAAAAGTATTAGTTAGGAAATGGATTTAATATATCCAAATATAGCATATTTCCTTGCCTTTGCTTATTGTTAATATTTGACCTTGAGTTGCTTATTTTGGGAAAGGGTGATTTGTGTTATAAATTGTAAAGTCTTCCAGAGGTTATGGGTTGATTCTTTGTTAAGTCAATCGTTTGGTTTCTTGGGTAGTGCTTTATGTGGTTATTTCCTCCAAAGTGTTTGGAGTGCGTTTTTTCTAATTATTGCCTCCTAGAATAGGAGAGATTGAGTTGTTCTATTTCAATAAGCACCTGAGTTACCCTTGGAGTTTAGTTTTGTGTAGCATGTTATCCATTAGAAGAGTGGCTTTTGTTAGGGGCCGGAGCCCAAAGAGGTAAACTGGGTAACCTTCAAAATTGATTTAAACAATTTAAAATTAAAGTAATGTACTTGGATGATTAGGATGCATTTCACATTAATCAGGTTAATTTAACCTCACTCATAGACATACGGGCTTGTTTAGACTTGGGGTGAGTGAGAAGGCTTGGAATGGCAAGGTCAACTATCTTGTCCTTACGAGAGGTAGTTGATTATGCATGAGTGAGTATGAGGGCCGAGATTCAATTGAGGTCACCAAGATATTTGGAGCCTATGAAGAATGCCCAGAGGATATCTCTTGACAAACCGTGTGATGACACTCTATCTAGGTTAACATTGGGATGTGTGTTGTGTGTATGGATTCTTTATCATACTTGATTAATTTTATGTCTAGAAGCAATGTGACCATGATAGTGTTAGACTTATATTGTTCATGTGTTTGGTTGAGTCAGTATGTGTTAGTATGAGTCTGCCTTTGGTTAGAGGTAGTAGATTTTGTGTCCATGTTGTGTTTTTACTATCTCCTAGCATGGGGGGTGGGCCTTTGGGTACCACTTGGTTGGGTGGAACATGCACCATAAACCGTTGGGTCCCCCATGATCTTTAGTTCATGGAGGCAAGACATCCAGTTGGACAACTCGTGGATCTTGTTTTCATTTCTTGCAATGTTGTATTTCAAAATGTAATAAGTTGGTTTTACCCCTCTTGTATTTATGAGGTGGATTTATGTAATTGTAACACTTATGTATTTATGACTCATTCTAGAAATGAGTGTTGTAATCAGTTATTCATGTAATGGATATATGTTATGGATGTTATCTTCTTATCTTGTTATTAAGTTATGTTGAATGAATGTATATTACTTGAGTTGTCTAATGCAGTAAATTTTTAATGTTATATGTTAATGGGGATTTAAGTAATCTCGGTTATGTAGCCTTAGGGGATGTTGTCAATTATAGATGAACATGTATGTTTAATTCACTTTAATAATAATAAAAAATTGTACGTTTTTATTGTGAATTGAAACTTCCTCTAGGGTTGCGTGGCTGGGCATTACATCTGGTTTCAATTTTTTTATTGAGGTTATTGATAACAATTATCTAGTTTTCTCAAATTTAATATTTTCCTTTTTATTTAAATTAGTGTATCAAGTATATGTCTAGTTTATCAAAGCAAATTCATGTTTTTTGTGCTTTATTTGATTGGTTTCTTCAAGTAAGAATTAAATTCATTTGAATAAGTCCCTAGAAGATTCATTTGGATTAAAAATAAGAGCCTGGTAATTAATTTATTTGCACATTTATACAAGTCATAAACATTAGCGTTCCAAAAAATTTGAATTATAACTATTAGGACACATATCAATCTATATTTTGACTTTGTTACCCAGTGAAAGAAAGGCACTGATCATTTTTATCCCCAAAAAAAGTCCTTAAAAAAACCTTTTATATATAGTTTTTAATGTTCAATTGTAGGAGCAGGAGTGGTAGTTAAATTTGTATTTTTATTGTCTATTTCAAACCCTCATGCCAGCATGAAATAGATTGTTAGAGGATGATTTAATTAAAAAAATTATGATCATACAAACTCAAAAATTTGTATGAGGTTTTAATCTTCTTAATTATCATTAGTTAATCTTGGAGAGTTAACAATCATTGGTGATAAAGGTACACCCACCTAAGCATAGCAGCGCCTAAATTGTGGGGAATTATAACCATCCTAGTTAGTTCCCTTCATTTTCCAGATCAATTGTTAAACTCATGCCATGAGGTAGGGGGATGGAGGAAGTTCAAAGGTTTAAATATAATGACAAAATTTACTGTATATATATTCAAAGATTAGGGTTTAAGGATGCCTTGTGATAGGTACCAACATGAAGAGGATGTCGCTCTAGGAAGAAGAAGTCTAACATGATGATAGGTATAAAGAATAAATTAGACATCAGGTGGGTGGCATGAAGGTAGAGCGAAGTATGGAATTATATCAAAAATAAAGAAAAAATAGACCATTGAACCTTAAAGTTGAAAGGTATGCCAATAAAACCAAGTTTGATATTATGATAATAAACAAAGGGAAGTAGATGCAAGAAAAAAAGTATGCCTAGTAGGGAAAAAATTTCAAGTCCAATAATTTGTACGAACTTAGACAATTTAAACCTCAACCTAGAAACTTAGAAATCTCTTGGAATTTTGGTAACAATAACACATCATAAAAACATGAGAAATGGTAAAAGACCACACTTATGAAAATTTAACAACTTAGATCCCACAATTTTTTTTTTTAAGGTTAGTTATTAATGGTGGGAAATATAAGGTAAAAATAGAAAGATAAAGCGGTCAAGAAAAAAATTATAGAATTAATTCCCAATAAGCTTTGTTTGGGGATGTGTGTCACTTGTTTCCATAGCAAGAATATAGCTATATTTGGGGTCAGACCAAAATGGGGACCAAAAATGCTAAGACAATTTACACTTCATCTTGACCCTCAAGTGTCAAGATTTTAGAAAGATATGCCACACTATGTATAGGAGAAAATTAGAAGCTACAAAATAATGTCAATCTAAAGAATTATGGATTAGAAATTTTATTATTTTTTTGGCTAAAACCTTAAGATGGTATGCAATATGACCACACAACTCAATAAATTTTTATGACGATGCCACATGCCATATACTTATTGACCTAGAATATTTGGTATGCAACTTATTTAGAAACTTTCAAAACATTTGAACATACTTTTCTTGTTGTAGATTGCCATTCCATTAAGGGAGAAATATCTCATCCTTCAAGTCAAAATTTTATTTTTTCCTCCTAGATCATAGAAAAATGTGGATACAACTTTATAATTTACTTCACTAAATTTTATTTCATTTGTATTTGTACTAATGCCTTCCATGGATATTACCTTGACTTCCCATGGTGCACATCTCCATTTATTGTTATGTGGGAAGCTATTGATTATTTAAATGTATTTCTCTCCCTCATCTCCATTACAATGACTCACCTCAACAATATCAGAACCATGCATTATCACAAGCTCACCAAACTTGATGATGCAAACAAAAACCAAGGCCAAATAACATACTAAAAAATTCAAAAAGGTTAAATAGAGAGAAATCATTTAATTCAAATATGAAAACTTCTTTCTTTCACATTGAGACAATTAAAAATTTATTCAATGGAATTTAATAATCAAATCTTCACAAGAAATGGACTTTCTTGACTCTTCCTATAGCTTCTTCTTGCTGCCCCAAATCTCTCCTTGTTGCTATACAAACTTTCACACAACTCCAAAATCTTTACACCTCTCACACACTAGTGTCTTATATTCTCTTCACTGGTGTTGCTCAAATCTGCAACACAAAACCCCCAATGATACCTCTACAAAGAAATATTTCTCCTTCCCATTCCTCGCAAAATTCTTCCCACTTTTTTTTCAAAAACCCTTGAAAAATGCATTGAAAATCATCCATTATTGCCTGAGAATGGGCTCCTAACTCTCTCCCAAGAATGGATTTGCATATGCTATATTTATTCAACCTTAAATGAGGCATTTAAACTTCCAGAAACTCCTCTAGATTTTGTCTTTACTCAAGGGGCGTTTTTCTCTATTATGAGAATTTTAAAAATTTAAAAATTTTGATTTTCAACCTATTTTATGCTCAAAACTCCCCCCATATGATTTATGCAATAGATAAATGATTACTGAATGAATAAAAATTGATATTTAATTTCCATGATATCCATAATACCTTTCCAAAATAAAATTGATCAAATTGGTGCTTTGGAAGCACACAGTCGAGTGTTGGTAGGTGAAAAAAATGAAGTTCTCCGATTCACACAAAAAATGGCATGTAATTTTTGAATGGTATCTAATGGACCCCTACAAAAGGATTTTTCCCAAACCTTCACAAATTTTAAAATTTTAAACTTTTTAAAAATTGTTGACATTATTTTAACCAACTTTTGGAATTAAAATCTCCCAAACTAGAAAATGTATGGCTTTGATTCTATTTGAAAATTCTAAGTGCCACTTTCATGAATGCCCCTACCAAAGTATTCTACTCCAATCCTTATGAGTTTTCTGGAAATAATTTTTAAAAATTGTTTGCAGCACTTTAAAACAACAATTTGATAAAAACTAAATGTATTCAAATTTGAACACACCAAGAGCTTTTCCAAAGCTGAGAGATGTCAAATGAACCCCAAAACACATCAAAACTAAATTCAAACCTAAAGCTTGTTTTCTTGGTTAATCTACCAGGATGCTCCTGCATCAGACATGTCGAGTAGGAAAAAATTTGTGAGTAAAACTCAAAAATGGAGTGGAGTAGTAGGACTACTCTTTCAGATTGTAGACAACCTGCAATGAACTCCATCACTGAATTAGACAAAAATAATTTCTTCCTCTACCTCTTCCAGCACCTCGCTAGGATACTTTCTTTTCTCCTCCACCAATTGTGCACTCTATTCATCCTTCTTTTTGTGGACTCACATCCACCATAGACCATCCTCCTTCGACATATCTCTTGTTTCCTCATTTCCTTCTTTGTGGGATCCAACCCACCACAAACTGACCACCTCCACCAAGTTCCTCCTACACCATCATCTACAACCTCTATGCACAAAAATGCAACATTCAAATACCCATTCATAACTACAAATTCATTTTCCACTATTGTAAACTCTTCTTTAAATGGTAAATAGTCACCACCTCTAAACTTAAAATTAAATTTTACCTTATCCTTTTTTGCTACTATACCTTCTTCTTCTTTCACCTTGTCTTCAATGCAACTTTTCACTCTGTTGGTGCCTTTAGAAAGACACTCTACTACTGCAAAATGATTTTCTACACCCAAAACAATGTTAGAATAATAATCTTGTGACTCATCATCCACCTTCTGCAACAAGTAATCAAGTTCTTCTATTAGGGAATCTCCACCTTCATCATTCTCAAACAAGGAATCATCAATAAACTCCAAATTCACATTCACATCTTTCTCATCACTCTCACCTATATCCAACACATCTACCACTACAACTAAATCCTTATTCTCATCATAAAAAGCATAAAAATCAAAAATTACCTCATTACCTTTAGTTGCAACCTTTGTGTTAGGTAAAAAAAATTCATTCCTCTTTTTCAATTGCTTCCAATTACATTAGAAAATCATCCTCTTTTTCACCAATCCACTTGTCAAACTTAGGACCACCCATGTTCACAATTTCTAATTACAGACCCTCTTCATCCACTTCACACAATGCACTCCATTCAGGTGATATCTCTACAACTTGCACCTCATCATCTTCCTCACCTATGTGGGCTACCCCCACATATTATTTCTTACATTCAACCCCTACCAAAGGGCTGCAACACTCTTTTTTTTTGCTCTTCTTTTTGTTGTCCTCTTCTAAGAGAACATTCTTCTTCCCATATCACTCTGCCCGCATTCGTATTTCCTCTTTAATCTTCTTTTCTAATATATTCACTTCAACTTGGATATTTTCAAACTCTCCACAATGCTTCCTATTTTCCATGTCTTTCTCATATTTTTCCCAAAATAAAATTCTTACGAACCTCCTCAAGACCCATCTCATCCTCTCAACTACTACAAATCTCTCAACTCACATCACACACTCTACAATCTGCAAAGAAATTTCTTTCACGAATTCCTAGCTCTCAATTTCTCAAGGCTTCTCTCCTAACTAAAAAAATCCTTTTGATATTTCCACAATCGACTGCTCTTCTCTACCTATAAGTCCTAGTGTAGACTACCTCACGTTTGGCGATCTACCCATACACTTAGGATCACTAGCTCAAATACCACTGATGCAAACAAAAACCAAGGCCAAATAACATACTAAAAAATTCACAAAGGTTAAATGGAGAGAAACCTATTGTCCCTCAGTGTTATTTGGCATTAATGTCACAACACCTAAGTTGAGGTATCTAGTTGTGCACATGATGATGTCATATTTCAGTTCTTCTTGCATGAGTTTATATATCAATTCTGATCTCTTTTGGCATCATTATTTGCATTTGGCATATTCTAGTGATTGATATGTTTTTTATAGTTTGGTTATGGTCACCTTGGCATACTGATCAGATTTCAGTATGATATTATAAAGTTCATGATAACATTATCTAGGTGCAATGATAAGTTGTTTATACAATGCATGTTCAAAAGGCACATTACTTTTTGTTTTAAGGCAACACATTGTCATAGTGCATATACAAATAAGGTTTGGTGATTACAAATATACTATGGGTATCATTGTGAGGAAATCATTGGTAGGTGGAAAATTTTGTCTTCTCAAAGATAATAATAAAATGGCAAAAATGTTGCAATGATAATGTTTTATAAAGTCAAAATAGTGTGATCATTGCATTATCAGTGGATATTATGTTTTTATTTTTTTTGAATGGGAATTTTTCCCATCATAATTCTTGGACTTGAAAAGACATTATGTCTAAGTAGAAAAGTTTCTTTGAAGCTTCGATGGGATTGTGGTTTCGACCAAGCTAGGGCTGGAAGACAACATGGAGAGAAAATGTGGTTTAGCAGCTAGTTATTGCAGAAAATTGTTTCCAAATCCTTCACGCAATCAGTTTTTCAACGTTTCCAGGTGGTCTCAACTTCTTTGAGTTGCTTCTTAAGTGGTAATATTTTTTTTGGTGAACCCTAGTTTGGTTGTTGAATATTATCTGAAATTGTTAAGGGATTTCAATGATTCCATTGTATATAGTTTCTTCACTGGTCTGTAAATTCGAGTCTTTTCTCCATTCATATCCTAAGTCAACTTATTGGTTAGTGTCTTTGAGTTGTTTGTAATTCGATGGTTGTTGGTTTTATACTCTATAGTTTTTATGCCTTTTCGACCTTGGTATTTCTTTTGGTAATGGTGTTTCAAAGAGTTTTGTTTACTCTCTCATCCGCAGGTTCTCTATCTTATGTTTACGAACCCTATTACTAAGCCACACCATGCATATTTTTGTGGCATGTTTGGTTTAGTCTAGAGAAAGTGTTTTCCATCATGAGGGTTTATTTCTTGCATTCACATGTGGGTTTATTACTTTGGTTTATATGTTACCTATTGCATGGGCACAGGGTCAAAAAACCTTATAGCAGTTTCTAAAAGTCTATGCAACAGTTGTGTCTTGCATCTTTGAATCCTAGTACGGGTTTGGTTTTTAGATGGTTTATCATACATACAGTTGGTCATGTCTGCATTCCTTATTCAGTTTGGCATACCACAAAATGGTTATGATTGTTTATTAAAAAGGAACAATTTGAGAAAGATGGTTGTAAATTTTTTTGTAATAGTTATGAAGATAGGTCTCCTTCTATTAAAAAATAGAGAACACTATTTATGAATATTGTTGAAAGCATTCAGTGTGAAGAGATTTTTTTTTTGAGAGAAATGAAATATATGTTTTCAAAAAGGAAATATATTTTTTTTGTGTAGTTGACATTTGTAACTCTAATTCTAAGGTCGTGGCAGAATAGAGTATATAATATTTGAAATAGATATCAACTCTGTGTTTACAATTTCTTCATACATGTAAATCTCAAGAGACTATCAGTGAGATAGCATTATTGTCAATGAGACAAATCAGCCAGTGAGGCCAAGTTCGAGTGGTTTTATTCCCCAAGAGGGTTTCCTCTCAAGACAATCTATGTGTCCATTATATGTGTTTGTTCTTTATCTATTCATTTGATACACATTGCATAAGCTCTTTTATGGTCTAAAATTTATTAAAATTATTAAATGATTTAATTTGTTTGTTAACACTAATTCACCCCCCCTTCCCTCTTAGTGTTAACTATACTCCTACAAAACCATTTAATTCAAATCTAAAAACTTCTTTCTTTCACATTGAAACAATTACAAATTTATTCAATACAATTTAATAATCAAATCTTCACAAGAAATGGACTTTCTTGACTCGTCCTGTAGCTTCTGCTTGACGCCCCAAAGCTCTCCTTGTTGTTGTTCAAATTTTTGCACAACTCCTCCAAAATATTTGCACCTCTCACACACTGGTGCCTTATCTTCTCTTCACTTGTGATACTCAACTCTACAACAAAAAACCCCCAATGATACCTTTACAAACACATCTTTCTCCTTCCCATTCCAGGTGCAGGAGCACCTACACCTTATGGTTGCCAAAATTGAGTCTTGAAGGTCATTTGGTAAGGTAATAGGTGGTCTAGTGTTTGTTTTTGGTTTTTTTCTCTTGAATAAGATCTAATAAGACCATTTAAAATGTATCCGAGTGCTTGGGAGGCCACTTAGATGAATATGTAAAACGTTGGTCAAAAATTGTAATTGTTGTCATAAAAATGTCAAAAATGCAATTTCAAAGAAGATGAAGGGTCTTAGTATTTCAAAGGGTAGTTATAATCAGTTGGGTGGTTTGGATGGAAGGTTATAAGGTTAAATACGCCCTCAAAGGGTCGAAAAGAGGTGGACATACAATGTATTGAAGATCCCATAATAAGAAAAATGTTTTTTTCTGCAATTTTAATATTTTTCCGCACTTTGCAAGAATTCTATAGATCTGTACCACCTATTTATGCTCTGATACTTATACCATCTTGTAGGGGAATGAAATATCTTTCATTTTAATCCAATTATAGGTTCTAATATTGATTTTTGAGAGAGATCTCTTCATTTTTTTGGGACTGCCTATTTATAACTAATTTGAGGGTTTGATTGGTGTAAACATGATGTTCTAGTCATTCCACTTGCTTTCCAGCCTTTTAACTTGGTGTAATTACTTTTTTAATAGTATGTTAGATGTACCAATGGTTTGGGAGGCATGAAATACAACTTTTACGGTTTTAGGGTGATGCCCTAGGGTATTTTCATGAGTTTTCTATGTGAAATTGAGGAACTAAAGTAAGGTTTTGGAAAAATATGAATGGAACTGTATATGTGATAGTGTTTTGAGTTTTTTAAGGTCATTTTATGAAGGTCTAAGGCAGTGGAATGTTAAGATAAGTCTTGGAACCCATATTTTTATTAAACCCTCCTCAAATTGGCTTAAAATGAGGTTTTTGTGGTTTGGCAAGTTGGAGTAAGTTTCACTTGAGAAAAAAATGTGTTTTTGGGAGTTTGAATATATGTTAATTTATTTCCCAATAGTTCCATTGATTTGTTGAAAGTTTGAAAGGTATTTTATTTGTAAATTAGTCCTAATTAGCCTATTTAGGACAGCGGTGAAGGCATAGTTTGAGGCACATGTTCCAAAACAACATCTGAATATTTTGAAATATGTTAAGTAACTCCTTAATGGGTATCTAAATCACTGATCTATTGTTAAGGTCATTTGTAAGGTTTGAGAGTTAAGTCCCTAAAATAGGGTTTGTTGTCCTACAAGCTTGCCTAGGTGACATAGAGGAAAAGAACCAAGATTCATTTAATAACTTGAAAGGTGAATTGTAATCATTTTGTATTGTTAAAATAAGAGGTTTGACACCCCTACTCTACATCAATTCCTCACAAACTTCTTCCCTCATTTTTTTTCAAAAACCCCTAAAAAATGCATTGAAAATCATCCATTATTTCCTCGGAATGAGTTCCCAACTCTCCCCCAAGAATGGTTTTGCATATGCTATGTTTATTCATCCTTAAATGAGACATTTAAACTTCCAAAAGCTCCTTCAAATGTTGTCTTTACTCAAGGGGCGTTTTTCTCTATTATGAGAATTTTAAAAAATTTAAAATATTGATTTTCAACCTTTTTTATGCTCCAAACTCCCCTCATATGATTTATGCAATAGATAAATGATTAATGAATGAATAATAACTAATATTTAATTTCCATGATATCCATAATACCTTTCCAAAATAAAATTGATCAAATTGGTGCTTTGGAAGCACACAATTGAGTGTTGGTAGGCAAAAAAAATGAAAGTTTGTCGATTCACACAAAAATTGGCATGAAATATTGGAATGGTATTCAATGGACCCCTGCAAAAGGATTTCACCTGAACATTCACAGATTTTAAAATTTTAAACTTTTTTAAAATTTCTCATTATTTTAACCAACTTTTGGCATTAAAATCTCCCAAACTATAAAATGTATCTTTGATTCTTTTTGCAAATTCTATGTTCCACCTCCATGAATACCCATACCAAAGTATTCTAATCCAATCCTTATTATTTTTTGAGAAATAATTTTTGAAAACTGCTTGTAGAGCCTTAAAAAAATGATTTGATAAAAACTAACTTTATTCAAATTTGAACATGCCAAGAGATTTTCCAAAGCTAAGAGATGTCAAATGAACCCCATAATTGAATTCAAACCTAAAGCTTGTTTTTTTGGTTGATGTTGATTGCCAATCTGCCTAGATGCTCTTGCATCACTTGACATATACCTAATCTATCTCATTAAGATCACATCCTAGCTCCAATCCAAAAGAACAAAAACAAATAGAAGTTAGGGACATGGGATATGCTAGAAAGGTCATATTGGTAATAGGGTAGTTGATCCTCCTATCTTAAATTTTATTGCTCCTTGAGCTATTCCTCCTCATCCTCTTCACACTCTAGGTCACTTTTAAAGATATGATTATCTCTACACCAATAAGAATTTGAACTTGCATTATCTAGTGGAGTTGTAGTCTCATCATAGAGCACATTATGTCTTATGTTTACTTTTTCATAATTTTTTTAGCCCCATTGGCACAAAGGCTTGAATCCATCTCAAAAATAAAAATACTTAGAATCACAACAGTCACATGAAATATATAGAGACAAATTTATAACATCATTTGTACCACCAATAGTTTGCACTTCTAATCCACCATGTTTTAGATAATCACCAAGGTAGGAAGCTTGTTTCCTCTTAGTAAAGAATATTTTCCCATTAGCATTTAGATTAGTACACTCTTCACATGAAATATAGGTCTCTAAATCATCTTCATTAGAGCAATTAGAACCAATAGAGATATATTTAAATCCATTATCGTTATAGTAAACGAATCAAGGAATCTCACCATGGATAAAATTGTATTTAGGTTCCTCCAATTGACTACCTACATATATGTCATTAATAAGATCACTAGTAAGTTAAAAAATGAATATCTATAATAGTATTCTCACCAACATAATCATCTGTAGGTGTATAGCAGCTCACTCTTCTTTTCCATGTGCATACTCTCAACATGGTAATAAGGACAACCATGTTTCTCATAAGATAAAAAATTTGGGAGAATATTGAGTGCACATTCAAGTTCAAGTTGCTTATCCAGTTTGTTTATTTTATTGCAACATGTATTATCATTTTCTACCTTGAATACTTTATCCACATGTGTCATAACTTTATTTTTCTCACTTAAGGTAGGCATAATAGTTTTTAAATATTTCTCACCTTTTCAAGAAACATAATCTATTCACATTTATGATTGGCCTTAGTAGGCTTCAAATCCTTTGGTATGACAGTTAAACCCATTCATAATCCTCACAAAATAAATCAATACAGATTGAATCATTAGGTTTGTGACGTACAAGGATTTTAAATAGAGCATCCATAAACCTTGTATACAAATCAAATAGAGACTCCATTTCATGCCTTTCAATATTAGATAGTGCTTCAACAATGGATATTTGATCAACATCACATGTGTGTTATTCATTAAGGTTCAAACATTATTAAAATAATCTTACATTTTATTTTCGATTGTGTATCATTCCCTTACTCTTCAAAATTTGAGTTAAAATCATACTCCTCTATATCAATTAAGACTATTTTCTTCTCATATTATTCTTGGATTTTTTGGTGACCTAAATGAATTCTTGCTGATTCAATTATAACAACATACTTATTCTTTTTATGGCAACTATCTTCATTTTTCATTCCAAACTATTTATCTATAGGAAATATTTTATAGTCATCAACATCTATAGATGCAACACCTTTCATCATTGAAAACTTCAAGTTATTTTTAATGTCTCTTGTTGTAGCATATGCCTATTAGAGTGATGTAGGATTTTTATCCCTTGATAAGAAACTTATTTCTTTAGTAAAGGCTCATAAATATAAAACCATAAATTTAGAATAACCATAAATATATAAATTTAAAAATAGGGAGTATTTATTTTTCATCTTTTTGAATGTGAATGAGTTCTTTTATTAATGAATATATATCCATTCTCTCACCAAACTGATCTATGAATGCTGCCTTGAAATCTTGTCATGAAGCACTGCAAAGCAATGATAGATCATAAAACTAGTCTCTGGCATTTTCTTTCAAGAGCTACACAAATAACCTTATGAAAATATCTTCCTCTCTAATGTCGTAATTGATTTATTTATTCAGATCCACTTCCACTATACTTGGGTAAATGATCCATGACTTCATTGGGAATGGGATTTAGATAATTTAGGATACCACTAAAATCAAGTGGTATGTACCTTCCAATAGAGAAATGTACTTTAGAAAAATGACTTATATTATTTTATACCATGCATACTGACATTTGAATGAGCATGGGGAATTGTATAGTTGCACTCTATTTTTAGATCTAATTTTCAATAAGGATGTACTCCCCTTATCATCTATGTTCTTAAAAATTATTTAATTCTATAATATATTTAGATTACAACACAAAAATATGAGACAAAAAATAGAATACTTGAAAAATATTTCACCTCATACATATTCTCCTTATAACTAGGCACTTTTCAAATCTATGCCAAACACTTACATAATAACAAGTAATTCTTCAATCATTGATATAAAAATCACCTCTCAAAGAGTATTTAATTTCAACAAGCTATCACTTCTTGAAAGTTCTTTTTTTTGAGTTTGATTCTCTAGTATAACCAAAGTCTTCAATATAAAAATAAGATGATAATCTTGATAGTGCCACTATTAGTGCAAAAGCTTATGGGTAATCAACCTACCCAAAAAAACACAACTACAAACTATATAATAAAAATAGACATGTATTTATTGAATATGTTATAATTCTTTTAAAAATAAATACTATTTTATCGTATCCTCGATAACGGTGCCAAAATTTTAGGTCCCAAAACTAAATATTATAAATCCTAGAGCTTTTCATTACTTGTAAGGCTCTAGAGAGTTGTCACAAAGAAGGTAAAGAGAGGCTCATCTATAGAATTGGGATGGTTAAAGGCTAAATATAAGAGTTGGTCAAATCTCCTAGTCCTTGGTCTCAACTTAAAACTAGGAGAATATTCCTATAGGTCATCTAAACAAGTTATCATATCAATTCAAAATGGTCGATCAATATATTACACAACTATACCTAGTTATTCTCTTAACCCTTAACATTCGTCACTAGTTTTAGTAGACCTTATTATATATGATTTTATGCCTTGCCTAATATGCCTTCAAATGATAGAAATTAACAATTAGAGAGTATTTGAATGGAGAGAAGACCGTTGATGAGCAGTGCATTAGAGAGTAGTCCATCAGAGAGAAGACCGTTGGTGAGGAGACCATTTGGGAGAGAGAAAAGATGGAACAGTCCATTGGAGAGTAGTCTATTGGAGAGAAGTTCATCAGAGAGAATGTCATTGGCGAGAAGACTATTTGAGAGGTGGGATTGAGTGATTTGAATTTGAACTCAATCCCTAGAATTCATGGTGACTTCCAGTTTGGTCAGTCTACAGATTTGGGGCTCCTTGTCGATGCTACTAGGAGGGATGGATCATGCGGTGTGGATGCTTCTATGAGCGCTCCTAGGAAGGATAGGTCGTATGGTGTGGATGTGATCAAAGATGAAATTTTTGCGGGTAAGTGTGTGGTTGAAGCTTCCAAAGAATCTTGTGTTGGCTATCCATTAGTGGAGTTGTGTCCAAAGGCCCTTGGTGGTTATGTGGCTTATGGTGATAATGTGTAGGCCCCAGCTAGGGAGTCATATGTGGCTAATCAGATAAATCCCTAGATTGAGCATGTTCCAGTGGGAAATAACTGACTGGTGGGGCATTCATATTTGCTTAGGCAGAGATGCGCTGACCTTTCCTCCTCAAAGCTTAAAGACAAAGGCGTTGCATCTAAATTTGTGTTTTCCACTAGCATTAAAGATGGGTTTTCCTTGTCCATTCTTGACTCTCTTGTGGACAAAAATATTGCTAGAATGGAATTTTATCTGGTGGGAAATTTTCTAGGTCTTAGACTTAATATTGAGGAGGTCCACACCTAGGTCTGTAAAAAATGGGCTCTGAAGGGTCAGGTTGAAGTTGCGGCTATGGCTAGAGGATTTTTTTCCTTTCCTTTTTCTTATTATGAAGACCTGAGATCATTTTTTGCTAAAGGTCTATGGAATTCCGAGCATATCACCTTAGTGTTATGTGTTAGAAACCAATATCAAACATGCAAACTAGAAAAGCCTTCCATAGAAGAGAAAAACAAAAAAAATCAAGAGCTTTGCATGAAGATGTGCAAATTGATATTATTCAGAATTGAGAAATTAAAATGAGATGAATTGCTTTATAAAAGCAATGTAGCAAAACCTTAATGTTGACCTAGAAACACCTCAATTAAATAAAACTTACTTATTAATTAAGTAAACTAATTATTACCTAAGTAAACTTAATAAAGTGTAATTAAATAATTAATTACACCAACACCCTCCCTTGAGTGCAACTTAGGGAGACTAAAAAAATCATGCACCTAAAACTAAGATGAATGTAAGAAAGCATGAATAGGTCCTGACAACAAGGCCATGATCAAGTACCCATGTACAAATTCAATGAAAGAGAAAGAGGAGAAAACCTAGTGGGAAAAAATCCCCCTTAATGAGATGACCTACTACAAAGAAGCACTAGAAGAATACTATGGAGTAACACTGGAACCTAAATCCGGAAAGAAAGGAAAGATACTTTTGTTTACAAGAAACCATATGAGAGTCACTAATGGACTCAGACGGGATCATGAAAATGCAATAGGAAACCCGATGCCATGGAACACTAGAAAACTCACAAACGGGAACCCTAGAATCTATGAAGCAACAATAGATAAAATGATGCCCCCCATAAGAGGGAAAGATATGATGAAAGAATTTGGAAGCCGTGTATCTCGATGTCGATGCCAAACTATGACTAAAACTGATCCATAGGAGCAAGTACCATGAAGATTCTGGAACATTAACCACAAATTTAGTGGCCCTCAAACTGAGATGTGACCCAATGAAGATCAATAACCATAGGCTCTCAATCTAAAGTGTGAACCAATGTGAATCTGATATGTGTCAAGCAAGAGCAAGATGTATCCAAAAGTAACTAAGAAATCAGATAAAACCCATGCGAGTTGTCATCAATAATCAAGATGGAGATCAAAGTGAAACTACACTATAATCAGATTATTACGCAAGAAACCCACCTGATGGAACTTTATATAAGTTCATTTATTACAATAATCAATGATTGTAAAAGGAGAGAATGCAAAACATGCATAAACAAAAGAGAAAATCCAAACCTAGAGTATGAAAACAAAAATAGAATGCATGCACAAGAAAAAGTTCATTTCTACCTCTCTAATAAAAATGGACCTTAGATCTTTGTAGAGGATTGAACTAGCTTTCTAATGCCATGAGAATGGAAAAAAAAGGATAACCGAGCCAAAAGATATGCCCTCTGAAGAAAAAAATGCTTCATCTAAGTTCAAGGACCTGCAAAATAAAATTGGAGAAATTTTAAAAAAAAAAGTCCACAACTGGATCAGTGTCAAAATTAGCTTTCCAACGGTAACTCATTTGCGAAAAAAGGACACTGTATGCAAAAGTTACACCCAATTTTGTAAAAGTGTTCCAAAATGGCCAATTTGGCCTACAGGCAGCCCAAGGGGCTTAAAAAAATAGGCCCCCAGTCTTGTGTGCGACCAGGGGCTAGTGGCTTGGGGGCTGGGGCAGAGCCCCTGGTCACCCATGTGACCTCAATGTAGGTTGGCGGCAACTAGGGGGTAGGTGCATAGCGCCTGATCCCCCATAGGACCACGACAGGCATAGAAGGGGCTCACGGGAGCTGAGGAGGCGAGCAGTGGATTGGAGGGGTGTCGTCGGTGGTCACCGCTCCTGGTGGCCGTCGGGTGGCACGGTGGTGGCGCTCACCATTTTATTTTGGCAATGCAGGATTTCCTACAAAAAATGATTTTTAAAAATACTTTTTTGTTTTTTCTACCTCAGATTACGTGTTGGGGAGGTCATATGGCCTCCCTGGCAATTTCTTTTTACCTCATAAACCAATTGCTCCAAAATCAAAGAAATGAAAAGCGTTCTTAGGGTTTTTGGCCATTGCGAACATGGGTGACCTCCGTTTGTGCCCAAAATGCTCTGAAAAATTGGCTACATCCAGAGCTTGCAAAAAATCATCGAGCTTGAAACCCTCACAAATCTAGCAAATGATGACCAAAATCAGTAAAATAAAAGCCAAACCTAACTTTTTCTAGTGCTCTAAATCCAATGGAGATGCCCAATCTGATCCAAAATGCTACATAAATGAACTCAACGAAAGAAACCCTTAAGGAATCCCGAATGTGCTGAACAATGATTTTCTCCAAAATCTAAGAAGGGGTTGCATATCAAGGCCCTCATACCATGTTAGAAACCAAGATTAGACATGCAAACTAGAAAATCCTTCCATAGAAGAGAAAAACATAAAAAAACAAGAGCTTTGCATGAAGATTTGCAAATTGATATTATTCAGAATTGAGAAATTACAATGAGATGAATTGCTTTATAAAAGCAATGTAGCATAACCCTAATGTTGACCTAAAAATAGCTCAACTTTACTTATTAATTAAGTAAACTAATTATTACCTAAGTAAAACCTAAGTAAACTTAATAAAGTGTAATTAAATAATTAACTACACCAACATTACATCCCTAGAAGCTTGTGATGGATCTCTATAAGTGCCTCTTTCATTTTGCCCCTATGTGGGTGAATTTGTTGAACTTGCCTTTGGAATATTGGGATGAAGAAGCATTTAGGGTAGTGGCTAGCTCATTTGGGCGACTAGTTTCTATAAAAAAGGCCACCCTCTCTAGAAGGCATCTGGTTGCATCAATATTTCATGTTATGATTGATCAAGATGTTGTGATCTCTAATTTTTTCCACCTTAACTCAAAGGTGGGATCCTGGAAGCAACATATTATCTTTGAAAAAAATTCATTTGTGTTCTTCAAATGCAAAAAAGTGGGTCATTGGGCTAAGAACTACCCTGCTAAGGTGGCCTCTCAAACTAAAGTTTGGAAGGTAAACGAAGCTAAGGGGACTTTGGCTCCCTTGGTGTAGGATGATTCAATAGAAGGAAAAATCATGGAGGGAGAAGATAATAGTGAGGATCACTCTGTCCCTTAGCCTGAGGGTGACAAGGAGATTAAGAATTTTGTGGATGAGGTTGTTGGCCAATCTATGGATCAAGTTGTGGATCATGTTTCAAATAATTTGTGCTCCCCTAAACGTGTCATCCTGGATTTGAATGTTTCCCTGTCCCCTCCCTCAGATCATGTGTCTAGGTTTGTGGGTGATGGGAGCACCTTGGTGGTTGCAGATATAGGGAGTAAGGATGAAGAAGGATATATTCCAGTGAGTGGTAGAAAGAAGAAATCCCCTTCTTCTCCTCCCCCTCAACCCCACAAAGGTGTTACAAGAGAAGGCAAAATGTGGACTATGGGTCTGAACAAATGGGTCAGGGGGGACCTTCTCTGTAGAAAAGTAGGGAAAGGGATTGCAAGTGAGATATTGCATAAGGGGTTCAAAAAACTCTCTTTGAATTGTTCTCTAATAGCACCCCCTCCTCATGCAAATGAAGATTATTTCATGGAATATTAGGGGTTTGAATAATGTGCACAAGAAAGACCTCCTAAATAATTTGGTCCAAGACCATAAGCCAGACATATTTTTGATTCAAGAAATGAAAATGCAAGTTGATAAGTTGGAAGCTTTAAATAATTTCTTCTTTAGGGATTGTGGCTTTCATGGGTTAGCTCTGAGGGGGGTTCAGGTGGCATTGCCAACTTTTGAAATGCTAGGCTAATTAAAGGTTTCTCAATTATGAATGGTTTTAATCATGTGGAGATGAAGTTTACTTTGATTAGGGAGTCTTACTCTTGGGTTATTTCCAATGTGTATGATCCTAATCTGAAGAGGAATAGGAAAAAAATGTGGGATGATTTTGGGTGTCTTCAGACTAATTTTCTAGATAGCCCTTGGCTAGTGATGGGAGACTTCAACACTCCCCTTTGTAACAATGATAAAGTGGGTAGTTCACAGGCCAATCTTGATAATCGTCTGGATTTGAGAATGTTCATTGATGATAATTCTCTTATTGATTTGAAGATGCTAGGAGAAAAGTTCATTTGGTCCAATAGGTGTGTTGGTGCTGAAAAATATTCAAGTCAGGCTAGATAGAGCTCTGACATCGGCCTAGTGGTTTGTGCATTTTTCTTGCTCCCTATCCACGATTACGAGATGTGGATCTAAGCACTTCCCTATCTCTTTTGTGGCTAATAGGCTTGGAGGTAAGAAATGTTTTCCTTACTATTTTGAAGCTATGTGGTTGAGGGATCCTAGATTTATGGACTGTATTAAGAAATGGTGGCAAGTGAATATTGATGGCAGTGTGATGTTCAAAGTAGCCAAGAAGTTGAATTTTGTGAAAAGAAATCTCAAGAAATGGAATAGAGAGTCGTTTGGTCATATTTTTGACTCCAATAATTCTATTATTCAAAGGCTAAACAGTGTTTAGGAAGTAATCCAATTGAAGGGATTATTAGAAGATCTCTAGTTGCAAGAGGATTGTCTTCTTGCTTAGCTTCATGACATTGTTGCAAAAGAGGAAGGTTTTTGGAGGCAAAATTATTGTGCCATCTGGTTAAAGTTTGGGACAATAATTCCAAGATCTTTCACCTTACTACCCTCAGGCATAAGTCATCCAATAGGATATCCTAGGTCCTAGTTAATGGTATATTTTTGGAGGATGAGGAGGCTATTAGGAGAGCGACTACTAAGTTCTTTGAGAATATTCTCCAGGATGATCTTGTGTGGAATCAAAATAGTGTGGAGGCTTCTTTGGAAGTAATCCCCCATCTAGTTTCGAAGAACCTAAACAAGGAACTTATTGATATCCCCTCTGCAGTGGAAATCAAGGATGTGGTCATTTCTTTTGAAGGGAATAAGGCCCCTGGGCTTGATGGATTTCCTTTTCTATTATTTTAGTCATGTTGGGAAATTGTTGTAGATGATGTGATTAATGCCACTAAGGAATTATTTATTCTAGAATATTACTCAGAGAATTGAATGTGACCTTTATCGTTCTAATCCCCAAGTTTGGTGATGCTAATAGCTTTGGTGAGTATTGCCTGATTAATCTCTATAACTCCATCTATAAAAAAAAATTGAATGTGCTCGCCACTAGACTGCAAAAGTGTCTCCTTGATTTGATATCAAAACATAAAAGTGGTTTTGTTAAGGGACGTCCTGAACTCTTTAATAACTATCCATGAAATTTATCACTCTCTTGATGCTAACAAGAATTTGGGCTTCTTCCTGAAACTAGATCTTCTCAAAGTTTACGATAGGGTGAACCGAAGGTTCTTTATTGTGGCATTGGAACACTTTGGATTCTATCGGAAGTTTCTTCAACTTTTTGAACAACTCATTTCAACTCCTTCTCTTGTTGTGCTGGAGAATGGTTCTCCTTCTCCTTTTTTCTAGAGTTCATGTGGCTTGAGGCAAAGAGATCCTATCTCTCTGTTGCTTTTCATTTTTATGGTAATAGCTCTTGGTAGAAATATCCAGAAGGCTCTATCAACCAAGTCTCTAAAGGGTCTTCCCCCCTCATCCAAATGTGAGCCTATTACTCATCAACAATTTTTTGATGACACTATTATGATGGGTGAATCATCTGTTCATGAAGTCAAACTCTGAAGGGGCTAATTGAGACCAATGAGAAGGATTTTGGATAGCATATTAATCTTCCTAAGAGTCAAATATTCTTCCTCAACACCCCTCAAGCCCTGAAATTAAATCTTGCCATGATTCTCTCTCGTAATAGGGGTGAGCTCACGTCTACTTACTTAGGACTTCCATTGTGTATTTCCAAGACCCCCAAGACTTTATAGTTGGGTCTATTGGAAAATTTTAGTAGAAAGTTGGTGGGTCAAAAAGGGGCACTTCTCCGTCATGTGGGGAAGGTGCAACTCATTTCCTCCACTCTTCAGAATCTTCCTTTGTATGCAATGAGTATTTTTAGAGTTCTAGTCAAAATTGAGGAAAAAGTGGAACAAATCATGAGAAGATTTTTGTGGTCGGGTGTTGAATCCAAAGCTACAATTCCTCTCGTGTCTTGGGATTCGGTTTGTAAGCCAAAGAAATGAGGTGGTCTTGGCATCAAAAACTTAAAAGCATTCAATAGGGATTTATCATCAAAGAATGTTTGGAGGCTCCTCAATGTGGATGCTGGTTGGGCCCCTCTAGCTAGGAATAATTAACTGCATGGCTTTGGGAGAATATGATGACTTTTGATGATTTACCTTTTGGTTCTTGTTTTTGGAGAAATATCATTCCATGCAGGGACTTGATTGTTGATGGTGTTAGGTGGTTGTTGGGTCATGGTACGAGAATTATTTTTTGGGAGGATGCTTGGTTTGACCTTAAGCCGTTGATCAATTTTACCTAGGCCCCTCCTATTCTTCCTATTTGTAAACATCTCTTTGGAATTTAGGTGGCTAACTATTTTTAGAATGGGGTGTGGAAGAACTTCTAGGATTAGGACCCATCGCTGAAGGTTCTAAATTATTTCTTATGCAATGTTTGTATTCACATGTTTCTTAGACTAAATAGGATTATTTGGGCTCTTTGTGCTAATGGTAATTTTTTTGATGGCCTCTGCCTTTGTTAATTCGTTGGACAAGCTTGACTCTTCTCCATTCTGGGGGAAATTATGGAACAAGATGTTGATCCCCAAGGTAAATGTTTTCTTCTAGATGCTCATGCAAGGTAAAGTTCTAACACAGGATAATCTCTATAAAAGGGGATTTGCAATTTCGAATAGATGTGTTCTATGTGAAGCTCATGTTGAGAGTACTTTCCATATCTTCCTTGGGTGTGATTTTTCCTCTCTTCTTTGGAGTAAAGTTTTGGGCTGTTGGAATCTAGATTGAGTATTCTTGGATTTCCTTGGTAATTTTTTTGACTAGTAGAAGTGCCCCTCCACCTCGTTTACTCTTAGGTGGCTTTGCGATATTATGGCCTAGTATATTGCATGGGGAATTTGGAAAGAACACAACAATAGAATCTTCTATGATTTTAAACATAAAGCTAGTAGTCTCTTCATCAAAATTCATCGAGCAATCTTGGATAATTTTTATCTCATTAGGTTTGAGTCACCTTTTTGTGCTCCATCTTCTTACTTGGCTGGGTATGACCTTTTGGTGATTTCCAATTGGAAGATCCCCTTTGTTCCTTCTAAGATCTCTAGGTCCAACTTAAACACTAGATTGAGCACTAAGTGGAAACCACCACCTACAAGGTGGGTTAAAGTTAATTTTGAAGAGGTATTTAAGGGTAACCTTGGGCTTGGAGGTTGTGGGGGTGTGATGAGGTATGATGATGGAAGGATTTTAGGTGTGGTGGCACTCCCATTGGTAAATTAGACAAATCATTGCACTAAGGCAAAGGCTACATTTATAAGCATCAAATATGTTGTGGACAGGGGTTACTCCAAAATTTTGGGTTGAAGGTGAATCTTTAAACATCATCAAATATCTATGTGGAACCCATAAGCCCAGATGGAATGTGGATCAATTAATAAAGGATACTATAATGATGTTAATTTCTTGTGAGGAGACTCATGTTTCCCACAATTTTGGAGAAGGTAATTCTTTGCCAAATTTTTTTGCCAATGAGGTTGTCAAGATTAATGAGTTTTGTGCATGGGAGGAAGGTACTCTCCTTCCAAAGAAAGATAAGATCTTAATGAGAAATTATGGCTTTGGATGAGTGCATGTGGTGGTGTCATTTATTTTTAAGTACTAATTCTCAGCTCACACGTTTTGTGGCTTTCAATCGAACGGTAATTGCAAGGGTTTTCTTATTTTAATTTTGGAGGAAATGGGAGGCGACAAGAGCATAATTGAGCCGCATTCCTATGCGATCCTGAGGAAAAAGAAGAAAATTTAGAGTATCCTTCGACATGGAAATTTTATATCATTCTTAGAAAGATTGCATGGGCATGACCTGAATGCTTCGATAGAATTTGTTTCTTGTTCACATAATCACAAAATTTAGTTTAAGGGCTTGGAAATTGATATCAATGAGGTGTTGATTGCTACTATGACTAGGTTGTCGATGGTTGGACATAAGTTATTTAAGGATAAGAAGAGCAATGAGGATGCTATGGCTCAATTTTTCAAAGATGACAAACAAAAAAAACTCATCAAAATGGAAATTTGGGGCTATGAGTGAAAGTCTCTCAAGAAGGTTTGGGTGATAATGCAATATGTGACATTGGAAGGTAGGTTCACTGTAATTATTGGCCATCATTTTACTCTTTTAAACCACTTCAGGCATGGGTTGTTTATTTCCTTTCTATTTTTTTTGTTTTCATCCATGGAGGTCTATGTCTATGCTCAATTAAAGAACAGGAGGGTGTCAATCCTCTACAAGGGTCTTATTCTTTTAATCATGGAGCATGTTAAAGCCCTTGTCCCTATTGCTCCTATTAATGGTAAGGAACAAGTTCTAATCATAGATTCTAGCTCGGATACCAACATTTCTGAGGAAGAGGAGTGGGTTGATGAAGATGAGGATGGATCCTCAACCCCTATGGCCACATCCTCAAAAAAGAGGAATAAGCTCAACCATATTCTAAATGAGTCGAGTTCTAATAGTGAGGATATAGAGGTGGGATCTGGTGATTCCACTCCCAAGAATGATGCTTTGGATGTTGGCTAGGGTGACATGGAGGTGGGTGGTAAAGAGGAGGGGATGCAAGAGAATTTGTTGACAATGGAGGAAAAGTATAAGCTGAGAAGGGTTTCCAAATGCATAGGCAAGTTGAAGAACCAAGCCTTGAAATAAATGGTGAAGAGGACTATAGTTCTCATTAAGGAGAAGGATTTTGAAGAGAAACTGGTGGAAATTCATGACTCCTCAGCTCGTATCTCTCCCAATGTGGATCTGGAAGGGTAGAATAAGGTTCAAGAGGAGAAGGATGCTGAGCAAAACCATGTGAAGTCAGAGCCTCTAAAGTTAAATCCGCTTTCAAAGGAAGTTTCCTATCTAATGATGATTCCACCTCTATGTTTGATCTTCTTGATATGGTGAGGGTAGGGGTCACTGGTACATTTAAATTACAAAAATGGAATCTTCAAGAGTTTAATAAGGTAAGCATTAAAATAAGAGGTTTGAAGTAGAATTTGAAGAATATTTTGAAAGGCTTAGCCTCAGATATCCTAATTGAAAAAATTGTGGATCTTGAGGGGTCATATCATGATTTCAAATCCCTATGTGAAGACTGATTGGCTGCGTTAGAAGCCAAGTTATTGGACACCAATGTGGATATAAATAAGTTTCTCCATGCTTGTCACATTTCAGTAAAGAACAGTGTGGACTCGTTGGAAGTCATGTTTCATAAAATTAGTGAGCTTAGGGAGGACCAATTGTATTTTTTTGAGTTAATGGAGAAGGAACATTTGACCAAAGGTAAAGAGAAAAAAAGGTACAAAAGATGATGGTAAAGACCCTATTTTTAGAGGGTCTTCTGACTTGAAGAAGTCCTTTGAAGCTGAGAAAAAAGAGTTGTTGGACATGATTGAAATGCATAGAAGCTAGGAGCTTGAGGTGGCCAATACCTTCAACAATTTGAAATAGCATCATGTGTGTTTATTTTTCTGCTAGTTGTGTGCTTTCTTGTTGTTGGGTATTAGTTTCTTTCCTATTTTTTTGTTGCTATTGGGTGTTGTTGCTAGCTTACCGATTTACCTTTCTAGCAGCATTTTATTTTTTCAGTTATGTTGGCTTTTTGGGTTGTTGTTGGTGTTCTACTATAGTATCTCTTGAGAAACATTTTGTACCTTGGTTGTAAAGGGTTTTGGGTCCCTTCAAAAGCTATTTTTCCCTTATAATCAAAACAATTCATAAATTTTGATCTCTTTTAATAAATTTTACATACAACAATATATCCACATGTTGTACATGATTCACTAAAGATTATATAGTTTAATCTAAATTAAAATTAATCCTTGGTTACAATACCAAATCATGAACAACATATAAATTTTATACTTCTATTTTATAAGATTTGGTAAAATATATATTTTTTTAAATGAGTGTGAAAGTTTGAGATCTTTACAAAAATGCCTTAATGGGTAGTAGGGTTTTCTCTAAAAACTTCAAGTAGAAACTAATAGAGAGAATCAAATATATCACACAAATGGAGAGTTGTACTCAATAATCCTTCTATGAATTCATCATTATTCATCTATAACACATGTCAAATATAATTACATATAAAAAATATGTAATAGGTTAAATGCTACAACAATTTCAAATACCCATAATAGTTTCTCCAAAAAATGTGGTGGAAGAAGGATTAAAGGGAGACTATGTGTCACATCTATAAACCCTAAAAATATCTAAAATATTAATTCTTATCCAAGGATACAACTATTACAAGAATATTCTATGGTAGTTACCTTTCTACAACTTAGAAAATAACTTTAGTGGTGGACCCACTATCAATATTTGAAACCCTAGATAGTTCTAAACAATACAATGAAAGCCCAAAGTGACCAAACCTTAAAAATAAAAATAAATAAAAAATGTAGAGATTTGGCATTGGAAAGTAAAAAATATTTAGGAAATATGGCATAGGAACATTGAAACAGGTCACTTGAAAATCGTCATTGTCACTATATTTAAATATTGCATATGAGAGAAACATTATTGAGATTCGTAGGGAAACTCGAATGGTAAGAAAATATTTATCATTTTTATTTCTATTACATTTTGCAATGATTAAAAATGAATTATAAGTGTGTAGAGCCAAGATGGATATAAAAAATCCAAGTTATGAATAATTTTGAACATGGTATGAAGGCATCAAATTCTAAAACCCTAGAAAACACATTAGGGCACATCATTTTATGCTTAATTCTCCTTGAATCCATACTCACAACAGAAAATCTCATTGTGGAGGTCAATTTAATCACATCGATAAATTACAAAGGTCATCACTGAGCATTAATAGAAAATCTAAGCTATTACCATCAATATTGCTTGAAATGATGTAAAAAATCTAATCCTTGTAATGATTCAACCGCCTATATTAATTTTTCCACAGCTATGGAATGTATTATCATATAATCTATGAGATTAGGGAAAAAATAATCATTTTAATGATTGTGGATAGGTGTAAGGAAAATCAACCAATAGATAAAACCTTAATCACTTTCTATTTTTTCCCATAAAAAAACTTCTTTAAAATTGTGTCAAAACCAAGTTGAAAGATTTTTAAGTGGTGAAATGATGATTTTGTTAGTTGTCAGTAATTTTTGGAATGTTAGAACATTTTCCAACATCTATGTGGCTTTTTGGGCCACTCTAGTGAGTTGGTATGAAGTTGACAAAACACTAGAAATAGTTTTGAACTATTAGGGGTCATGAAAAATCTATACTTTATACACTTGTCAATACATTGGGAGTTAAAGGTGTAGGGTAACTCATGCTATGGAGGTAGGGGGATGGAGGAATTATGAAGCTCCAAATCTGATGAAAAATATAGTTTAAATTATTGGAATTAGAGTTTAGGAACACCTTGTGACAAGTACCAAAATTAAGTGGATGGAATTTTGGGAAGGACAATTTTCATGGGAAGATATGTATAAATAGAAATTTAGAATTCAAGTGAGTGGCATGAAGGTAGAGTGAAGTTTAAAATTCTAATAAAAATAAAGAAAAATCATACCATTGAACCCCAAGGGAAAGACATGCTAGGACAACCAAGTTTGGCATTCCAATAAGGAAAAAATGGAAGTGGAGGAAAGTTGAAATTTATGCCTAGTAGGGAAACTTTGAAAACTCAATTTTATTCATAGACTTGTACAATTCAAGCCTCAACCTAAATACTTGGATATCTCTTAGATTTTTGAAAGTAACAATGCATTATAGGAACGTGGAGAATGGCTAAATACCACACTTGGGCCAATTTCTACATAAATATTTCTTAGAGTGGTTGGGAAAGGTATGAAAAATAGGGTCAAGACACACAAAGGGGAAGGACTCAAGAAAAAAATAACATTGCATGATTGAGTCCCAACACTTGACTATAAATATAATTTCCCCAATTTTTTATATCCTTTCAACATATTCTCAATATGGGTCTAGCATATCATTACTACCTAACCATAATGTTTTAATTTTTGAATGCAAATCCCTTTCTATGTTTTGATGAAAATTGAAATCACAATGCTTACATAACATGGACATTAATATCTTAGTTATTTGTGACAATTTTTTAGAGAAATTGTGACTTGTAATATGTGTAATAACCATAACTCTATGTTTATATATAAAATACTATTAGTAACCTAATAATAGGCCTATAAGAATATAACCAATAAATAATCCTTTTCATAATACTTTATGGTTTAGAATTTAAAATAACTAAATCACAAAATAGAAATAAACTCATGAAATGACAAAACTTATAGTTGAGTGAATATCTAGATATTATTTTCTCATATATGTTGTGTCTTGTACACATGCTCCATTCAAAATGAGGACCATCATTTTATTTTTCTTAGGTGATTTTTTTTAGTTTTCTTTAGGTCGTTTCCCTTTCAAATCAGTGTGGGCTTCAATCATTAAGTTTTAGGCCATTTAGAGAAGATTCAAAAAAATTCTAGGATTATGGAGATTTGAAAATCATACAGATGGACCCTAATTCTCCATAGTGTGAGAACTTTGTAGCTAGTGCAATTGCTACACTTTTTCCTTTCCTTTCACGAATATGACCTTGATCCAAATAAGGTTGGATGGTGCTCATTTTTTTGCAAGGTTAGTTGGTGGTTGTTTTCCCATAGTAACAATTAAGTGGTCATAATTTCATGGAGATTGTTGGGTGCTCACCACTCTGTCAACGATTAAGTATTTATGATGTTTGATGAGAGGATTATAAATCGATCAAAGATGATTTTTGTGTCATTTGAGATCATTTTGAGAATTATTTTATTTCTATATAGGGCTCTTGGTGATTTTTTTATGCTTTTTGTTGAGAATTTAATACCTTCCAAGCTCCCATTTTAGGTTTTCCTCATTCATCCAAGTATTTTCCTAAGTTCTCACTCATTTTCTTTCAAAAATGGTAGGTTTGTAGTCAGCTAGGGCATGTTTTAAGATTTTAGGGCATGCTTGAAAAGTAAATTATTTTAAAACCACACTATATGTCATCCCTAGTGATTCCTATCTTGAAATTGGTATAAATTAATGGTTTTGAGGTGATAAATTGAGTCACTCTAGTTTGTTGGGTGGTGCATTATGAAACTATATTTTCATCCTAATCATTACAATCTTGGTTTTGGGTTGATTTTTGGAGATTTAATGAATGTGAGAGATTTATTTCACCTTAATAGAATGTGGTTTAAAATTGAGAGTGTAGGGAAAACTTTAGTTAGGGCATAGTTGCATGCGTCAATCTATTAAAAATATTTGTAGATTATTTACATCATGGGTATCATTGTAAAAATTTGTGGGGTATTTTCCTTATGCATATTTTTGTCTCATTCACCTTTGGTCCTGATCATAGGTAAATCTTGCTATTTAATATTTCTCAATATGCAGTTGGTCTTTCAAATTCTAGTTGTAGAGGTTTTCTTCTGTGTAAATTCCTATGATGTTCTATCAAACCCCACCTTTTCATGATCTTGTTGAGTCTATATGTCTTTGATGTTTCCTGTCGAACATTTTATGTTCTTCTATTTTTGGACATTGTACATGGGTATGTGTAAGATCGTGATGGGCCAAAAAGTGGTGATATGTAAGTGATATAATAGCCCATGTGGCTAATGATTTTTTTAACCCAAAATTGATGAAATGAAATGGGTTTTTAAAGGATATTCTCAACTTTCCACCAATATAAATTATGCTTTACTTTGAATTTAATAAATAATTATTATTCATTTTCTATTTGAATTACGACTAAAGTCTTGATTGATAGGTTGATTGAACAACATCTATAGCTTTCAAACAGTATCACATTTTTTGAATCCAAAACATGCATCACATTATATGCTTTGCATACTATAAGATTTTAAAAAAATGAATTTCATGAATTTTTGAACAAGTTAAGGTGGTCAGACATATGAGTTTTTATATTTTTTAAAAGTTGTAATAAAAAATTCATAATTAATTATTTACTTGGAAAAAAATTACAAAAAAATATGCATCACATCGGGACATGAGTCCTCTACTTATATCTAAAATATTATAAAAAAATATTATCATTTTATTGTGGTTAGGGTGGTTAGACAGACACCTACTTCTTATTTTTTCTGTGAAATTTAAGTAATACTGCATTGAAATTTCAAATTTTCACCAAATAGATTTTTGTTTTTAATAAACCTAGTAGTTTAGAAACTACATTCAATTTGATGCAGATTCTATTCTTACATATTTTTGAAATAATATAGATAACTTATTCAAATTTTTACGTCAAGTTGCCTAACTCTGATTTTTTGAGTTTTCATCGCCACTTAAGGGCCTATTTTCTTCATGATGATCCTACACATACCCACATTATTTTTATGAGTGATGGTTGTTCCTATACATCAATAATTTTTATTTTCTTATTTGTTATTAGATATGGTTAATTTTCTAATTTTATCTAACTAATGGTTGTTGTGATTTCTCTGTGATAACTAGATGAGTTCCTTTCATTGATTATGTAAGTATGTGTTGATCTAGATGTTCATTTATGATGGTTTATTGGTTATATGTTGATTAATGTTAACGCTAGTGTCGAGTAGAAAAATTAGGGGAAAAGCATGAATCATTGAAAACAACCACAAAACTACCTAAATTCAATCCATAGAGACCCTAATCAAGCAATGAAGCACAATATGAAAATATAAGTCAAATAATGAACCGGTAATACCTTAATTCCTATGTCAAAGTTGATTCTCTTCCATTTTTCTTCTCAATTTTGCTTGTTTTCTCTCAGATATGTAGTGTGCATAATTCACAATAAACTCAATGTAGATGTAAGATAACAAAATATCAAGATGAATGGTATGAGTGATAGAAAAATGTTGAATATTGTGGTTAAAATTAAAATAAGGATGATAGATTTATTTTATAGAAATCCAAATTAGATGGATGGTGAAAACTAAGTGATGATGGAATATGATCAATGGTGGAGATTGATTGAGAGAGCAATAATTAATTAAATTAATGAATTAGTGTGGAATAGGAAAATGTATTAAATGATGGATAGGGATAGATGAATTAAATAATTATAAAAAATATTTAATTTAGGATGTGATGCATGAATAATTAAATAATTAAAAATAATTATTTAATTATTAAAGAAAAGATGGAGATAAATAACGAAATAATTAGAAGCAATTATTTAATGATAGATGAAAAGCGAGGATAAATAATTAAATAAATAACAACTTATTTAATTATAGATTAAAAGAGATAAATGAATAATTAAATAAATTAACATTTATTTAAACTAATCAAAAGAAGAATAAAGATAAAGTGAATTAGTTAATAGTTAAATAATATAAAATTATTGAATTAATAGAAGTGGTATTAAGGAATAATTAAACAATTTAAAACTATTTAATTATATGGGAAAGACATAAATTAGTGTAAAAATGTTACCCAGAGGCTTGGGACATTTTTTCAGTGTCTACAAGTAGTGTTAGTATGTTTATTAGATGGATTACATTATGTTGATAGGGGTTGTTTAGATGATGGATTTATTTATTAGTGAAATTATTATTAGATGATTACATAATATGGATGTGTGAGTAGGTGTTATTATGGATATGAGATTTAATTTATTAATTTCACTTCTGATGGTTATTAATTTAAAAATCATTTCTATGTGATTTTCGAGATGATAATTTAAGATAAGGATTTTTAAAATAAAAAATTGAAGTGTTACTTTAATAGTTGTTTTCGCTATTATTATTATATGGATTATATACTAACACTTAATGTTGAGGGAAAAAGTGAATTTTTGTGCCAATGGATGATGAGGTTATCTAGCCACTTTTGTGTCTTCCCTATGTAACAATGGACCTAGACTCATATGGAGTACTAAGGTATTTCTGGCCCATGTTATGAAATATGTGTTGTTGGTGTTTTTGATACGATAAGAATCATTTACAGGGTGTCGTACCCTTTACACATTGAGCCTCAAGGGCCAAAAAATATCAAGTCCCAAAAAAGATAAAAAAAACGACAGACGCAGTAGACCAACAACCGACATGAACACTAACTAGCATTTTCCCAATTTGTAGAGAGGAAGTTAACAACATCCTCCCTGACCCATCAAGGACCATCATCCTCAAGCTTATCCATGTCTTCCTTAAGCACAATAGGGAGGGTGCTAGTCACATATTGGACCAACATGATAGTGAACCAGGTCAAGCCACTAAACTTCTTCTCAAGATTTTCCATCCACTCCCACAACACACTGTGATCAACCTCTTTATCCATAGTCTTCATCATGTTAGCACACTCCACATCTTGAGGGTTAGAGGACTAGGAATTCGAGTTCTAATTAAACATTTTATTCAAGGCTGGAAAGTTTCTAGGCCCTTCAACAAACTCCTCCTCCTCTTCCTCATAATCTTCTACATTCCTATTACCTTTGTTGTCAAACCACTCCTCATCAGAGGAAATTTCCCTATTTTGCACTTTCTATTTATTTTTTTCCACTCTACTAGATCTCCTAATGTTGGTATTTTCAACCACAGTCTCCACCATAACAACAACCATGGTATCCCCCTTGGAATCTTTCCCCACAATATTCTTCCCTCTGCTATCAGTGGTTGGCAACACCGCCAAACCCTTCCCCTCATCCTTCGATTTCTTCTTTGCAATAGGTTTTCTAACAGTCTTGGTAAGGGAAAACTTAAGCTTGCAAAGACCAGTTGCAACATTAGAGTGGGTAATCCCCACACTCCCCTTCAATTTTTTGGTGGTTGATTTAGACTTAGGGGTATCAACAATCATAATAGGGATTTTTCTTTTGGGACCCTTAGACTCAACTAGGGAGATATTGGTTTGAGTAGGCAGTTCAATTTCCTCAATGTGGACAATGGAAATGGTTTAGGCAGGTAGAGTGTGAGGTGAAAATGATAAAGCCTCAAGATGAGGCCTTAGTGGAGCAGCAAGGGAGGAAAATCCTCAAGGTTTTGGGAAGAAATTTCAATGAACTTCTTCCTCCCACCTTCCTTCCCTCTACACCTCTTTCTCCTAAGCTCCCTCTCTCCCTCCTTCACTCTCTATCACCTCTCTCTATCACCTCTCTCTATCTCTACTTCTATCTATATCACCTTGCTCTACCTCCCTACTTATCACCCCTCCCTCTCTACATCTATATATCTCACCTCTCTCTCCCTCCCTACATCTCCCTCCCTCCTCCCCCTCTCTCTTTCCTTCCCTATCTACTTCTCTATATCTCTCTCTCCATATCTACCTCTCCCTCCCTCCTTCCTTCATTCAATATCCCCACCTTCCTCCCCTTTTTGTATTGAATCTTGGTGCACATAAGAGAGATATAAAGGGAGAGAGACAAAGAAATATATAGAGACAAATATAGAGATAGAGTAGGGAGGGTGGTAGAGAGAGGGGAGGGAGGGACATGTAAATTTCTATAGGTGAGATAGAGAGAACTAGAGTGGGAATGGGAGAATGAGAGAGATGTATATGTGAGATATAGAGAGGGAGATGGGATATAGAGAGTAGAGAGAGGGAGAGGTGGGGAGGGAGAGAAGTGAGATGGAGAAAAGGGTGAGATAGAGAGAGAGGTCAGATAGAGAGAAAGAGAGAGGAAGGGGGGAGAGAGAGAGAGGAGAGATAGAAAAAAGGGGGAGACAAAGAGAGATGTAGAGATGGATAGAGAGAGAAGATATATATAGAGAGAGTGATGGAGGGAGAGGTAGGTAGAGAGTGGTAGGGAGTTATAAAGGGACAGGTAGGTAGAGTAATGGAGAGGTGAGAGAGAGAGAGGGAGGGAGGGGGAGAGAGAGGGGGGGAGATAGAGAGAATTAGAGAAGGAAGGAGATATGTAAGGAGAGGTAGGGAGGGAGGGAGAGAGAGATGAGATAAATAGACATGAGAGAGAGATGGAGAGAGAGGAGGGTGGGTGGTAGAGAGAGAGTGGGGAGGGAGGGAGAGAGAGAGAGGGGGGGAGTGATGGAGGGAGAGGTAGGTAGAAAGGGATAGGGGAGATAGAGATAAAGAGGTAGAGAGGCAGGTAGACAAAATGTGGTAAGGATTTATAAAGGGAGAGGTAGATAGAGAGATGAAGATGGGAGATAGAGAGAATTAGAGAGGTAAGGAGAGATGGAGGGAGAGATATGGAGGGAGAGAGAGAGAGAGGTAAGAGAGAAGGGAAGGTAGAGAGAATGAGGGGGAGATAAAGAGTAGAGAGGGAGAGGTAGGGAGGGGAGGGAGGGAAGGAGAGAGAGTGTGAGAGAATAAAGAGAGAGAGAGAGAGAGGAGGTGGGAGAATGGGGGAGAGGAGGGAGGAGTAAAAAGAGGTATATGTGAGATAGATATAAGAGAGGAGAGGTTCAGTAGAGGGAGAGGAGAGATAGAAAGAGGAGGAGGGAGGGAGGAGGAGAGAGAGAGAGAGAGAGAGAGAGAGAGAGAGAGAGAGGGGGGGAGGAGGAGAGGAGAGGGAGGGAGGGAGGATGGATGGATGGAGAGAGGGAGGGGGAAGGGGAGAGGGAGGGAGAGGGAGAAGGAGAGGGAGAGGGAGAGGGAGTGGAGGGGGAGAGGGAGTTGAGGGGGACAGAGAGAGGGGGGGAGAGAGGTAAATAGGGATAGGTGAGATAGATATAAATAGAGAGAGAGAGAGGTAGGAAAAGAGATGGAGAGGAGAGATATAAATAGGGGGAGAGAGGAGAGATAGAAAGAAGAGGGGTGAGAGAGAGAGAGAGAGAGAGAGAGAGAGAGAGAGAGAGAGAGAGAGAGAGAGAGAGAGAGATTGTGTGTGTAACAACCCCGATATTCTTCACCGTAAAATTCCCAATATTTTCACCTCAAGTGAAAAACTAGGATGCCATGACATAAATTACAATAATGTAAATTACAAATATAGATGAAATAACACAAATTCAAATTTATCATTGCATTCCAAAGTAATTTTACAATTCTTCCCAAAGCATAGATATCATATTGAACAAATATATCAATAATATACAATGAGGATTCCATTCTAATATAATAATTTTACAATTACAATATTCCAAGAATGTACACTATTACATTATAGGTATATATGGTATAGAAATCTTCCTTTCAAAACCTTGGTCTTCTATCACCTGTTGAGGACGAGAAACATCACTCAAATTATTTTCTGCCAACCATAGACTTATATGTGGTTCCCCACACATCTATCAATGATATATGCCCCTACCCTTTGATGAAGTTATTGGTTGGGTAACCCCGTATGACAAACCACTCTAAGCTTAGTGTTGTATCTTACATGGCTAAGATTAATAACCTACACTAGGTAGCCCCATGCATTTAAATAGAGATAGTGAACTGACAGTGGTGTCTTGGCTTACACACTATCTACAATGGAGTCTTTGGACATTCCCACTACTTTGGCCAAATTTTTCTCACTCAGTACTTCAATTGATGGTCTACCATTCACCTACAATATGAAAAGCTCATTTTGACTTAAGGCCATTATATCTATTCTTAGGAAATCCCTCCCTATGGGAAAGATACTCCACAGGATAACCTATCTCTTTAACACAACCTAAAGAAACACAAATCATAAAGAAAATTAATAGTTCCCTCCCTTCACTGGGTAGTAATCCTAGGAGTAACCTACTAGCCATCTAGCATAAACAATTTATCTAGATATGAGTGTTCCTTAAGCTCATCCATGTTTGATTATATCTAGTATAATAAAAATACCTACGACAAACATTCTCTATTACCCATGTCTATTCATATCTAGTATAATAACAATACCTATGAAAAACATCCCTCCTATCATGGATTAAATACAAATGCAATGCATGGCCTCAATCGAAGAGTTATCATATCAGTACATGACTCCATTCGAGAGTATCACCTCTTTGACCAAGAGGGTTTAAGCTATGATTCTACTCTTATCAATATGATAACTTTGTATTTAAGTGTGCATTAACACTAATAAAGCAGTAGCTCTAAATCCTAGGTTTCACTAAACCTCTCAACCCAGTAGTAACCCACTAACTATCTATTATAATAAAATAGCTAGCCACAAGCAACCCATGTTCAAACATATCTAGTATAGTTAAATACCTATGTCAAATAGTCTCTCCTATCACAAAGTAAATATAAATAATGCACAAAACAAAGTAAATATTTTTCTACTTCTCTTTCAAAAAAAACAATACTTTTCTCTATATGCAAGTAACATCAAATACTAGCCTAATCATTGAAGACATACTTCATTCAAAAATATAATAAACAAGAGTAGAATATTCACTTTCTTGTGATAAGCTTTCCAATCGACTGGTTGTGAACACAACACTTATAGAACAACAACTATCTCGATATTGATCTTCCAACAATGTCTCATAACCCTCAACTGTCAAGTTGGCAATGTTACTTCTCAAAATATATTAAACTCTCACTAATACTTAAGGGTCTTCCTCACTAAACTTGGTAGAATATTGTAGGTAGAAATATTGCATAGAGAATGTGAGAACTTAAATAACGAAGGCATCTGAAATAGATGAACTCATGCTAATATTTATACAACAAACTAGTAACAACACTTCCTATAGTTTAGGCATGATTTTGACAGCAGCAAGCATACACAACACCTCTAACTTAGTTTGAAAGGTGGAAAACATGTAAGTGTAGACTCGGCTCAAAAATCACAGATCGATTGGATAAATGAAAACAAATAGAAACTAATTCAATTCTCCATATGACAAAATTTTATTTGTATTTTAGATGCAACTTTTACAAGTTAAAGGATTCAAAGGTGGTGCCAAGAATTATAATGCTCTCCGATAGATGTCACGGTTTCCTTCGATAGAGAAAAAATCAATAATCAAAGTGTTTCATCCAGTTAAAGTATCGAATAAGTCATACCATATGTGTCGTTTCACTCTTGAATCAGTTTAGACAAAGTATTTGATATGCTTCTATGCTTATGCAGCTATTTGATCACTACAAAATATCATGGTAATGTAGTTTACCAAGTCCATGGTTTCCTATTAAAAAGGTGTTGACTTATCCTCTCTTATCATCGACTTAATGACCTTTTGTTTTTCAGATTTACAAAACTTTTTTATTGTTGACAACAAGAGCACAAAATGCGGCCCATGAATACAGTCATACTTTGGTCTAGACTTGTTGAATAAGTCTTTATAAGAGTTATGTGTTGGTTACTCCTTCTGTACGCTATGCCTAAATAGAAATTTAGAACTATTGTTACAAGGTTACTTGTATAAGGTTTACCTCTTAGTGTTGCACACAAATGCATCTTCCCCTCACATAGTTCAGTGTCCTTCATTGTATTTGTTGTTTCCTAAGGTAGTGCTTAGTTTTAATATAGTATTATCCTTTGCATAGCATATATTTATGAATATATATATAGTGCTATTTATCCTACAATAAAATATAATATATATATTTTTATAGATAGTATATCAAACATACTTATATATATACATATTTCATCCCATTGGATAAATATATTCGTTATTTCGAATGCTTATATCCTCTTATCATTATCTGTCAAGAAAATTTCCTTTATATATACATACACATATATACATATACATACATATACATATCTATATATATATAATTTGAATAATTAAAATATATATAATAGTATATACTTATACATATATGTACATACACTCCATGCCAATCAAGTGTGTATACATTTGATATATGAATGTACATGAATGAGTTAACAATCAAACAATAATAATATATTAAATACATACATATATATATTAACACACTCCTCCATATAAACATTAATGCTTATATGTGTATAGATATATATATATAGATATATATATATATAGATATATATATATATGTTTACATCCAATCACAATATATATACACCATATAAGGAAGGAATCATAAGCTCAAGCAAATAATCATCACCCAAGCATGCATTCAATATTATTCAAGACCCTTACTAATGTAGACACATTATGCTAAGGATGACTTACCTACTCTGATGAGGGTGCAACCCGAGACACATAAAATCGCACACACAACCAGAGACTAATATTAATATTCTGAATATGAAAATCTTACATGCAGAGGATCTCAAATCCTCAAGTTCTACAATATATGCAAATTACAAAAAGAAACTTCAGAAATTCCCCTTTTCGCAACATGCGATCTTCTTTCCCCAACAACTACCCACAAAAATCAGAAACTATCCAATAAATAGCCCAATTCTTTGTTTGGAGCCAAAAACAACATTCTAATTATGTACCAACTTTCGGAAGCCCTAACTCAAGATCTAACCATCGGATCTACAATGATAATACCTTTTTGGAAAGTTCTTGTAAAAATGAAGTGTCAAAAATTGGGGCCTAAAGGCTAGCCACTTTTGTTTTCTGCCAATTTTCGGGCCCATCCGGAGCCTTTAAGTCCCTCAAAATTAGCTCCGAAGATTTTGTAGGGCAAAAAGCAGAAACTGAAACTTGAATAGCTTTTGAATTGAGAATGATCTTCGCTTGATTCTTTCACCAAGGTGTTTATTGTTATGTCCCAAAGCTTCCCTTAAATTTCTGTCTCCTCACGCCTTCAAATTCATACCTGCTAAAAATAGCAGTTGAGCAGATAAAGTAGTTCTAAAAGTTGGGAATTCTTCTTCGATGAAAAGGGTATCCAAAAATGCAACAACATCTACAAAAATCTAAATGAAAGTAAAATATATTTTTGGGTGATGTAGGATTGCCCTTACACCACCAGATGCTCCTGCATCATACTTCCACATGATAACTGAACTCAATTATTCTATTGTGGTGTGTGTAATATTTGATAGGTTACGTTATTGGTTACCCAACCAAGACCTTCTCCTGAGTGATACTTCCCCTCTGCTTGGAGGAATGAATATATACCTACATCCACATTCTCAAAACATGTCCAAGATAGTCAGCTATTTAACAAAATATGCATTTACACACAATACATCTCCTTAGTTGGAATATCAACATGATATTCATCCAATCACATAAATGCATTCCTTTATATAATATTAAATGAGATGGAATTCATTCATAAAGCAGTGATAACAAATACAAGTACAATTTATTCATCCATTGTATTCACATTTTATTGTACATAGTAATAGTAAATAGTAATTACACAAGTGGGGTGTAACATACTTCCCCCCTTGTGAATCATCGTCCCCGATGATCTATAGCATTTTAACATATAGATAATGCCAAATAGAGTTTTACTTACCATTCTCAAAATACATAAGATTTATAAAACATTCATCCTACATAGCACGACTTCTTACTATCGCATATGGAAAACTTGTATGTCTCACACATACTTACTCTCTCAAGATCTTATGTGTTGTATTCATAATATTTCATATGTACATCCCATGTACAATAATATTTGAATGACACATGACATCTATAATATGACTAGAAAGCATGTTCTCATTGGCTCTTGAGTTTATCCTTAGTGTAATCCAATTAGATAAGGAATTTCAATGCAATGTACACTACCTTGTGGGTCCCTTCCTTTTATTTGGTATTTACACCTTGGACAACTCAGAAGTTGAGACCATCCATCAGTTACACACCTATTTACTTTAACCAAAATTAATTCCCTTGATCAATCATTTGTTTTGAGCACAAATTTTCTCTTGGACCTCTGTCAATTCCAATGCTACTTCATACTTAAGCTTTGTATCAACAAAGTTTCATTGATCTCTTCAATATATTACTCCTTTTGAAAAACTATAAAGTCTAAGGTTAACCCTATTTCTTAGCTTATTTCAACTTAATAGAGTTTCCAACCTTCCTTTCCATATAATGGATCAAACCTCAACGTTAGAAGTTTACAAGTAGTCAACAAATCATTCAAGATTTGGTTTTCCTCTTTTCCCTATTTGGCTACAATAATATATTATGCATTTGTTCATTTCAATGTTCTTAGTATGATAATTGTATCATTATTTGATCATTCACAACTGAGACTACCTTCTCAGGAATTATAAGCAACTACCTCACACAATATATTACTTAGGACTGAAATCCCATGAGTCAAGTTTCCAACCACATTGGTTACCTTGGTGAGTTTGTCCACCACAATATTATGTCAGTTCCACTGACATAAACAGGTTAACCTATCTTGCATTCTACCACTATCCTTTTGGAATCTCAAGAGAGTACACCTATCTTGCCAATGATGATGTCATGTCTTCATTTTCTAGCACACTAAATATTATCTCACTAAATTCCAAGCAACCTCTTACTCCATCTTTTTCTAGGGTTTAGTGGTTCCTCACCTGACAATTAACTTTTCCACCCTAATGTCCTACCTCTAACATTAACCTTTACATTCTATACCTTAATTCTTCAAAATTTTGGGTGCATAGGCTCTTTTATATCCCATATTAGTCTATTCTTTGACTAATTGAAAACCTATTTTGTGGTCTCACACCACATTTAATTCCCAAGTAAGAATGGTTAGGGGTTTTGCAAAGATAAATCCCATTTATCTTAGGACACCTACACTCTAGGTTTCTTTCATCCTTGGATTATTTTCAAAGATTTAATCCATCTATAAACTCATTCTAAATTTTCCCAATAAGAATCGGTACTGATTTTGAGTATTAATTCATGTTCAATCATGTTGGTTCCTAGTAGATATCAAATTTAATTGCATACATAATTACCAAGCACAAAATCTTCTCATTAGCTCAATTGATTCACTTACTCACATAGGTGGGTCTCAACCACTATATACCCTAATCTTTTAGATTAAGTTCTTAGCCAACGGCTAGTCTAATTATATAGGTTACTATAATCCTATATTTTCCAATCAAGACCAAATGTACAACTCAATCTTTTAAGTTATTCCCAACCTATAGGTGTTCACTACAACAAATCCCTGTGATTTGCTCCATATTTTGCTCTATTTTTTGCTTCCAACCATTGTTTTAAGGTATTTTTTGCCAATTTTTTAAAAATCTCAATGCTATTTATTGGGATGGTGCTATTTTTGGCATTTATATTCACCGATTGGGACAAGTCAGCACTAATTTAGGCACTAATTTGCATCAAAATTAGAGCCGCCTTTAGCACCGATATTGGCTTAAGTGTGGCACCGTTGTTAGTGTCACCTCTAGCTCCAAGTTTAGCTTCAATTTTAGTGCCACTTTTAGCTCTTTCTTTAGCTTTGGGTTTAGCGCCAGTTTAGGCACCCCTATGTCGAAGAGACTTATTTGTATGTCTCATCGATGATGTAAAATAGTGAAATTTCAACAAGATACATGCATATTGAGGAGAGAATCACTTACATCACATCGACATGTTATATCTACAAGTGCTTGGAAAAACACAACTCTTGGATATAACAAAGTAATGTCAATGAGACATTGAGATATCGGTAAGATAAATAAGATTGTCTCATCGACACTCTTCATGTAATGATCAAAAGCATATACCGTTATACCACCAGGAAGGTGAGCTACATATGCAGTAGAGCAGTATACACCACAACCCCACAACAAGAAGCCTTGAGCAAGGCAGTAGTGCAGTAAACAACATAAGGGAAGGGAAAAGTGTTGCCATACTCTGGCAAGTATAATAAGAGATGATGGTAGTACGGTAATCATGGCATAATTATAATTTACAACAATAAATGCAAAAAATTATCTCAGTCACAATCCATTTGAATAAATAATTTAAGGAATCAAGAATATAGCCCGCCAAAATACTCTTAAACTCTAATAAACATACTCTAAAAATTTCATCGAAATCTTATTTTTAGGCATAGCCCACCATAATGAATTTTTCATTTTAACAAACATACAATAAAACCTTTGTTGAAACCTTATTTTTTAGGCGTAGCCCACCAAAATGGAGAAGTGTTTTAGTAGATAATGACAAAGAATGGTAAGGAGATGTGTGTGATAAGATGCATAGGATTCATTGTTGTTTATCTCATTCCCACTCTGATCAACAAGGGTTACAATGTTCATGCTATTGTTTGCAATCCAAGTATTTAATTGACATATGTTTGCATAATCTCAAATTCCTTTAGATGTTTTTAAAGTATCAATGTATCCTATATAGGGTTTAGAATGACTTCTTTTAATTTTAAAAAATAAATTAGATTCTTTTGAAGTATCAATGTGTCCTATATAGGGTTTAGAATAATTTCTTTTAATTTTTATTTTTTTTAAAATGATGTATTTTCCTATGATTAGATAATGTGGAGATCTCCTAATTATGCCCTAGCACACTGTCCTCTTTCGCACTGTGTTCATTACTCCAGCTGCTAGGGTTTTGTATTTGACATCTTTAATATCTTCATGCTAGTGGCCTTTAAATAGATCCCAGCCTTTTCTTTAATCTTTATCATGGTAACCCTTGAGTTCCATAATCCACCTTCAATCTCTTCTAGGAACGTTGTCTTAAGCTAGGCTGCATAGTATGCAAATAAAGCAAGTCCTTCATACTTGTCATTGTTCTAAACCACCACTCACTGCCTTGCTTAAAACGTTGCCTCCATAAGCACAATAACATGTTTTAAAATCATGGTTGCTAGTGATTGACCATTAAGGTCACTACATTGATCAAGATACAATGAGATTTTTGTCTTCAAACTTAAGGCATTATACTGGATAACATTGTGAATTTTTTTTTGTATACAATTTTATTTTCTTGCACATTTACTACTTTGCTAACTACCTTTAAGACTGGATATTGCACCATCAGCTAAAATCTCAAACAACTCACTCACTGTCACTTGACGATTCCTTTCATGAGAATCCTTGTATAAAATCAAACTATGCCCTATAGACTACCTACTTACTAATATAGGGGACTCATTATTTCATGGTATTTTGAGTTTTATTTAGAAGGGGTTAATATGTGGCATTTTTATGTGCAGGAAGAATAGATTGTGATGCAATGTTTAGGTATGGAAGCTTCAGGAAAATTTGGATTTCTATCAATGTCATAACTAGGTTGGATTGTACCTTGAGCTGGTGTGAAACACTTTCAGATGTTTTCGCTCCGAAGTAGATCTTGTGTGTAGAAATTTCCAAATATCCAACAAAGGAAGCTCCTACATTCTAAAGATAAAATCATAAATTTTCTTATCAAGTTTCTTATCCAACCTTACATCTTTAATATTTGATAGAGAAAGTTTGTACACTCTAAAGATAAAATCATAAATCTACTTATCCAGCTTCTGATCTAATTTGAGGTCATGAATATCGAAACAAAGAAAGTTCTTATATTCTAAAGATAAAATCATAAATTTAATTGATCCAATTTGATATCCAATGTTAGGTCGTGAAGCTTTGAAAAAGAAAGTTCCTACATTCTAAAGATAAAATCATAAATCTATTTGGTCCAATTTGAGGTCCAATTGTAAGGATTTATCTTTTTAATTATAATTTCTAACATTTTTCTTGACACAAATTGTTACTTTAGAAATAGGTATTTCTTTTCTTCTAATGTTTTCAACCCCCATTTCAGGGAAGAGCTCCGAAGATGGTTACTTCAAATGGAGACTACACTTTTCTGCTATAGGTTCCATCTAGAAACACTAGAAGCTCAGGTATTGTCATACTCAGGTACAATAGATTTTGAGGTTACCTTGTTCTCCTTGATACAAAATGTTTTCCTTCAATCCCTCTTAATTAACATTCACTATTATGGACTTCATTGTTGTACCATTCATGCATTCAATTTAATTTTTTATGTGGAAACATATTGTCTATGCCTTTGCAAGTGATGACTATTGTGTAAGATTTTAATCTACATGACTTCCCCTCATGTTCAATTCTTGTGACTATTATGATGCTTGGGTTTGCATAATTTTAACTAGACTGTTAATGAAAACTATCTTGGAATCCTTGATGATCAGTTTTGTAAAAATCTTGGCTATGTTGATAGTGGAATATTCTTATTAATAAGGATAAATATTTATCAATAAGGAGATTACCCCTTACCAACATACTCCACTATCTATTGGTATGTGGTGGCTGATCATGCTATACTGTACATTTTTTTGGTACTGTACACTCTTCATGTATCCTCGTTAGGGTTCAAGGTCAGGTAAGGCACCGAGCGGGGGTTCAGGGGTGGTAACCCCTGAAAAGCAGGGGTTCGAGGGTGGTAGCCCTCGAGAAAAAAAAATTCACCTTTTTTCGCTTCATCACCAAAAAAGAAAAAGCCCGACTTTGTAAACCCTAATTTCTAGAAGCTTCTAAAATCTTTTTATAAGCAGTTGGTATGGAGAGTTGTAGCATGGCATTATTCACGATATTGTAATATGTTTTGCACTAGATAATAAAATCATTGGATGACTTTAGTTTTGTGGATGTAGCCCAGATTGGGTGAACCACATTAAATTCTTTGTGTTGTCTTGTTTCTACTATAATTTCTTGTGTGTTTTATTTCTCTATTTTATTGATAAAATATGCATTTAACTTGTTAGATATATGTCTTTTATCCCTAACAAGTGGTATCAGAGTGGGTTTTTTTCGATTATCATTTGCAGGAAAGTCTCATGGTTGAGTGGAAGTCTCATGGTTATTTGGGAGCAATGGCAGACGAGGGTAAGTTGAAGGTTGAGAAGTTCAATGGGTAGAACTATTAGTTATGGAAGATGCAGATGGAGGACTACCTCTATTAGAAGGATTTATGGTGGCCATTGGAAGGGTAAACCAAGAAACCCACAACAATGTCAAATGAGGATGGGGATATTTTGGATAGAAAGGCACTTGGCAATATTCATTTATGCCTAGCACAATCAGTGGTGTTCAATATCACAACAACAAAGACAACTCAAGAGTTTATGGAAACCCTAGAAAATTTATATGAAAATAATTTCGCTTCGAATAAGCTATTTCTTATGAAGCATTTATTTAATATGAAAATGGTAGAAGGTGGGTTATTTGATGATCATTTAAATGAGTTTAATACGGTTACTATTCAATTAACTTTTGTAAAAGTAAACTTTGATGAAGAAGTTAGGGCTCTTTTTATTCTGTGTTCTTTGCTTGAAAGCTAAACTAACTTCGTAATGGTTCTTAGCAATTCTATTTTTGGTTTGAATACATTGAAGTTTGATTATGTTGTTGGTGTTATTTTGAGTGAGGAAATTCATAGAAAAAGCTCAAGTGGAACATCCACATCAGGCGGTGTTTTGTATGTTGAAATAATGGGAAGAACAAAGGAGAGAGGAAACAATTTTGGAATTTATGGGAATTCATGAGGAAAATTAAGGGACAGAAGGTCCCAATCTAGAGACAAGAGGGATTGGTGGTACACTGGTAAGCTGGGTCATTTAAAGAAAGATTGTTGGTCTCAAAAAAATAAAGGAGACAAAAAGGAAGGAAATAAAGAGGAAAATGTGCTAACTAATAAATCTGATGAGGATGCTTTGATTCTTTCCCTTGATAATATTGATGATTCTTGGGTGTTAGATTCAGGGGCTTCATTTCATGCTACACCCCATAGAAATTATTTTCTTGATTATGTCCAAGGGGATTTTGGGCTGGTTTATTTGGGAGCTAACGAACCCTATTAGATTGTTGGAAAGGGAGGAATCAAGATTAAGTTGCAAAATTGGAATCATTGGCTACTACATGAGGTAAGGCACGTTCCAAAGTTAAAAATAAATTTAATTTTTGTAGGGCAACTAGATGATGAAGGTTGTGTTGTTATGTTTAGTGATTAAAATTGAAAGGTTACAAAAGGTGCCTTAATCATAGAAAAAGTTGTGAAAGTAGGAACCTTATATATTTGTACAGGTCACACTATTCCTTCTACTTTAGCTATTGTAGATAAAAATCAATATTTAGGAACAATTATTGTAGTTTAGCATGCAAAAAATCAGATAGTTGTTGTGGATTATGAATCAACACTATGGCATAATACACTTGGGCATATGATTGCAAAAGGTGTGAAATTAATTCATTCAAAAAAAAATTTACGAGGTCTAAAATGTGTTAATATGGTTTTTTATGAAAGTTGTGTTTATGGGAAACAAAAGAGAGTTAGTTTTCTCAAAGATGGAAAACAAAAGAAAGATGAGAAATTGTAGCTTGTGCATATGGATGTATGGGGACCAACTCAGGTATCTTCTCTCAGAGGCTCTCAGTATTATGTTACATTAATTGATGATGCAACTAGGAAGGTATGGATTTATTTCCTTAGGCAGAAATCTAATGTATTTTAAACTTTAAAAAATGGAGAAGCTTGGTTGAGAATGAGATAGGTAAAAAGATAAAATGTCTCTGATAATGTTCATGAGTATTGCAGCAAAGAGCTTGAAGATTATTGTTCCTCTAATGGTATTTGTAGGCAAAAAATGGTTCCAAGGACTCCACAGGAAAATGGAGTGGCTGAGTGTATGAATAGAACAATAATGGAGCATGCACGAACTATGATATTGGATGTTGGGCTGCCTTTAAACATGTGGATAGAGGTTGTAAACATTGTTGTTTATTTAATTAATAGAGGTACCTCTAATCCTTTGGGTTGTGGTATTCCAAAGGAAGCATGGATAGGTAAGAAGGTGAGTTATTCTTTTCTCAAAACCTTCAGTTGTGAAGCATTTGCACATGTAGATTCTGAAAATAGAACCAAGCTTGATCCAAACTCAAAGAAATGTATTTTTTTGGATATGGCATTGATGAATTTGGTTATAGGCTTTGGGATTTTGAAATAAGAAAATTGTGAGAAGCAAGGATGTCATATTCAATGAGAAAGTGTTGTACAATGATTTATTGCAGTAGCATGAGAAGAAAGAAAAGGATTATGCAATGCTAGATGATATTACAAAAAAACAATGTTCCATTGGTTCCTCATGCTCTACAAAAACAGCAACAAGAAATTCCACAAACTCCAATGAATGTTAGATGATCTTCAAGGATAAGTAGACCTCCAAAAATATTTTCTCCCTCTTTGTATTCTATTTTATTAACTGATGTTGGTGAACCATAATTTTATCATGAAGTTATCCAGGTGGATACCAAGGTTCAATGGGAGCATGGAATGGAAGAAGAAATGGAACCCTTTATGAAAAACTAGACTTGGTAATTATGCAAGTTGCCTACAAGTTAAAAGGCTTTACCAAACAAATGGGTTTATAGGTTGAAAGAGGAGGATGGAGGTAAGCAAAGATTTAAAGCCAGATTAGTTGTAAAGGGATTTGCACATAAAAAGGGTATTGATTTTGATGAAATCTTTTCTCTAGTTGTTAAAATAACTTCTATCCATATTGTTTTAAGTATTGTGGCTGCTGAATATTTGCATTTAGAGTAGCTTGATGTTAAATCAACCTTTCTCCATGGTGATTTGGAAGAAGAAATATATATGGAGCAACCACAAAGATTTGATGTCAAAGGCAAGGAGAAACCTGTGTGCTGATTGAAGAAAATTTTGTATGGCTTGAAGCAACCACCTTGGCAATGGTATCATAAATTTGATGGTTTTATGGTTGAGAAAGGCTACAACAGGTGTAATTTAGACCATTGTGTTTATTTTAAGATGTTAGGTGAAGATAGCTACATTATTTTATGTTTATATGTTGATGGTATGCTTGTAGCAGGGTCTAACATGGATCACATAAAGGAGTTAAAACAATAGTTATCAAATTCATTTTCTAAGAAGGATTTGGGGGAAACAAAACAAATCCTTGGTATGAAGATTACAAGAGATAGGAAAAATAGAAAATTGTTTCTATCTCAAGCCGATTATGTTGAAAAGGTGTTGCAGAGATTTCATATGGAGAATGCAAAAGTTGTCAACACACCTTTGCCCAATCATGTAAAATTGACTAAGGATATGTGTCCAAAGACACAAGAAGAGGAAGAAAAAAATTCCAAGGTACCATATGCTTCAGCTGTAGGCAATTTAATGTACGCCATGGTATGCACGAGACTGGATATTGCACATGTCATAGGAGTTGTTAGTAGGTATATGAGTCATCTTGGATTTGAGCATTGGAATGTAATAAAATGGATTCTCAGGTACTTGAGAGGTACATCCAATATATAGTTATGTTTTGGGGGCTCTAGTACAAATTTAAAAAGCTATGTTGACTTAGATTTGGTAGGGGATACAAATACCAGGTGGAGTACCATAGGTTATTTATTTAAAGTTGGTGGGACAGTAGTAAGTTGGATTTATCAGTTGTAAAAGGTGGTTACTTTATCCACCACAGAGGCAAAGTATGTGGCTACAACAAAGGCAACAAAGGAGATGATATGGCTACAAGTCTTCATGGAAGAGTTGGAAAAAACATAGGCTGAAAATCACTTTTTTATAGATAGCTAGAGTGTTATAAATCTTGCAAAGAATTTTTCCTTACACTCTAAAACCAAACACATATAACTAAGATATCATTTCATTCATTCAATATTGGAGGATCGACAAGTAAAGCTGGAAAAGATACATACATATGAAAATTCAACACATATGTTTACAAAGGCAGTGACAAGGGAGATGCTAAGCTCCTCTTTAGCTTTGGTTGGTCTTCATGGTTAAGAGTATAATAGAGCAGAAAGGTCCAAGGTGATTATTTCTAGTGGGAGTTGTAAGTGTAGCGATGTCATCCAAGATCAATCTCCAAGTGGGAGATTGTGTTGGTGTGTGGCCTGATCAGTCTCCAAGTGGGAGATTGTTGGTATGTGGTGACTAATCATGGTATACTGTACATTTTTTAGTATCGTACACTCTTCATGTATCCTCGCCAAGGTCTAAGGCTGGTTTGTGCCCCGGGTAGGGGTTTGGGGGTGGTATCTCTCGAAAAGTAGGGGTTTAGGGGCGGCAGCCCCTGAGAAAAAAAAAATCACCTTTTTTCACTTCGTCACCAAAAAAGAAAAAGGTCAACTTTCTAAACCCTAATTTATGGAAGCATCTAAAAGCTTGCTATAAGCGGCTGGGATGGAGAGTTGTAGCATGGAATTATTCGCGATATTGTAATATGTTTTGCACTAGATAATAAAATCATTGGATGGCTGTGGTTTTATGGATGTAACCCAGATTGGGTGAACCACGTTAAATTCTCTATGTTGTCTTGTTTCTGCTATAATTTCCTATGTGTTTTATTTCTCTATTTTATTGATCAAATCTGCATTTAACTTGTTAGATATCTTCCTTCTAACCCTAACACTATCCTTGCAAAGATTGATCTTTAATGCTTCATGGATGGTTTACTTGTAATTATCCTTCTCAAATGAAACAATAGGGCAGCAAGTTGAGCTCAACCCTTGTGGGAGCCACATTTCACCCAACATGCTGTAACCAGATAAACAAAACAACAACCTAATTTTATCTATACCTACACAATGAGAAAACATGTTAGATAAAACTAAGCATATGATATATATGTTTGATAACTTTCTTATTTTCCTGGACGTCTATAGTATGCAAGTTATTTGAATGTGCATTATCAAATTATCTATTTATAGATGTATGCACATATTTTGACTAGTGATCCTTCATTTCTCTAACAACACTCTTCTCACTCAAATGTAGGGAGCCTAGTAGCAACAAGGAAGACATCAACTTGGAGGCTTAGACAAGCAGGAATACTAAAGATGATGTAGAAAAAACCAGTTGGGATTCATCATTGAGGCAATGACGAGTCCCCTTTCTCTTTATCTACATTTTTCTCTTTTGTATCTATAAATGTATAGTTTTTTTATTATATGCATTCAAATAGTTAGTTCCACGGCTTGTGTGGAACAACATACATTTACATTATCAATAAATACTACATTTTTAAAATTATTTTGCAATCTTTCCTATATTATATGCATCTACATAACTGAAATCTAGTAATGTAATCTTCTAATTTTGTTTATGCACATGAATGTAATGCAACAAAAATAAAAATGTACCTTAATCTTCATTTGAAAATCACAAAATCTCTACCTGATTGAGCTATTAAATTTTGTGTCTTCATGAACATATGATAAAAAATGAATGGAAGAAGCATCCAAGTAATCCTATTTTTTTCTTCCAACAATTCATACCAAAAATTGAACAATTTAAAGGTATTGCAATAGGTATTTTTTATCGACACAAATAATATTATTGAAGCATTTCAAATTTTAGGCCATAAGAATCATCCTTTTTTAAACATGGATTGTGTTGTAGCCAAAATTCCATCCTAATCATTTTTGCATACTTCCATTTTGACTCATCTCTTACATCCACCATATGCATAGAATTCCTGTCATAATAAC
>CM021104.1:635429879-635578736 GCA_007115665.2 Sequoiadendron giganteum | reverse complement strand
GGGTATCATGTCCTTGTCTCCTCTCAAATGCTCCATACCATCTACACTTAAAAATACAAAATTTAAAAGAGCAGTAATCCAACTCAATAATTTCTTGTATTTTCCCAACATATTGTAGATTCCCTTCATGTATATTCTTATCTTTTGAGCTTGATTGACTTGATTTATTGAAGCCAACCATGATGCCAGAGTTGAAGGATCATCTCTTTACGTCTACACTTTCTACACGATAATGTCGACCATATGCCCACATTGTTGGATATTTCCTCGCTTATGAAAGACCATTTATTTCAGTGAAAAAAAATATAATGACGAATATTAAAATAGTCAATTCTATGAAAATTGTAAGGAAACAACATTTTGTAAAATTCCAACTCTACCTTTCTTTCACATCCTCTAGACATGTTGATTTAATCTTTTGTTATGTTTGAATTTGTACCTGCATCTTCTATTTTATTTTGAAATTGCTCAGTAACCCATTCTAGTGTGCAATTTTTTCCCCATTCCCCAAGCAGATGAGTGGGAAGTGGAGTATACCTTGGGTTCAAACTTTTCAACTGTCTCCTTTCTTCTAACACTTCTCTCTTTTTATCATATAGATCAATCCATTTGTTCATAAATTCCATATGGTACATAATGAAATTTTTGAGTATAGAACTTTTGTCTACACCTATTACATGTCAACATGTTTATTTCAAACTCCAAATGTCATTTTATTAAATTGACAAATAAATTACAAAGTAAATTAATGATTGCAAGAAAAACAACAACACTGATCATGAATTTAATTACTAAAATCTATTTCAACACCATTAGATTGTGGTTTTTCTCCATCAATAATATATGATGCTCGTTCTTCATCCCAAACGTGTGGGCCATATTCAAAATCCTTACCAAGGAATTCACATAGGAAGAAAAATGGTTCATTCAAAACATACCCTTCAGCCATGCAACCCTTTAGATGTGCCTTTTGTCAAACATATCTTTTAAGAGTTTTCATACACCTCTCAAAGAAAAACATCCACCTCGTTGATACGACACCCGCCAATTCAATTTCATCGAGTACGTGTATAATTAAATGGACTTGTAGGTCTATGAAAATTGTAGGGATCTCCTTCTCAAATACACATACATTTTTTGCAATTTCCTTCTTCCACTTTGGCACTTTAGATTCATATATCTTCTTGGAGGTCACCCACCTAATATAAGAATAGTAAATTAGTATGAACCTTTAGTCATAAATTAAAATTCAATATAATATCTCTATGTCTCTCACACATGAACATTTCATATAACCACATACCTTGTAAATGCTGACAATTGACTTATGGCATTCCTTAAGTCAACTGTAAGACAATAATCCCCCCTAATTTCCAATGGCATGATATTCTATCAAACACATTTATGAAAAGTTCATTAGTGATTTTTTCTCACACAACAAAATATCAAAATAAATTTAGTGCTTAATCAATGTTACTAGTAAATGTTAAATGCTGATATATAATACTTTAATTAAATTATGAAAATCATGTGTTTTAAATCTTGCGATATGTCCATCAACTGTAAAATCTTTAACATTTTTTAGTTGGTCTAGCTCTTTTTTTTTTAAATCCATGGAGCTTATGCATATGTTTCATTTTCCTTGTTTGGCCACAAATATTTTCTATCGAATTTGGTACGTGAAAGAGAAATAGCTCTCCTCAAAGACAAGGTGTCCTCTTTGCCTGATATATGTCAAAATATAGAATCTGGGACATTTTTTAAGATGTGCATAGGATCTAATAGGTGAGAAATTAATAGATCCTTCTAGTAAGGAAGCTCATAAAATATGGATTTCCTTTTTATTACTTCTAGCATATTAACTACAACTTGTTTTAGTTCTTCAATTGAATCACCCTGATCAAAAAAATCCTCCCAAGCTTTCAATTCATCATCTCCATACTTCTTAAGCCAATCGCCTGGACCCATAATCATGAGAGGGCCTCTATTTTCAGCTTTTCCATCAAATTGATTCTTCAGGAAATTTCTAAACCTATGATCTAGTGGTAGAAAAACCCTATTGTTTGCGTTAATAAGTTTATGTAGATCTTTAGAATACAACCCTTGAAAAAAATTTCACATATTGGACATGCAAATATCCCCTTTGTTTGAATCCCTAAAATTCAATAAGTAATGTTAATAATATTAAAAAAATAGTATAAAACTAAGTATGAAAGTTGGGATGAAAATAAATTATGATTGTAAATACATAAATATTTTATCTTACTAAAACAAACACCAAGTCTTGGAAAATCATGAATAGTCCAACATAGCACACCATACAACATGAAGGACTTGTTTGATGGAGGATGTGATATTTCATACATTCTTATGCCTTTCCATAGTAGTTGCATCTCATCAATAAGAGGCGCAAGATAAACATCCATGTTTTTATCTTGATGTTTTCCTGGAACAATGAGAGTCAACAGAAGGTGCTCCTTTCTAAAACTCATCCATGGGGGAATATTGTATACTGTCAATCCAACTAGACAAACACTATAATTTGAGCTCAAGAAAGAGAATGGGCACACTCCATCAATTGTAATACCAAACCTAATACAACGCAGTTCATCTTTGAATTTTCTTGTCCATTTTTCCTCCATGTGTTTCATTGCTTTGGAGTCGGCTGAAATTCACATGAATCCATATTTACTCTTATTCTTTGCATGCCATTCCATCAATTGTGCTAGTGAATTACAATTAAACATTCATTGAAGTCTAGGTAAATTTCCATGTGACATAAAACCTTCTTTGGAACTGTAGGACCTTTTACATCTATACAATATCTCTTCTCTTTGCATACAGGGAATTCTACCTTGTTTTGATATTCATCTGTGTATAAAATGCAATCATTTTTACATGAATGAATTTTCTTATATTCTATCCCCAACTCAACCAACAACATCTACACGCCTCTCTGCAATTTGATGGCAACAAATTCTCTTAAGGGAATATTTTAGTTTTTAGTGCCCTATAAGATTGCGAGAGATTAAATCAATTGAATGTTTGACTTATGATGAACATGTTTGATATGTCAATCTATACTAGGACTATTTATATACAATATATGGTTTTAAAATCCCCTTAAATAAATATAAACGAAGATGATGAATTTTTACCAATTATGTACACCAATTGACAATGCAAAGTAAGAAATAAATTTCAACTCACTTCAGTAGGGTAGTGAATCCTCTATCAGACCAACCAAATAGTGACTTGATTTCTAATAATATTAATGTGCATGTCAATTTTGAGGTTCTACTTGCACTTGATTTGAACATGGGTGTCTTCGTTGCTTGCTTGATGGAGTCTTTGATGTTGTTATCATCAACATTACATTGGTGGTAATTACCCATGCTATCATCATTATTGTCAACCATATCATCATTATTGTCATCATTTTTTCCATCCCCAAAGAAACTTGTAAGAATTTCATTCAATCCTTCTTCATGCACTGCATTTTCATTATCAAGATCATCATCATTAAAGCTAGGTGGCATTTCATTAGTTTATGTGACTCTCATCAGCTCTTCAAACTTCTCAAGTGGTGGTGTTCTCTTCAATATTTCTCTTTTCACCCTAGTGTGGTTTAAAGGATGGTTTGGATCATCTCATCCAAATCTTAATAACCCAGTTGGATCTTGTATTAGTATGTGTTTCATCAAAATCTTCTACCTATCAACAAATGCAAGCATTATTTAATGTTTGGAACGATTGGATAAATCTTAAATGTATCAATTTCAAATAAATATAATCAAATATGGCTTAAAAAATATAAATATAAATTGTATGAACATATATACATCAATTGAATAATGAAACATTATTTTATAGACTACCTTTTTTATACAATAATTAATATAAAACACAATTTTGACAAGATAATTTATAAAACATCAGTCCACACTCATTTATTATTCTTTGGTTTTAATCAATTGTATGAGGCATACTACCAACTAGAAGCTCATCATATATGCAATTTCTTGTACAATCACTCATTTGAATTGTTTCTTTCCATTACATACAAAACATCCACAAACAACAATTTTCTCAAAGTATTCATCCCATGTACTATAGTCCTGACCTACCTCTTATTCAATGAGATCATTTTTTGTGTCTATAGTATCCATTGTTATATCCTCTTCCACCCACTATCATCTACGTGATTTAACAGTTTTAGGTCCACATCTATGTGCATATCTTCTTCTTTTGCTAGTTGAACACTCAAGCTCTGCATTTTCTCCAATCTCCATCTAAAATAATCAACAACATGCATTAATTTATTTCAACATTGGATAATACATTATAAATTTCAATAAAACTGTGAAAAAAGATGGATGTATCACAAAATGCCATAAGATCATTTTTTCCTAAGTTAAGTCAAAATTTGAGTACCTGATGTCTCGCTTCATCTGTTGTGTCCTCATTTGATATGACATGATTTTTTTCCATGGCCTCGTCTCGCCCCTATAATATGCAACATAGTAAATAATTTTTAGTAGAGAAATTATATCATTTCAACGAGTATTATATCCAACACAAAACCTCGCTTTAGTCATATATTTGACATATTGATATCTCCTCTATGTTGTAGCATTTGTGAATTCATAAAAACCTTCCTCCTTTGGTTGAGGTTGCTTTCTATTCTTACCTCTATTGTATCTATAGATTCCATTGTCTCATCTATTTCCACCCACTTTCCTCTTATTGATTTAGTATTTCTACACCATCCACGTCCTCTCTCATGGCCTTTGTAATTAAAAATGTTGCCACATAAGCTTTCACTGCACTACTCTTGAAAAGGAAGAAGCAACTTGCTGGACCACGATAAAAATTGCTCTACTACACTGAGCTAGTGAAGGAGCCACAAGACAACAGTGGTCACCGTAGTACCACATGCCTTTGGTAGAAGACTTGCAGGAGTCACCATAAATCCACCAGGAACAAAAGGAAAACTCGTGTGCTGCCACAAAATCTTTCACCACACTACTGTTGAGAAGGATGAAGCACCTTATGGGACAATGGTAAAAACTGCTCTACCACACTAAGCTGATGAAGGAGCCATGGGACAACAGTGGTCACAAAAATAATCCAAGAGTTGGAATTATTTCCAACACTCTGGATCCTATGATACACAACAATGAAAATAGTCACTATACAGCAATGATAGGTGCTAAATTAGGTGCACTTGGCATTGCCTTAAGCGCCCTAAACATATTACATTAACGACCAAAATTTGGCACTAAATTTGGCATTAACTAACACCCACTAAAGTGCCAACTATTGAATCAAAATCAAAAATTTAAAAATTTCCCGCATGAAGGAAGAAATCGGACGACAAAAAAGGGAAAAAAATCACGCGAAGGAAGAGAGTAGGGCGCTATTGGGAACTGATGAGAAATTAGATTTAGTTTGTGACACCATAGGTAAGGTTACATTTTTTTCTTGGTTGAATTTGTGATTGTTTACTGCTCTTTATATTGCATTTGAATTTGTGATTGTTTACTGGTTCATGGCCTAGCTTGTCCAGGCAACCTCTAAATTGTCCCATCATTATAAATTGTAAAACCTTTGAGAAACCAGCAAAACATTTTACCCTACCCATTTGAGCTTTGGCTCAAAATATTATATCACAAAGCCAAGATGCCTCTATATTCTTTCCCTAACCTAGGTATCAAGGAAATAGTGAACTACTTGGAAAATTTGGGAATTGGGTCGGTCACTACTGAGCAACTATTGAAAATAAACGTAGAAACCGCTTGGTTTTTCCTAGTCACACCATAGTCACCGATGCCATGAAAAATTCATGCAAGATTACATTATGAAAGAGTTTTCATGATAAGGTTATCAACACTAAGAAAACCCAACAAACATATTTTCCCTAGGTTACAACACTAAGAAAACCTAGCAAACATATTTTCCCACACAAAAAAAAACTCATACCACAAACTAGATGAAAACTTTCATACCTGATAGTGTGTACTTTGTTTGCCTCCATAGACTGGACAAAAATATTTTTCCCTAAGTCGCCTCAAAATGTCAAGCAATAGAAGGAAGCAAGCATTGTCAACAGACTCTGGCCACAATGAGGTAATTCATTGTCAATTTATAGATTTGTAAATGTTTTCATTGTTTCTTTGAATTTTACTTTTTAGTTTTTTATTTCTAAATTTAAAAGAAATATAATTTTAAAATATATATATATAGGGACATGAGACTGACAAAGATAAAGAGGAATTTTAGTTTTTAGTTTTTTATTTCTAAATTTAAAAGAAGAAATATAATTTAAAATATATATATATAGGGACATGAGACTAACAAAGATAAAGAGGAATTGGATTCCATATTGGGGGTAGAGGTAGTGAAAAAATTGGTTAATGTGAACTGGACAATGCTTTCCATATACATAGAAAAACAATCTAGTAACACACCTCAAACATTGCAAACAAAACAATTATGTGAAAGGGAATCAATTGATTCCCCAACCAATCCTGGATCGAGCAAAAGATCTAGGAGGAAATTAGTGGCAGTAAACTCTAAGAATGTGGAACACAGAAGAGAGACTTCCAATGTCCCAGCCACTCCTGGGACACAAACTTCTTCCACCATGCCATGTTATCAATCTTGCATTGGTAGCTACAATACGAAGATAAAATACAAGGTGGTTTTAGGGAAATTCTAAATGATGAATGTTGGGAAAATATTTGTGAATAGGTTGAAGCAATCATGCCTTCAAAGGTTCAAAGACTATCTACATTTTCCATTCTCACATATACCCATGCAACTGACAAAATTAGTTATCCATGACATGGAGACTAAATTTGGCACAGGTTGGTCTATAAAGAAGATAAAGCTACAAATGTCTCAAAACTACAAGAGATTTCAGTGCAACCAAACAAAGAAGATTAAAAAAATTCCTCCTAAGCTAAGGCAGAAAAGAAGGCCAATTAATGTAAGTGTGAAAGTATGGAAAGAGCTTGTAAAAGCATATGAGAAGTCCAATACACAAAGGAAGTCTGGTGAGGAGAGTACACGAGTATTTGAATTTTCTCATAACATTATATCAAAATTATTAAATGATATTTAAATTTTATTTGTACATAGTTAAATTGAATTAGTATATGTTTCAAGACGAGGCCTCCAAGGCTAGGCTTGAGAAACTTCATGCCACACAGCGTAGTGGCCAGAAAGGTTTACAGGCCTTGATCTATACATTTTTAAGTATATTTAATATGTTAAACGATATATTTTTTATTTCCTTGGAAAAGTAAATGATTGTGTATTAATAAGTTTAACTAGTTCATGTGCCATGTTTTGACAAGAGGAGAAATGTGGCCGCCATCCAAAGCAATTTGAAAAGAATATGTTACAAAACAAAATGTGGAATTTTTTTTTAATTTGGATGGAGAATGAGGTATCAATATTTGAGTTTCAATAACTTAGTTGGATATTGTTGTGTTAATATCTCAATTTTCATCTCTTGTGTTGAGTTGTTTATTGATGTGTAGGATGAGTAAATAATATCAAAACTTATGATTACAAGATGACCATTTATGTGCATGAATAAATAGTAGAAGGATGTAGATGAGCTCAATTAATATGAATTTATGCCTCTTGGCAAGCATTCCTCTTGAATCTCTAATATCAAATGCCTGAGACTTCCCTGTAGCTTTTACCTTTCGTTGTCGTCTTTCCTGATCTTCACTGTCAGAATTGTCTCCTTTTTCCTTATCTACATTTTTGGCTTCGACTTCTAATTCATCCCATGTTTTACCTTCCTCCTCTTCAAAATATTCTTCTTCTTCTTCGTCTTCCTCTAACTCCACAATAGATTCATCTTATGAACCTTCCTCATCTGATTTTGATTCCTCTTCTACATCAAAGGGTTCGTATCCTTGATCTCAATATTTTAAATTATCAAAATCAGAATCACTAGCTTCCATATTCAAAAATTCCCAACCACCATCTTCAATTAATTTATCTGGATCATCAGTAATAGTCTTCAAAATTGGCCACCAGTTCAAGTTCAGTCTGCTTTCATAATACTTCATATCCATGGAGTTCAACTATTCCTTGATGCCATCAAGCAAAGATTAAGGAATGGCGTACATGTGGAGTACATCCCACTTGAAGCCTTTGAAAAAAATAGCCATATCAAATGCCTTTTTCCCAGGTTAGGTACTATCTCAAGGTTAACAATTCCCAATCTCACTAATAGTGATTACTAAGAAAGTTAATTCCACCAACTCCACCAAATAGTTTACCGTAGGAACAATAAAAGCAGAGGCTTTGAAAGGAACTCCATGAAAACCAAGCTCTCTAAATGGTATATCAAAATCTAGTTTAAAATATTTTAGATGAGGCTGCTCCCATAGCTCTCTTACCCAATTGACAAATCCTTGAAACTCTAACTTCTTAACATTCAAAAGATAAATGGAATATCCTCAACACCTAGTAGAGCTATCCAAAAAAGCTAACTAAAAACACAAACGTGCTCCCATACACAATGGCCTAATGGCTAGTTGTCATAGAAGTCAAAATATCGAAGTAAAAACACTAATAGAATTAGCATATATGCATCATTTGCATAAATAGTTGAAATGCATAAAAAATGTTAATCAATACATTGAATTTTGAGATGCGTTAAAATAATATTAAAAAACATGTTTTGGAGAAAATATCAGCAACGTGGGGGAAGAAAGCATTAACCCTAATAAAAAAATTTTTTTTTGTTCTTGTTACACCATCTGTAAGTTTTCCTTGAATGACAGTACTAAATTTCTATATGTTGTATCCCTTAAATGTCCTACACGTTACAAATATGGAATAACAATGCACAACTTTGTATCGAGTCCAAAGACCAAGGCATTCTGAATAAGGGTGGACAAAATTGATAAGGATGCTGTCGTGCTATTGCATGTATTGACAATCCAAAATAGCCATGTAAAGAAAACTGCCTATGAAAACCATAATCAATCAAATTATGCACATTAAAATCTAAGTTTGAAATCTTGCATTTCAATCCATGCATCTAAGTCCTTGTTGAAGATTGAGGGTGTCAACAACAAAGCTAGAATAGCTCTCTTTAAACCATATCTTGTTTTAAATTGCATTATTTCCAAATTCAAATCCACTTCTCAGCTAAGGAAAGGAGGTAGGATTGTTAGGTGCTACCTCAACCAAAGAAGGCCATCGAAAACATTGAAATAGAAGATCCAATAAGTGAGATGACATAGTTGTAGACCATAGATAATCAGAATTCTTGCAATGCACATATGCTTATGATACAAACAAAATGTACTTACACATTGGCTGAATATATCCTCATCAAAATGACCAAAAAAAAATTCAAATTTGTAAGTAAACTTTGACAGTCAAGAAAAATAGTCATAAAAATTGGAAGTAAACTTTGGAAGACATGTAGGTGAATTTAATTCATATGACTTTATGCCTCTTGGTAGACATCGGGATCTCCCCTCCAAAATTTTGGACCACATCCATTACCTCCACATAAAACTAGACATCCTTGGTCTTCTTGGTTCCCATGCCATGATATGGTTATACAAAATGAAAATGAAGCAAAGTAATCATCCCCTTCTCCGTTGACTGCAAGAATGCATACTTAATGTTTTGATACATGATATCAACTCTCTCTTTTGCTCTCATGGTTGAATACTAAAATCCATTATGATGGTCCTCCAGAGTTCCAATCATCTTTCGTCCTCTTCCACCAAATGTTGGCCTAATCCACATGCCTGCCAACCTAAATGGCTTTGTTTTTGAAAGATGACGTTTCTCCTAAGTCACCAATGTAGCTCTCTCTACCTTTTTAGACTCTTTCATTGCTACAGATCATCTCTAGGATTTAATCATTTTTACCACATGGTTGATGTGCTTTGAATCCTTGCATCTAAATTAAATTTCCTTAACATAAATACTACTAGGGAATTTCAATGTTGCCATTGTAGTTGGAATTAAAGTCGGTACCTACAACATTGAAAATTATCCTTATATAAGAATTATCTCCATATTTTTGGCTTGTAACACTCTTGATGGTAGCTACATGAAATCTGATTTTGATTCCTCATCTATATTAGAGGGTTCATATCCTTGATCTGACTCTTCCGAATTATCGGAATCAAAATCACTAGCTTCCATATTCAAAAATTCCCAACCACCATCTTCAATAAATTTATCTGGATCATCAATAATACTCTTCAAAATTGGCCGCTAGTTCAAGTTCATTCTACTTTCATAATACTTTTTATCCATGGAGTTCAACCATTCCTTGATGCCCATCAAGTGAATATTGAGGAATGGCATCAATGCGGAGTATATCTTGCATGAAGTCTTTGAAAACAATAGCTATTATATCAAATTCCTTTCCCAAGTCCTACTCTCTAAAGGTTAAATTCCTTTTACCATAGGAACAATAAAAGAAAAGGCTTTGAAAGGAACTCCATGAAAACCAAACTCTCTAAATGGTATATCAAAATCTAGTTCAAAATCTTTTAGATGAGGCTAATCCCATAGCTCTCTTACTCACTTGACAAATCCTTGAAACTTTGTATTGATTTTATTTTTAATGTCCCTCTCTTGTTGTTCTTCCTCAATTTCATCAAGATAGTACATTGACCTTCTTTCCCCTCCTAAATTTTGGACCACATGCATTACCTCCACATAAAACTGGAAATCCTTGGTCTTCTTGGTTCCCACATCGTGATATGGTTATGCAAATTAAAATGAAGCAACGTAATCATGTCCTTCTCCACTGGCTAGAAGAATGCATGCTTAATGTTTTGATACATGATATCAGCTCTCTCTTACGCTCTCATGGTTGAATACTAAAATCCATTATGGTGAGCCTCTAGAGTTCCAGTCATCTTTCTTCCTCTTCCACCAAATGCTCGCCTAATCCACAAGTCTGCCAACCTAATTGGATCTATTTTTGAAAGCTAAAGTCTCTCCTCACTCACTAGTATTAGCTATAACTTTTTTGAAATTTTATTATGGTATGTGCAGTTTGATATGATGTAATATGATTATGGTTTCATCTCATATGTTGTAATAATAGATATATAACAAAAAAAAAATTATTGCATGAAATAAATAATCTTTTCATTTTAAATGTTTTTTTTGTAGAACACGGGTCTTCTAGAAGATCAAGATGATCCTCAACATGATATAGATCCACAAAATATTGGTTATGCCAGTATAGATCACATGGCAGAGGATGATGATGACACAGATATGGAAGACACTGAGGTCTATGACAATGATGACGACGACGACAACTAAAATGATGACGACGACGACGATGACGATGACGATGACGATGACGACGACGACGACGACGATGATGATGATGATGATGATGATGATGATGATGATGATGATCACAATGGTGATGATGATGATGAGATAGCTAGTGATAGTAACCAGTGACATTCATGATCATATAGACTACATCATGGATCATTGTTGATATATCGTTATGATGACTCTTTTCATGGTTACTATCATATGTATCATTTCCACGGCCTACATTACTTAGTTGTTGAGTTGTATCATATTGACATGTATCATTTTCACTATATCATTTTGACATGTATCATCTCGACTTGTATCAATTTGAGTTACATAATTTATCAATTTTATTTATATCATTTATACATGTATCATTTTGACATGTTTTTGATGTATTGGCATATTTGAATTTCACTTGTTTTAGTTATATATGATGATGATCTTATCAGTATTGACTTGTCAATTTATATATATTAAAAGTGGTCGATGATTTTTGGATGGATATTTATTAAGTATGATGATTTTAATTTACTGCTCAAGATGGATGTTTCCAAATTCAATTAAATTATAGATATTTGACTCACTTGTTTTAATTATAGATGATGATCATGTTACAATAATTATATTGTTATTTAATCATATGAGTTAAATAATTAAATTACTTACTCTATAATCATATGAGCTATTTAAGAGGCATGATATATTTAACTAATTAAATTGAAATAAAAGATATTAAATTAATAAATGAAAGCAAAACAAGAAGCAGTTTTAGAAGCAAAAAAGGAAGCAATAATGGAAAACAAACTAAGCAAATCGGAAGCAATCTTGGAAGCAAAATTGGAAGAAAACTGGAAGCAAACATTGAAGAAAAATTGGAAGAAAATATGGAAGAAAAATTGGAAGCAATCTTGGAAGCAAAACTGGAAGAAAAACCGGAAGCAAAACTAGAAGCAAAGCTAGAAGAAAATCTGGGAGCAAAACTAGAGGAAAAATTGAAAGAAAAAATAGAAGTAAAACTGGAAGAAAACATGAAAGAAAAATCAGAAGCAAAACCAAAAGAAAAATTGGAAGCAAAACCAAAAGAAAAACTAGAAGCAAAACCAGAAGCAAAACTGGAAGCAAACTTGGAAGCAAAACCAAAAGAAAAACTAGAAGTAAAACCGGAAGAAAAACTGGAAGAAAAACAAAAGAAAATATGGAAGAAAAACTCGAAGCAAACTTGGAAGAAAAATTGTAGGTAAACTTGGAAGAAAAATTGGAAGCAAACCTGAAGGCAAAACTGGAAGCAAAACTGGACGTTAAATTGGAAACAAAACTAGAAAGAAAAATGGGAGTAGACATGGAAGCAAACCGAAAGCCAAATTGGGTGCCCATTTTGGCACAATTTCTGAATTTACTTATTGGCGCTAACAGAGGCGCTGTGATTTTTCAATGCTAAATATGGTGCTCAATCCGACACTAAATTTTTCATAAAAGTCAGCACAAAATTCGGCATCGAACTGACCATGCTTGTTTGCATCGAGTTGAGCACCAGCCAAATTGTTCAATTCATGAACTCAAAATACACTAAAATCTAGCATAAAATTCGATGCTAATTTCTTGTTGTGTTGTTGTGGTCAATGAGTGGTCTAGTACATATTCCAACCTAATAGGTAAAACTTAACCTAAGGTTCCTCTCTTTGAAATTATCATCCCAATTAGGTTATTCTAAACCTAGGGTTCCATTCAAGTATAAGGTATGATCAACTGATCATCCTAGTAAAGATATTTTAATGTGGTTCACATAAAATCATATCTTCCCTTGTGTATCCAATAGACAATGATCTTTCCCTTTCATGACCAAGCTATTTGCCTATCCTTTCTTAAGGCATTAATGATAAAACAATTGATTTTACAATCAATATATATGCAAGGTATTGTGTGGTAATAGATCATAACTCTTGACCTTTCCACAATTTTTCTCCAAAAATTCCAACACCTTATCATTGTGGTCGTGAAGTACATGGCTTAATTGTCATCATGACTTACTAAGAAGTCAAAAAAATTCCAATTTGAAAACATATCCATGTTTTTCATTGGATGGGGTACTCAATCCGAGTCAATCCACTCTCTTCCACCCCTCTTAATTTTTCCACAATGTTCATTCAACTCAAATTTGAACTCCTAGCAAGTATTTTCTTTCATGAAATGATTTTAACATTCCTTGTTGTTGTCTTTCTATGGCCTTTTCTTGCCTCAATGGCAAACCTTGAATATAATTTTTCCCAAAGTTAGATTCATCATGGATTTCTATCTCATAGATTCAACATTTTGGATCATCCGATAGGAGTTCTAATGAATAATCAACAACTCTACAAGCTAACATTCATTATTACTCTCTTTCCATTATCCTCTTTGTGGATGAATATCCATACTCACAAAGCCTCTTTTTTTTATGTACTTTTCAACTTAGAGAGTTGTCTCCTTACAACTTCTATTGATTTGACACATAACATCATATTTCATTCCTTTTCCTTTTGGAACCTCTAACGTATGTTAGTTTTTGTTGACACATTGGTGAGTTTTACTTATACGAGTTCCAGCCTATATATGTACTATCAAACCTTTATAAGATCAACATGATTTACCTTTTGATGATCTTTTCTCACAATATTCTTTCCAAGTAACTTTGTCCCAACTCTTGGTACATTGTATCCCTAACTTTCTAAGGTTTCTTGGTTTCTTTTACTCAACTTAATCAAAATTCCAAATTTTTCTCTTCAATTTTGGTTGGTGGAACCATTTTCCCTTCTTTGATTACTTATATTTGACCATTCTAATATTTTCCCTATTCCTAAGGTACTATCTTCTTTCTTACAAGTTCCTAGCCTTACACAAAAATTAGATTCAAGTCATGATTCCTCCTTCATTTAATTTCTACTTTCATCCATATAATTCCAATCAATGCATACTCATGGATTCATAGTATTCTTCCTAAATTCAATAATCATTCACTCTTTCAAGATATAGGTTGCTATCAAGAAGGGATATTATCTCAATCTTCTCTATCCCTCAGAGACTTTTATCTATTTTGTAGGATGAAGGTATATGTTGGCTATACTTCCTAACCTTTCTACATAGCCTGATTGCATAATCTTCCAAAATCCTAGGGGATATAATAAAAAAAAATTGGTTTAGGAGTTTTCACTCCAGGGATGACTCTTAACTAGTCCCAAACTTAAACAAGTTTCTAGGAATCTCATCTTCCTTTAAATTTTCTCCATGTTATTTTCTCTTGCCATCTTAGCATAAGAAAATTTCAACCATTATCTCTAATAAGGTTTACATAAACTTCATAATGATCTCATAGGTTCCACTATTGAACCTAGTAGCTCTAACACCACATGTAACAACCCCAGTGTTCTTCACCATAAAATTCCCAATATTTTCACCTCAAGTGAAAAACCTCGATGCCATGATAGCGATAAAAAAATTTCTTCCAATAATGTAAATTACATGCATAGATGAAATAACACAAATTCCAATTTTTCATTGCATTCCAAAGTAATTATACAATTCTTCCCAAAGCATAGATATCATATTGAAAAAATATATCAACAATATACAATGAGGATTCCATTCTAATATAATAATTTTAAAATTGCAATATTCTAAGAATGTACACTATTACAAGCATAGCTCCATTGAGATTTGGAGCATAAGATATAGATGGTCCAAGAATCTTCCTTTCAAAACCTTGGTATTTTGTCTCCTACTAAGGAGGAGAGCATCACTCAAGCACTTTTCTGCCAACCACGAACTCATATGTGGTCCCTCATACATCTATCAATGATAGATGGCCCTACCCTTCGACGAAGGTATTGGTTGGGTAACCCCGTACGAAAAAACCACTCTGAGTTTAGTGTTGTATCTTACATCACTATGATTTATAACCTACGCTAGGTAGCCCCCATGCATTTAAATAGACACAGTGAACTAACAGTGGAGTCTCATCTTACACACTATCTACGGTGGAGTCTTTAGACATTCCCACTACTTTGGCCAAATTGTTCTCACTTAGTAATTTGACTGATGGTCTACCATTCACCTACACTATCACAAGCTCATTTTTACTTAAGGATAATAGGCAATTAGCATTGACTTTTGCATAGAAATTTAGTGTATTTGAGTGAGTGAATTGAACAATTTGGTTGGCACCCAACTCGGCACAAACAGGCATGGTCAGCTCGGCGTCAGATTTTGTGCCAAGTTTTTCGATGACTTTAGCATCAGGACATCATAGTGCCTCTTTTGGTGCCTAAAATTACACCAAGTAGTAGCGTTGGAAATTGCACCAAAATGGGTGCCCAGTTTGGCTTCCAGTTTTACTTCCATGTCTACTCCCATTTTTGCTTCTAGTTTTTCTTCCAATTTGACATCCATTTTTTCTTCCAATTTTGCCTCTAGGTTTGCTTCCAATTTTTCCTCCAAGTTTGCTTCCAATTATACTTCCAATTTTGCTTCTAGTTTTCCTTATAGTTTTTCTTCCAATTTTGCTTATGGGTTTGCTTCCAAGTTTTCTTCCAAGTTTGCTTCCAAGTTTGCTTCCAAGTTTGCTTCCAAGTTTGCTTCTAGTTTTTCTTCCAGTTTTGCTTCCAGTTTTGCTTCCAGTTTTGCTTCCAGTTTTGCTTCTAGTTTTGTTTCTGATTTTTCTTCCATATTTGCTTCCAATTTTTCTTCCAAGTTTTCTTCTAGGTTTTCTTCTGGTTTTCTTCCAGTTTTGCTTCCGGTTTTGCTTCCAATTTTGCTTCCAATTTTTCTTCCAATTTTTCTTCAAGGTTTGCTTCTGGTTTTACTTCCAATTTTGATTTTCTTTTTTTGCTTCCATTTATTAATTTAATATGTTTTATATTAGTTAAATATATCGTGCCTCTGAAATAACTCATGTGATTATAGAGTAAGTAATTTAATTATTTAAATCATATGATTAAATAATAATATAATTATTGTAACATGATCATCATCTATAATTAAAACAAGTGAGTCAAATATTTATAATTTAATTGAATTTGACAACATCCACCCTGAGCAGTAAATTAAAATCATCATACTTAATAAATATCCATCCAAAAATCATCAACCACTTTTAATATATATAAATTAACAAGTCAATACCGGTAAGATCATCATCATATATAACTAAAACAAGTGAAAGTCAAATATGCTAGTACATCAAAAACATGTCATAATGATACATGTACAAATGATATAAATAAAATTGATAAATTATGTAACTCAAATTGATACAAGTCAAGATGATACATGTCCAAATGATATAGTGTCTAAAATGATACATGTCAATATGATACAACTCAACAATATAGTACTATAGGCCGTGAAAATGATACATATGATAGTAACCATGAAAAGAGTCATCATAATAATATATCAGTAATGATCCATGATGTAGTCTATATGATCATGAATGTCACTGGTTACTATCACCAACTGTCTCATCATCATCATTGTCATTGGCCTAGGTGTCTTCCATATCTACATCGTCATCATCCTCTTACATGTGATCTGTACCAATAGAACCAATATTTTGTGGATCTATATCATGTTGAGGATCATCTTGATCTTTTGGAAGACCCGTGTTTTGCAAAAAAAAAACATTTAAAATGAAAATTTATTATTTATTTCATGCAATAAATTTTTTTTTTTGTTATATATCTAATATTACAACATATGAGACAAAACCATAATCATATTACATCATATCAAACTGCACATACCATATTAAAATTTTAAAAAAGTTACAGCTAATACTAGTGAGTTAAGAGAAACTTCAGCTTTCAAAAACAAAGTCAAATAGGTTGACAGACTTGTGGATCAGGCCAACATTTGGTGGAAGAGGAAGAAAGATGATTGGAACTCTGGAGGCACACCATAATGGATTTCAGTATTCAACCATTAGATTAGAAGATACAATTCATATCACGTATCAAAACATTAAGTATGCATTCTTCTAGTCAGTAAAGAAGGAGATGATTACTTTGCTTCATTTTCATTTGCATAACCATATCATGGCATGGGAACCAAGAAGACCAAGGATGTCTAGTTTGATGTGGAGGCAATGGATGTGGTCCAAAATTTAGGAGGGGAAAGAAGGTCAATGTATGATCTTGATGAAATTGAGGAAGAAGAACAAGAGAGGGACATGACTGCATAAACACAAAACATATAAGAGAGCTATGGGAGTAGCCTCATCTAAAAGATTAGATTACATAATCATGGACTGTAGAAACACAAAACATGTAAAAAATGAAAGATGCTAAAATCGTAGATTGATTATATCCCACAAATAAGATCATGTTATCTATAATGCACACAGTCATTTTAAGGCATTCAAAAAAAAATAGAGATATAGTCTCCCCACTAAAATACAAGCATACATAGTAACCAAGGATTAAATTCCTTTAATATTTTTCTCAAAAACATACGATGATGAAACAATTAGCTTTGGATTAATAAGGATAAGGACAAGAACTTACAATTGCCTCTAGATGTAGAAGGGTGTTTCACTTGATCACCTCCCATGTAGCTCTCCTCCCTTCCTCTCTTTATTTATATGACCACCAGTCTCACCTCAAGCTGCTCTTACAATATATATCATATTCATTACAATTAGTCTAGGTTTCTTGTTTCTACAACCCCCTCCTCCTCCTTCACTTACAATCACAAAAAGAATGAATCCTTCACAAACAAAATCCCAAATTCTCAACAGTCAAAATGGATATAAATTCAAAACCCACGAAAACAAACCCAATAAAAATACAAAATACTCAAACACCAAAATTAGATCAGGCTCCTCTAAAACCCGAGAACAAAAAGAAAAAAAGAATCACTTAAAATTGAAGCTTCTAGAACAAAAGTATTCAACCACATATTTATGTCCAGAGGTCAAGGGATCAAGACTCGTGGAGCTTATTTCATTTTCACTACCTTGTCTCACATTTCTTTCTTTCTTTAATAGATCCTTGCAAGCTTAATGGCAAATTAAAAATAAATGCTTTCATTGAAACCCCAACTATTACTAAAGCCTTCTTAAAAAGGAGCATTTTATTTAAAACATATACATGCAAGCCCTTTCAGGTCTTAAATAGACTAGCCTCTACACTAAACACTTTCCACAAACAAATAGAGGGCATTGCAATATAATACAAAATAGTATAAAAAAAAAAAAGTAAATTGTGAACCAAGATGAGCACCGCAGACCTTGTTTTGAAGCATAGAAATCCTTGTAAAAAAAAAGTTGAACCTGTATTGATCTGCTACAACGAAAATCAATCACAATTCCATCAAATCCATGAAATACTAAGGCATAAACATACCCTCGTCCTCCTATTGCTCCTCCTCAAATATTTGTTAAGCAAGTAAGAGAGTTATGGGAGCAGCCTCATCTAAAATATTTTGAACTAAAGTTTGATATACCATTTAGAGAGCTTGGTTTTCATGGAGTTCTAAAAAACATACGATAATAAAACAATTAGCTTTGAATTAACAAGTATAAGGAAAAGAACTTACAATTGCCTCTAGATGTAGAAGGGTGATTCACTTGAGCACCCCCCATGTAGCTCTCCTCCCTTCCTCTCTTCATTTATATGACCACCAGTCTCACCTCAAGCTGCTCTTGAAAAAAATATATATATCATATTCATTACAATTAGTCTAGGTTTCTTGTTTCTACTACCCCCTCCTCCTCCTTCCCTTACAATCACAAAAATCATGAATCCTTCATAGAAAAAAGCCCAAATTCTCAATAGTCAAAATTGATATAAATTCAAAAACCTAATAAAAACACAAAATACTCAAACACCAAAATTAAGATCAGGCTCCTCTAAAACTCAAGTAGAAAAAGGAAAAAAAAATCACATAAAATTGAATCTTTTGGAACAAAAGTATTTGATGCTTCTTCCATTCATTTTGTATCAACATATGTTCGTGAAGACACAAAAGTTAATAGCTCAATCAGGTAGAGCTTTTGTGATTTTCAAATGAAGAGTAAGGTACATTTTTATTTTTTCTACATTAGATTCATGTGCATAAACAAAATCAAAAGATTATATTACTATATTGCACTTATGCAGATGCATATAAATAGGAAATATTGCACAATCCTTTCAAAAATGTAGTCTTTATTGATAATGTAAATTTATGTTGTTCCACACAAGCCATGGAGATGACTATTTGAATGCATATAATTGAAAAACTATACATTTATAGGTACAAAAGAGAAAAATGTGCATAAAGAGAAAGGGGACCTGTCATTGCCTCAATGTCGAATCCCAGTTGCTTTGTTCTAAATCATCTTCAGTCTTCTCGCTTGTCTAAGCCTCCAAGTTGATGTCTTCCTTGCTGCTCCTAGGTTTCCTACATTTGAGTGAGAAGAGTGTTCTTAGATAAATGAAGGATTACTAGTCAAAATATGTGCATACATCTATAAACATATAATTTGATCATCATGTTCATTAAAATAACTTGCATACCATAGATGTCCAAGAAAACAAGAAAGTTATCAATAGAGCCATGATTCTGACAAAACTGATCATCAAGGATTCCAAGATAGTTTTCATTAACAGTCTGGTTAAAATTAAGCAGCCCCAAGCATCATAAAAGTCACAAGAATTGAACATGAAGGGCATTCATGTAGATTAAAAGCTTACACAATCGTCATCACTTGCAAAGATAGAGACATCATGTTTCCACATTAAAAAAAAAATGAATGCATGAAAGGTACAATGATGAAGTCCATAATAGTGAATGTTGCTTATAAAGAGGGATTGAAGGACAACATTTTGTATCAAGGAGAACAAGGTAACCTCAAACTATGTTGTACCTGATCATGACAGTACCTAAGCTTCTGGTATTTCTAGATGGAAAGTATAGCGGAAAACTATAGTCTCCATCTAAAGGAACCATCTTCAGAGCTCTTCCCTGAAATGAGGGTTGAAAAAATTAGAAGAAAAGAAATACCATAATTCTAAAGTAACAATTTGTATCAAGACAAATGTCAAAAAGTATAATTAAAAAGATAAATCCTTACAATTTCACCTCAAATTGGACCATACAACAATAGAAAATGTACCTTGATAAATCTTGTAGATTTAAACAACTTGAAAATACCACTTTGGAGACACCAAAGCAATAAATAAGCATGAAAATCGACACATAAATTGAACACTGAAGATGGATTACGAGTTATAATGTATCTACTCCATTATATTTCTCAAAATATAAACATACATAACATGATTTATTTTGATATGAATAAGTGGATGAGATAGTCTAGTATCTATTATAATGGATCGAAATGATGATGATATGATGATCAAAATTGGACCTTGGTTTCCCTATTTTTATGGGAAGCAATAAGCTTCAAGTTCGTTCACAAAAGTTACATTGTTTCTTAACTAAAGCATAATTAACATAATATAGAAACTTAAAAAGATAGGTCCATTCCAATTGTTGCCAAACATTAAATAATGCTTGCATTTGTTGGTAGGTAGAATATTTTGATGAAACACATACTAATACCCAAGATCCAACTGGGTTATTAATATTTGGATAGGATGATCCAAACCATCCTTTAAACCATACCAAGGCAAAAAGATCAAGATTAAAGAGAACACCTAGAAGTGTTTCACACCAACTCAAGGTACAATCCAACCTAGTTATGACACCGATAGCAATCCATTTTTTCCTAAACCTTCCATACTCGAATGCTGCATCACAATCTATTCTTATTGCACATAAAAATGCCACATATTAACCCCTTCTAAATAAAACTCAAAATACCATGAAACAATGAGTCCCCTATATTAGTAAGTAGGCAGTCGATAGGGCATAGTTTGATTTTATACAAGGATTCTCATGAAAGGAATCTTCAAGTGATATTGATTGAGTTGTTTGAGATTGTAGTTGATGGTGCAATATCCAGTCTTAAAGGCAGTTAGCAAAGTAGCAAATGTGCAAGAAAATCAAATTGTACACAACAAAAAATTCACTATGTTATCCTGCATAATGCCTTAAGTTTGAAGACAAAAATCTCATTGTATCTTGATGAAAGTCGTGACCTTAATGGTCAAACACTGGAAACCATGATTTTAAAACATGTTATTGTGCTTATGGAGGCATCATTTTAAGCAAGGCGGTGAGTGGTGGTTTGTAACAATGGCAAGTATGAAGGACTTCTTTTATATGCATACTATGCAGTCTAGCTTAAGACAATGTTCTTAGAAGAGATTGAAGGTGGATTAGGGAACTCAAGGGTTACCATGATGAAGATTAAAGAAAATACTAAGATCTATTTAAAATCCACTATCATGAAGATATTAAATATGTCAAATGCAAAACCCTAGCAGCTGGAGTAATGAACACGGTGTGAAAGAGGACAGTGTGCTAGGGAAAATTTAGGAGATCTCCACATTATCTAATCACAAGAAAATACATCATTTATTTATTTTTCTAAATTAAAATAAATTATTATAAACCCTATATAGGACACATTAATACTTCAAAAGCATCTGATTTATTTTTTAAAATTAACAAAAGTCATTGTAAACCCTATATAGGATACATTGATACATCAAAATCATCTAAAGGAATTTGAGGTTATGCAAACATATGTCAATTAAATACCTAGATTACAAATAGTAGTGAAAACATTGTAACCCTTGTTGATCAGAGCTGGAATTGATAAATAACAATGAATCCTATGCCTCCTATCACACACATCTCCTTACCATTCTTTGTCATTTTTTACTGAAACATTTCTCCACTTTGGTAGGCTATGCCTGAAAATAAGGTTTCAACAAAGGTTTTATTGTATGTTTATTAAAATGAAAAATCCATTATGGTGGGCTATGCTTGAAAATAAGATTTCAACAAATTTTTTAGAGTATGTTTATTAGAGTTTTAGAGTATTTTGGTGAGCTATATTCTTCATTCAAATGGATTGTGGTTGACGTTATTTTCTACCATGATTACCGTACTACCATCATCTCTTATTATACCCACTACAGAATGGTGGTGTTTTTCCCTTCCATTTTTTTGTTTACCACACTACCGCCTTGCTCAAGGCTTCTTATTGTTGGGTTGCGGTGTATACCACTCTACCACATATGTTTCTCACCTTCCCGGAAGTATAGAGGTGTATGATTTTGATCATTACCTAAAGAGTGTCGATGAGACAATCTTGTTTGTCTTACCGATATCTCAATGTCTCATTGACATTAGATCTTATGTTCCTCTGATGTTCATTGCTGGTACCAATGAGACAAGTTAATATATCTTGCCAGTATGCTATTGTCTCATCGATATTTTCCTTTGGCGGTATTTTTTTATATATCGATGTAACTCTGCCATGTCGAGGAGACTTGTGATTATTGCTATGGTATGGCAGTGTTTGTCCCTTCCCTTCTATTTTTTATTGCACTATCATCTTTCTCAAGGCTTCTTTTTGCGGGGCTGTGGTGTATATTGCTCTATTGCATATGTTTCTCACCTTCTCAGTGGTATAGTGGTGTATGCTTTTGATCATTACCTGAACAATGTCGATGAGAAAATATTATTTTTCTTACTGATATCTCAATGTATCATTGACATTAGATCTTATGTTCCTTTGGTGTTGGTTTTCGATGTTGATGATACAATTTAATATCTCTTACCGATATGCCACTATCTCATTGATATTTTCCTTCAGTGGTATTTCTTTATATATCAGTGTAACTCTACCATGTCAGGGAGACTTGTGATTATCCTTGTAGTATGGTGGTGTTTTTCCCTTCTCTTTAGTTTTTTACCACACTACCACCTTTCTCAAGGCTTCTTGTTGTGGGCATGAGGTGTATACCGCTCTACCGCATATGTTGCTCACCCTCCCAGCAGTCTAGTAGTGTATGCATTTGATCATTACTTGAAGAGTGTCGATGAGACAATCTTATTTATCTTACCAATATCTCAATGTCTCATCGAAATTACTTCATTATATCCAAGAGTTGTGTTTAACCAAGCACTTGTAGATATACCTTGTCGATGTGACGTAAGTGATTCTCTCTTCGATATGTCTATATCTTGTTGATATTTCACTATTTTACATCGTTGATGAGACATAAATAAGTCTCTTCAACATAGGGTTGTCTAAACTGGTGCTAAACCCAAAGCTAAACTCGAATCTCAAGTTGGGAGGCTAAATGTGGTGCTAAACTTGAAGCTAAACTCAGAGCCAGAGGTAGCATTAATAATGGTGCCACACTCAAAGACAATATTGGCACTAAAGGTGTTGATAAGTCTGTCATAAATAAGTGCCTAAATTAGTGTCGACTAGACCTAATCGACACAAATAAATGCCAAAAATAGCGCCATCTCGATAAATAGCACTAACGTTTTCAAAAAAATTGGAAAAAAATACATTAAAACATTTGGTGGAAGTAAAAAATGGAGAAATCATAGGGATTTTTTGTAGTGTATCTATGCTTAGGCAATACCTCTCCAAGGTAAAGCTACTCCCTAGGATAACCTATCTCTTTAACACAACCTAAGGAAACAAAACTCATAAAGAAAAGTACTAGTTCCCTCCCTTCATTGGACAACAATCCCAAGAGCAACCTACTAGCTCCCTCCCTTCACTAGGTAACAATCCTAGGAGTAACCTACTAGCCATCTAGCATAAACAATTTATCTAGCTATGAGTGTTCCTTAAGCTTTTCCATGTTGGATTATATCTAGTATAATAACAATACCTATGACAAACATCCCTCCTATCATATCATGGAGTAAATACAAATGCAATGCATGGACTCAATCAAAGAGTTTTCATATCAATAGATGACTCCATTCAAGAGTATCACATCTTTGACCAAGAGGGTTTAAGATATGAGTCTACTCTTATCAATACAATAGCTTTGTATTAAGTGTGCATTGACACTAATCAAGCAGTAGCTCTGACTCACTAGGTTTCACTAAACCTCTCAACCCAGTAGTAACCCACTAACTATCTATTATAATAAAATAACTAGCCACGAGCAACCCATGTTCAAACATATCTAGTATAGTTAAATACCTATGTCAAATAGTATCTCCTATCATGGAGTAAATACAAACAATGCACAAAACAAATTAAATATTTTTCTACTTCTATTTCAAATAAAACAATACTTTTCTCTATATGCAAGTAACATCAAAGACTAGCTTAATCATTCAAGACATAGCTCATTCAAAAATATAATAAACAAGAGTAGAATATTCTCGTGCATGTGATAATATTTCCAATTGACTGGATGTGAACACAACACTTCTACAACAACAACTATCTCGATATTGATCTTCCAACAAGGTCTCACAACGATCAAATCTCAAGTTGGCAATGTTACTTCTCAAAATATATTAAAATCTCACTAATACTCAAGGGTCTTCCTCACTAAACTTGGAAAAATATTGTACGCAAAAATATTGCATAAAGAATGTAGAAACTTGAATAATGAAGGCATCCCAAATAGATGAACTCATGCTACTATTTATATAGAAAAATAGTAACAACACTTCCTACAGTTTAGGCATGATTTTGACATCAACAAGCATGCACAAAAACACCTCTAACTTAGTTCAAAAGGTGGAAAAAATGTAAGTGTAGACTCAAGTCAAACATCACAGATCGATTGGATAAATGACAACAAACAAAGACTAATTCAATTCTCCATATGATAGAATTTGATTTGCATCTTAGATTATAATTCTACATGTTAAAGGATTCAAAGGTGGTGTCAAGCATTATAATTCTTTCCCATATATGGAGTAGTTTCCTTACATAGAAAAATAGTCAATAATCAAAGTGTGTCACCTAGTTAATGTATCAACTAATTTGTACCATATATTTCGATGCACTCTTAATTTGTTTAGACAAAGTCTTTGATATGCTTCCATACCTATAGAGTTGTTTGATCACTACAAAATATCATGGTAATATAGTTTACCAAGTCCATGGTTTCCTATTAAAATGGAATTGACTTATCCTCTCTTATCATTGAATTAATGGTTGTGTTTTGTAGATTTACAAAACTCTTTTATTATTGAAAACAAGAGCACAAAATGCAGCTCATGAATACAATCATACTTCAGTCTAGATTTTATTGACTAAGTCTCTATAAGACTTACGTGTTGGTTACTCCTTCTATAGGCTACACCTAAACATCAATTTAGAACTATTATTACAAGGTTACTTGTATAAGGTTTACCTCTTAGTTTTGCACACATATGCATTGTGCCCTCACATAGTTCATTGTCCTTGATGGTATTTGTTGTTTCCTAAGGTAGTGCTTAGTTTTAATAGTCGTGTCCTTTGCATAGCATATATTTATGAATATATATAGCGCTATTTATCCTACAATAAAATATAATATATATCTATGTATATAGTATATCTAGTATACTTATATATATTTATATGCATATATATTTATATTTCATCCCATTGGATACATATATTCGATACTTTGAATGCTTATATCATCTTATCATTATTCATCAAGAAATTTAGCTTTATACATGCATACACATATAGACATATACTTATGTATACATATCTATGTATAATTTGAATAATGACAATAGATATAACATTATATACTTATACATATATGTACATACACTCCATGTCAATCAAGTTTGTATACATTTGTTATATGGATGTACACAAATGAGTAAACAATCAAACAATAATAATATACTAAATAGATACATATATATATATATATATATATATGTATATTAACACACTCCTCTATATAAGTGTTAATGTTTATGTGTGTGTGTGTATATATATATGCTTACATCCAATCACAATATATATACATCATATAAGGAAGGACTCACAAGCTCAAACAAATAATCATCACCCAAGCATGCATTTAATAGTAATCAAGACCCTTACTAATGCAAACGCATTACGCTAAGGATGACTCACCTACTTCTACATGATAACCTGACTCAATTATTCTACTATGGTGTGTGTAAGATCAGATAGGTTGCGTTACTGGTTACCTGACCAAGACCTTCTCTTGAGTGATACTTCCCCTCCGCCTGGAGGAATAAACATATACTTGTATCCACATTCCAAAAACATGTCCAAGGTATTCAAATATTCACCAAAATATGCATTTACACATAATACATATCCTTAATTAAAATATCAACACAATATTCATCCAATCACATAAATGCATTCCTTCATAAAGCGATGATAAGAAGTACAATTACAATTTATTCATCCACTATATTCACATTACATTCACATTTTACCATACATAGTAATGGTAAATAGTAACTACACAATCAAGGTGTGACAAAGAGAGACAGAGAGAGAGGGAGGGTTGAGTGAGTGGTGGAGGGAGAGGTAGGTAGAGAGAGGGAGAGGGGAGATAGAGTTAGAGAGGTAGATAATGGTAGAGAATGGTAGGGAGTTATAGAGGGAGAGGTAGGTATAGATGAAAGATAGAGGGAGAGATAAGGATGGAGAGAGAGAGGTAGAGATATGGGGAGGAGATATATAGAATTGGAGAGGGAAGGAGAAAGGTAGGGAGAGGTAGGGAGGGAGGGAGAGAGGTGAGAGAGGTGAAATAGATAAAGAGAGGGAGGGTGGGAGAGGGAAAGGGAGAGGGTAGGGAGGGATAGGTAAAGAGGTATATGTGTGTGTGAGAGATAGAGAGAGTGGTGAGATAGATAGAAGTATGAGAGGGAGGGAGAGAAAGGTGAGATAGATACAAGTAGAGAGAGGGAGATAGAGAGATATAAAGATAAATAGACAGAAAGATAGATAGAGAAAGAGAGACATATGAAGAGATAGAGATAGAGATAGAGACATTTAGAGAAAGAGACAAACAAAGACAAAGACAAAGAGATACATAGAGATAGAGACAGAAATAGAGATAGAGACAGAGACATAGACAGAGATAGAGACAAAGATAGAGAAAAAGACAAAGACGAAGACGAAGATGAAGACAAAGACAAAGAAAAAGACAAAGACAAAGACAAAGACAAAGACAAAGACAAGGACAAAGACAAGGAAAAAGACAAAGAAAAAGAAAAAGACAAAGACAAATACAAAGACAAATACAAAGACATAGAGATATAGTGTCAGAGATAGAGAGATAGAGACAATGATAGAAATAGAGATAAAGACAAAGACATAAATAAAGATACAAATAAAAATACATAGAGAGAGAGAGAGGTGATATAGAAAGTAGAGAGGGAAGGAGAGAGATAGAGAGGAGGGAGATGTGATAGAGAGAATTGGAGAGGGAAGGAGAGATGGAGGGAAAGAGAAAGAAGTATAGAGGGATAGGTTAGATAGATAGGTAGAGAGTGTAGGTGGGTGGAAGGAAGAGAGAGAGAGGTGGGAGTTAGAGAAAATTGGAGAGGGAAGGAGGGAGGGAGAGAGAGAGAGGTGAGATAGAGAGAAGTAGAGAGGGAAGGAGAAAGAGAGGGGGGATAGAGAAAATTTGAGAGGGAAGGAGGGAGGGAGAGAGAGAGGTGTGATAAAGATAAGTAGAGAGGAAAGGAAAGAGAGGGGGATATAGAGAAAATTAGAGAGAGGAGAGAGGGAGAGAGAGAGAGAGAGAGGTAAGATAGAGATAACTAGAGAGGGAAGGAGAGAGAGAGTGGTGAGATAGAGAGAATTAAAGATGGAAGGGGAGAGAGAGAGTGGTGAGATAGAGACAAGTAGAGAGGGAAGGAGAGAGAGGGGGGAGGAGGGATGGCTATGTAGGGATGTGGAGATAGGTTCAATAGGAGAGGGAGGGGGGATAGAGAGAGAATTATGGAGGGAGAGAGGTGAGACAGATAGAAGTAAAGGGAGAATGATAGAGAAAGAGAGAGTAGGGAAGACGGGATAGGTAGGGAGATATGTGAGGGAGGGAGAAGTGAGAGAAAGGTGATAAATAGATGTGATAGAGAGAGAAAAAATTAGAAAGGGAAGGAGGAAGGTGGAGATATTTAGAGAGGGAAGGAGAAATAAAGAGATATAGAGGGATAGGTTAGATAGAGAGAGGTAGAGAACAAAGATGGGTGGAAGGAAGAGAGAGACAGGGGAGATAGAGAAAATTGGAGAGGGAAGGAGGGAGGGAGGGAGAGAAAAAGGTGAGATAGAGAGGAGAGAGAGAAGGGTAGAGAGAGTGGGGCAGCTAGAGAAAATTGGAGAGGGAAGGAGTGAGGGAGAGAGAGGTGAGATAGAGAGAACTAGAGAGAGAATGGAGAGAAAGAGAGGAGTGGAGAGGGAACAAGAGAGTGAGAGAAATAGGGGGGAGAGAGAGGGATAGTTGAGATAGAAGTAGATATATCTATTTATATATAGAGAGAGAGAGAGAGATAGATAGGTAGAGAGGTAGTTCTTGAGATCAAGGGAGAGAGGGTTAGATAAAGGGTGGAGATAGTGAGTGAGAGAGAGAGGTCTAGAGCATAAGAGATAAATAATGAGTGAGATAGAGACAGAAATATGATACAACTTGCTAATTAATAAAATTTGACCTCCTTATTATAAAAATTTTACATGTTGATTATTGAAATTTGACGATCTAAAAAATTATAAGATCTTCCAAAATCTAGAATTTACATTATAACTCCAAGATATCCAAAACCACTCTCAAACATCTTAAAACTATATACATGAAAATTTCAACTTATACTTCCATGTATAGTTTCACTGATAGACAAAGGAAAAGGAAAAGAAACAAAGAAAGATAAATAATGCATTCTAAAACATCATTATTCACAAGAGAGAGAGAGAGAGAGAGAGAGAGAGAGAGAGAGAGAGAGAGAGAGAGAGAGAGAGAGAGAGAGAGAGAGAAAGAGGGGGGGAAGAGGGAGAGAGGAGGGAGAGATAGATGGGTGGAGAGAGAGAATTAGAGAGGGAAGGAGAGAGTGAGATAAAGAGGGGTAGGGAGGGAGAGGGGGAGAGAAAGAGAGGAAGGGAGAGGTGAGGTGAGATAGATATATAGAAATAGGATAGGGAGAGGGTAGATAGAGAGATGTAGAGAGGTAAGGAGGGAGGGAGGGAGGGAGATATAGAGTAGAAATTAGAGAGAGATGGATAAGTAGAGAGGTAGTTCTTGAGCTTAAGGTGAGAGAGAGTTAAATAAAGGGATGGAGATAGTGAGAGAGAGAGGTCTAGAGAATAAGAGATAAAAAATGAGTGAGATAGAGAGAGAAAGATGATACAACTTTCTAATTACTGAAATTTGATCTCCTAACTATTGAAATTAGACATGTTGATTACTGAAATTTGACTCTCTAAAAAATTATAAGATCTTCCAAAATGTAGAATTTTCATTATAAATCCAAGAGATCTAAAACCATTCTCGAACATCCTAAAACTTGTAGTGTAGAAAAATGTATCCCTTTAACATTTTCTCACTTGTTTGGGCCCTCCTAGTTAAAATGGACTTAATAATGCCTTAATTTAGTGTTGTAAAATGTACCCCTATACATTTTCACACTTGTTTGAGCCCTCTTAATTAATTTGGACTTAGTTATTCCTTAATAAGCCCTATTATTCATTTAAAATCCTAATAAACTATATTTTCTAAAGGGGAAACCTAACAATAATTAATGCCAATACATAACACCTTACATTGAGCAATGTGTGTTCTAGGAATTGGGTCCTAGGATCCATTCATCCATGGGTGAATGGGTCATCCCTAAAACCTTGAACCCATTTTTAAATCATGTTTTGGGGGTAATTTTATCATCCCAAATTAAAATTTCAAAGGTTAGCCTGTAATGTTTTAATTTTGGGAAATTCAGGATAAATGTCTATATTTATACAAGGTTATTTTATCAATTCAAAACATCTAGCAAGAGGTGAACTTAAGAAGAGCCAAGATTATTGTCAAGATCATTCAAGATTATATTTCTTCATCATTTTTTGTAGCATTCAAGATCTCAAGCATCATTTCAAAACTATTTTCATTCATGCATGTTTTTGGAGCTATCAGTGTGATGTAGGTTTCAAGATCTAATCCAAGCATTAAAGTCAAAGATTCAAAGCAAGATTCAAGTATCAAGATCCACATCCATTAAATTCATTTCATGCAAGATCAACATCAAGATTTTATTCCTTCAAAGGTTTAATCAAGGGTTTGGTGATTTGCAACATTGCATTTGTTCATTCATCATTCCTTCATGTTTCATTGTTTCATTTAAAGGTTTGATTACCAAAATGGGGTTTGACTAAGACAAAACCCCATTTTGTTGGAAAAAGGTGCCTCCACTTGCTAGCTTGAACCTCTGATTAAAACTTGACGATTTTTTTCCTTTTGTTCATGCCTTTACCGCTTTACCGTTGGGATCCTTTGGAGGTGGAGTGGTTGCACGATTTACTACCTTATCGTGAGGCTCTTCGGTTAGTCCAACAGTTGGGTGGTGTTATCGCCATACCAAGGAAGGCTTTACTCTATCTGGCGGTTGGATAGTGTAACCACTATATTGCAGATTCCCTCTTCTCCCTTGGTGGTGGCGCGGTGAACTCTAGCGGTCTAGCGAACGAGCGCTTACCTTATTACCACAAGCTTCTCATGGTTGACTGGCGGCTACGTAGTGTTACCGTCAAATTGTGATGGTCTATTTACCATTTTCATGATAATGTAGTGACACCACCATACCATGATGGTCTTTTGGCCATGGCATGCTGGCGTGGTAAACTGAGGTGATCGGTGTAGATGGTTACCTCCTTACCATGGGGGTCGTTCGATTAAGGCGCGATACCACAGTGAACCGTGGTGGTCTAACGAATGGGTGTTCACCTCCATACCATAGGCATTTGCAAACCATGGAGCAGTAGTGCAATGGCACCGCCATACCACAGTGGTCTCACAGCCATGTCGCAGTGGCGCAGTGACACCTTCATACCATGAGTGCCTATGAAGCTTGGCGCGGTAGTGCAGTAGAAGGAGCTCAAGGAACAATTGACCGATCTGACTTGATAGAAAAAGTGATGGTTGAATGGATTTATGACACGTGATGTCATCACACTAGTTGATTTTACATCACTGTTGTAAATCAACAATTATTGGCCAAATGTTTAAATCTTTGAAAGTGATATATGCATTAACTGTAAGATCTTATTTGATAGTTGACAAAATACATTTCTAGGCAATTCTCTGTAATAGGATTAAATTTTGGGGCGGCTCGATGCATGATTGCAGGACGATTTGATCAAAGATCATGATTTCTGTTTAGTAAAGCATGTAGTTAAATACACCCCACTGGTTTTTGATTGAAACAGACGAAAAAAGGAAGGCATAGAGACTAAGGTGATGGTTTAATAGCTATTCATTATATGTTGTGAGACTATTGTAATAGTGAATGTAATAAATTGAAGTCTGTAAGGAGGTCGACTAAGTAAAGTTTTTGTGAGCTAACATCTGAGAGTGAAGTTTGTAACTTTGTATGTAATTGTTCACTGTAATACAAAGTGACTTCACTTGGTGTGGTGGGTTTTTCTCCTATAAGGGTTTTCCCATGTATATCTAGTGTTATCTTTGTGTGTGTATTTACTTATGTCTTTCCTATTATACTATGATTGTGCATCTCAAATGCAAGAGAGTTTTAAATGATGGCTTTTGCACTTCTCTTCTGAGGTTTTAGTGTTAGGAAAGTGTATTCCACAACTCTTATTTTCCTTTCAAGTTGTATAAGAGCCTGGCCAGTTGTGTTATGCTTGTGAGTAGGGCTATTTATTTTGCTAATCATGTTTTAGTGGGAGCCTTGCAAAGGGAGAACCAATTACCGAGTCTAATGTTTGAGATGGCGAGTACTTCAGGTAGAGTAGAAATTGAAAAATTCAATGGCGGCAATTTTGAGTTGTGGAAACTCAAAATGGAAGACTTATTGGTGCATAGAGACCTCTGGATTGCTATGTCTAGAGTATGAAACAAGAATATTGAGATCTTGCAAATAGAAAATCTAGATGCTTGATAAGACTTTATCTAGCCAATTTTGTACTCCTAAATGTTCACAAGGAGAATATTGCAGCTTCATTATGGAAGAAGTTTGGTGACATTTATCAAGGAAAGTCTCTAGTGAATAATTTATTCCTGAGGAAGAAGTTGTACTCCTTGAAGATAGAAGAAGGAGCATCTGTAGCAAACCATATGAACTCATTTAATATGAGTGTTTCTTAGTTGGCATCTGTGGGTGTGAAGATAGAAGAGGAGGATTGTTGCATGCTTATGTTATGTTCCTTTCCTGACACTTGGGACCATCTGCTAATGGCTATTGGAAGTAGAACAGCTAATTTCAAGATGGAAGATGTGGTTGCCTCATTGTTGTTAGAAGAAATGCGGAGGAAGTCTTCAAAGATGGCCAAAGGGGCTCTTGTTGTTTGGGGTAGATCAAAGGAGAGAGGCAAGAAGAAGGACAAGAAGTCTAAATCCAAATATGAAGGGAGATCAAAGTCTCCTAGTAAAAATTCCTAGGTGAAATGTTGGAATTGTGGGCAGCCTATTCATATCCAAAGGATGGGAAGGAGGATTGAAGGGAAAAACATGCATGGATCTATAGACCCAACAGTGCGGAATACATTCCCTTAACACTAATACAGCAGAGGAGTAAAGCATGAACAACAATCTATAGCTTCTAAAAATCTACTTGAGATGAAAACAACAAGTAAAATAAATATTACACAAAGAAGAGCCTTCACAGTTTGACACAAGATATACGTGGGAAAACCTTTTTAGATAAAAAACCCACCACACAAAGTCCAAACCAATTGTATCATAGTAACAAAATGGTTACATAAAATTTACAGTCATCTCTGTTCAGCTCACAATAGCACTCTTGAATTATCACTATTACAATGTTGTCTCAACACAACATATAGTTCGAACTCAAAAATCTCTCTCGAGCAATCACAAACTTGACTTACACAAGTCATACATTGCATTCAATTCGGTCAAACAACTGCAGATCACAAAGTACAATTAACTCTAATCAAATCGCACCAATGATCTACCCAATGTCAATCTTCTTGCATCGAGCCACCCAGCCCATAACTACCATTACCCAAATCGGGTTCTGTTACGCCACCCTAAGTAGACCTGCAATAACTGTTGCTAAGTCTTTTGGCCTCTAGCTAATAATCACACTACATTGAGCCACATGTCCACACCTTATTCGCTGTCGAGCTCTGATCCGAGTCCAACTTGGTCAAACTAGGTCATCAAGCTCACCGAGCTCTCCACAGCCTTTACCGCACTACCACGGTTCACCTGAGCTCACCCTGCGGTATGGCAGTAAGCCTATCGAGCTTGCCAAATTATTTATCGCGCTACCAAGGTCCACTCGTGATCACTCTGCGGTATGGCGGTAGGCGGTCAAAGGGACCACTGACGGTCTTACCGCACTACCGCGGGGGCCGACAGGCCACCCCACGGTAGGGTAGTAACCGTTAGCCTGACCATAGGTGGCTTACCGCGGCCACCGCGGTCAATCACCTGACTGGACGCGATATGGTGGTAACCGCCAAGCCAGCCACAGGCGGCTTACCGTGGCCACCACGGTCAATCACTTGACTAGCCGCAGTATGGTGGTAACCACCAGGCCAGCCACAGGCAACTTACCACGGCCACCACAGTCAGTCACTAGACTGGCCACGGTATGGCGGTAACCGCCAAGCCAGCCACAGGTGGCTTACCATGGCCACTGCGGTCAGTCACTTGACTCGTCATGGTATGGCAGTAACCGCCAGGCCAAGCACCGCCAGAAACAGATTTAACCACCATGGTATGGAGGTAGAGGCCGATATAAAAAAATTTCCACGCCAAGGCTTTAAGGGTGGGGCTTCAAGCTAGAAGTTGAGACAAAATTTCTCATCAAGGAGAAGAAGAAGAATAATAAATCTTTGAACAATGACTCTTCTTAGAGTGATGCAAATTCATTCATTGCAACCTTGGTGACTCAGGCATCAGAGGATGTCTGGTTGATTGACTCAAGTGCATCTTTCCACATGACATCTCATAGAGAGTGGTTCACTAAGTACAAAAAGTATGATGTTGGAAAGGTGTACCTAGTGAATGACTCAACTCTAGAGATTGTTGGTTGTGGAAGAGTCAAAATACAATTCCCAGAAGGAAGAATCAAAGGGATTGGTGATGTACTACACATACCAGGTTTGGCTTGTAACTTACTTTCTATCAGTAAGCTGAATGATGCGGGTGTGCAAGTTTCTTTCTTGAGTAAAGGATATAAGATGACTAGAGGTGCAAAGGTGCTAGCTAAGGGTGTACAAACTAGTACTTTGTATTGTACGAGCTGATACTCTGTACAAGCCAGCTGCACATTTTTTTCATTGTAACAATGTCTCTATAAAGTCAAGCAAAGCTACTCGTGTAGAGAAGAAGAATGATGCTCCTCTATGTGCAAATTCCTTGGAGATGAAACTTCTAGTGGAGAAGACCATGATGTGGCATCATAGACTCAGTCACATAGGTGAGAAAGGTTTAAAAACCTCAGAAAATAAAAATCTTGTTGAAAGGCTTGTTGATTGCAACCTTGAGTTTGATTTTTGTGAACACTGCATTTATGGTAAGCAACATAGTGTTTCATTTTATTTGAGTCCTCATAAATCTTATGGTGTATTGAATTATGTTCATTCTAACGTATTTGGTCTAGTGAATGTTCCTTCATTATCGAAGTCTAGATATTATATTTCTTTTATTGATGATTATTCGAGAAGGGCATTTATATACTTTCTTAAAAGTAAATCAGAAGTGATCAGTTGATTTAAAGAATTTAAAACTTTGGTAGAGAATCAGAATGGAAAGAAAATAAAAAACATGAGGACGAATAATGGCTCTAAGTTTTTTTCTGTAGATTTTGAAAGGTATTGCAAAGACCATGGGATTAAAAGGCATAAAACTACACCTTATACTCCACAATAGAATGGAGTTAATGAAAGGTTGAACAAGAAGCTAATGGAAAGAGCAAGGATTATGTTGAGCAGTGCTGATCTAGAGAAGAATTTTTTGGGCTAAGGTTGTGGCTATAACATGTTACCTAGTAAATCATTCACCTTGCTCTGCTCTTATTGACAAAACACCTTTAGAAGCGTGGTCTAGTAAGAAGCCCTCTCTAAGACATAGTTGTGTCTTTGTTTGTGAGGCATATGCATATGTGTTGAATGATAGAATATCTAAGTTGGAGAACAAGGCTATTAAATGTGTCTTCATTGGCTATGGAATTGGTGTGAAAGGATACAAGCTTTAGAATCATGATACTGAGAAGGTTTTGTATAGCAGAAGTGTAATATTTCATGAGTTGAAGCCTTCAATAGTTGATCCATAGTTAGAGATAGATCAAAGGGAAAATAACAATGATGTAGTTGACATTCCTCAAACTCTAGAAAAAGAGGAACTACATGGTGTACCTAAAATTGAGGAGAGCTCTAGCAGCTCTGAGAGTTCTGAAGAAGAAGAACCACAACCTTAGCTAGTAAGAAGGTCTACACAAGAAAGACATCAACCTGATAGGTATGGTTTCTCTATGTTGGATTTGAACTGTGAAAGAGGCGATTAATATGTTTGATTCAAGTTTCTGGTTGGAAGCAATGAATGAAGAAATGGAATCATTGAAGAAGAACAAACCTGGGATTCAGTTCCTTTTCCTAAAGGGTGAAAGCCTATTGGTCATAAATGGGTATTTAAGAAGAAGATTGGTCTAGATGGTAGTGCTGAAAAGTATAAAGTGAGGTTGGTTCCAAAGGGTTATTCCCAGGTAGAGGGAATTGATTATGGAGAAATATTTCCCCCTATAGCTAAGCTGGCATCTATCAAATTTATGTTGTCACTTGTAGCTGTGTATGACTTAGAGATCAAGTAGATGGATGTGAAAATAGTGTTTCTCGATGGAGAACTGGAAGAAGAGATTTATATGTCCCAGCCTGAGCACTTCATTGAAAAAGGTAAAGAAATCTTAGTCTGCAAGTTAAAGAAATCTTTGTATGGTTTGAAACAATTGCCTAGGATTTGGTACCAAAATTTTGACACCTTTGTGTTGTCAATGGGATTTGTGAGATCAAAATCTGATCATTTTGTGTAATACAAATCTGGAAATGATCGTTTACTTATTATTACCATGTACGTGGATGATATGTTGTTCATAGGAAATAGTAAGACTATGATTTCTGATCTTAAGTCTCAATTGTCTGCAAAGTTTGAAATGAAAGATCTGGGTGCAACAAGGTATATTCTAGGGATAGAAATAACTAGGGACAGAAAGAGAAGAAAGATTTGGGTTAGCCAAAGTAAGTATATTAACATTGTTCTAGAGAAATTTGGTATGAATGATTGTAAGTAGCTAGTTGTTCCAGTTTTGCAGGGAACGAAGCTATCTATTGAAGATTGCCCAAAATCTTCTACTAAGATAGAGGACATGACTAGGGTTCCTTATGCAAGTGCAGTTGGTAGTTTAATGTATGCAATGGTCTGTACAAGGCCATACATTGCCCAAGCAATGGGAGTACTTAGCTGATTTATGGAAAATCTAGGAAGGACACATTGGGATGCTGTGAAAAGAGTGTTTAGATATCTAAAGGGAACTTCATAATGTGCTTTATGTTACCATGGAAATTTGGTTGGATCACAAAGGACTCTCAGCATTCATGGATATGTGGACTATGATTGGGCAGGGAAAATTGATAGCAGAAGTTCCACCAATGGATATACTTTCATGTTAAATGGTGGTGCAATTAGTTGGATGAGCAAACGATAGGTTGTAGTCGCTTTGTCTACTACAAAGGAAAAATACATGGAAGCAACACACACCTGCAAAGAAGTTGTTTGGCTTGGTTGTTTGTGTTCTAATATTGGTTTTGATGTAGGGTAGATTACTATTTTCTATGACAGTCAGAGTGTCATTTTTTTAGTGAAGAATCCAACTTTCCATGCTAGGATGAAACATATCAATGTGTAGTATCACTTTGTTAGAGATATGGTGGAGGATGGAAAGGTCGTTTAGAAAAGGTTGATACTCTAAAGAATGTTGTTGATCCATTGATAAAGCCAGTGAGCACGAAAAATTTCAGATGGTGTACAAGTTTGATGGGCCTTGGGGCCTATGATCGTCAATAAATTTGAAGTCTGGAGGAGGCCAGTAAGTCTTCGTCAAGTGGGAGCTTGTTCAAAAAAGGTGTCTCAACTTGCTGGCTTGAACCTCTAATTAAGACTTGACAATTTTTTTCCTTTTGTTCATGCCTTTAGCACTTTACCACTGGGGGCCTTTGGAGGTGGCACGGTTGTGTGGTTTACTACCTTATCATTAGGCTCTTCATTCAGTCTGGTGGTTGGGTTGTGTTACCACCATACTGTGGAAGGCTTTACTCTATTTGGAAGTTGGGCGGTGTTACCGCTATACCGTAGAGTACCTATTCTCCCTTGGTGGTGGAGTGCTAAAATTTGGCGGTCTAGCGAATGGGCACTTACCTCCTTACCGTGAGCTTCTCATGGTTGACTAGCGGTTATGCAGTGTTACTGCCATACCATGATGGTCTATCAACCATGTTGTGATAGTACAGTGACACCGCCATACCAAGATGGTCTATCAACCATGTTGTGATAGTGCGGTGACACCGCCATACCATGATGGTCTTTCGGCCATGGCAAGGTAAACCATGGTGGTCAGAGTAGATGGTTACCTCCTTACCATGGGGATCATTCGGTTAAGGCACAGTGAACTGTGGCAGTCTGATGAATGGGTGTTCACCGCCATACTGCTGGCATTTACAAATCATGGAGCAGTAGCATGGTGGCACCGCCATACCGCGGTGGTCTCACAACTATGTCATGGTGGCATGATGACACCACCATACTGTGAGTGCCTATGAAGCTTGGTGTGCTAGGGCGGTAGAAGGTGTTGGGTTTTCAATGGCAGATATCTAAAAGCTAAATGCAGATTTTATCAAATAAACCAGAAGTAAAACACACAGAAAAATAACACAGAGAATTTAACGTGGTTCACCCAATGTGGGCTACATCCACCAAACCGCAGCCATCCAATGATTTCATTAACCAGTGTAAAACCCTATTACCATATCATGAATAATCGCTTGTTTCTTATAATACTGTAACTCTATCCTAAACCCTTTATAAATTAGGGTTATACAAAATCGGGGATTTTTCCCTTTTTGTGATTTTTCCCTTTTTCAGTAATTTCGCGAAAAAGCAGGCCAAAAATTTTTCTCGGGGGCTACCGCCCCCGAACCTCCGCCCGGGGCCCGGCCCAGCCCCGGACCCCGGCGAGGATACATGAAGAGTGTACAGTATAGAATGATCAGTCGCCACATACCAACAATCTCCCACTTGGAGACTAATCAGGCTCCACGCCTAAACAATCTCCCACTTGGAGACTGAACCTGGACGACACCGCTGCACTTACAGCTCCCACTGGAAATAAGCACCTTGGACCCTACTGCTTTCTTATACTTTAATTCAACCTTGAAGGCCAACCGAAGCTGAAGAGGAGCTCAGCTTCTCCCTTATCACCGACTTAGTAAACATATCCGCTGGATTTACATCTGTATGTATCTTTTCTAGCTTTACTTGTCCATCCTCCATCACTGACCGAATGAAATGATACCTCAACTGTATGTGTTTGGTTTTAGAGTGCAAAGCAGAATTCTTTGCAAGATGTATAGCACTCTAGCTGTCTGTAAACAAGTAATTTTCAGCCTGTTGTTTTCCCAACTCTTCCATGAAAAGTTGCATCCATATCATCTCTTTTGCTGCCTCTGTTGCAGCCACATACTCTGCCTCTGTGGTGGATAAAGCAACCACCTTTTGCAATCGAGATATCCAACTTACTGCTGTCCCACCAACGGTAAATACATAACCTGTGGTACTCCGCCTGGTATCAATATCCCCTGCCAGATCTGAGTCAACATAGCCTTTTAAATTTGTATTAGATCCCTCAAAACATAAATGTTTATTTGGTGTACCTCTCAAATACCTGAGAATCCATTTCACTGCATTCCAATGCTCAATTCCTGGATTACTCATATACCAGCTAACAACTCCTACAGCATGTGCAATATCTGGTCTCGTGCATACCATGGCATACATTAAACTACCTACAGCTGAAGCATATGGTACTTTGGACATTTTTTCTTCCTCCTCTTGTGTCTTTGGACACATATCCTTAGTCAATTTTACATGACTGGGCAAAGGTGTGCTGACAGCTTTTGCATTCTCCATATGAAATCTCTGCAACACCTTTTTAACATAATCAACCTGAGATAAAAACAATTTCCTATTTTTCCTATCTCTTGTAATCTTCATACCAAGGATTTGTTTTGCTGCCCCCAAATCCTTCATAGCAAATGAATTTGCTAACTGTTGTTTTAACTCCTTTATGTGATCCATGTTAGACCCCGCTACAAGCATATCATCAACATATAAACATAAAATAATGTAGCTATCTTCACCTAGAATCTTAAAATAAACACAATGGTCTGAATTACACCTATTGTAACCTTGCTCAGCCATAAAACTATCAAATTTAAGATACCATTGTCGAGGTGCTTGCTTCAAGCCATATAAGCTTTTCTTCAATCTGCACACTAGTTTCTCCTTACCTTTGACCTCAAATCCTTGTGGTTGTTCCATATAAATTTCCTCTTCCAAATCACCATGGAGAAAGGCAGTTTTAACATCAAGCTGTTCTAAATGCAAATCTTCAACAACCACAATACTTAACACAGTACGAATAGAGGTCATTTTAACAACTGGAGAAAATATTTCATCAAAATCAATACCTTGTTTCTGTGCAAATCCCTTTACAACTAATCTGGATTTAAATCTTTTCTTACCTCCATCCTCCTCTTTCATCCTATAAACCCATTTGTTTGCTAAAGCCTTTTTACCTGCAGGCAACTTGCATAATTCCCAAGTTTGATTTTTCAGCAAGGAGTCCATTTCTTCTTCCATTCCATGCTCCCACTAAACCTTGGTATCCACCTGCATAGCTTCATGATAACATTCTGGTTCACCAGCATCAGTTAATAGAATAGAGTACAAAGAGGGAGAAAATCTTTCTGGAGGTCTACTTAACCTTGAAGATCGCCTAACATTCACTGGAGTTTGTGGTATTTCTTGTTGTTGCTGTTGCGGAGCATGAGGAACCACTGGAACATTGGTGTTTGTAATATCATCCAGCACTGCATAATCCTGTTCTTTCTTCTCATGCTGCTGCAATAGATCTTTGTACAACATTTTCTCATTGAATATGACATCCCTGCTTCTCACAATTTTCTTATTTTCAAAATCCCAAAGCCTATAACCAAATTCATCTATGCCATATCCAACAAATATACATTTCTTTGATTTTGCATCAAGCTTGGTTCTATTTTCAGAATCTACATGTGCAAATGCTTCACAACCGAAGGTTTTCAGAAAAGAATAACTCACCTTCTTACCTTTCCATGCTTCCTCTGGAATACCACAACCCAAAGGATTTGATGGACCTCTATTAATTAAATAAACAGCAGTGTTTACAGCCTCTGCCCACATGTTTAAAGGCAACCCAACATGCAATCTCATAGTCCGTGCATGCTCCATTATTGTTCTATTCATGCGCTCAGCCACTCCATTTTCCTGTGGAGTCCTTGGAACCGTTTTCTGCCTACGAATACCATTAGAGGAACAATAATCTTCAAACTCTTTGCTGCAATACTCACCACCATTATCAGATCTGAGACATTTCAACTTTTTACCTGTCTCATTCTCAACCAAGCTTCTCCATTTTTTAAAAGTTTCAAATACATCAGATTTCTGCCTAATGAAATAAATCCATACCTTCCTAGTTGCATCATCGATGAATGTGACATAATAATGAGAGCCACCGAGAGAAGATACCTGAGCTGGTCCCCATACATCCGTATGCACAAGCTCCAATTTCTCATCTTTCTTTTGTTTCCCATCCTTGAGAAAACTAACTCTCTTTTGTTTGCCATACACACAACTTTCACAGAAATCCATGTTAACACATTTTAGACCTGGTAAAGCATTCTTTGAATGAAGTACTTTCATACCTTTTGCACTCATGTGACCAAGTCTGTTATGCCATAGTACTGATTCAGAATTTGCAGCAACTATCTGATTTTCTTCCTGCTGAACTGCAGCAACTGTTCCTGAACATTGATTTTTATCTGCAATAGCTAAAGTAGAAGGAACAGTATGACCTGTACAAAGATATAAGGTGCCTACTTTCGCACCTTTTGCTACTACTAAGGCACCTTTTGTAACCTTCCAATTTTTATCACTAAATGTAACAACACAACCTTCATCATCTAGTTGCCCTGCAGAAATTAAATTTCTTTTTAGCTTTGGAACGTGCCTTACCTCATGTAGTAGCCAATGATTCCCATTCTGCAACTTGATCTTGATTCTTCCCTTTCCAACAATCTGACAAGGTTCATTATCTCCCAAATAAACTAGCCCAAAATCCCCTTGGACATAATCAAGAAAATAATTTCTATGGGGCGTAGCATGAAATGAAGCCCCTGAATCTAACACCCAAGAATCATCAGCATTATCAAGAGAAAGAATCAAAGCATCCTCATCAGATTTATTACTTAGCACATTTGCCTCTTTACTTCCTTCCTGTTTGTCTCCTTCTTTATTTTTCCGAGACCAACAATCTTTCTTTACATGCCCTGACTTACCACAGTACCAGCAATCCCTCTTGTCTCTAGAATGGGACCTTCTGTCCCTTGATTTTCCTCGTGACTTCCCACGACTCCCAAAATTGTTTCGTCTCTCATTTGTTCTGCCCCTGTTTTCTGCATTCAAAACACTGCCTAATGTGGATGTTCCACCTGAGCTTTTCCTACGAATTTCCTCGCTCAAAATAACACCAACAACATCATCAAATTTCAATGTATTTGAACCAGAAACAGAATTGCTAACCGCCATTACCAAGCTATTCCAGCTTTCAGGCAAAGAACACAAAATCAAAAGAGCCCTAACTTCTTCATCAAAGTTAACTTTTACAGAAGTTAATTGACTGGTAACCGTATTAAATTCATTCAAATGATCAGTAACTGATCCACCTTCTACCATTTTCATATTAAATAAGCGCTTCATAAGAAATACCTTATTCGAAGCGGAAGGCTTTTCATATAACTTTGCTAGGGTTTCCATCAACTCTAGAGTTGTCTTTGCTGTTGTGATATTGAACGCCACCGATTGTGCCAGGCATAAGCGAATACTGCCAAGTGCCTTTCTGTCCAAAATATCCCAGTCCTCATCCGACATTGCTGTAGGTTTCTTGGTTTTCCCTTCCAATGGCCACCATAAATCCTTCTGATAGAGATAGTCCTCCATCTGCATCTTCCATAACTAATAGTTCTGCCCATTGAACTTATCAACCTTCATCTTACCCTCGTCTGCCATTGCTCCCACTTAACCGTGAGACTCCCACTCAACCATGAGACTTTCCTGCAAACGATAATTGAAAAACAACCTGGCTCTGATACCACTTGTTGGGTTTTCAATGGCAGATATCTAAAAGCTAAATGCAGATTTTATCAAATAAACCAGAAGTAAAACACACAGAAAAATAACACAGAGAATTTAATGTGGTTCACCCAATGTGGGCTACATCCACCAAACCGCAGCCATCCAATGATTTCATTAACCAATGTAAAACCCTATTACCATATCGTGAATAATCGCTTGTTTCTTATAATACTGTAACTCTATCCTAAACCCTTTATAAATTAGGGTTATACAAAATCGGGGATTTTTCCCTTTTTGTGATTTTTCCCTTTTTTAGTAATTTCGCGAAAAAGCAGGCCAAAATTTCTGGAGACTCCGCCCGAACCTACCAGGGCCCAGCCCGGGGACCGGTGAGGATACATGAAGAGTGTACAGTATAGAATGATCAATCGCCACATACCAATAGAAGGAACTCAGGGCATAGTTGACCGATCTGACTTGACAAACAAAACAATGAACAAATGGAATTACAACACATGGCGTGATCACACTCATTGATTTTACATCATTCTTGTAAATCAACAATTATTGGTCGAATGTTTAAATCTTTGAAAGCGATATATGCAATAACTATAAGATTTGATTCGATGGTTGACAGAATCCATTTTTAGGCAATTCTCTTTAACAAGATTAAATTTTGGGGTGGCCCAATGCATGATCATAGGGCGATTTGATTAGAGATTGTGATTGCTTGTCAGTAAAGTGTGTAATTAAATACACCCCATTGGTTGTTGATTTAAACAGATAAAAAATGGAAGGCATAGAAACTAAGGTGACGGTGTAAGAATTATTCATTGTATGTTGTGAGAATATTGTAATAGTGAATGTAATAAACTAGAGTTTGTGAGGAGGTAGACTAAGTAATGTTGTTGTGAGCTAACATTTGAGAGTGAAGTCTGTAACTTTGTATGTAATTGTTTACTATAATACAAAGTGACTTTACTTGGTGTGGTGGGTTTTTTCTCCCGTAAGGGTTTTCCCATGTATATCTGGTGTTATTTCTATGTGTGTTCTTATTATTGTCTTTCCTGTTATACTATGATTGTGCATCTCAAATGCAATAAAGTTTTAAATGATGGTTTTTGCACTTCTCTTCTAAGATTTTAGCATTAGGAAAGTGTATTCCGCAACTCTGCTTTTCCTTTCGCATTCACCCAAAAACAAAAACAAAATCCCTCTCTTTGTATGTTGCAGATTTACAAGTTCATAGGTTGAAGAAATGTTGAAGATCTCAAAAGTGCAAAACTACAAAGTTGCATTTGTTGTCACCTTTGTTGTCATCTCACAAAAATTCAGATCCCAAATTTATTTCTCACTGTTTGACTATGAAAACCAAAGGATAAGTAAGTGCATACATAGGAGTAGAGGACCCAAAAATCAATTTTGGAAAAATCTACAAAGACCCATTATCCTATAGGCAAATGAGTCCCAGGCAGCTTCTGAAAACAATGTTTTGTGGTAGGTACACAACATTTTCCATTCCCAAATTTTCCAAAAAAATTACTCTTTTTGATAGCCCTATGTTTCATCTATCAAATCCAACCTTTACATGTCATGAATGAGTGCATTTTTTATTTTTAATCTTTCTCCCAAAACCCCTCTTTAGTCATTTTTGTCAAAAAGTTGTCTCAGGACACTTTGCATCCATTTTTAAGGTAATTTTTAAGTGTCCAATCATCCAGTTTGCACAAAGTTGATTGTTTTTATTAGAGATATGCTTCATCTACATGAATCAAGACTTAGGTTATAGATTTGAGGTCATTTTATATTTTATTTTCATCTCCCAAAAGTGTTGTTTGACCTTGACCCCCATCAACACATATAAAAGAACTATGTAGATCTTCCATAGAATTCACTCACCTAAGGGCTGAAATTTGATTCTATCTTGGAGGATCTCATTTCTTCAATGAAATATTAAATAGGTAGGTTCATTACACCCCATTTTCAATTTTCTATTTATAGTAAGTTTTATGAAATATTCCAAATTTAGTATAAAATCTTATGTGTTTTGAACCTTACCCTATTTTTTGTTGTTTCATTTTGGTGAACCTCAGTTTTGAACATTCTAATTTATGACCTAGAGTGCATTCAAACCATAGATCTCGGATTTGAATTAATTCATTGCATTTAGGGTTTCTAAATTTGGCATAAACTTGTATTGCATTTTAGGTGTAAACTTGCATTTTGCATTCATTTTAAATCTGGAAATTCATTTTAAATTGCATAATGATAGATTGATTTTGCATAGTATTTAAATAATAGCATAATTTCAGTCACTTAAATTAGAAAATTGGATCAAAATTGTATTTCAAAAATGTCATATAGTTCATCATTTGTCAAAAAAAATCACTTGCATTTAGACATCAAATTCTAGAAAAAAATTTCATAGAAGTTATAGTTTGAGACTTGGACTGGAGAATACATATAATCACTTAGAAATTAAATTTTTCATGTTTGAAAACCTTGAACATAGACCCATTCACCCATGGAAGAATGATTCCTTTAGGGCCTACAAAAACCAACCTTTCTATAATTTTTTGTGGTCTTCTGCTCCTGGATCTACTTGTAACCCACTGTTTCAGTCTAGCAATTTTTAAATAATTTCTATTTTATGCACCTAGGTCAAATCATCCATTTATTGTAGCCATTTTCAATCATTCTTGTTATCAAAATTTCACCTGCAGCTCATTTTGGTAGAACTAAAACAATTGTTACAACTACGGTGAAAGGTACTTCGATAAATTTCTACTAATCCTAGTCATTTGTACTTCAAGTTTCAAGTGTAGTTCAATTTTTATTATACAATGATTTACACTAGAAAGTTATTATTCAAATTGCATAATATTGATGTATTTCATTCATTTTGAAAATGAAAATGTATACAATATTGTTGTTTCATTCATTGAAGGCCAAAATAATGCTTAAATATCCCACACAAATCATGGGAATGACTGAATTGATTTAATTCAAAAAAGGATGCAAGCTTTACATCTAAAGATTAATTAAAGGGAAAAACATGTGAGAATAGATCATATATGACATCTCTTTAAGCACTAGTGTCAATGTTGGTCCTTCAATCTTCAACTTGATCCTCCTATCTTCAGTTCCTCTCGTTCTCAATCTCTAGATGCACCTAAAGATGATTGAAATATTTTGTTAGAGCTCGGGATATGAAATATAATCATATATTTCATCAACAGAGACATAACTTACAGCTATGATGCATTAAATCAATTAAAACCATTATTAGATAAATGCAAAGGAGATGAATCAGATTATCAAATGAAAGTGAAATCATCAAGAAGAGCACCAAGCTTCATTGTTTTATCTGATTTGTTTGTTCATTGTGTAGGTACAGGTTCATCTTTCATTTCATGATTCATATTTTTTAACATTTTAGCATGTTGAGAGAAATGTGGCTCCCACAATGGTTGAGCCCAACATGCTTAAATGCCAGGAATTCAATTTTCAGTATTTACAGAACAAAACAAAGGAGCATCATTTTTCACCAAGGAAACCATGTTTGCATACATGCTCTTATGTTGTCACTAGTTTTACATCATGTTTTTATATCATTTATTGATTGTATCATAATATTTTATGTTGTTTATATCATAAGGATGCATACATTGATGATACAGTTCACTCATAAACTATTATAAGAAGCAACAGATTTGAATATCACCTTAAGTGCAAGGTAGTCAACAAAGAATAGTTGGCTACCTTTAGGGTTTAAAAAATAACGTTGCATTTACTTAGCAAGAAACAAAGTGTAGACACAGTGGGTAGGTTAATTTTTGAAGATACAGTCATCATGATGATTATGCATAATGAGGGCCCATTCTACATAATGCAGACTTGTAGGTCATAAGGAAAGAGATAAAGGAAGTATGCAAGCTTGGACTTCATATACCAAGACAACAACCCAGGTGTGAAATGACAACCTTAAATTCATAATCATGACCCTAATCAATGAGGGTATTCTCATTCTATGATAGTGAAGTGTCATTCATGGAAAAAATTGAGGCTTCCTTGGGTCATTTTAATATTTACCTAGCATGTTATAATAATTCAAGTTTTCAATCAGTTATGATATGCTCAATCAAAAATATATGAACTTCCTTGATATAGGAGAGGAAAATAGATCTTAGTCACTGTGATACTTGGTAAAATACATTTGTGTAAGCAGCTAAAGAAAATTTCAAAGAGAGGATAATCATTATTGTCCAAAAGTCACAAAGATATAAATACAAGTGTAAGAATGACTGTGAGAATCAACAAAAATGAAATACATGGTTATGAGTATCTAATAGAGGTATGCCAAAAGAATTCTAATACCAAAGAATATATAGAGCAGTATTCAACAAAAGAAACATTCCATGAAGGAGGTAGTGTTCCTTAATTTTATGCAAGCAAACATTTATAGCTTTGGTGTTTCATCACTATGTTGCATTCCTCACAAATACATTGAATGCCAATTATATCTAAGATTGAAGCATGTATGGTCATTATTTGAAAAGAATCATTTATCTGAAGGAGAGTTGCAATCATACGTTTGATTCTCTTAAGGAGATTAAATGTACTTTTCCATTCAATATGCTAGAGCACAAACACCCAAAAAATAAAATGCACAGTCTAGGGCTGAATGAAGGCACATAAGTTTTTCTTTTGTAGGAAAGAAATCAAGTTTCCCAGAATGCATAATATTCATAAGTATAATGGATAAATCACGGCTTGCATGACAAATATGATACCCTTAAAGGTACAAATGGAGGGAAAAAGAAGTCGCAGCTAACAACAGGGTACAAACCCAATGTAAAGAACAAACTCGTGGCCATCAGGAAAGCATGAAATACATAATTTTGCTCATCCTTCTACAAAAGAGCATAAGAAAGAAAAAAAATTCCATTCAAATAAAGAGGAAAGAGAGAGATTCCTGCCACAGTATCCTTCTTTTCACAATAGACCATGAGGTTTTTTCCAAAGTCAGGTGGCAGTTTACAAAGAAAAGAGGGCTTCGAAAAAACCCACCTATTGAATGTCGAGATTCCATTCACAAACAGAGCTCCAACAACAACTTAGGAAAGACTTCAAACCCTAGCTATCCATCATGGCGATGCAGCAATATGTTGACAAAGTGATAAAATGCAAAATGACAAGTTTCTAGGGTTTGAGGCTTTTTACTCAATGCCCTAATCCGATGGGTATTTTTTGACTATGTTTTAAAGATAAATCATTACATTTGAAAGATGCCCATGGTCTTGTATTTTAATTCAATTAACCTAATAATCAAAAAGGGGACCCATGAGTTTGATGACGGAGCTTGGGAGCTATAAAGGATTTTTGTAATTATTTTTCAAAACTTTTGAAAACCCCTTTTATATTCTTGCATGCATTTAGGAGAATTATTCTATGTAAACAACTATTTAAGTGCAAATTTAATATTTCCTTAATATTTGTTATAGAAATTTTCCATAAGAGATAAGAGCATGCTTTTAACATTATTAAAAAAATCACTTTGATTGCTTTTAATAATTGTTAAAATAGATAATTTTTGTCAAATACACATGCAAAAATAGAAGAGTGGAGTTCAACTAAGGTTTTGGAGTTTCACTTTTAGTTGACGGAGACTTTTTTGGAGTTCTTTTGGTCATGCACATTGAGGAGGGGAGTTTGCAACTATTTGAGCTTAGTTTTCTTCAGTTGTGGGCCCCCTTTTTGTGGGTTTTCATCTTTTCTCATGAGAGGGATTTTGGAGATATTTTTCACTTTTAGTTAGCTACTAGTTCCACCTCTTGGCTCTTTGAAGCAATTTATTACATATATTGAAAAATACTTAGTCTTTTTCTAAGTTCTTTCTTCCATTACTCTTTTACACAACAGAGAGATTGGAAAGACTTGTAACTCAACATTCATTATTTTCAGTTTTGATACAATAGTACCTTGATTTTCAATAGATTTTTTAGAGTTTTGTAGAGTTTCCTTTAGGATATTCAATAGAAAAAGAGTTACCTTCACAATTTCTGGTGTTTTGTCTCTTTTAAAAGACTTGATACATATTTAATGTGTTTTAAATCAAAAACCTTTTAAAAAAATTCTCATTTACTGATGCATGTACACAGTAGCAGTTTATCACAAGTCATTGATTGCGCTCTTAATTTTATCTCTTCTCTTAATTTGTGAAAACCCTATTTTCCTTAGTAAGGAAAGATAAACAAAGCCTTTTAGTGAAATATTTATGTGATCAAGGTGCCCAAATTGAGTTGTGTTAACAGATTTATGAGAATATTAGTTATGAATAAATTTGCATAGTAGTATTCCTCAATGCATCACCTATTAGAAATAATTTACCATTCGAGTTTCCTTTCATTCCATAGATTAATCTTTCTCCCTTTTCCCACACAAGTCAAAAAATTCTAGGAGATCAAAAGGGAACCAACCCACAATCTGGAGATTCACCTTCAACATGAGCAACCCACAGGCTTGAAGGTGTTTCCATGTTTCATAGGATTTTTGAGCTTCAAGCTTAGCATCTAGGGTGCAATCCTTGTGACAATAGTTTTTGGCATGCTTGGTGGGACACTGAAGCTCATTTTAGTGAAGAAGTACAAAAAAATTGTTATTGTTTTGGTATATGCAGTAGTGTTTTTTACCTCAAGGAGGTTTTAATCTTCTACTTGGTGACTCCAGTCTTGGTTTTGAAGAAATCAGTGCAATAAGCAGTATATGAAAGAGTGGCTCAAATATCAAAAATAACTGGTTTCAATAGTTCACATGTTTGTAGTTGAAAGGTTGGTGTATTTTATTGGTATCTTTCATTCTAGTACTTTTCAAGTATTAGAAAAGTTACTTGATGTTTAGAAAATATATTGGATCATGGATTATTCATCATATGGTTATGCTCAATGTTATTCTCAATACTATTCTCAACAATACTATACTCAAAGTTAGTTTCAAGAGGTGTTTCCTTCCCAAAAATAGTTGGTTTACCTGCCTAATCAGCCCCAAAATGTTGAAAATATGAATAATAGCATGAATGACATCAAGGACATACTGTTAAAATTCACAACGTAGATAGAATAGATCAAAAGACAACAAGAGTATGATAAAAAAAAAAGAGAGATGGCTTATCAGGCCTATCTCTATGAGCAAGACTTGTTGATGTAGAAGAAACAATATGAAGATCTTGCTAGGGAGGTTGCAGCCAAAGAAGAACAAATAAAACACTTGCTTGCACAAGTACAAAGGTACAAAATCCAATCAGCCCCTTGCATTCCTAGTTTCAAAGTGCCAAATATTTCTGAGGATAGTAATCAAGTACAACCTAGTGTAGTTATAGAGCAACCCTTTGATCAAGATAGCTCACTCATCATGGAGAATATGACAAGTATAAATCCACTGCATTTAGCTGTAGAGTATTACCGATTAGAGAAGAAAAAGATAGATGTAGAGCAAGAGGTTGTTGTTGATTGTACCATCCTCTCAGCTAAATATGAGAATGATACATGTGTGGAGAAGGTTGGTTCATTGGATAAGGCACCACATGAAGAGGGAGATCCGATTACTTTGTTTGATCAGCTACCTAATTTTGATGATAGTAATGAGGAGAACATACAAATTCTCATCTTACCAGCTGATATGGAGCAGCAAGGAAACATTATGGAACAACATAATATTGATGATTATTTTGAGGTATCTAGCTAGTACAGTGATGATGAAGATTTAGAAAGTATGTCAAATGAAGAGAGCCCTATTTGCAAAGAAGATCATGCTCTCCATGGATGTGAAACATCTGATTTATTTGTTGATATTGATGATAAAAATGTATGTGAGCTAACAAAATTGACAAGTTCTGATTGGCAAGAAGATGAAAATGACATTGGCAGGGTGTTGATTTGTGAATAGATATGTGAAAGCAACCTTGACTTGAATGATCAAGAGCTTGAAGAGGATCTACTTCAACATGAAATTGATCTTTTCTACTCATTCTTGGATGTTATGCCAACACCTTTGGAGGAGGAAAACCTTGAACAACTAGAATAGAAATCTTTCAAACAAATTGGTCATGGGACTGAAAAGGAAGAGTTGTTTGCTGATTTGGATTAGCCTTTGTATCCTTTTGACAAAGATGAATCTTCTTTTAATTTTTCCAAGGATAAAGGTTTCATCCTTCATTCAATAAAATTCATAGATGAAAATTCCGTATGGCCTATAGAAAAGGACAACATGAACTATTTTGAAGAACTCCCATAGTTTGTTGATGAAGAGTTGCATTCTAGAATGGAGGAGAAACCAAATGAGTAGCAGATTGAGGACCTTTTCTCAGTTATCCAACAAGGGTATTAGCTTCTTGATCAAGAGGTTGAACATCTTGAAGGTTCATTTTCAAGGGCAATTATAAATACTAAAATGGAAATGCATCAATCAACTACCCCTAAGGATGAAGAAAATCAAAATGGAGAACATGAGGAGCAACCTATAAGCCAAATCCAATCAACATTATTGCAAGAGGATATTGTTGTCCAAAAATTATCTTAGTCAATAGAGATTGCAAAATCAGAAGAAAATCATGAGGGAAAAGATGTCAAAATAGGTGTCAACACAAGGGGATGTCCTATCAGACACCTAGCATAGTTGAAAGACAATCAAGAAGAATTACTAATTGAATTACCTGCTTGGGATCGTAAGATTGAATATCAAAAGACATCAATGCAGGTTGCTCACCCTATTCAAAATAGTTGCATCTATCTCTTGTCTAAAAGAGTAAGGGATGTGATTTTCATGATTGGAGAAGTATCTCATTTGTGCACTCAACATTTACTTTTCCTCAATCACTGTTAGAAAATTTGCAATCAAGAAACATGTCCTAAGTTGATGAGAAGGGGAAATTTTTTCAACCAATCAGTGAATGGTCATGTTTGAGCACTAACACTATTGGTTAGTGTAGGGTAGGGTAGTTTTCAACTAATAAGTGCTCTAGGCACACTTCATTTCAATTCTATTTTTGTTTTTTCAATAAGTGCAGATGCACTATTTTTTGGCCCTATCCTAAATAAAGCCATGATAGTGTTGGACTCAAGGGAACACTAAGAGGGGGGGTGAATTAGTGTTCAATTATATTAAAAAATTCATCCATTCAAATATGAAAGCACTTCATTATTGTATTAAAGAAAAGATGAATGCATTGAAATTAAACATCTATAACAACATGAAACACATATTTTTACATGGAAACGCTATTAGGGGAAAAAACACAATGGAGATTAATCCACAATTTGAGTACTCAAAGTATAGTGTTTATAAAAAGAATGCGCTTACATTCAAGAACACTGCCTAGAGCTCACTGCTCAAAGATAAAGTCTTACTACCTACAAAATTTAGATTAAAACCATCTAAAGAGGTGAACTAAGATGAAAGCATCTGGCAATGCTAGGTAACAGTTCAGGTGAAGCTCATGAATCAAATTGTGGATCTTCTCTTTGATTTCCCACTTTACTCTGCCCTATTCTTCCCTTTACTACTCTTCACTTCAATTTCACATTACTGCTCTGCTATGACTCGCAATTCACACTTTTTATTTAATTAACACTTCTATATCACTCATATCTCATGGATCACACACTTAAATGATGAAATCAATCTCTTATATATATCCACAATCAGAGACTAATTAGTTCAACAATCGGCTTCATACAGTATTAAGATATTTTAACTTGTCGGACAGATCAACCACAAAATCTTTATGTACATCCTCCAAAGTCGATTAGGACCAAGAGAGGACCCATACAAAACTTAATTGAACAATGAAAATTATAATTAATTTCATCTTAAACATCCATGAATTCCAACTTTGTCAAGTCGACCTTCTAGCATATATAATTGACAGATTAATGCACCATACCTCCTAGATCGCTTATCAGTGAGTGCACATCAAAACTATGATACTACAAGCCTCTATAAAATTTAATCAAGGATGCTTAACCCAAAATACTTATCCTATGAGATGATTAGATCAACTTTTATACCTTTAACTGGATCTCTTGTTCTTTTTTTTGTTCTACCGATAGGAGCCAAAAGTAGTACAACTCATTTAGATACAAGACTTGAGTTGTATGACCTAGGTTGCCATCAATGAGAACACCTACAAGAAAAAATTCTTAGCCATATGCCAAAAATATCCCCCTTTGGAATTGATATCAAAACTTAGTGAAAAATGACTAAGTGTTGGAATCACTATAGGTATACTGCCAAACTACTTGCTACACTTTTCTCCCCCTGAGATTCATAAGGCATTTTTCATGGTATTCTCTCCCCCTTTGACATCAATGAAAAAGTTGGGATGCCATATGCCAAAAATTTGACCAAAAAGGTGGCAAAAAGGTGACAAAACACATGTTCAAAATCATCAATCCTTTAGATTTTTCATATATACGCTTATAGTCCTTCTCCTTCAAACAAAATTGCAAAAACTTGAAAACTCTTTACTGCTTATCTTTTCAGAAAATTTTCTTGTTGTTTTTCTTCACTTCTGGAAGAAACTTCTCCCAACTATCAATTGCAATTCCAATGTTGATAATCAAGTTGTTGTACTTGGAAGTTTTGATAAAAATCTCAATGAGAGATTCAGGAATAGTGATTGCTTCTTCCAACTTTTCACTATTTTTCATAATTTCCACCAATTGCTCCATCTTACATTCAACTAAATCTTTTACCTTCCCAAAAGTGTCCACAAGAACATTCTTGGATGGTTGAATTTTTATTTGAGCTGCCTGCAATTCCCAGATTCTTCTTCTAATGACTCCATCTGGATCTTAAGACATATCAAAGTTTTTACCAATGTCATTCAGTTTTGTCTCAATCTAATCCAACTTCTCCTTGTAATTGTTGACTACATGAGGCCAGCAGACATAGTAGTTGTATATCTTTGTGGCTGATTCAATGCACACCCTTAACTCATTCATTTTATTTTTAAGCTTAGCAAGGGATAGTCTGAATTGCTCTTTTAGGTGAGAGATAATTTCACCTTCTTCTCTACCTTTGTCTTTAGATCCCATTGATTCTCTGCTACACTTGATCATTTCTTTAGGTAGAATGTCTTTTAGAATTTCCAATCTAATCTTGTAATGTTCAATATGAGCATTCAAAACTTCCAAAATTAAACCCTAATCATAAGATGGTCTGACTGACCATAGCCTTTCAATCTTTTGCATATCGCCTACACTTTGGATAAGTTGCTAAAGTTTTTCTTTTGACATATCTTCTTCTTCTTCATTATATTTTTCAATACCAGAATCATTTTCTAGTTGATTCACGGGCTCTTCATCAGATTCTTCATCTGGAATTTCCACAACTTCCTTCTCTTTCCCTTTTCCTTCGATCTTGGGAACTTTATTTTCTAGAGGGTTGTATTCAACAATCTCCTAACCTCTCTTTTATCCTCTGATAGTGCTACTGGAAGAGGAACCAATTTCCATTATCCTCATTGGAGGGGAATTAACAACTGATCAACATTTCACAAGCACATTCTTATAGAAACTTTCAAATTTTGAATCCCAAATAGATAAAATCTTAGCATAAGAGTAGATTTGGGTACATATCGGTTTTTCCGATGTCCATGCTACATTGTCAATTTTTGGCAATGAATTCATAAAGTACATAACCAAACATATAATTAGCATTTCAAACCTAAATGGATACCTTGATTCTTTTTTCAACTAGAAATTCTCCAACATTTGATCTTTCAACAATCTGCATAGGTCAAAGTCTTGACCTTCAATTACCATTTTATGAGCAATATATACTGCACCAAATGATGTGTTCCCTTCCCAATTTCAGTAGAATATTTTATAGGTTATTTCATGTGTGATGTACTTCATGATGAGATATTTGACTATTTCTATCAACAGAGCTCTTTGATCTCCAATTATCCCAGTTAGGGTTTCTCCCTCCTTGTTCTGGATAAATTTATTTTTAGGAACATCACTGACATTGCAAAGTCTAGTTAATTTCTCAATTACTTCTTTTGAGATTATGTAGGGTTTGTCCAAAGTTAACACATCATCATGAAATTTGTTCAACAATAATTTTATGAGTTTCACATCCTCGAAGCACGAAAAATCATTCCACATGTCCAAATTTCCATGTTTGGCTTCGTTCAATTGTTTCAATTCATCAGGAAATAGTAGATTCCTCATAGATCTTATTTTTGCACTATTGTACTCATCCAATATGATCGATCCTTCCATTTTCTCCATTCTTTTTCTCTTTTAAGGTTCGCAAATGCACACCAAATTATATGAGGAATTCAAGAGTGATTTGAGGTACCTAATGAATTCACTTTTGTTGCTTCGAAAACCACTTGTCGAGTGCTCTCCTTCTTCTCTTCGATAATGCAAAGTGACAAATGATGGCTTTGGACTTGAATTTTATAGCTCGCACATGCACAATAAATGCACTTGTCCTAAACTTTCTGGAGTCTTTGTTTTCTCAGGTGATGACAAAAAAATCTTCTGCGGACCAATAGATTTGTTGAATTTATTTTTCTGAAAACACAAGAGCTTATGTATATTGAGAGTGCACCTTTATGACTATTTTCTCCATTTTGGTGCTATCCATAGATAGGGGAGGAAGTATTTTCTGATTAAACCCTCAGGCCAATGGCCTTAACTCAATTTCCGAAAGAGTTACCAGAAGCAGGTTTTGGTATGGAATAATTTCCATCATCAAAATAATTCTTCTTCACCCATGTCTTTTTCATTTGATTTCTGATATTATCCAAAGTTATCTTTTCCTTTCCTTTCTCATTTTTCTCTGTTTTCCTCTTTTTGTATACCAGACCTCTTTTATTTATGATTTTGCTTCTATAGAATCTAGCAATATGACCATACTTATTACAGTTGTAGCACACAATGTTTCTTTGTCCATTCCATTGGTTTCTTCTCAATCTACATTGATTAGCAATATGTCCCGACTTCCCACATGCATAACATTCAATATTTATTCTAACAATAGAGTGACTTGACACATTTTTGCATTCAGTTAACTTATGACCATGCCTTTTTCAATTGAAACATTGACTAGTGAATGATGAATCTTTTTTCCTTAAATTTCTTTTGCACTAAGCAACCATCTGACCGAACTTATTACAAGAAAAACAATATCCATTAAATTTTTGTGCATTAAGTTGTCTTACTGGATACCTTCCATTTTTGTTCTGTCTAAAATTCTTTTGTGTTGATCTGGAATTTTCTCCCTTTTCATATCCAAGACCTCTCTTATCATTTCCACTCTTTTTTCCTTGATTTATCTCATCAAGCTTCACTGAACTAATCTTAAACTTTTCTTTGAATTCATTTTCAATGCTAAGGTCATTCTTAAGAGTAATAATCTTCTTCATTGTCTTTGGTTCTTTGCAATTCATTTTCTGGCTGAGTAAGTTCTCCACTTATTTTTCTACATTCATCAGACTTATCTTTTAGGGTCCGAGAAAGATTTTCTTCACTTTTCTTCCTTTCCTCTATCTCTTTGATCATATTTATCATCATAGATTCCATCTCATGTTTTAGATTGGTATTCTCTTTGGCAAGCTTTTCACATTCTCCAGTTATCTCCTTCAAAGTTTGATTCAGGTGAGCATCATCCATATCTTCATTCCCCTTCTACTATATCTGATCACATATATTTTTCCTCTTCACCCTACATTTGACTATCTGATCCTTTAGTGACTGGATGAATTTCTCAGCATCTCTAAGATTTTCTTTCAATTCTTGAACTTCTGCTTTAGACTGATCAAGGTCATCAAGAGCTACCATAAGCTACTGTTGAAGACTACCAGAGTCCACCGCATTCCAAGATCCACCTCAAGCTGCAAAACTTTTTAAAGGAACTCGCTTTGATACCAATTGTTGGACTCAAGGGAACACTAAGAGGAGGGGTGAATCAATGTTCAATTATATTCAACAATCCATCCATTCAAAACATGAAAGAACTTCATTACTGTATTAAAGAAAATATGTATGCATTGAAAGTAAACATCCATAACAACATGACACAGATTTTTGTGTGGAAACCCTATTAGAGGAAAAACCACGGTGGAGATTATCCACAATTTGAGTACTCAAATTATAGTGTTTATAAAAATAATGAACTTGCATTTATGCACACTTCCTAGAGCTCACTGCTCAAAGATAAAGGCTTACTACCTACAAAATTAAAATTAAAACCATCTAAAGAGGTGAACTAAGATGAAAGCATCTATTAGTTCTAGGTAATAGTTCTAGTGAAGCTCGTGAATCATATTTTGGATCTACTCTTTGATTTCCCACTTCACTCTACCCTATTCTACCCTTTACTGCTCTTCGCATCAATTTCGCATTATTGCTCTGCTATGACTCACAATTTGCACTTTCTATTTAATTACCACTTCTATCTCATGGATCACACACTTAAATGATGAAATCAATCTCTTATATATATCTACAATCATAGACTAATTAATTCAACAGTCGACTTCATACGGTAGTTATTAAGATATTTTAACTTGTTGACCAGAACCACCACAAAATATTTATGTGCATCCTCCAAAGTTTGTTAGGACCAAGAGAGGACCCATACAACACTTAATTCAACAATAAAACTTATAATTAATTTCATCTTAAACATCCACAAATTACAACTTTGTTGGGTTGGTCTTCTAGCATAGATAATTGATAGATTAATGCATTGTACCTTCTATATTGCTTATCAGTGAGTGTGCATCAAAAATAGGATACTGCAAGCCTCTACAAACCTTCATCAAGGATTCATAATCCAAAATACCTGTCTAGTGAGAAGATTAGATCAACTTTTATACCTTTAACCGGATCTCCTATTCTTTATTTTGTTCTGTCAGTAGGAGCCAAAAGTAGTACTTCTCATTCAGATACAAGACTTGAGTTGCATGACCTAGGTTTCCATCAATGACAACACCTACAAGAAAAACACCTTAGCCATATGTCAAACAAATAGTTTGTTTTATGTTTTGTTCTGTAGCTGTATAGTTCCAAACAACTGAGTTACAATGGTTTCAAGAGTTTGAGTATAGCAAAGTTTGACTCCATGCCTAATGGATTATTAAGGAAACTGGCCTAGCATGCTTAGTAGGGAGAACTTTAGTGGTGAATCTTCGCCAATTGGAAAATAATAGAAATCAGGAGCTCCAAAAATGTTGAATAGTACAAGCTAAAACGGAGAATGAATCTCTAGGTTTTTACAAAAAAATAATTTGGTCTCGATTAATTTTCCATGTAAATGATGTGTCATTGGCACTGATTCACCAGTATATTATATAGTAAAATTTAAAAATATTAATAATATTCGCCAGTAATATTGTGTAATTTTGAAGAATCAAGAAGGGAATCTACTATATTCGCACCAAGCTCCTGGAAAGAGGTCTAATTAAAGCTATGTTTGATCTCCACCTTTCATTGTTTCCAATAGTTCATGACATATGTCATCATCATTGTATCGGTGGGAAATCCCTAAGTGTCCCATCGATGATGTTCACTCATGTCAATAAGGCTTACATACTCCACCTGGGGTCCACCAAGGCATAAGTACACCACTTGTGTAATTCTGGAGAATCATGAATGGAATCTACAATATTCATGCAAATCTCTCGAAAAGACATCCGATCAAAGCTCTGTTTGATCTCCACCATTCACTATTGCCAATAGCTCATGACATACATCATCATCATTGTATCAGCGGGACATCCCTAAGTGTCCCACCGATGATGTTCACTCACACCGATATTTGCTAATAGAATGAACTTACAGCCATCCGATTTAAAATCTAATCGATAGTAGAATTTTCAAGTTCATTTAGGCTTACTTTTCAAGTGATATTTTTTAAAAACACTTCATCAGTGTGTGTTCCAATGCATTTTCAATAGTGAATTTATGCTTGGTTGCGAGGGGCTCTGCCCCTCGACCTTGCCTATATGACGACAGGAATTCATCGAGGCCATTGTCCCCAGACCCTATGAGGGGGCATTGCCCCCTTGACCCCGTTGGTGGTTGTCTCCCCCGGACCCCTACTTCAATAAATTAAAAAAACAAAAACATATATGGGGCAACTGCATCGACCAACTATGCAAATTTTTAAAGGAGATATTTTCCATTGTAATTAATATTTTTAGTGATTATTCACTAGGATTCTCCACTGTGATTATTAATTTTACCAATTAATCATGAAGATTCACCATGATTTTATAAAAAAAATTAATACTGTGCATAAGATTTGCCAAGATTTTATAAAAAAAATTAATATTGTGCATAAGATTCGCCAAGAAAATTAATATTTTTTTCAAATAAAAGGAAAGATTTGCTAGGATTTTACACCTTTGCCAAGGGGGGGGGTTCTTAAAGTTATCCTTGATTCTTAGCAGGAAAGCATTCAGCAAAAATTGCTAGAAATGTTACTAAAATTTCACCTACAGCTCATTTTGGTAGAACTGGAATAGTTCTCTCAACTAAGGTGAAAGTTACTTTGATAAAGTTTTGCTAATCCTAGTCATTTGCATTTGAAGTTTCAAGTGGAGTTCATATTTTATTATGCGATGATTTACAACAAAAGTGATTATTCAAATTACATAATATTGTTGTATTTCATTCATGTTGAAAATGAAAATGTATACAATATTGTTGTTTCATTCATTGAAGATCAAAAGAATGCTTAAATATCCCACACAAGTCGTGGGAATGATTGAATTAATTTAATTCAACAAAGGATTCAAGCTATACATCTAAAGATTAATTAAAGGGAAAAAAAATGAGAAGAGATCATATCCATCATTGCCTTAAGAGTTGGTGTTGATGTTGGTCCTTCAATCTTCAGCTTGATCCTCCTATCTTCAGTTCCTCTCGTTCCTGATCTCCAAATGCACCTATAGATGATTGAAAGATTTTGTTAGAGCTTGGGACATGAAATCTAATCAGATGTCTCATCAATAGATATATAACTTGCAGATATGATGCATTAAATCAATTAATCCAATATTAGATAAATGCGAAGGAGCCAAATCAAATCATCAAATGAAAGTGAAATCGTTAGGAAGAGCACCAAGCTTCATTGTTTTATCTAATTTGTTTGTTCATTATGTATTTATAGGTTCATCTTTCGTTTCATGATTCATATTTTTTAACATTTTAGCATGTCGAGAGAAATGTGGCTCCCACAAGGGTTGAGCCCAACATGCTTAAAATCACAAGAATTCAATTTGCAATCTTTACATAACGAAACAAAGGAGCGTCATTTTTTACCAAGGAAACCATGTTTGCATACATGCTCTTATGTTGTCACTAGTTTTACATCATGTTTTTATATCGTTTATTGATTGTATTATCATCATTTATGTCATTTATATCATAAGGATGCATACATTGATGCTACAGTTCATTCATAGACTACTATAAGAAACAACATATTTGAATATCACTTTAAGTGTAGGGCAGTCAATAAAGAATAGCTAGCTGCCTTTAAGGTTTAAAAAATAAAGAAGCATTTACTTAGCAAGAAAAAAAGTGCAGACATAGTGGGTAGGTTTCTTTTTAAAGATACAATCATCATCATGATTATGCATAATGAGAATCCATTCTACATAATGCAGACTTGCAAGTCACAAGGAAAGAGATAAAGGTAGTATGCAAGCTTGTACTTCATATACCAAGATAGCAGCTTAGGTGTGAAATGACAACCTTAAATTCATAATCGTGACCCTAATCAATGAGGGTATTCCCTATGATAGTGAAGTATCATTTATGGAAAAAACCGAGGTTGCCTTGGGTCATTTTAATATTCGCTAAACATGTTATAGTGATTCAAGTTTTAAGTCAATTATGATATGCTCAATCAAAAATATATGAACTTCCTTGATATAGGAGAGGAAACTAGATCTCGGTCATTGTGATAAGGTAAAATGCATTTATGTAAGAAACTAAAGAAAATTTCAAAGAGAGGATAATCATTATTGTCCAAAAGTCACAAAGATACAAATACAAGTGTAAGAATGATTGTGAGAATCAACATAAATGAAATACATGGCTGTGAGTATCTAAAAAAGGTATGTCAGAATAATTCCAATACCAAACAATATATAGAGCAGTATTCAGCAAAAGAAACATTCCATGAAGGAGGTAGTGTTCCTTAATTTTATGCAACCAAACATTTACAACTTGTGTGTTTCATCCCTATGTTGCATTCCTCACAAATACATTGAATGGCAACTATATCTAGGACTAAAGCATGTATGGTCATTATTTGAAAAGAATCATTTATCTAAAGGAGAGTTGCAATCATAGGTTTGATGCTCTTAAGGAGATTAAATGCACTTTTCCATTCAATATGTTGGAGCACAAACACCCAGAAAAGAAAATGCACAGTTTAGTGCCGAATGAAGGCACAAAAGTTTTTCTTTTGCAAGAAAGAAATCAAGTTTCCTAGAATGCGCAGTATTCATAAGTATAATGGAGAAATCATGGCCTGCATGACAAAGATGATACCCTCGAAGGTGCAAATGGAGGGGAAAAGAAGCCACGACCAGCAACAAGGTATAAACCCAATGCAAAGAACAAACCCGTGGCCATGAGGAAAGCATGAAATACAAAATTTTGCTCATCCTTCTACAAAAGAGCATAAGAAAGAAATATTTTTTCCATACAAATAAAGATGAAAAAGAGAGATTCCTACCATAGTTTCCTTCTTTTCACAACAGACCATGAGGTTTTTTCCAAAGTTAAATGGCAGTTTACAAAGAACAAAAGGCTCCAAATAAATCCACATGTTGAATTCTGAGATTTCATTCACAAAAAGAGCTCCAACAACATCTCAAGCAAGACTTCAAACCCTAGCTATCCACCATGGAAGCACAACAATATGTTGACAAAGTGATAAAATGCAAAATGACAAGTTTCTAGGGTTCGAGGCTTTTTACTCGATGCCCTAATCGGATGGGCATTTTTTGACTATGTTTTAAAGATAAATCATTACATTTGAAATATGCCCATGGTCTTGAATTTTAATTCAATTGACCTAATAATCAAAAAAGGAACACGTGAGTTTGATGATGGAGCTTGGGAGTTATAAGGGGTTTTGTAATTATTTTTCAAAATTTTTGAAAACCCTTTTTATATTCTTGTGTGCATTCAGGAGAAATATTGTATTCTAAACAACTATTAAAGTGAAAATTTAATATTGCCTTAATATTTGTTATAGAAAATTTCCATAAGAGAGAAGGGCATGATGTTAACATTATTAAAACAATCACTTTGATTGCTTTCAATAATTGTTAAAATAGATTATTTTTGTCAAATACACATGCAAAAATAGAAGAGTGGAGTTCAATTGAGGTTTCGAAGTCTCATTTTCAGTTGATAGAGTCTTTTTTGGAGTTATTTTGGTCATGCACATTGAGAGGAGTTTGCAACTATTTGAGCTTAGTTTGCTTCAGTTGTGAGCCCCCTTTTCATGGGTTTTCATCTTTGCTCGTGAGAGGGATTTTGGAGATATTTTTCACGTTTAGTTAGCTGCTAGTTCCACCTCTTGGCTTTTTGAATCCCTCTATTATATATATTGAAAAGGGCTTAGTGTTTTTCTGAGTTCTTGCTTCCATTATTCTTTTACACAAAAAAGAGACTGGAAAGACTTGTAACTCAACATTCATTATTTTCAATTTTGATACAACAGTACCTTGATTTTCAATAGATTGTTTAGAGTTTTGCAAAGTTTTGTTCAGGATATTCAATAAGAACAGATTTACCTTCGTAGTTTTTGGTGTTTTGTCTCTTTTAAATGATTTGATGCAAGTTTAATGTGTTTTAAATTAGAAAACTTTAAATTTTTATGTCATTTATTGATGCATGTACACAATAGTAGTTTATCGCAGGTCATTGATTGTGCTCTTAAGTTTATCTCTTCTCTTATTTTGTAAAAACCATTGTTTCCTTAGTAAGGAAAGATTAAACAAAGCCTTTTAGTAAAATATTTATGTGATCAAGGTGCCCAAGTTGAGTTGTGTTAACAAATTTATGAGAATATTAGTTATGAATAAACTTGCATAGTAGTATTCCTCAGTGCATCACCTCTTAGAAATAATTTGCCATTCAAGTTTCCTTCAATTTCATAGATTAATATTTCTTCCTTTTCCCACACAAGTCAATAAATTCTAGGAGATCAAAAGGGAACTAGCCCACAATCTAGAGATTCGCCTTCAATATGAGCAACCCATAGGCCCGAAGGTGTTTCCATGTTTCACAAGATTGCTAAGCTTCAAGCTTAGCATCTAGGGTGTAATCCTCATGACAACAATTCCAAAATTATTTTAGTTAGTGAAAATCATCGAATGTGTAGGAAAAATATTTACATTCTTGAAGCTTTTCATAAGTTGGATAAAAGTACTTTTCATTTTTGGGTACACAATGTTTACATTCCTGAAGCTTTGCATAAGTTGGATAGAAGTACTTTTCATTTTGTGTACACAATTTTTGCATTCTTGAAACTTTGCATATGTTGGATAAAAGTAATTTTCATTTTTGGGTATAAAATGTTTACATTCAAGAAGCTTTTCATAAGTTGGATAAAAGTACTTTTCATTTTTGGGCACACAATTTTAGTATCTTACCTTTCTAAGCATGCCAAGAAAAATTTCATCAACAATCATGTTAGTCATTTTCCCAACATCCCTCTTACTTATGAGAATGATTTAGTCAAAGAGAATACAATAATGGACAATCATGACAATCAAATTTTGTCTTCTCCCAAAATCTCTCCTATTTGTGATAAAGATATTTTGGTGTTAGAAGATCCAATAAATGAGATTTATGAGAATCCTATTTGTTTATCTTCCCCTACCTCTCCCACTTGGGAAGACATTGTTGGATACAAGGATGAAACCATTGACGCATCCTGTAACACCCCTCTATTTTTCTCTTATGATTAGATTATGATGCTTTGATATTTCGATCACTATTTATTGAGTGACGTGGACTATGTGTGTAATGTGATGCACCTTCTTTGATGTTATACTTGGCATGCTTTGATTAGAACAATGTTGGTTCATTATAACATGATTAATGCATATGATTATTTTAGTTATGATGAGAACTGTCAGTTCGTGATAAGTGTATTGGTGAAGGGGACAAGATTGCATCACTCGCTTGTGAGCGTCCTGTGATTCTGAGATTTCCTCTTCATGGTGTGTTTTATGATGATTTTTATATACATGTGTTATTAATGCCTTGTTGATAGGTTTGTAGGTACATGACATCGACTCCACTTGGCTTCACAGGTTTGAACGTGTCAACCCAACGATAAGTTGATTGGGAGATAGTAGCTAGGTTACTTGTGTTAGGTCTACACCATAGCCACAGTGTGTCATCGGTCCATGTTCAGTTTGTTTGATTGTCAAGTCTGTGTTTGCTTTGTCAATTGTTATTTAATATGCAAGGTTTATTTTATGGAAATTAATGTTAAAGTAATGCTTTAAATGATTTTAGTATTTATTTAACTAATTTTAAATAATTTTGTTGGAAGCTTGTTATTTAATTTAATTAACTAAATTTAATTTATTTAGTAAAGTAATTTAATTTATTTAGTAAAGTAATTTAATCCTTGTGATTAAATTTATTTTATTAAGTAAATAAATTAATTGATTAAATTTATTTATTAAAGTGAATAGATTAATTGATTAAAATTATTTAGAGATTAAAATGTGGTTTGAATTATTAAAATGCAAAAAAAGACTGAGAGGAAATATATGTGGGTTGTTGAGAAGATATTTTGAATTGGACATGTGTGAAAAGAATTTATGAATCACTCTGTTGGGAAATTATTCTCAAAAAGAATATTTGTCATAACTGAGTGAGGTAAGAGGTTACTTCATAGAAATGAAAAAAGGGATATTTTTTAGAGGTTGTTGGGTTGAAAATTGGAAAAGGTTTTCAGATAATTTTGTGGGTTCTGTTTTTGCATCTTTTTGGAAATGGTGATTTTGGAAAGGCTTTGGAGATTAAACTTTGAAGGCGAGGCTCTGCTCTAACCTTCATTTCTTCAAGCTTCAAGAAAACAAGTTCTTTTATGTTTTTATTTATTTAGTTGATTTATAAGGATTGTCTGTAGAAGATTCAAATTCTGTAGAAGTTTTGTTTATATTGATTTAAAAGAAATTGAAAGATTGCATATGTAAGAAGATTTGTATTTTTAGTAGAAGCTTTTAGTTTTTTTGAAAAAATTGTAAAGCTTATGTATTTGTAGACTTGTCATGATTAATTTAGTGTCTTTATAATGAAATTAGAGAGCCTTTATGTATTTGAAATTTTAAACAAAGGGAAAACCCAGAGGAAACAATATAAGATTTAAAAAATTATTGAAAACATCTGTGTAGAAACTTATTGAAATCTTATATGTAGAAAATTGTCGAAAGCCTCTGTAGGGAATTGTTTTTTAAAAAATAGAAAATTCCAAAAGAAACAATAAAGTTATTAGAAATCTTCTATAGAATTTAGGTTGTTCCAAAAATTTGCATAATTTTACTTATAGATAGTGTTTTTGAGAAAATTTCTCCAATTAAATTATTACGTTGAAATTCCTTTATATATATATATATATATATATTTTTTTTTTTTTTTTATATATACATATATATGTTTACATATATATATTTAATTGTTTGTGATTATTAAAATACTGATATTGGTTGTGAAAATTTAATGTCATCCGTACGGTAGAATAAAATAAATGTCAAGGGTTTGAATGAATTTGTTTGCATGGTTTTTTTTTTTGTTTGGGGTTGTGTGGGGGGAATCACATCGCTACCCCCACCATCGCCACCCCAAGGGGAGGCGGGTGTGGAGACAGTCATGTTGGCTCCCCACTCCCCATATAAGCTTAGGGGAGCGACGGGTGTATAGCCGACCTCCCCCCTCTTCCTTTTCTTAAGTTTTGAAAACTTCAAATAAAAGTTGTGGATATTTCTTATGGGAAAATAGAATATGAATAATTCTGATTTTTAAATATAGACGTTTTAGTATGTAATATATTATATATATATATATATATATATATATATATATATATATATATATATATATATATATATATATATATATATATATATATATATATATATATATATATATTATAGTAATATATTATTTATTTATTTGGGTTTGATTTTTGGTTTAAATAAATGTTTTTTTAATATATATAATGTATATATTTATATTGTTTTATATAATTTTTAATTATGTAAATATATATATGATTAAGAATATATTTAATGTGAATATACATTTTTATATATATAATTAGTTACATTGGATAATTGTGTAGTAGGATATTTATTTTTGAAAAGATATGATTTAATTTTTATCCATGTGTGCAAAGACACTTTGAAGATTATTGTACAAGTGGTAGAGACGATTAGGAAATTGGTATTATTTAGTTAATCTAATCAATAAATTGAAGTATTAGTCAAATTGGTTTTCTTCTCCATCTGTTTAAGGGATTTTAATTTAATTAGTGAAATTAGGAAATTATTTTAATGTTTTTCACTGAATGAGAATGGATTTAGTAAATCGAAACATTAGATTTATTTATCGTGTCGATTGCCTTGTTGTAATTATTTCTTCTAGTTGTGTGTTGGGGAAATGGGTTAAGTGAGTCAATTAATTTGAAAGTCTTCCAGAGGTTCTTTATTGGATGGGGGTTGTTGTATTGTGATGTCAACCATTTGTATTTCCCTTGGGTAGTGCATGGAGTCATGTCAGTAATTTACCCGGTTTCCATGAACGGGGATTTGTTGCCTCCAGTGTTTGGAGTGATTTTTTCATTATATGTTGCCTCCTAGGATTGGAGTGGTTTTGATTATTTGTTCCTCCTTAGTTTGGAGTGGTTATGTTTTATGTGTTGACAGTAGGAGAGTGAATCTTGATGGGGGTCGGGATCGGTGAAGATATGATGGGTAACTCATGCACCTATGTGGTGACACTTCTCTTAGGTCAACTGTATGTTAGTTTTATTAAATTAAATATTGTGTAAACTAGAAGTAATGTGACTTCGTGTTTTTTGGGTTATGTATTTGGTTGAGTCAGTATGAGTCAACCTGTCTAGAGGTAGTAGGTTGGCCATGTATACTTGTTACTATCTCCTAGCATGGGGGGTGGGCCTACGGGTACCACTTGGTTGGGAGGAACGTGCACCCTATGTCGTTGGGTCCCCCTTTGATTTGTAGTTCGTGATGACGAGATTTCCAGTTGGAGAGCTCGTGCTATCTAGTATTTATTTCATGCTTTCTATTTATTTCAGTTGGATCTTATAATTATTACCCCTCATTTGTATTTGAGGTGGATGATTGTATATGTAATCAAATTTATATGTTTTACCTCATTCGGGGGATGAGAGATGTAACCTTTTTGTTAAAGTTAATGTTATGTGAAATCTTATTGTATCTCTTTATGTTTGATGTAATTTATCTTGAAATGGAATGTATGAGTACTTAATTCCTTAAATAAATAAATGTTATGGATGTATTATGATGTATGTGTGGGTATAAAATTAATCTCAGTCTCATAGCCTTAGAGGTTGTTGGCAATAGGAAGTGAACTTGTATGTTAATTGCACTATAAATAAAAAAAATTGTGCATCTAAGTAGTTAATTGCAACTTCCTTTAAGGTTTCGTAGCAGGGCATTACACATCCCCTAATATCACTTTGCCTATTTCTCCTATTTATGAGAATGATTATATACAAGAAGAGATGTCATTATTGATAAGAAAGACAATATAACCATTGATAACTCCCCTACTTGTGATGAAGTTATTTTAGAAGAACCAACCATTGAATGTCATGAACATCTAGTTTGTTTCTCTCTAAAAAACTCTCCTACTAGGGATGATATCATGGTGAAAGAAAATGACAACATTTAAAATAGTAAGATGGCTTCATTAGATGAGGATAATGAGGTAACATTAGACACTTTCCTCCACTAAAAGATCATCAAAATAAGGATAACTCTTTCAAGGTTATGAACATTAGACATCCCTTGAAGCGATCTCTTGAGCCACTTCTTATCCTTTATCCACCTTCAAATCAACCTCAAGTTCAAAATAAACCTATGCTTATCTTAGAACCACCAAAAAAGCAACCATTACCTCTCGGATCTATCTTTAAATTTACAAGACAACTTGATAGTAGCAATATTTTGCAGCAACCAAGTTACAATACTGTCACTCACACATATAACACTAGAAATAATAGGTAACCACAAACCATTCCTACTTCATTACCATTGCCTCAAGTTAACTTGCCTAGTGCTCCTCGTTTTCCTTTACATAGTGGAAAGGTGTATGATCTTGTTAAACAACTTAAGAATACTCTTGCTAAGATATCCTTATGGGATCTTACTCAAGCCTCACCTAGTTATCATAACATGCTTCAAAGTTATTTACAACAAGTTCCCATCCCTCCTAATGTGAAACCAAATGATATAGCAACCATAATTCAAGGAATGAGTTTAGACATTGTTTTCCACCAAAGTGAGTTACCTTCCTTGGAAGTGCAAAAACAAAATGAAACTTTCATGATACTAGCTCGCATTAATAGGATTGGGATAAAGATAACCCTTGTTGACAATGGATCATCCCTTAATGTGTGTAGTATGAACCTCTTGGATAAGCTTGGAGTATATAAGACTAAGATTGAACCTAATTCTTTTTCTATCCATGGATTTGATCAAATCAAAAAATAACCACTTGGTGTGATCACATTACCTATTTCAGTTGGAAAAGTTACATTGAAAACTCCTATCCATGTCATGCCCAATAATATTTCATATAATCTTCTTTTGGGAAGACCATGGATTCATAGGATGCATGGAGTGCCTTCTACCCTTCATCGTATAATGAATTATGCCTATGAAAACAAGGTTTATATGATAAAGTTCGACCTTGAACCAAAAATTTGTTTGCAAACTAAGAAAGACTTGAGGAAAGTCCTTTGAAAATATTGACACCAAATACAAAATTGGAACCCATGCAAGAGAAAGAGAAAGAAAATAATATTGAAAAAGTCACAAAATTATTGGATGATGATTGGGGTTCCTTAGATTTCACACTGACATTCATGGGAGAATACAATATCATAACAAAAAATTGTAAAAAGGGAAAAGAACTGACGGTAGTGTCAACACAAAATTTGGAAGAACCTTAAAAAGCATCCACTTCAACCACTTTACAAGAAGAAACAAATTACACAGCAAACTTTGATGAAGTTGATTATGAACAACCACCGAGTCTGGAAGAAATTTTCAAAAGCTTTATGGAAGAGGTTATGAATTATGAAAGAACTTGGTTATAGTGGAAAAGAATGTGGTGCTAGAGAACAAGGTATTCATGTCCCTATAGAGCCTAACACACAAGAAAATACTAGTGGTCTTGGTTATTGTCCTTCGAAAGAAATAAAAGCATCAAAAAAGCCTTCACTCAATACCAACACTATCACAAAATATTCTTCTAAGAACTTTAATTTTGGTGCATCCTTAACTAATAGATACTACATGTGGAAATATCTCATTAGATATGAATAAAATTGATACTTTGTCTACTCATTATAATCGATAACATTAGTTGTTGCTCCTTGTCATGTGGTAGTTGTAATATCATAGCATATTCACTACCATGCATGAGGGTATAAACTTGGATTTATGCAATCATATTTTCTTTTTGTAAGGAGCAACATATCATCATTCATTTTTTCTCACCTTTTTCCCTTGGGGGCAAGGGGTTCGGTAGCCTTGTCCGAGTATGGCACTTGTTGTTGCCTCTTTTGGGTTAGTTGACCACCTTCCATGTATATATAAGAGAAATCTTGGGATGTGGATGGCATGCCTTAATTTGGCTCGCATGTGAGATACTTTCTTTCTGTTTTATATTTAGCATTGCATTTTGGGGGCAACCTCCTTTTCACGATGTAGCTTCATTTGGAAACATATGCTTGACAAGGCTTTCCAAATAAGCTCTCATGTATTTTTTATCATTTATCATTGGATACTTTAAATTAATTTCTCACAGCATGGTGTTAGTAATTACTTTAAATTGGGGGCATACATTGACATTATCATTTTGGAGAGCTTGGACTGTTTCTTATGTTTCATTGTGCAGTCTTCTTACTTCTTTCGATGTGTCTTCTTCTTGGTGATGTTATTAGGTTTGATGTCCTCCAAGAGTGTGACCTTTCTTGGAATATAACTTTCCTCTTAGTAGTGATTCTACGCGTTTATTCCCTAAGTTACAAATATTTTATCCTCGACTAGTCCTCTCTTGGAGACATTAGGCATGATGTTCCCTAAGAGGATACCTTACATGAACTAATAAAAACCCCTTTGAACATGTCTTATTCTATTTGCATTTTATTCATAAATTTTTAGCATAACATAGCTTGCTAGCCTTATGAAGCTCGAAGTTTCAACCCTTTTTCATGGCCACCAACCATAACACACTTTGATTGCCTGTGGTGCCTTGTTTATTCATAAGTGCTTAGTATAACACAACTTGCTAAGCCTTATGAATCTCAAATTTCATATTGTGTGGTGCCCTATTAAAGTTATCAGAAGTATAACTTTGGTATGGTATGGGAGCCTAATAAGATTCTCTCATTTGCCACCCTTGGGGGCTCACCTAGTGAACAATGGATTTCACTATCTCGTGTGAGAATGAATTGTTGTTTGCATAGTGGATAGCAAGCTCCACCTGTAAACAGTTTTGGACAAACAACTAAGGCGTGATCCACATTACATTGGACAATCAAGGCTTGATCCACCCCTTTTTGTTTTTGTTTTTATTTTCTTTCTTTTAGTCTTTGACATTGTATGTTTGTGTATCTTGTCTTGCTACTACATATCATACATATTGTGTGTGTTCCTTTGTGCTTATGTTGGTTTTCCATAGGATCTTGATCTTGGGGGCTTGGCCACCTCCTTGATCTCTATTATCCTACCTCACTAACATTCATACACTTGGACCCCTCTTGACACGTATTTGTCTACTTTATTGTGAGTTTGACGTAAGGTCATCCTCTCACTAAAGTGGGGGCTAAATGTAGTGTAGAAAAATATATCCCTTTTACATTTTCTCACTTGTTTGGGCCCTCCTAGTTAAAATAGACTTAATAATGCCTTAATTTAGTGTTGTAAAATGTGCACCATTACATTTTCACACTTGTTTGGAACCTCTTAATTAATATAGAGTTAATATGCCTTAATAAGCCTTGTTATTCATTTACAAGCCTAATAAAATACTTTTTTTGAAGGGGAAACCCGACAATAATTAATGTCATTGATACATAGCACCTTACATTGAGAAAAGTGTGTTCCAAGAATTGGGATTTGGGATCCATTTGCCCATGGGCGAATGGGTCCTCCGTAAGACCTTGAACCCATTTTAAATCATGTTTTGGTGGTATTTTTATATCCCAAATTCAAATTCAAAGGTTAGCATGTAATGTTTTAATTTCGAGAAATTGAGGATAAATGTTTATAAATACAAGGTTATTTTATCAATTCAAAACATCTAGCAAGATGTGAACTTAACAAGAGCCAAGATTATTGTCAAGAGCATTCAAGAGTAGATTTCTTCATCATTTGTTGCAGCATTCAAGATCTCGAGCATCATTTCAAATCTATGTTCATTCATGCATATTTTTGGAGCTAACATTGTGATGTGGGTTTCAAGATCTAATCCAAGAATTCAAATCAAAGCTTCAAAGCAAGATTCATGTATCAAGATCCACATATATTAAAGCCATTTCATGCAAGATCAACATCAAGATTTTAGTCCTTCAAAGGTCTAATCAAGGGTTTGGTGAGTTATAACATTGCATTTGTTCATTCATCATTCCTTCATGTTTCATTGTTTCATTTCAAGGTTTGATTACCAAAATAGGGTTTGACTAAGGCAAACCCCCATTCACCCAAAAAAAACATTTTTCCCTCTCCCTTTGTGTGTTGTAGATTTGCAGGTTCATAGGTTGAAGAAAGGTCGAAGATATCAAAAGTGCAAAATTGAAAAGTTGCATTTGTTGTCATTGCATGGAAACTCGGATCCTGAATTTATTTCTGACTATTTGACTGTGAAACTCGAGGGATCTGGAAGTGCAAACACAAGAGCAGAGGACCCATAAATCAATTTTGGAAATCTCTACAAAGACCCATTTTCCTGTAGGTGAATGAGTCCAAGGACAACTTCTAAAAATAGTGTTTTGTGATAGGTACACAACATTTCACATTCCCAAATTTACCAGAAGTTTTATTGTTTCTGATAGCCTTATGTTTCATCTATCAGATCCAACCTTTACATGTCATGAATGAGTGCATTTGGTATTTTTAATATTTCTCCCAAAACCCCTGTTCAATTTCATTTTTGTCAAAAAGTAGTCTCAAGACACTTTGGAACCATTTTTTAGGTAAGTTTTATATGTGTCCTCCACTCATCCAATTGCACAAAGTTGATTGTTTTTGTTAGATCTATGCTTCATCTACATGAATCAAGCCTTAGGTTACAAATTTGAGGTCATTTTCTATTTTATTTCCATCTCCCAAAAGTGATGTTCGACCCTGATCCCCGTCCACACACATATAAAAGAAATTTGCAGATATTCCATAGAATTGACTCACCTAAGGGCTGAAAGTTGATTCTATTATGGAGGATCTCATTTCTTGAATGAAATTGAAAATAGGTAGGTTCATTACACCCATTTTGACCTTTCTATTTATAGTAATTTTGGTGAAATATTCCAAATTTAGTATAAAACCTTGTGTTTTGAACCCAACCCATTTTTCTATGTTTCAAAACTATATACATGAAAATGTCAACTTATATTTTCATGTATATAGTTTCACTGACAGAGACAGACAAAGAAAGAGAAATAAAATGTATTCTAAAACATTATCATTCACAATTGGCTAGCACCAAATTTGGCGCTCGCCAAGTGGTTTGCATTGGGAAATACCATCCCTTTGGGTTGGATTTTCCTTCAACATCCAACCCAAAGGGTTAGATGACCATTTCATGCCAAAGACGTGTTTTTTTGAAAAGGTAAAAAATTCACTTTTTTGGCCATGTTGTTAATCAGGTTTGCACATGTTTCAATGCAAATATATAAAAATGCCACAATAAAATTAATCTCTCTCTTAGTTATCTAACCCTATAATTTTTTCATGTTTTGATTATGTTAATGTTTTCATCTTTAATTTCTTTTGTTAGTGTGTCCATTTTTTGTCAAAAACAAACATGCGGTATTTTGGATATAGTTTTTTACTCGTTCATCAAATTTTAAAAAAATATTTTTAGAAACTAGACTTGATTCTACACATGTTGAAAAAAATGATTTTCAATTAGTTTTCAATTTTTTTAGGGGGGGCATGCTCAATTTTTTGTTTTTCAGGATGTGTCCATTTCACAAATTAGTCAAAAATAATATATTCATTAAAAAGTTAGTTGAAAATTTTGGCATAAACTACATGGTGTTAGCTAATTTCTCATTGAAGAAATTTTTGAAATTCTAGAAAAAGGTTAACATTGTAGGGGAGCACACTAGACGCTATGTTATGATTTTTTGAAAAAACTAAACCTCTTTGTGTGCTCCTCCTTTTTGAAACCCTTAATCTTCACCATTTTCAAAAAAAATAGTAGTTTATTAAGTAGATTCAGAGCACTACAACTCTTGTTCGCATCTCCAAATTTTGAGTGTAACTATCTTCATTTTCTTGTCAAATATCAGACTTTGTTGATTTCCAAAAAAAAAAAGTGGCATCTTAAGACCCACTTTTTGTGTCACAAATTGTTGCACTTACCCTTATGGTCTATTGATTTAACTTTTATTTTTTATTTTGCAATCATAAAATATATATCATATGGTAATCCTTGTTCATTAAATAAATTTTAGATTTTCATACACTTTCATGATATTTGATTGCAGTGATATTACCTTGATTATAAAAAAATGTGATGATAGGATGGCATTATCCTTATTTTCTTCCCTAATTCTTGACCCTCTCTATTGGTAATTTGACTTTTGTATCTAAACTTTAAAGGCTCCATCTTTTCTAGAAAATTATTTTAATATGGGATACTATTCCAAGAGCTTCATAGTGGTGCATACATATTCTGATTTTGGTGTTTGGGTTTTTAAAAAATTACGGATTCTCATAGGTGATCTCAAGTAGTTCTTATTTGGAGAGCTTTAAGGGCTTCATTTAGGCTCGTGCAATATAATTTTTTCATGCAATTTTTTTGAAAGTGCATAATTTTTCATGTACTTTGCATTGGTGTAGTTTGATTTATCCCATATATGTATTAAAAATAATAGTTCAATTTTGTGGCCTATTTTAGGTATTTGTAGTACACTAAGATTAGGATTGGTCCATTAGTTTATCAAGTGGCAATTATAATCACACTAACTATAAAGTGTCATCATCATAATTTAATGGAATATCTCATAATTGAGTTGTTTTTTAAGGGTTTTTATACAAATGCACTTAATTTATAAAGTGCCATCATATCATGTACTTATCTTTTGAGGGGCTTACACATGGGTATTTTGTAATCATGTACTACAATAAAGTTCCATTATGGTGCACTTCATGCATAGATTTCTAGTGTTTCTAGGTACAAAATGGCATACTAAGGGATGAGAGTGTAGTCAAATGACATGCACTATGATCCTACCTCCAACTTGATGAAATCTCACATGAGTTGCATTAGGATCCTCTAGTTCTCTCTTTGCAACATCTTGCTTATGACTTAACATGCATCTTGATTCACATCTCATATTAAGATCCTTTTGTAAATGATCATGAATCTTGTATCTAATTAACATCATATTACACTTCAAAGTGAGAGCCATTCATCATGGTTAATGTTCTTGAATCTTCATTTTCCTTTTTGGACTATGGATCAATTTTAATCATGCTTTAACATTAACACCAAGATACACAAGCAACTTCGAGATTCATAGTATTGCCTCCCTAGGATTGAGTTTTTCTTATACATTACATTTTTCTTCTTTTGGGGGTTTTTATCATTGTACATGGGAATCTGATTAGATCTAGTTGTTGAGACTCATTTTCATATTTCACATATCTCTCGAGTTGCACTTAAGGGGGTGTTGGTGTAATTATTTATATACACCTTATCATTTAAGTTTAATTGGGTAAATTTTTATTGCTTTGTTAGGATAAAATAATTGAGTACATGTCATTTTCTTTGTTCATGTGTTTCTACTTTTTTCTTATCAACTTAGTTAAAATGATCCCTTTTTTTTGGTTTTTTGCCTCTTCTTCACCCTCATTGGATTTGTAATATTGAGGCTATATTGTAAACAAATTTTATATTAATTTCTCCATATTTTTGATATTAGATTTTTAGTTGATATGGAGAACCTTTAAAATGAGGTGAGAACCTTTACTTGGATCTAAGCTTGTGTTCATATTTTTATTAAAGCCTACTCAACTAGTATTGTCTATTGATGACTCCAAGTGCTCTCCAAAAAAAGGGACCATTGTCAACACTTTAACATACTCTAGGTGAATTTGTATTGTTTACTAATGGCATGAAGTGCTCCTAAAAAAAGATTTTGCAAGTAAAATTAGAACCATCATGCTTCCCATTATTACTTGTCATTTGATTATAAACAAATTTGAAGAATATTTATATGAGAAGCTTAAATGTAATCTTTGGAGTGCATAAATATTTACATTTGTAAATTTTTAGTCTTTATGTCACTTTGGTGTAAATTTAACATATAAGAGAGCTTTTGTTATCTTATATAAAATAAAAATTTTCCTATTTTTATATTGAATAACTTTAATATTAATTTTATCATTGAACATAACCACATAATTGTTAAAAACAACTCCACAATCTTGAGAGCTTTGATTGAAAAAATGGAAAACACCCAGTAGGGGCTTCTAATTGTGGATCTTGATGCTAAGAAGAATAGAAACAAGCCAAAGGACTCTGGCCCTTCAAAGCGAACTAGAGCCAACATGAAGAAAATAAAGATTTGGGCACCCTCAAAGCGAAATTTGTTGAAACTTTAAAGTCTTTGGGTTAATTATGGTTGTGTTTTTTGTTGTTGTTGGTTTTTTTCTATCTTTTTGCTTGGTTGTTGCTAGTGGTTGTTGTTCTTTTCTATTGCTCTTTATCGTGCAACCCTTTTGTTCCTGGGTACTTTAATGATCTATTTTATTATGGTTTGTAAACTTTGTGGTTTCGAGTCCTTGTAAAACCCGTTTTTTCCTCAATCAAAAACTTTAATATTAATTTAGAAAAAGAGTGCTAATTATTTTTACATATCAATGTTGAAAATTTATTTCAATAAGAATTTTATATTTTTCTTGATTACAATTGATGTCAATATTTGTTTCAAATAAAATGATTAGCCAACTTTTAAATCTCATTTCATACTTGTTTCAAATATTGAACTTGAAATAAGATGATACAATTTATATAAATGAGTAAATGCTAAATCAAAATTATTGTATTTTCAAGAAATAAATTTACTTAATTGATTAATTACTTTGAATTGTACAATTTTTAGATAGCTAGACCAAGGAGATAGCCTTTCATGCAATTGACGAATAAAAAGAAAACAAAAAGTCACACTCTCTTAAAAATTGCTACTAATGAATAAATAGATTCGATACTTTTTCGTATATCAATAACACCTTTGTCCACATTGTGAAACAACCAAATAATGAATATCTTAAAAATTTAGAATAAATTAAAGATTGCATAAAAATATTACTTAACAATTATCAAATTATACTTATATTTTGTAATATCAATTCAATATATTAATTGTCTATTTATAATAGTCGTTAGTATTTAATAAAATAAATTTATAACTTAAATTTAATAAATTAAATGATATTGATGCAACTTTTCCACACACATTTTTTTTATTGAAACAGGCAAAGAATAATACAAGGACAAAGTCTGCTAACGGACTTTGACTTTAATACATATATAGCTCTTTAATACAATGCACATTTTATAAAATGTGTCAACCATAAATGTATAGACCCCACCTGTCAACTTTGCTCTTATTTCAAAAAGTGCCTTATCCTATTATTTTGGTTAAAAAGTGATATTATTTTTATTGGTTAAAGTTAATGTGTATTAGAATAAATAACGTTTGCAAATAATCTATAATAACCAAATATATTTTAATGATGATGCGCGGATTGTCCTGGATCAGGCTTAGCCGTAGGTTTATGAGGATCAGGCTGAGATAGAAGCTTGCGCCACTTGTCCATCGTACCTATACTTCTCTGCATTTAAAAAATAAAAAACATTGAAAACGTGAGGGAGAATGTACCTACATCTCACTTCCAATAAAGCACAACTCATAGAAGGTTTTCACCCCATTTTAAAGTAGTTGTATGGAAAAATAAATAAATAAATTCTAAAGTGAAGAAAGTATTATGCTTTTATCCAATAAAACAAAAAATAAGAAAGTAAGGTAATTACCCTTACGAAATAAGATAAAAAGTACTGTATATTTCCAGTACTACTTTTTATATTGAGTTAAGATTTTTTTAGTGTTGAGCACTTTAATTTGGTATTTTTCAAAATCTGATATGGAAAAATTGCAAATCTCTATCAATTTTTTGCAGCAGTATTTGACAAGTTTCTTGCTTATAATTAGGATTTCAAGACAAGTAGAAACTAAAGCTGGTACAAGATTACAATAACAGGAAAAACCTAACATATCAATAATCAATTCAACAAGCTGTGATAGTAGCCACGAGTTACAATACAAAAAGAAATAGTAGCCAAATCAGCAAACACGATGATGGAGTTAGTTGATGCCCATAAACAAATATACTAGAGATCAACATAGATTGTCATAACCTGTATTTTTTCAATAAAAATAAATAAAAAATAAAATTAAGGTTTCAAGGCCACATCATCAAATATGATGCCACATCAGCATGTTTTTTGTAGGTCAAAAAAAGTGAGACCCATACTAGTACACTAAATCATGTTTTATTGGTGCACTGATGTGGCATCATATGATTTGTTGCTTTTTAGATCTAAAAAATGGGTAGTCAATAGTCATCATCAACACTAAGAAATTTAAAGTCACGACTATTGATCCAATATTGTTAAAAATGTTGGACATTAAACCAACAAATGTTATAACAACTATGAAACATGTTGAGGGTCCTCTCCCCTACCGATTAATGAGATTTGCAGTTGTTTAACTAAAATACTCTTTTTATGAAATAAATATTTTTTTATTTTTTTTGATGGAGGGTTCAGACCTGCGAGGCAGCCCATCGAGGCACGAAGCCTGCGAGCTACCAATCAGCGAAAGCCACCACATAGAGAAATAAATATTTTTGATTGAATATATTAATCAAAAAAGCATTTATTAATATATTCTTTGTGAAAAATATTCTAAAACCGTAAACTACGAGTCAAAACAATCATTACACCAAAAACTCCTCTTAATAAACCCCCATATTAATAAGACACAGATTGGCCCGAGTACAGAGCAGGCAGGGGGGCAAGAAGAGGTAGGGCCTGGGTCAACTTTCCTGCGACGGAAGCCATTGGTATAAGGTTAGTTTGACTATAGCGGACAAGAAGCCATTCATTTGGTGTGTGCCCTATATTGGGCTACTGTTATAAACTACAAAATTATGAGCATGTGCAGTTCTCTCTTTACAAAATAATTACAAAATCAGGAGATAGATCAAAACACCCTTAAATTAGTAATAATAAATTTACCTCTGAGATGGACTCGCGAACTGCCAGATCAATAATGTCTGAGGAAGAGACGATGATACCGCAGGCCTCGTCCACACGCTCTTTAATGTCGTCTATGATCTGAAAAGCTTTCGCCTGCAGCGTTAAATTTGGAGGGCCTTCTTGCTCACTTGCAGATCCATGCAACAGAATATAAGTTTCACAGCCCTGTGCAACAGCTTTCAACATTTAACACCAACCCAACATACAAACATAGCAAAAGAAATAGATTACTTAAAACCCAACCTGAACAAAACAGTCATGAAAGTGAAAACGTAGCAACCCGGCGGCCTGAAAAATATCCTTCTTTAAATAAAAATCGATCCGTTTCTCGATAACAGATGCCAGTTCGATGCAGGTGCATGAAAGCCCATTTACCAGTTGAGGTTCCTCATTCAAAATCAAAAGATTCTCTTCTTCGGCACAAGCAAGCGAAATGAAGAGAGGGAAAAAAAAGCAGAGCACAAAAAAATTCATTGGAAAAACAATACAGCGCTTTCTTTTCTCTGAGAATAAGCGGCCGTGTTGTGAAACGGAAATATAAAAACTCGCAAATCAAATAATATGTCAAAGAAATTTATGAAACAAAGTATCAGTCCAGAAAAACTGATTAAAATCTTCAATTATAATTCATTGCAATGATTTTGCCTTAACACAACTAGATATATATACTAATACGATGATTTTCTTCATTTATTCCTATTTTATTGCAAAGATCAGATTGTATGTTATATTGTTGTCATTATCCAAATGGGCCGGTCACGCGAATTTAAAGTCAAGCGGGACTAGACTTGTTTCTTAATGGTGGTGAGCGCGTGAAAGCATGGTAGATGAGCTGGAAAAATCAAGACCGGACATCCGACTAGAGGGGCATCTGTTTCTTATTTTCTTTTAATTCATGGAAGAAAATCACCATCATTATCTACCGAAGAGCCTGAAAAAACAACAGGAAGTAGTTTAGTAGGATAGATATGAAAAAGAATTTGAAAATGGTTAAAGTTTGATACTAGATCTCATAAATTAATGATCTCATAAACATCATTAAAATTCATCCATCCATCCATTCAATTTAATAGATCTCACTGATATATTGAATAATTAAAATCATTCATTCATTTATACCAGGGTAAAAGACTCGAGCAAAGAATTTTCAGTTTCTCTGCATTCCATTCCTACAGTACAAGAATCCTAATCCTTGTTCGTTACGCATTCTGCTATGTTTTCACCAGCGGTTAATTAATATTCTCCACCAGAGCGTCAACTCAATAGACCATTTACAGCAAGGGTCCAATGCTTTTTAACTCCTCTTTTTTCTCCTAGTTTGATTATATATATTAGTTTTGATTTTATTTTTTTAATTGAAAAAAAGCATATATTAATAGAAAAAAAAAATTACAAAAGATCCTTACAGAGAAAACAACATCATCATACATCAACAGTACAAAGCTGCAAAAGACACACCAGTAATAGCTAAAAAATTACAAAAAGATCAGATTTCTTCAAGCGTACATTTAACTTGTTCCTCTGTAACAGTTTCCATAGATGAAAGAAGGGACTACTGGTGTTTCTAGTTTGATTATATATACTAGTTAATATTTGAACAAATTCTTTTTAAAGTTTCAGCCAGTTTCATTAAATTGCAACATTTTAATTGTGCTTTCAATTTTATTTGAGTTACTTACCTAATGTTTAGCACAGTCAAATATCTCATGGATATTTTGTTGGTGCTTACTATAGAATATAAAACATTGTAATTTTATTAATTTTGTACTTCTTCAATTATCTATAAGAAAAAATAACTCAACCAAATAAATATTTTAACACTAACATAAATCACTAAAATGACTTTGTTAATATGCAAATCTTAATATTTATAAAGTATTGCATTTTCTTCTCAAAATGTCTATAAAAAAAAACTAAAGCACAACCAAATAAATATTTTAACACTCACACAAATCACTAAGATGACTTTATTAATATGTGAACTTTTCTATTTATAAAGCATTGCAGTTTCTTTCCAAATTACTTATAAGAGAAACCAACTCCCAACCAAATAAATATTTTAATACTAACATAAATCACTAAGATGACCTTGATTTTTTCAACAGTATTTTGTTTGGCTGCTTTTGTTTGTTTCATCTATGTTTTAATATCTTCCTTCTAATGAATTTTCAAACATTTGGGCTTGTGCAATAAACATGGAAACTTATTTATGTATTTTTTGTGCTTCCAATGCATAATCTTTCTTCCACCGCAATTTTATTGCATTTGCATGAAATTTGAAAGTCTAAAAATTTAATTGCACGGTGACATGTGTGAGGACACATTGGGAAGAGAAAATGTGACATGTGTCTCCTCAAACATGGGTATAAAAAAATGAAGACAATGTGAAGAGCCACATGGGTTAAATGAAGGGTCGAGATTGTCAAGGGACAATGTATGGCCAATATTTTGATGTAGCTTTTTAAGATAATTAGGATTACAGTATGATTAATTGAATTAATCGTACTTAAGAGTTTGCAAGGGATTAACTTAATTCACTAATTGGAATTAATTAACTATTGGGATTTTGGTGAAAAGGGAGAGAATTAAATAAATAATTTTAATTCATGTAGGGTAGGAATACAAAGACTAAGTGTAATTTAAAAAATGTAAATTTATTTCATTAAAGGTGAGGAATAAGGATAGTAGATGAATAATTAAATAAGTAATAAATATTATTTAGTTAATGGACCATTGTAGGATAAAGTCTAGTGTGGTTAGGTGTTGAAAAATTTAGGTGTCTACATTTTCCCCTCTTTAAATAATGTTGCAACTAGCAAAAGTGGTGTCATGTCAAAGTAGAATAAAACCTAGTGGCTCAACAAGGGATGAAGCTAGCAACATGATGCCATAGTCATTGGAAGGGTGAAGAGAGATGAAGAGGAGGGAGGTTGGTTTGTTCTCTTGAGAGGATAGGCAAGTTCAAAGAACACAAGTGTTCTCCTGAAATGGATGAAGGGATTAAAGGATGGAGGGAAGGGGTGGATGTAAAGCTTGGGATAAGGAGATGGAGGGAAGAAGATAAGGATGAAGAAAAAAATGAAAAGGATGTAGTCATGTTATAGCAATGTGAACATCCTTGATTTTATATAGTACTTGACATTATGCACTAAGGTATAAGGGACTAGGATGATGATGTTCCAAGTGTGTAAGGAACAACCCAAACTAAAAGATTGCAAGCAAGCATAAGCATTATGATACCATGATATGGATTCTAGCATTATGCTCTTTTGGTAGTGTGCTACAAAGATCATGATTTAAATGTAAATAATGATAATGCATATAAGAAAGAAAGAAAGAAAGCTAAAGACCTATTTAATAGAAGAAAGGTTAGTTTATCTAAAAATCACACTTTACTATATATTACCTTTTGTGCAATAGGATCCCAAAGCTCGTATATTTTTACGCTATAATTGTACCCAATGAATCTTTACATTTCATATCCTTGTTCTCCAACTTTGTTTGCTTCTCATTTGCCATAGGTGCATATGCCTTGCAACCAAAAACTCTAAAATGTCTCAGTGAGGGCTTGTGACCCGATCATGCATCCATAAGTGTTTTATCAACACGAACTAAATAAGAGACTTGTTAATAAGATAACAACTAACAAAATAATTAATTTAATCCAATTTTTTTGGTTTACAATCTATCAATACTAAAATAATGTAAATGTCAAAAATAGAACTTTCATCTTTTTATGTATATTAAAAAATATTTGTATCATTTAATGCTTGAGTACTTGTGAAGAAAGTCTCAGCAACGTTGATTACAAGATTCATTGAATTTAGCCCCACAATCTATAAACAAGATTTTTCTGATTTGATTATTTAAAAAATTGAAGTCACATCAAAATGAACACTCTTCGTTTCCCACCACTATAATTGTTGTACTTTGAGATAACAACCTAAAAAGAGAATGAAAATAATATAATACATACTTCCCTAAATTATACTTTTTGAATTCAATGGTTGATGGTACAAGCATGCATTCTAACTTATTTTAATGTCGGGCCCAATTGTCATTTTCTCGATCGTCAGCGTACTAAACTACAAGGAGGTGAGGACCGCTGTTAAGGGGGTAAAGGTGTGGGGCCATTCGAATTTACAGCCTCGTCTTAGTACTTTAGGACCTTTAATATCCTTTACCTCTAGGCGGTGCGGGCATCAGGCTAGATCCAATCCAAACGTGCCGCAGCAGGTAAAAAGGTTGCAACTTAAAGTGGTTCAACGCACCAGCCGTAAATGTTGAATGTTTTCCTGAGGATTCGTTTTGAACAAAATTAAAAATTAAAAATTAAAAAAGTGAATTGGGGTTCCAGCAAGAAAAAAACTCAAACGTAGGAAATGGGAAAATGGCCTGTAAAGAAGGACAATGAACAAAACGTAAAAGTAGTTGCTCTAACGAGAGCGTTTTTCTTAGACATTAGAAATCCTACAGAATCTTTGTTTTGAATTAGTACACTGTTGATTTAGAGGTAGGTAAGTAATGTATTATTTAGTTGATATAGCATTTGAGTTTATCATATTTAGTTTTGAATTATATTTATATTATATATTGTTTATGATTAGTTAATAAATAAATAGTTAAATGTTGGTTAAGATGGATCTATATTTGAACACATGAACATTCATGATGTTATATAAAGAAAACATAAATACGTTTATTAACAAGTGAAACAAATATTTTTTTTGTTTCAAATCAAATATCATAACTATCTACTAGATTATGATATTGCTATCAAGATTCAATTGTGTAGTTTTCAAGTCAAACTCATTGACCCATGATTCATGAGTAGTGGTTCATAAGAACCCATCTCTCATGATAATGAATGGTCCACTTAGCACTCATTGCATCTAGGTGATGCTCACAGAGGTGAAGCATTGGTTTGCCCTTGAGCTGGAGCAGTACTGGGATGGGTGACCTCCCGGGACAGACCAATGCTTCACCTTTGTGAGCATCACCTAGATGCAATGAGTGCTAAGTGGACCATTCATTATCATGAGAGATGGATTCTTATGAGCCACTACTCATGAATCATGGGTCAATGAGTTTGACTCGAAAACTACACAGTTGAATCCTGATAGCAATATCATAATTTGACATGTTGTGGAAGAAACCCCCTACTTATCTATCTACTAGATGTTCATTAACAAGTGAAATAAGTGTGTAATTTATAAAATAAAGTGCCTATTTAAACAAGTATTATTTTTATAGTGAAATTTTTTGATTATTATGTGTACAACTATCGGGATAGCAATGTATATGCATTAGAGTATTCCATATTAATAGTTTGTCCTGTCACAAATTTAAAAGATGAGCACAACAAATATCTTGTATTTTTTCATCAAATATGAAGGATTGCCAAAAAGTTTTAATGCTCAATTATTGGTCCATTTTGGTTCAATATAAGTTATATTTTAAATAATAATGTATTGTTTTTATAACAACAAATAGTTTTTTGTGTTCAACTATTTATTAGAGATGTGATTCATGCAAGACTAAAATGTTGCGAGGGCATTGGTCAAACTGAATGACATGACCAAGAACTCATAATGCCCATACTGACACTTGAAAACAATCTTATAGATGTCTTGGTCCCACACTCTAATCTGATGGTATCCCAATCCGAAATCTATTTTCAAGAAGAAGATAGCCCCATGCAACTCATCTAACAATTCATTGATCCTTGGAATTGGATAACTATTTTTCATTGTCTTCATGTTCAAAGCATAGTAACCAATACACATTCTAAGAGTTTTATCCTTCCTCTTAACCAACACCATAGAAACAACCACGCTAGGCCTTCCTCACATCTAACAAAAACGACCATGGAAATTGAGGAGATATCTCTCTTGACCTTGTATTTGAGCTTAGAAGAGAGAAAAACGTCCCCCAACACCATCATGAGAGCATGTAGCACAATCCTTAAATTCAATTTGAAAACATTTTTCAAACTTAAATTAGATACCATCCCTATAAGGCTATTTGGCACTTCTTGGGAAGAGGGCATATGGTGGTATCCACTTTGAGAGAGAGAGAAGATGAAAATTCTATCACCAAAGAAATACTTTAATTAATCACCTACGGCCAGGAGTGCAAAAACATAATTTGAGCACCCATCTCGTGCACTTCAGCAACGAGAAAAAGATTGTAGGCTTATCAAAAACCATAAGATGACAAGATTATTTATGATCAATTAATTCCACCTGCAGTAAAGAAGGACATAATATTGGGGGCAATATTTTTCCATGCGCCAGTCAAAAAAATATTTAAGGTTGTACATATATGAAGGTTGGCCAAGGAAACAAGGAATTCAACCTCCTTAGTTGTGCCTATTGGCAGTTTTGTTTCCATGGACCCAATCAACTTTCCCAACCCCAAAAAGGTCTAGATTACATTAATTTATGCCACTCCTCCTCCAAGGGATCCACCTAACATCTACTCTTGAGTTAGACAAAATATTAACCTTCCAAACCCAATGAAGGAGGGGAAAAGTAATTAAAACAAAAATTTGGTATCAAACCTTAATAGTAGAGGTGCTACAAAATTACCAAATCTTGCTTATTTTTTATTTTCTTAGAGGTGCTACAAAATTATCAAATTTTGCTTATTTTTTTTTTTCAATTTTTTTGGATGATTTTAATGAAGAATAATACTTTTTTTTTAACTTAGTCTAATTTTAATCAAATGAAAATAATGATATGGTTTTAGTGATAGTTAATTACAATATTTCATTGCATGAGCTCTCTATTTTTTCTAGTGTCTCCAACTCCTCATTGTCCATCTTTGGGATTGAAGATGCTAAATCTCATAATAAATTCCAATGTTAAGGATATCATGCTTGGTTAAGGTTGCTTGTCCAAGTTTGAAATTATGTGATAAAATTTCTTTTGAGCAAATATTAATGTATATAATATATTTAGAAGGAAAGATTTTGGCAACCATCATTTTATCTATTTTTCAAAAGATTGCAATGACAGTTGATTCTCTTCTTTAATATGAAAAAAATAAAAGAATCCCTCACCGAAGATTTTGTTGAAATATTTTTAGGCCAGTCACCAAAATTTTAGAATAATTTATTGTCATTATATTTTTACCAATTAAAAACTACTTAGATAAGGTTATTGATTATTAAGGAACTTAAAAATGTGCTTATTATTAAGGGTCCCTCTTATCCAAGACACACTAAGCATAAATTATGACCCACGTCTTATCTATACTTATTGCACACAAGATTTTGTCGAGGAAAGGGTCATTGTAATGCCTTCCTCTATGTGTAGGCATAAAGATTTCCATGATTTTATCATTTAAAGACAAGGTCAAGGTGAAATTGTAAAAACCAAATAGTATTCATAAAATAGGAGAGTAGTAGGATATGGCATGAAACATTTTATATCAACATGAAAATCTATGTTTTCTAACCTAATATTGTAGAATTAATAATTTTATTTGCTTACACATATCAAGAAAAAATAAATGTTTTTTTTTTTTGTGGAAGCCTCTATACATAGAGGTTATAACATTAGTTGGTGTTAATTTTTACTTTTCAAGAAAGACATAGATAAGAATGTCATCTCATAGAGTCATTCCTTTTGTCTTTGTACATTGTCATTGTCTTAGAATAAAATGATTATAAGAATTCCACCAAACTTGTTTACTGAGATTGTAAAGAGTTCCATGATTTTGTTATTTAATATTTTATGCAATTCACTAATTTTTTTTTAATAAAGTTTCAAAATTCCATAGATTGCATATTTCTACCGAGGGACTTTTCTAGAAAATTGTCTTACTTATTTTCCAATCCAATCATCTATGCTTTGATTGAAATAAGGAATAAGGGATAATTTTGAGCATACCTAGTGACTCTTTGATAGACCCCTTCAAATCTTTCTTCAATATTATTTGAATAAGTCACAAGAATGTGGGTGATAGGAACCATGACCAAGGAGGACATAGCCACTACCCCATGCCAACTCCAACATCCATATAGACACTAGGGGTACCATGGAGTAGTGAGAAAAAAATATTTGAATTTAGAGGAAGGGTTTCAAGAGCATACAATAGCACCATACAAAGCTCATATACTAGCGCTATGTTACTATTATATCATACTATCTTTGTTTTTAATATGCCATAGTTTCTTGTATGGATAAGAACCCCAATAAACCATTAATAAGATCTTATATGATATTTTGAGATAGGAGCTATTGGAGAATATGATGGAGTGGATCAAAAAGTTTGTTAGATTAGTTATCACACTATGGGAAATATATATTGGTAATGTTAAAGGCAGTCATGATAATATAGTATATGATCCAACTTTTAAACTTGAATCACTAAAAAGTGACATATATGTTTTGAATCTTCAAATGATGTAAACTAGTAAAATGTGTATTTTTTAGAATATTTTATATATGTATTTTTTTTTTAAATTGAAAAAATTATTTTAAACTAGTTTTAAATAGATTAACACTATAATTTAGTTGCTGATAAAATGCTGAAAAATGAAGCTATATGAGATGACTAACTTTTTATAGTAAATTTAAATTTATTTTTTTCAATTTTTTTGTGTGTATTTATACCTTGAAACTTTAGTGCATGGATATATTTTTTTTCCAATTTTGATAAATATATATTTTTAAATAATATTAAAATGTGTGTGTATTAAAAAATAGCTATTTCTATTTGATGTCAAGTTTCATATTAAATATTTATCTAAAATAGAAAAATAATTACACCATCTTGATATAGATTATTTTATCTAGTGCATCATATTTTTTTCAAATTTTTTAATAAGTTTTAGTATTTTTTCCTTGGCATGACAATCAACCTAATATTTTGTGATGATAGCCTACTCTTAATAAAAATAAAAAATAAAATATAAATAATAATTAAACTATTAAAATAAATATGTTTTTGAAAACTACACTTATTGATCTACAAAAGGGTATTTTTTATATTTAAAAAATGTTATTTACATGAGTAGGAGTTATTGAAACATCAAGTTTTTCAAATATTTTTTTTTGTGGTAAATTGGCCTCAAAGTGGTGCTTCATATATTTTTAGCCAATAATTTTAGTTGAAAAAGTTGTGGAAGTATCTAACTTAGCTAGAATGAATCTTTCTAGAACATATGTTTGACCAAAATTGATTTTTAGTTAGAAATACTTAAATTTAGTTGTGTTGATAAGTTGGCTGAAAATGTGACACAGCTTTGTGCTTTTACCCTGGTAGGTGAGATAACCAAAGAAAGCGCCTCAATGTGACTAACCATCTTCTCATAGTCCTTAAGATAAGTACAAAAATATGGGAAGGAAGAAGAATTCATTAAAATAATATTATCTTGGATATTCTTAGTAAGATTTCTAATGAAGACATGTTGAACATTGGAGTTTGGTATGGGTAAGATATTTGAAAGAGAAGTGATTGATTTTGGAGAATGAATTTGGTAACTTTTCTAGTGGGGCCTTATCAACAATTGACAAGATTAATAAAGCTCACTTGCAAGCTAATGCTAACTAGAATTATTTTAGAAAGAGATAGATTATCGTATCAAATGAGTGACTAGAATGATCTAGCAAGAATAGAATTGGTAAAAATGTTCTTGTTAAGAGGTTATAATTTGGACAAGAGTTTATACTCAAAGAAGAAATCACTATAATTAGTTGTGAAAGCTATAATATTTTTAATTTAAGGGCCATTTTCACCATTGTAGTTTTTTAATCAAGGGATGAAAAACTAGTGAATTTTGTTTTTAGCATGTATCTCTAAAGAAAGTGAGTTATGTTGAAATTGTATAGAATTCATCAATTGGATGATGAAGAAAGGGCAACCAAATATTTCTAGATAGTTCCCATATTTTGGGCACGTGCACAAAGATGGGGGACCAAAAAGTGGTCAACGCCACTTTTGGATCCATCAAAGGGAAAACATGAGTGTGTTATAATGAACTCACATTATAGCACATTTGTGTTATGAATCGATAGTGATTGATCCCAAACCAATAACTGCCAAACCAAAATGTGCTTGTAATTACTCTATATTAAAAATAAAACAATGAGCTCATTTAAGCCTAACCCCATTTCTCCCAATCCTTTAAATACGAGTGAGAAAAAGTGCAAGCACATCTTTGAACTCTTTGAGTGGACTCAAGCCAACACAATTCCACCATGATGTACACAAGGTTGAGGAGGTAATATTTTTAGTGGTTTAAATAAATAAATAAATAAAATTATTTTTTTAAATTTTTTTTTTGAATTTTAGGAATTGAAAATCCTTTAACATCCCCAAACACTAATTTACTAAACTCTGTGGAGGGAATTCCTGTCGAAGAGCAAGAAAAATCTAAACCTCTTGAAAATACTTCATCTTTTCCTAGACCTCCTCGTGACACACAAGAAAATTTTCTAGGTAAAATTGAAAGTAACAAAAATAAACTCCTAACATTGATTGATATATTAAAAAATCCTAATTAAACTACTTCAATCAAAGAGACATCATGACATTGTTGGGATCTATTTTATTTTTATATAAATATTATTAGTGGCCAAATACACAGATGGTCCAATCATAGGGAGAATGCAGGAAAAATATGCTCTACAAAATTATCATTTAAACAAGTAAAAGAGAAAAAAATCCAATTCCAAGGAATAAGGATTTTTTTTGGGATAAATGGTGGATGGTTTTTGACCATCCTGCATGCAATAATAATGCAATCCCATAATATTTCTTGAGGGAACTCTATTGTGATTTTTTCCTTAATGAGTTCCAAAATAGTTTGTAATTAAATATTTTAGGGTAGGGGCAATGGCTCTACAAAGGACATGGAGGGGTCATGTCATACCCAAGACCACATACTAAGAGCCCTAGGTAGACTAAACACTCAACATATTTTGATCCATTTTGATGTGAAGGAGAGTGTTGAGGTGGAGAATTTATATTCAATTAGTTTCCTCACACAAACCTTATTATAACATAGAAGGCCATTTCATAGGGAGTTGAGGGTGAGACTTATAGGGTTCAATACTCACCTCACCTTTACTACAATTATGGATCTATCTATAACCATGGGTTAGAGGATGTTTAAGATACACACACTATAGAGTATGATGTAGAGTTTCGAAAGTAAGGTAGACGTGGCCATGAGGAGGATACATCCATATTAGACAATATCATATTGATGGATGAGTTGTTTGATAACACCTTCAACATCAATCAACATGTAATTTACAATAAGGTTCTACAATTTATTACATTTTTATTTTGAAATATAAGATTAACTATATTAATGTATTATGAATGAAAATTAATACAAAGAATTGTATGGAATGGAATTCTAGGGTGAGAGCATTCATCCTATATTTTTTGGCCCTTCAAATCCTGATTATGTTGCAACCATGTCAAGTCCACAAGTATGTAATTTGTAAAAAAATAGTAAATATAGTAAATGCAAATTATTTTGTCATATATAAATGGTAATCTTAAAATTGACATTTTGTGGCAAATAGATGGATGTTGGCCCTTCAATATTAGCACTCATTGGTGGTAGTGGTTTTATGTCAAATTTCATTTAGGTAAGTTTTAATATTTCTAATAATTATATTTGTATTTAGTTGATGAAATAAGCTTAGAGCCATCTTGATATTCATGGAGCAATAGAGGTGGGCATTGCTGCAATAATGTTTTATTCAATGCCTTAACAGGTGTGTGAGTTAGTAATATAGATTTCATTTTATATTTCTTGTTTTATCCAGTATAATGTAATGTAAATTTAAATCATATTCATATTTAGTCTAATTTATTTCTTCATGCTTGTCACAGGTGGTCATGACTCTAGTTCATATGCCTACCCCTTAGGTATATCAAGAGAATTAAAGAATGATTGAGGTGGATTAACAACTTACGATAAGTGACTATTCACTTATGTCATTGCATATTTCTTTTTTATATATTAATATGTATATTAAATTTGATTGTATTAATAGGTGGACATCCAAAAATATTAGAGAGGAGGTATAGCTAGTGGGTGCAAAAGTAACATCCATTGACTACCTCTACAGCTTCTTGACAAACAAAGATTCGTTGACTCTTCCATCCTAGTCCATAGGACTTACTATATTATGACATTTTCTTGTATTTCTATGTGGCTTTATTGTACATGCATTTTGTTTTACTAACATATAAAATTGTATGCTTATATAGCTTTGTTGTGCATACATATCTGTTTTACCAATACATAACATTGTATACCTATATGGATTTGTTAATAAGTCGATTGTATTCATGAAATAATGTATAAAATATATGGAATTATCATGTATTTATGTATATAATATTTTACATTATATATATGAAGATCAATTATTATTATAAATATTGTTATATTTATTATTTCTATACGATATTATTATATTTTCATGTGGTTTTATGTATACAATGAGTACATAGAAAACATGTATTAGCCAATGTGATTCAGTTCAAATAAATTTAATCTTAAATAAATATGTATAAATGTATCCTTAATTTATGTATAAATTAGTTCAATAAATATATTAAGCATAACACTTTTATTGCCTTGAAGCTAATATTCTTCATCATGGGTCGAGGAAACACAAGGATATCATGAAAAAATACCTAGGACATTGATACCATATATGCGAATAGTGATAGGGCTACATAAAGTGGTTAGGGAACCCAAAAGATAAGTGGATAGTCCTATTTTTCCCATTTGTTATAGGCCTATCTTGGTCATGACTCCTTATGCATTTAGTTTATTTCATTTCATAAACCTTAGTAAATTTTTAGGGTTTTAATGAGCCATCTCAAGGACATTCGACATTCATAAATGCATTCTTAGGTAATTCATGATCATGATAGCATCAAAGGTTGGTTTTTGTCCTCTTAATTTTTATGGTGTAATGTAGCCTGGATGATTAGGAGGCCTAGGGAATGACCCAATACCTGCAATAGCATTCAATCACCCACCTCAATGTACTAACATATTTGATTTGGTCCAATGAGGTGTGGAAGAAAAATATTCCTAATAGAACCTTTACACTTCTCTTAAACGAGGTATTCTGCAAGAATAAATTCATTATTAGCATAGTCAAATGATATAATGTTAACAAAATTGAGATGAGGTATTATAGAGCAATTAAATATTCACCTATAGGTATACATGAGATATTTATATTTACCATGGATTGATATGCAATAGGTAGGTGAAAGTTTGACAAAAAAAAAATCTCTCAAAGATCTTGAGAGACTTCCTTGGTGCAATGTAGCTTAGAAGGATCTAGAGACCTAGGGAATGAATTGAGGCCCCTAGTAGTATTCACCAACCCACTTTAATGTGATAGCATAGTTATTTTAGTCTCATGAATTTTTGAACAAAAAAATTCTATTGACACCTTTACACTACTCTTAAGTGAGATATTTTACAAGAGTGCATTCATTATTTGCATGGTCAAATAGTTTGGAGCTGAAAAAAACAAAGATAGGGAATTGTAGATGTAATAAAATAGCTTGCACTGTAGAGGAATGCGATATTAAATTTTCTAAAATTAATTGAGAAGAACAAGCCAATGTGAGGAGGAAAAGCTCCAAATATATCTAATGAAAATACACTTCACAATCTGATGATAATAAAATTACCTCTAGCTCCTATATATACCTAAGTCTGACCTAGTTGGGCTACCCAAACCAATGTAGAAACTTAAATATGATACTTATGATGATAATAATATAATAAATTATGGATGCTTCTAGATTAACTCTTCATCCTCTCATGTGCCATCTTCAATTGGTAAATTATTTCACTAAATGAGATACTTAGTGAGTGTTTTAGTCCCCAGCTTCTTGGAATATGTCTGAAGAGTTAACTCTGGCTCCAATATGATCCTTCCTTCATCTAGCTCTAGTAATATTTTTTATGTAAGGATATTAATCTAGATCACTTTCTTCAAATATTAAACATGAAAAATTAGATGTATATTTATTGTTGGAGGTAACTCAAGCTTGTAGGCAACATTATCTATCATTTGCATGATTTGGTATGGAAAATAATTGTCGTAGGGTAAGTAAGCATGAAAATAGATCATAATTGAAACAATTAGCATCTAAAAACACTGAGAATTAAAGTAATTATTATCATACAAACCCATACTCAATAAAATTAATTTGCAAGAAATTCAAATTGATTAATCTAAGAAATTCAACCAAAAACAAAGCAACTAAATGGTTAGAATGTGCAAACTCTCAATCCCATTGTGGAAAGATGCATAATTGTGTTGTGGAGTGCTCAATTGAATGCATAATCCATTTGAAAAATATTGGTTGAGAGGGTTGATTCACAAAAATGCTCTAAAATGCTCAAGATTGGTTGAAAAATTCTAGAGAGTAAGGATGCTATGAATATTGTGAGTGAAATTCATGTTGAAAGGCCTAGTATTCATAGATTTTACAAATTTTGATCAATGGTCATGATTGAAGATGCTAATCAATGGATGAGAGAAGATCAAAGAGGTGAGTTTTGATCAAATATTGAATCAATGGTTCATATTCCATGAAGGTGTGGATCAAGGATTAATCAAGGGTTAATAATCCATGAGATTCTCCACAATATTCCCTATTTCCTGAGAATATATCAAAGATATTTTGAATTGGAGGGATGGATTTGAATTTGAAAAGGGAAATATTCTTTGGGGAAGTTGGAGAGTTAGAGGAAAATTATTTAATTAAAAAATTATGAAAATCATTTAATTGTGCAAGTTAGAAGAATTAAGACCTTTAACTAAATAATTAGAAATTATTTAATCCAAAGGGGAAATAAGAGTGAAAATGATAAATTAATCAAATAACCTTAATTATTCGATTCATAGGAGAATAAAATGAACTTAACTAAATAATTGAATATTATTTAATTAAATCAAGGAATAGGGTGATTATGAGAGAAAATGGTGTTAATAAGTGAAATCAAGGTGTGTGATATAGTCAAGACATTTTCAAGTGCCTACATTTTGCCCCTCTTTGAAGCGAGGTACCTGTTGTTGCATTGTTTCAAAGAACTAATGTTGCTTGGAATTTTTTTAAATTCTCTTATTTTAAATGATACCCTACTGTGCCCTAGTGAATGAAGCAATAATGGTTACTAGCCCCTCAAGAAATCAACTAAGAAAATTGATTTTCAAGTTGAGATCACAAAAAGGTTATAGGATTAGTTTTGTTGAGAAAAAGATGAAAAATAAGTCCTAGGAAGCTCAATACTAATCTAGATTGATGACCAAGGCTAAATATTTGAGTTATAGCGAAAAGCCTATGTAGGCATATATGTTCATTTGGGTGAACTTAAGCCTTATTTGTGCACTTAACTTCATGAGATTTAGAGCCCTTGAGATATTTTTGCTGCTAGATCTTGTGGAGACCCTGACACGATGGCACATGTTGTCCAAGTTGTACACCATATTGATTGATTTCATCAATTCTAGAGACTAGTCAGCTTAGGTGGCTCGATATGAACCATTTGATTTGTGCTTTTACGCATTTCCAGATAGCTAAACGTAGGCTAGAACTAAGAAACACAAAGGAATCATAGTTTAGTGTGACACTTCTACAAACCAATGTCATTCCTTTGTAACTCGGAGTGATACCTTTGTCAAAGGTGTTAGAGCTTTGCATAGGTGTTAGGGTTTTGGAATAAGGTGATGCCTTTGTAATTTTTGTGATGTTTTCGCAATTTTAGGTTTGATGCCTTTGTTGTAAGGTGACACTTTTATTTTTCTTAATAGAAGAACAACATTATTGCAAAATTGTGATGGCTTTGTGTTAGAATTGGCTATGGATGCCAAGATCTATGGAACAAATGGAAAGCACAAAGAAGAGAGAAAATAATGTGACAAGAATAAACTGTATTCAATGTCAATATGATAATGATTCAATGTGTGTACAAATGTAGTAGAGACCCCTTGGTTATATAGCCAAGGTGAGTACATAGGAGTGCATAAGATTATGACAAGTGTCGTAATCTTATGACATGAGACAACAATGAAAAGCTATCACTCCACCTAAAGTGGAAAGGTGATAATGTGATAACCACCACAAATAGTGGATCTACCACAAAAGGTGGAAACCTAATCACATGATATGTCCATGAAAGGTGGAGGTGATAAAGTAATAAGAAGATAAGTCCACCAAAGGTGGAAATTCTCCAACAACTCCTATGTGGTCCCTAAGTAAACTTAACTAAGGTGTAATTATGACCTAGGACAAGGTACAAAACATTTAATTACACCAACACCCCCCCTTAAGTGCAACTTAGGGAGAATTTACACAAATGCAAACAATGCAAGATGGGTCCCGACAACTGGGCCATGTTAGGTACCCATGTACAAATGCAATGCAATCTCTCACAAACAGAGAAAAGGAGAAAAACCAGTGGGACAAAACTCCTCCCCAAAAGAGAGATGAAATACAAAATAGAAATGTTCTCAATGATGCATGAGAAGGTAAAAACCCCATGTGAGGAAAAAGACCCCCCCATAAGAGAGAAGTAGAAGAGAGTCAAGGCAACCCCCCCTCAAAGTTGAGTCTCCAGCAATGATGGTAGAAGCTCGACATTGAATGTTGAAGATGATCCAATCTTGTCGAACAACATTCCTCCCCTTAGGAAGAAACAAAACCAAGGATGTATGCAGGATGAATGACTTCTCTGAATGATGCTCAAGTGTCTCCAAGTTGATGCCAAAAGCTGACAAACTCCAAACAAGCATTCTATGCCACACTACTGAAGAGTACAATCCAACATCTAGTAGAGACGAATGTAGAAAATTATCCAAAGAGAAAGATATCCCCTCTAAAGACAAAGAAGCCTCCTCCAAATGTTGTCCAAAAGTATCCACACTCATGTCAAACTGCAAAGATTGATCATGTAGAGAATGAACAAGAGGTTCAGAGTGATCCCTTGCAACAACTGAAGAAGGAGAATCTTCATCAAAGAGAAGATGAATGTCATCAATGATGTCCCCCAAATCTACAAGATGAGACTCCACAAACAAGTCTGAAATACCTATCAAGAAGCCATCCAAAGTAGACATATCTGGAAGACAATGTATGTCCTGCTACACTGAATCATAAGGAACCAAAACTGTGGAATCACAAGCATCATCAAATAAAATAGTAGATGAAGGAGATGAAATGCATGGCGCAAGTACTGGATCTGATGTGAGAACTCCCAAGTTCAAGTAGCCAAATGTCTCCTCTTAATCATGGTTCACACTAGAAGTGTGATCAACAGTCGAAGGAACAATGTCACCATCAAAAGCAAAATTTGCAAAGGTATACAACCGAGATGAATGATCAACCACCCTACTAGCAATAATCTCTCTATTCTCCAAGTCTTGAATGATGACTGAATTAGGTGTGAACTCCATAGTTCTCCCATTTCCACCATGTGTAATCTGATATATGGAAATAAGATTGTTCATCAAATGAGGAACACACAAAACATCCTGAAAAGTGTTGTCCCCAAAACTAATAGATCCCTTCCCTATTACAATCATGTATGTATTGTTTCCCATCAAGATAGGAGACATAGAACAAGGCTGAAATGAAGAGAATATAGATTGTGAAGATGTCAAATGATGTGATGCTCCTGAATCTAGAATCCATCTACCTGATCCTGGACTTGAATAAGCACAAAGAGCTTGACCTTGATTTCCTAATGTAGATGAAAAATCAGCAAGACCTTTTCCCTTAGACTGTTTTGAAAAAGAAGGAGAAGAAGATTCTATCATTCTAGAAGGCAAACCAATTTGATTTCTTTTGAGAATATTTTTCAACTCATCAATATCCTTCTTATAACAATAATGTTCTTCATGTCCATCCTTCTTGCAATATGCACAAAAGGACCTCTCCTTCTTAGATGATTTCTCTTTTGAAAATGAATTTTTATGTTCTTCTGTGGATTGTGTGTTCTTTTTAGGCTTGTACTTATTATTTTCTTTGCTACTTGAAGACTTCTCATCTTTTACAACCAAGGCATGTGATTTTGAAGATTTCAAAGTACCCATTTGAATAAGCTTATTTTTCTCTCAAATCAAAAGATCTATGAGAGCCTCAAAAGATGGTGATGTGAAATTGCTAATTGTCAATTGTTGAGTCTGAAAACTTGAAACAAAGGTTGCATACTTAGCTGGAAGCTTGTCCAACAAGTTAAAGACCAAATGATCATCTTCTTTCTCAATACCACAATATATTAGTTGTGCTCTTAGCTCATTTGCTTTAGTGACATAATCTTGAATAGTGTCAAAATTCTTAGGATCAAGGCTTAGGAGATCATTTTCAAGTTTGTATCCCTTAACCTTATCAACCTTGCCATACAAAGTAGCAAGCTTATCCAAAGCTTCATTGGCTGTAGTACATTTATCAACATGAAAAATGAGATCATCTGAAATAAACTTTCTAAGTGTACCCAATGCCATAAATTTTTTAGTGAGCCAATCCATATATGCAGTTGGATCTGTCTTAGGATCCGCAGGTGCAATTATGGTTCCATCAATGTAGTAAATTAAACCTTTTTCCATTATTTTACTCCATGCACGTACTTTCCATGTAGCATAATAATGTGCAGTTAAGAGTGGAACTTTAGATGAACCCATGACGGAATGCAAGAGCACAAAATAGTAACAATCACACAAAAGACACCCCCCAAAATTCACTCAATCAAGAGAATCCCCAAGAAATATCTTAGCTTGGCACTTTATGAGTAGTGTGTTTACAGTTGCCACTGCCAAAAATAGCAAAGTGGGCTTTGTTCTTGTTACATGCAAATTGCCAAAATAGGCCATAGATGCAAGTACAATTTTTTGGTACAAAATGATATCAATATGATCATACCAATGAGAAGTACACAAAAAATTATGCACTTTCAAAAAAAATGACACCCAAAAATGTTACCGTAGGAGCAAGTTATGAGCTCCCAAAGTTCCCAAAATGAGGACGAAGCAGCAACACCTGTGAGAATCTGCAATTTTTGGAAAAAACATAATCCAAAACCAAAAACTGATTGCACCACTGTGAAGAGCACAAAAAATTAGCCCAAATAAAAAGAGATTTCTCGAAAAAAGGAGCCAAAATGACTGAGTTATGGAGCTTCAAAGTTGAACTGCAAAAATGAAAAGCTCATTGGAGAGGGGGTAGAAATTTTCAATTGAGCGCTAATGCAATGCTGACTGAATGATGACATCAGCAAAATATTGTGTTAAATTTGATGCCTGGGGCCTGTCAAAGGCATCATTGTTGATGTCGGAATATGTCGTCGGAATATGCTTTAGAATATTCTTTATGTCGGAATCTCTCCAGGAATATTCCCAAAATCTTACACGGAATATTCTATTTGCCAAAAATTTTTGGAGTTCCATTGGATTCTTCTTTTGTTTTTGCTGCTACCGGCAAATGGGAAAGCCCGCGGATGTGTGGGGGCTGCCGAATATGGAGGGTGTGCGGCCGCGTGGGGACAACCAGGGGTTGCCATGTGGCACCGACTCAATGCCCTTCGTATGCAGGTCTGCGTACTGCCTGCGTAGGTACTGCGCAGGCAGTACCAATGCCTTAAAATCTTTTCAACAATAAAAACTATGAGATATTGTAAACAATTTTTAAAAAAAAAAAAATTCGCAAAAAATATATATATATATTTTAAATAAAATCGTACCATCCACAATTATGACAACTTGGGGGCCATACGACTCTTCGGGCAAAATTTTTTTGCCTAACCGGATGACTTGCTCTGATTTGGACAATTGGACAATTGATCTTAGGGTTTTTGGCCCTTTTGGACGCAATGGCAAGGTCGGATTTGACCCAAAATTCTCCAAAAATGTAGCTACCTTCTGGATCCGGCAACCACAATGCAAGTTCAAACACTCATAGATTTGGCCTCATATGTCCGATTTGGACAAAAAAGAAGAAGGAAAAATCGACTTTCTCGAACCTTCTAAATGCAATGGTGAGCTTAGATTTGCACCAGCAAGCTCCGATATAAACTTGCAATAAAGAGCCAAAAATAGAACCTCCCCAAATCTGGTACCAATGGCATCCAACCTACTCTGATACCATGTTAGAATTGGCTATGGATGCCAAGATCTATGGACCAAATGTAAAGCACAAAGAAGAGAGAAAATAATGTGACAAGAATAAACTATATTCAATGTCAATATGATTATGATTCAATGTGTGTACAAATGTAGTAGAGACCCCTTGGTTATATAGCCAAGGTGAGTACATAGGAGTGCATAAGATTATGACAAGTGTCATAATCTTATGACATGAGACAACAATGAAAAGCTATCACTCCACCTAAAGTGGAAAGGTGATAATGTGATAACCACCACAAATAGTGGATCTACCACAAAAGGTGGAAACCTAATCACATGATATGTCCATGAAAGGTGGAGGTGATAAAGTAATAAGAAGACAAGTCCACCAAAGGTGGAAATTCTCCAACAACTCCTATGTGGTCCCTAAGTAAACTTAACTAAGGTGTAATTATGACCTAGGACAAGGTACAAAACATTTAATTACACCAACACTTTATTTATGATAGTGAGCCACTTTTGTTCTTTTAGATAGTTTGTCTTAGGTTTTTGCAGTTTTTTGGAAATTGATGTTGTGCACGTTATGCGTATAGGCTACCCTAGGTCTTATTCTATCCCAAGAGTAGAGACCACAGGTCTTGGAGTGTATTACCACCTTTATAGAGGTTGACATTACTTTTCTAGGTGTGACTAGCCTGTACTATGTAGCTTACATGCCAGAGATTCAAACACATCTCTCTCTTATGACCGCTTTGGTAGAAAGGTGGAGATCAAAGATATTGACCTTTCACTTACCTACAAGTGAGGCAAGTGTTATGCTTGAGGATGTTTGGTGGATCCTAAGGGTTATGATCCAAAAAGAGCGAGTTGTGTATGATGTAGACCAAGGAACATGGGCTCTTATGTGAGTTTTGATGGTGGATTAGATTAAGCTTGAGGGAGGAAAACTTAACCTTAGGTGTTACATTGGTGGGGTTAACGATGTGACCCTTTTGATTGCTATAATTATTATGGGACTACTTGTGCTAGACAGGAATTCAAGATTATTTAGCCCTAGATGGGGGATAGTTTTGGAGAGGATCCTAGAGGAGGCTTTCTTTATGCTTGGGGAACTTGTATTTTGGCTCATTTGTACCATGATATTCACCAAGTCATGTAAAGGGGTGGTGCTAGCTTAGTTGTAGGTGTCATACTTCTTCACATATGGGTGTGGGAGCATATTTTTATGCTCAAGCATGTGGTAGGAGATAGAGAGTAGGATGCTAAAGACCCCATGGTTTATATATATGACATCACGATGAATCATCACCACATGGGTGAGTTAGCTTATTGGAGGCATACCATCGATGATATGATTTAGTTCACATGGAGGCCATGGTTATAAATGGAGGCTTAGGACAATCATGATAGACATATCCCATATTGTAGACAAAATCAGTGGTTATTAGGTTTTACATCACATATCCTATAGAGATATTTACTTGACAAAGTGATGAGACAGTTTGGGTAGCAGCAAGATGCTCTAGCTGACAACTATGTGGCAGTGTTTGCATGCACTTTTAGGGTGATTTCAGAGTGGGGGTGATAGGTGGTTCCCCAAATAGATAATTTTGATCATTTACCTCCACTTCCTTGGGCATATGTAGATGGTTTGGTTGATTTGAGGACTACCCTTGCTTATGATGCTTAGTTTACCACCTGAAGACCTTTCAGGTTTATTGAGCTAGCTAGTAGAGGTGCAAGTAGCAAAAGTATATGTAGAGATGAGTCTGGATGATAGCGTTGATAGCAACAGAGGGCTGAGGTTGAGGGACATGTTCTAGGATAGGGACCACCACATGCTTAGGGTCCACCACCAGATCAAGGCCATTAGTAGGTGCAAGTTGCAGTGGTTCCAAATCAGAGACTACAAATTATTATGTAGGAGAGGGACTAGACTTGCTAGGAGTGAGATGGTTTTTTCCAGGAGTGTGATCAAGCTTGCCAAGAGTGAAATGGTTTTAGATAGGAGTAGGATTAGCTGAAGAGACATTTAGATATAGATATTACCTATAGGCATTAAATAGAGTTGTAGTTAGCCCAAGAGATAGCTAGGAGGCAAAAACTAGAGGTTATTGTGCAGGCACAAGGAAGGCGATCCCACATGATATACGTAGGTTGTTAGTGACTCCACTTATTATAAGACTTTGTACAATATGGATATGTTAGTAAGTAGGTGTAAAAATAACTACCCGCATAGGAGTGTGATGGATCCCAAAAAATTAGAGGGTAGGTTAGTCAACAAACCATCATAGGGTCCCTTAGGTGGACAACAACAACCACATATGGGGCCATTGCCACATCAACCTCCTCCTATTCAAGATGATCAAGGGAGCTTGAGGTAGATTTTTTAGGTAAATATATTTTTGTATCCATATTTTTATGTAGATAGACCTTATGATGTATATACATTCATTGGCTATTGATAGCCTCATATGTATTTTTGATGTATATCACACATTTGATGTATCATGACAATTTTATATATATATATGAGATGAGTGATTATTGATGTGACCATTGCATGGTTTTTGTGTATGCTTTGATCTTTTTATTGTGCTATGATTATGGATACAGATGTATATGTGGACATTTGTGTTATTATGGTGTTCATGATTTCATATGCATGTTGCTAAGGATCTATGGATGTTGGATGTATGATATGGATGATGATATGGATGATTTATTTTTATATTTTCATATGATATATGATAATTATGCATGATGGATTAGATGAGATGCATTGACGATTTATAGATGCAAGATGGATGTATTTATTTTTATTTTTTCATGATACTTGGATAGAAAATGTTAGTATGGATAAAAGAATGAGATAGAATTATATGATTAGAATAAGATGATGATGTTGATCAAGATACCAATAAACCTATGATTATTTTGAGATTTTATTGGATATGTGATGATATAGGATAGATGATTTTATTTTTCTTTTTAAATTTTGCAATATTACACAGAGCAATCCTTATTTGATGTAGCAAGTAGACATGATGCACCAAGGTATGAAGAACTAGGGTGAATTTGTATCTATTGCATGGACTTTGACTCTCTAAGCAGATAGGAGTATCCTTGTTCATATCTAGCATACAAACACCTTGTTTGATCGTGTGAGAGAATGAAACCATTGAATTAAGGAGACCAATACACAAAAGGTATGAATAAATTGATATGCACTGGCCATTATGTTACTCAAGACCATCCCTACATACACAAGGCAAGTATTCGCTAAGGTCGTATTACAAGAATATCTAACAAGCACAAAAAATGAAATTAATGATAAATTCCCCATTCCTTTCTCTCTAAATCATTTTAGATATCCTCAAGAGATCATTGAAATAGGACAATAACATAACAAAGAAAAGATCAAAATGATAAAAATATCAATGTCATCATATCTCTTGCCAAAGAGTTATTTTGGGTTGATATCTGGAATGATGTCTATTGTAGGAAAGATCTATCCATAAGACATGCATTGGATGTTGATTGGTTGTAAATGTTTGATAGGCCATTGATATGATGGTTATCCAACATGTTTGATAATGATCAAGACTCATGATCTTGCATGAAAGTTTGTGTTTCAATGATTGTTGTACTTGTTTATGTTTGTTTCACCAAAGGTGAAGACAATCGTTTTATTATGGACGAAAGTTTATTGCAAATGAGAGTGAAACGAGATAAATGTTTTTATTTTTTTAAATGTTTTTTTGACTTTAAAAAAAAAATTGATGTTTTTTTTGGAAAATTTCAATGTTTTATGAGTTTTTTTTGGTATTTTGTAGATATTTGAATGTTTTTGAGGTTTTCAAAATATTTTGAGGCTTTTATGGTATTTTAAATTTTTTGAATTTTTGAGTTTTCAAAAGTTTGGTTGAGAGAATAAGACCTAAGGGACAAACCTATGTCTTGAGGGCTCATTGTAGATGTCCTTGCGTACGTGAATGAGTAGAGGCTTCATAGTTCGATTATTTGGACTTGGATTAGCACACAATGGTGAATGATTTTTTTGGTATTTTGATAGTTTGTGAATGTTTTTGAGATTTTTGATGTATTCAATATATTGTTTTGGATTTTCATGTATTTGGATCTTTAGGGATTTTAACATGTTTAGGATTTTTTTGGATTTTTTGGATGATACCTAGATCACGATAGCGAGATCATGTTATGATATATGGGACATGGATCAAGATTTATTCAAAAGCAAGATGCAGGTACTTTCCCCTAGTGTCTAGCAATGTTTGAAATTCCATGAACAAATGCATAGATCAAGATGATGGATAGATAGGCGAAGGATGGGAACGATTATCTTGTAATAGGATAGAGCATGACCATCTGGATAGTGCTAGATATAGGTTATGGGAATACATGGGATAAAATAGGATCAATGGTAAGGACCATCAAGATTTAATAATCTGATTAAGTTTGAAGTATGCCCAAAACCTTTATCAAGATCAAGATAATTTTGGATTTAAACAAAAATGGACTAGATGTAGATCATGGATTTATTATGATGGAAAAATGTTGGATTTATTATGGAGGGGATGAGATTCTTCCACCTGGAATGACACATGTAGATTCTCGATTCTACTCATGACACCTGTTTGACAATTTTTTATTATGCTACTTACCCAAAGCGCCACTGAAGTGGTTTTCATTGGAGGACGATTTTTCTCTTTACTATTTTCTTATTTTTTTTATTTTTTATTTTTATGGTTTTTTATGATTTTTAAATGTGGAGATCATGCCAAACCACCTAGTGGTCCTAATGGAGATGCTACTATCAAAATATGTCAATGATATATTGTCTAGAGGAGTTTCTTTTCCAAGATAGGAACACTTGTAGGTAAACCTTGAATGTTATTTTCTTCTTTGTTGATATTGGAGTTAACCTCACCTAGATGCACACATTACAATAGAGTTCCTTTAGAGTCCTTATAATAAAGAGTTGTTTCCAAGACATAGTCAATGCAAGATGTGGATATTCTTGATTTTGAGATGGATGGTGGAATGCAATGAGAGATATGAGATGTAGATGGATTGGTCAATAGTTTGGATAATGGATCTTTGATTCTCAAAACTTGGGATGATGATCAATGGAAGGTGGATATGGAATTCTAGGTGGAATTAGGACCAAATTCTTCATATTCTTTGTATGTCACTCTTGAATCTTTCTTTTATATCGGTGGACATCTTTGATGGATGAAAATCCCTTTTTATTTTTCCCCATAGTTTCTTTGACTAATGGAGTTTGATAGGGATTATTTATTTTATTTTTCTTTGGCATCTATTTGAATTTTATGTGTCCATTTTGATTTACTATTTTTCTAATTTGATGACATGCTCTTTTCTTTTATAATTATTTGTCTCTTGTTGGTCCCAAATAATGGGTGGAAATATGTGAGGATGGCGATTAATAACACAAGTGGTTAAAGTGCTAGCAACAGTTTCATCATAAGGAATCTTAATGACTTCCATGTTGATGTTTGCATTAGATAAAGTTGCCCCCAATATTATGGAGGTATCATTGACATGTTTGGATTATTTGATTTTTGAACAATCAATACCTTGATGATTAGGACTGTCGACCAACTCTACTAGTTTTAGGATACCCTATTCATATAGGTTTAATCCTTCTCTTTGATATTACATCTGATGACAAACTACCACTGAATATGATTTGTCTTGGAGACATGATGATAATTCTTTTATGTTCAACTAGGAATCTTCAAAAGTAGTAATAGAAACACTAGATCCTAATTGTTCTTCAAAAGATGTTTGTGATTCACAGTCAATATAAGAATCTTCTTTATGACCTGTCTAGAATGTCACCATGAATCTTTGTTAATTATACCATTTATTGATCATTCATAAGGATTTAAAAAGTAGGAGACTCTTGTTTTAAAGGAATATCATCTACATTCCCATAAAAAGTAAGCATCTCATGGGTAGATGTAGGAGTTTTTGGTGTTTGTTCATCATTTATGAAATCTTGGCGATAAGAAAATACTCATTATATCATGATATTATTTTGGGGCAGTGGAGTCTTCATCATGACTCATCTCAAAGAAACTATCATTAATGGATTGGAAAATACTGTTCACATCATTATAGTATTTTGGAGATATAGATTCTTGATCTTGACTTAGTTCAAATAAAATTTCATTATACTCAAGATTATATTCTTGACATGGACCTTTAATTGATGGTTGAATATGGATGGAAGACCCTTGGACAGTCTTGACGGATTCACATGAGGTGATAGAGGCTTCTTTTTGTATTGGAGCTTCTTCAATATGTCCAATCATGAAGTCAAATCAAGGAGTTATGTTACAATTTGAGACATATTTAATGCCATCATATTGATATAAATTATTTCTAGACACTATTGATTGATCTTGATCATGTATTAGGAAAGTATCTTGAAACATGTCCAATTCCTCATCTTGTGAAGAATGATTAGTACTGATATGTCCTACTATGTTTTCATAGGTATGATTCACATTGTTATAACTTTATATTTTTCCAAAATATTTAGCCTTCCCATGATCAGGCATTGGATTTTTATAGATTCCTAGATCTTTGTTTCCAAAGTTTCCAGGTTTTTGATCAACACTTACTTCACCTTGATTAATAAGGTATTGGATGAGATGTTTTAGCTTAACACAATTTTGTGTCTTATGACCTTTTTTCTATGGTATTGGAAAAATTCCTTATCATTATACTATGAGGGTTTTATTTTAGGTTCAGGATAGTTTCAAAACTTAGTAAATTCAATGTGCTTTCACTGTATCAATTTCTTTAGGATTGTTTCAATGGGCTCCCCTAAGGGAGTGAATTATCGTTAAGGAACATTATTAGGTCTTGGTTGTGGTCCTTGTGAAGGATTAATGGTTTGGAATTTTTTTGGGTATTTTGTTGTGTGTTTGATTTAAATCTGGTGCATTTATAACAATGTTTACTTCCACCACACTGTCCTTAGTCATGTTCCTATTTTTGGTCCATATATAGGGTTTTTCATTGAAACTAGATGGTTGGTTATAAATTTACACAAACCCTTTGGAAATGATTTCTCTTTCAATTTGTATACCTTTGGATATAAGTTCTTCAAAATTTGACACACATTGCATTCATAATTGGAAGCGAGATCCGTGTTTAAATTTCTTGCCACAATCTCAACTTGTTTTTTGGGTATCAACCATTTGCACTTGCTTGCCTTGTGTCTCCATATTTGTAGGAAAGATGATAAGGATTCTCCTTTATTTTGTTTGAGAGTGTATAAATCCTCTAATGTGATTTCAACATCAATATTTTAGGAGAAATGAGCTACAAATTGATTGATGATTTCTTGGAATGTTTTAATGTCAGGTGGTAGATGTTAATACCACTCAATAGCTTTCCCACTCAAATTGCGTGGAAAAAGTTGCATTAGGTATTAATTGTTATAGGAAAATTCCATGCAAGCTATGCATAATTCTCTTATGCGCTCTTCAGGGTTACCATGACCTTTGTATTTATCAAAATTTGGCATTTCCAAGTGTGGGGAAAAGGGTAACATTGTGACACTTTTATCGAATGGGTATGGACACAAGTCTTGAACAGTGTATGATTTTTGTCTTTCCCATTTGTATATCCTAAATTTTTTGTGTCAATATCAAAATTTGAGAGGATATATCTATAGGTGAAACATTTGGTAGAAAACTTTACATGTTTAATAGATTTTGATCTTGATATGGAGGAACATTCATGTCGTATGCACCCATTTGATATTGGATATTGTTTTGAGGTAAATGACCTATTGGATATTGAGGATTTTTTTGAGGTAAAGGACTCATTTGATATTGAGGATTAATTTGAGGTAAGGGACCCATTTGATAATTTCCTTGATGTTGGGGAGATGCATTGTGAGATCCATATTGAATTTGGGGATGATGTTTTGTTGTGAAGGGTATGGTTGTTGATAATGGATGTATGATGGATGTTGAGGATTTTTTTGAAGGTTTTGGTGTGCAAGAACTTATTGTTGGGAAAGTTGTTATTGTTGTGATTGAAGTTGTTTTTCTTGAATTTTTTATTGTACTTGAAGTTGTTGTTGTGCTTGAAGTTGTTGTTGTGCTTGAAGTTGTTGTTGTGCTTGAATTTCTTGTAAGGTAATGTATTGATGATGTTGAGGATGTTTTTCGGTGTATTGATTTTTTGGAGTGATATTTTGAGAAGATTGTTGTTGATATTATTATGGGATGATGTTTTGTTGAATTAATGGTTGATGATGTTGTTGAAGTGATTTTTGAGGGGTTGTTGATGAACATATATGGTTTGTGAGGGCGATGCAATTAAGGGATTGGTCCCATAGTTCATCAAATTTATATTTGACATGTTCATATTTGATACATTCGTCTTTGGTATGGGGTGATCCCACAATACTGGTTTACAATTTTTGGCAAAACTGGACACTAAACTGATTTTTTCTAACTAAATCTTCACTTTCGGGCACCTATAGCGGCTAAACCATGAGGAATTTGAAGATGATGCAAAATAGTGATTTGTGAAAAAAAAATTGTAGATTCTAAATATATTTTTTTCATTTTTTTTGGAATCAAATTGCACTTATTTTTCCATCTCCTTCGAAAACTAGTCTTTTTTAGTTAACACCATTTTTAAGGAGTGATGCTCACTGTAACAACATCTTTTTTTCCATGAAGGATAATTTTTTTTTTTTTTTTTAATTTAGATTTGTAACTACAATATGTATCACTTTCATTTGGTTTCATAGTGTTTTATTGAATATTTTTTCCTTAATCAAGTTTCGAAGTCAAACCAATTACAATTCAGACATAGGCGGACTGTATACAACATAAAAAAATTTGTACGTATCGAAATTCTTTTTTTTTGTTGGATCAAGGACTTTAATATCTAGTGCACTAATATTTTTCAATTTTTTTTTATAATCTGCTATTTTTCCACATGTGCAAAACAAAGAGCTTGATTTTAAGTGAAAAACCTACATTCACAAGAAATAAAAAATAAATATAATAATTAAATTAAATTTATTTAATTATACTTTTTGGGAATCTTATAATAAGGACTACATACTTTAAAAAATACATTTTAAATGAATTCGTTTGATCCCCCAAAAGGTAAATCAAAATTGGTTTTTATCAACATTTTGATAGGTGTAAAGGAGACTTCGTTATAGGTATGGTTTAAAACTAGTGGGGTTATATCCAAGGGGGTTTGATCTAAGGTGGTTTGATCAAACCCTCTTCAATTGAAATCCTTTAAATGTAACTTTTCAAGGCTTAAACCATTATATTTTCTAAAAATATGTGATTTCAGCAAAAATCAAGATCTCTTGAAAATTGTAAACCAGTATTGTGGGATCACCCTATGTTCATGTTTAGTATGTTCATTTTTGGGATGTTTGGATTGTTTGGTGATGAATTGTTTGTAGTTTTTAAAACTAGGTTAGTTTAAGTCCCTAGATTTTGAGTGTTATATATTGGATTTTTATATTGATTCGTGAAGTTTGTTTGATCCATTCCTTGTAAAGTGATTGTGGGTTGACTTAGTACATTTTTTGAAGGAGGTTTAGGTATTTGTTCAATTATTTTATGTACTTAGGGGTCACTACCTTTTGGAAAAATATTTTCTCCAAAATTAGATGTTGTTGGTTGTTCCCTAAGTTGATTAACATCAAAATCTATGAGAAAGTTAGCACTTTTTTGTGCAAGTCTTAACATGTATAAGTTTGGGTCTAGACTTATCACAACAAAAATGACTTTAACAAGAGATGGGTCTTGTTGCATCTCTAATATATGGTCAGGAGTGAATTCAAAGGGTTTGTTGGTGATTTCATCTATATGAACTATTTCAACTTCAACAAGGTTGGGTTGCATTTTTGTTTACAAAGGAAGTTCAAACCCTTTAGAATTTGTTTAAGGAATTCCATAGGGTTGATCACTAATAGTTGTGGTACTAGGAGCATTTGAACCACTAGGATTGAAATCCATGGTTTCCTTGTATTTAGATCTCGTTTTGACCATACAACTTGTAATAACCCTATGATATATGGATGTTTGAAAGTGTACAAAGATGTTTTATTTGGGATATTTGAGTTGTCTCAAATTGAGCTAGAAAAGACACGTTAAAGTTCCTTGGACCAAATGATGAATGATTTTTGGATGAGTGGATGGAGTGAAACCTTGAAATTTGGTCAAAGTTCTATTTGGATAAATATCTTATTTAGGATGTGTTTGAGGATGATATTTTACTTGTACTAGGCTAATCAGTGCAAGCAAAAAGAGGATGATAATGATATTCACAAACTTTGGGAGTAGACTATTGACTCCAAAGAAACTTAACTCACAATGTTTTGATACCAATTCAACTAAGTACTTGAAAGAAGAAGTTTTTTTAAGTAAAGATCTAAATGAGGAAATGATTGATAGAGATTTGTTCCAAAAGTGATCTATGTCAATTTATAGGTTGTATGGTTTGAAATAGATTTATTTACTATTTGCAATGAGGTTGAATTGACCCAATAATGACAAAATATGTTTAGACTAACCCAAAGTGAATTAATGACATGAAATGGATATTATAGAGTTTTCTATTGATTTGATTGATTATGATGACTATAGATTTACAATGTTTGCATCATGTTTTTAAATGTCTACTAGTCAAAATTCATATTCTGGAAAATTTAAGGTTTTTCTATTTTATATTGTGAAGAAAATGTGTGCCACTATTTTCTACAAAGGTGTCAAAGTATCTGCAAAGGAACCTAGGTTCAATAGAAGAATTTCACTATTGAAACAAAGATGTAATATAAATTTCTATTTTTAGCCTGAAACAGAGGTGTTGAGATGTGCAAAGGTGTTGATATGCAAACAAAGGCATGGTTTTGACAAAAATAGAAGCATAAATTTTCACAAAGGAATCATACTATCAAGATAAAGATTCACAATTTGTTGAGGAGTTAAATTTTTTGTAAGTTGGCCTAGGAGTTTAAAATTTTGAAGTTTATTTTATGTTTAAAAGATTTGGCAAGTGATAGAAAACAACAAACATGAAGGACTAACTCAATTGGATGTTTGGAATATTTTGTATGTCTTCTTCAATGAGACCACACTAATTTTTATCACACGTAGATTTACAATAAAGACACACCATAGATACATATCCTAATTTCTTGTTAGATCAAAAATTATCAACTTAGAGTAGGCTTACATACTAAAATATTGTCCAATGAGTGTATGACTAGAGTAGGACAAGGTCATGTATCACCTAGACACCTCTTACCTTGAAAGGAAAAGTTCCTAACAAGGGATTATTGTCACCTCAAAAAATTTTGGTACATAGCAAGTAACTTCACACATTGATCCTTGTACATTGTGCCACTTTAAGCTATCAGTTTGCAAATGGCTCATAGGCTTCTAGATTTTACAAGTTCATAGTAGGGGTCTTTTATGAATAGAGAGCTCATCTGATATGCCTAAGTTGAGAGGGGTCTCCTCTCTTCTCATCACGTATAGATGTTTGAATGGATTGAGGGTCATGAGGCTTGGCTTGAAGGATGTGAACCACTCCTGGGGGTATAACTCTCGTTATCCCCCCTTTATATATCCTTCTAGGAAACGTACTTGAGATCAAACCTTGGGGTGATAAGTCCCCCAATAAAGTCTCCTACGTATAAATAAATGTAAATAGTGTTCCTTTTGTTCCTCAAGATCATTCTTATGAGTCATGAGAGGAGAGAATACACAACACTATACCTCACAATGTACAAATAAATTGCAAGTTAGCAGTATTTCTAATTTTTAAGATCGCACTAAAGTGCAAGGAAAGAGCATACTATACACTAACCTACCAAACAAACCAAACAATTCATTTTAAGTGCACCAAGGATTCAAATTTTTGGTTCAATTTTAACAAGACCAAGTTCAAATATGCAATTTGTTGTTCTTTTTAAATGCACCAAAGTAAAGTGTTAGTTATTGGATTAATTTTAAATGCACTAAATTAAAATGTGAATCCTAGATTAAGAAAAATATGAAACCAAATTATTAGTAATTTTACTTTTATTTTAACCTTCTACCATCAATCACCACAATGCTAAAACTATTAGTTCTGATAGAGAAAATTGGAAAAAATAGAGAAGTGTTAGGGTTAGTCTAAATCCAATTATTAAATTAAGTTGCAAAACTTAACCAAACAAAAGTGCATCTTTACCAGACAAAGGCATCAAATTTATGGACAAAATACTATATTTTTAGTTGACAAAGGCATCAACCTTTAGTAACGGTGTCAGGATTTATACAAAGGCTTGTCACTGTTCTACAAACAAATAGAGAATGAATCAGAATAGAGGCATCAGGATTTTACAAAGGTGTCGACCTTCTAATATAAGTTCGAATTTTATTTTAACCTTCTACCATCAATCACCACAATGCTAAAACTATTAGTTCTGATAGAGAAAATTGGAAAAAATAGAGAAGTGTTAGGGTTAGTCTAAATCCAATTATTAAATTAAGTTGCAAAACTTAACCAAACAAAAGTGCATCTTTACTAGACAAAGGCATCAAAGTTATGGACAAAATCACTATATTTCTAGTTGACAAAGGCATCAACCTTTAGTAACGGTGTCAGGATTTATACAAAGGGTTGTCACTGTTCTACAAACAAATAGAGAATGAATTAGAATAGAGGCATCAAGATTTTACAAAGGTGTCGACCTTCTAATATAAGTGTTGATCTTTGACTCGAAAAGGTGTTGATCTTTAAAAAAATATGCAACATTGTCTCTGTAACTTGTTAAGCCAACATAAATTCATAAAAATGGTTAAAATAGAGACATGGGTCCCACTAAGTGTGCCAAAATGTCATAGGGTAAGTAAGCATGAAAGATATCATAATTGAAACAATTAGTATCTAAAAACACTATTAATTCAAGTAATTAAGATCATACACACCCATAATCAATGAAATTCATTTGCAAGACATTCAACTTGATTAATCTAAGAAATTCAACCAAAATCAAAGAAACTAAATAGTTAGAATGTGCAAACTCTTAATCCCATTGTGGATTGATGCAAAATCATGATGTGGAGTGCTCAATCGAATTCATAATCCATTTGTAAAATCTTGGTCGAGAGGGTTGATTCACAAAAATGCTTGAAAATGCTCAAGATTGGCTCAAGAATTCTAGAGAGTAATGATGCTATGAAAATTGTGAATGAAATTCATATTGAAAGGCCTAGTATTTATAGATTTTAGGAATTTTGATTAATGGTCGGGATTGGAAATGCTAATCAATGGATGAGAGAAAATCAAAGATGTGTGTGTGGATCAAAGATTGAATCAATGGTTCATAATCCATGAAGGTGTGGATCAAGGATTAATCAAGGATTCATAATCCATAAGATGCTCAACAATATCGCTTATTTCATGGAAATATGTTGGAGATATTTTGAATTGGAAGGAAGAATTTGAATTTGAAAAGGGAATATTATTTTTGCAAGTTGGAGAGTTTGAGGAAAATTAGTCATTTAAACAATTATGAAAATTATTTAATTGTGCAAGTTGGAATAATTAAGACCTTTAATTAAATAATTAGGAAAATTATTTAATCCAAATGGGAAATTAGAGTGAAAATGGTGAATTAATCAAATAACCTTAATTATTCAATAAATAGGAGAACAAAGTGAATTTAACTAAATAATTGAATATTATTTAATTAAATGGAGGAAATAGGGTGATTATGAGATAAAATGGTGTCAATAAGTGAAATCAAGATGTGTGATATTGTCAAGACATTTTTTAGGTGTCTACAATAATATTTTGATAACAACTTCTTCTTTGTTTTTTCTTTAGGGAAATTTTCTTATTAGGATACAATATTCATAAAATCTAATTCCAAGTCCAAAAATCCTTTTATTATGGTGTTGATTAGCTTGATACTTCATTTGATTTTGTGCCATGTCCAAATTCTCCTTGAGTTCTAAAAGGTTTTTTTGTTGATGATGCATGTGGTCCTCCATAGCTTAAACTCTTAGTGTCACCCTCAATGATGATGTGATGGATGGAGGATGGTATCCATATAGTGCCTTAAATGGAGAAATTTGTAATGAACCATGGAATAAAGTGTTATACCAAAAATTTTCTAGTGGTATCCAATCTACCTTTTGAGACTGATTATCTAAAGTAAAAAAATGTAGATACCCTTCCAAGCACTCATTGATAACCTTAATTTTTCTATTAGATTAAGGACAATATGAAGAGATACAATTGAATCGAGTAGCCAACAAGAGAATAAATCTATCCAAAATCTACTAGTAAAGATAGGATCATGGTCTCTAACAATAACCCTAGGTGTACCATGAAACTTTTTTATACTCTCTAAGAAAATATTTCCATTGTATTTGTTGTAATGAGAAAATGTAATAAAATTAGCATATTTAGTGAGCTGATCTTACACTACCATGATGACATTATTACCTGTAGATCTTAAAAATTCCTATAATTAAATCCATGGATACCTCTTCCCAATGCTATCTAGGAATAACTAATGGTTTTAAAATACCAAGTGTCTTAGCTGTCTCCCATTTATTTCTTTGACATAAAAAAAATTCTACCACAAATTGTTACCCATAATAAATCTTGCTTGATTCAATGATATGTCTTAAAAATACTGAACAACCCCAACTGGAGAACCACGAATGTCTTCTAGAATCTTGTGTTTAAGAAAAATATTTTCATAGGTATAATCTCTCTTTATACTAGAAATCATATCCCTTAAAAAAAATCTTTACTGCTAGGATCAATTTGTAATTGTTGAATGAGACTCCTTGTAGAAACATCATTCTACCACTTTGCCTTGACTTCTTCCCCCTAATTAACTTGCAATATTGAAATCACCTCATCCTTCTCATCCTTCCTAGATAATGTATTTGTCACAATAATCTCATTCACTTTCTTATATAAATCTTAAAGTTATAACCAACCATATTAGTGACCCATTTTTGTTGCACTTTAGAAGATAATCTATGCTCTAGAAAATATTTTAAGCTATCATGATATAACTTTGAAGTTTCTACCCATTAGATATAGCCTCCACTATTTTATTGAATGAAGGATAGCTAATATTTCCTTCTCATAAATTGGTTTGAGTTGATCTTATTACCATTGAATTAACAACACTCAAAAGAAATAGGTGTACCTTCTTGCATAAGATCTAGACATATACCATTACTTAAAGCACCACACTCCACAAGAAAATCCTTGATGAATTTGGAGTGGCTAGAATTGGAGTGATACACATATCCTCCTTCAATCCCTTAAATTATGTATTAGCTAACTCATCTCATTGGAAAGAATCCTTCTTTAGTGCTATGAGGGGTGTTGCTATATGACCATAGTTCTTCATAAATATTCTATAGTATCTAGTGATCCCTAGAAAAACCCTCAGTTACTTTATGGTTTTGGGAGTACATCATTTTATGATAGCCTTAAATTTGTTAGGATCAACCTTAATTCCTTCATGTGATACCATGTGTCCCAAGTAATCCATCTCTTTGAGACCAAAAGCACACTTGGAAGGATTATTATAGAGCTAGTGATCTTTGAGAACTTTTGATGCTTGATCTATATGGTCCAAATTCTCTTCCCATATCTTGCGATAAATTAATATATCATCAAAGAACATTGATATAAACTTCCTAAAAAAATTCTTAAAGATGGAATTCATCATGCTTTGAAATGTACACATGGAGCATTCATAAGAGAAAATGGGATCATTAGAAACTCATAATGATCCTCATGAGTCCTAAATTCTATCTTGAGAATATTCTCTTGTTAAGGAATTATGATCTTAATATATTAATTATAAATAAAATAAAATGAGAATTATACAAGCATAGATTTTAAAAAATCACACAACATATACACAAGGAAAACCCTTTTCAATAAAAAACATATAAAGCATCATTTGATGATTAAACACTTACTGAAACAATGGAAAATAGGATAGAAGGAAGGAAGGAAAGGGGGATGTATATAGAGGGGTTTCACAAAATATGGACCTATTTTCCTTTATTTAATTAGGAAATAAGATCCACACAAAGAATTGAATTACAACCCTTAGGTGAGTCAACTCAATGAGGGAATCTACTGATTTCCTTATGATTGAGGATAAGGGGTATCAACCTGAACAACACTTTCAAGGGAAGAACTAAAAATAAAAAATCTACTTAATTATGTTCATTCAAACTTGAAACATAAATTTAAAGATCAATACAAATAGAAACAACAAACTTTCTATAGGTATGAGATGGGTTAAACACTATGTACCAATCACCAAAAAGTAGTTTCAGAAGGTAGATTGGGACTCATTCGCTCATGGGTGAATGAGTCTCTGGTCATGGATTTCAACCAACTTTTGGGAGCCTCTGATTGCAATTTGTAGCTTCTATTTGATCTAGGTTTCAGTGTCAGAGTTAGAAATAAATTTGTAGGTGATATTTTATAAATTGACAACTTTTACAACTTTGACAACTTTCCCAAATTTTCTCTTCAAGAGATCTTCAACCTAAGATATGAAACACAAACACAAGAGAGAAAAAATATTTGTTTTTGGTGAATGGGGGTTTGCCTTGGTCAAACCCCATTTGGGTAATTTAACCTTGAATTGAAATAATGAAATATGAAAGGAATTATGAATGAACAATGCTATGTTGCAACTCACCAAACCCTTGAATAAATATTTGGAGGGCTCAAATGTTGAGCTTGATCTTGCATGGAATTTCTTCAATGGATGTGGATCTTGATGCTTGAAATATGACTTGAATGCTTGACTTTATCTTTGAAACCTACATCACAATGTTATATCCAAAAACATGCATGATTTCAAAAGACTTTGACATGATGCTTGAGATCTTGATTGCTGCAATAAATCACTAATAAATATTCTCTCGAATTCCCTTGACAATAATATTAACTCTTGTGAAACTTTCACTTGAAATATATGATTTGAATTGATGAAATAACCTTGTATTTATAGATATATATCCTTAATTTCCCAAAAATTAATCACAAGCCGACACTAAAATTTGAATTTAGGGACAATAGAATACTACCAAAAGCATATTTTAAATTTAGGTTCAAAGGTCTAGGGAGGGCCCATTTTCCCATGGGCGAATGGGTCTCAGGTCCCTATTCTTGGAACACACATTGCTCAAGGTAAAGTGTTATGTGTTGGCATTAATTGTTGTCATGTTTCCCCTTCAGAAAATATAATTTATTAGGCTTGTAGATGTAAAATAGGGCTTATTGAGGCATAATTAAGTCCAATTTAATTGAGGGGACCAAAAAAAGTGTGAAAATGTAAAGGAGTGCATTTTCCTACACTACATTTAGCCCTCACTTTGGTGAAAGGATGACCTTGTGTCAAACTCACACTAAAGTAGACAATCAAGAGAGGTCTAATTTTATAATTGTTGGAAAGGTAAGATTAAAAAGGTCAAGGAGGATGATCAAGCCCTCAAGATCTAAGATCTCATGGAAAATCAACAAAGGCACAAAGAGACACATACCTTTGTTAAATATGTAGCAGCAATGACAAGATAGTCAATCATACAATGTCAAAGACTAAAAGAAAGAAGAAAAGAAAAGAAATGGGTGGATCAATCCTCAACTATTTTTCCAACTCAATGTGGATCAAGACTTAGCTATTTGTCCAAAAATGTTTACAAGTGAAACATGTTGTCCACACAATGTGCTCACATGGGCTAGTGAAATCCGATGTTCACTAGGTAAGCCCCAGGAAGTGGCTAACTAACCATACCAAAGTTATACCTCCTAATAACTTTGATAAGGCACCAAAAAATATGAAATTTGAGCTTCATAAGGCTAGAAAGCTGCATTATGCTAGGCACTCATGAACAAACATGGATCCATTGGAAATTGGTGTAGGGGCACCTTCAAGCCATATGGTCAAATCTAGTCAAATTTTGGTTTTATGTTTTTTTTTTTTTGGTATAATAAGGTAATTTATGACCATTTGGGATCATTTTTATCCATTTTGGAATGTTATAGGTCCATTAGTCAAAAGTTGTCAACAGTTGCAAAAAATATGTAAAAGTTGTGATTGTGAATGTTGTCAAAAAGTGCATTAAAGTTGCAACTTTGATTAGGAAATTATTTGTGGGTGGTTGGTAGCTGGAAAATTATTTTTAAAGCATAAATACATGTTGTAAACACGAATCCAAAGGTTGTATGTGGGTTGGTTGAGATTTGAATGAAATTTAAATCAATGTGGAGACTATTTCTATGTTTTTGTTCTGCAATATTGCTGCTCCACTACATGGTACGGACTAGTATGGTCTTGAGATTGGAAATTTTTGATAGAGGGATGAACTAAATTTAATTTTCATTTGGTTTGATTCATTTTCATTGAGTATTTTGAAAGTTATTTCAAATTTACTAAAACACGCCCGAATCCCTACCTAGGTTATCTGTTTTGGAAAAAATGTCATAAATTTTGTTTCCACCGTTAGATCTTCATAAAAATTTGTGGAATTTTTTTTAACCATGTTATATACAATCTCACAAGAGTGATTGAATTCATTAGGTGTTTTTTTAAAGTTATAAATGTCATTTTGTTGCATTTCACAGTGAAAATTTTGTGTTTTCCTACATTCTACAAATTTTTATCATGTTGTACGGCTTCTTGGTGCAATGTATAGATGGATTAATTATTGTATGTTGTATATGTAATTATTACCTTAATTTTAGTTTTTATTTGATAAATTTTCATTAAGGGATAAGGGAGATATCACCATTTTCCTAAAACTGGTTTATAACCCTACCTAGGGATCATAAACACACAAAAAATGCTTTTCTCAAGTTTCCACCCTGATAAAGCAATGAAAATTTGTAGTTAATTCTAATTTTACATGTTTAAATTCCTTGCAAGGTTTGGGTTCTAGTTATGAATGTGTGAGAGAGTATTGGATGACAATTTGATGTCTTTGAGCCTTGTTTGCAATGAAAACCCTAGTGGCTTATAGGGTTTGGTGAAAAGGGTATTGACGAGTTGCTTAAGAGGATGGAAAAAGGTTTTAGTAACCATATGTTGTGTGTTGAAGGTGTTATAATAGAACTAGATACCTTTTGTGACCCAAACCTAGATGTTGTCAAGCCTAAGTGACCAATTAGGCCTAGTCAAAAGGAGGACAACCAATTTTTTAGCCTTTCCGTACAAAGTAACCCTACCTCATTTTGAGATATGTGTATGAAAATACAAATTGGTATCTAAGATGGGTCACCTTTTCTGTAGATCAGGTCTGCTCAAGAATTTACGCCCAGAAAGGCCTTTCTGAAAGGCTACAAGTAATAATGGTGGTTTGTGAAGGAAAGCCTATTATTTGATGTTTAAAGGCACTTGTGATTGGTTGTTTGAGGTTGTTTGGTTTTTATACACCCCTTATCTGCATGAAAAATCAAGGTTTTTTATGCTTGGTGTCCATGAAAAACATAAAGGCTTCACTAGCACGCAAGTTGTGTTATGCTTGGTGGCCTTGATACATGCAACATGATATTCAAAGGGGTTTTTCTTAGGTCATGTAAGGTCTCCTCTTATGGAATATCATTCCTAATTTCTCCAAGAGAGGACTAGTCAAAGGATAAAATATTTGCAACTTAAGGAATGTAATCCATAGCATCACCACTAAGAGGAATGGCATATGCTCAGAAAGGCTGCAATCTTGAAAGACATCAAACCCAATGACACCACCAAGAAGACACATCACATGGAGTAAGAATAATTACCTAAGACTATATAATTCCAATGCATGCCCCCACTTTAAATAAATTTCTAACCACCATGTTGTGAGCAATTACTTTAAAGTAGAAAATGATAAATGCTAAACAATAAAGACATGAGAGCTTACTTGGAATGCCCTATGTCAAGCATATGTTCCCACATGAAGTTGTGTCATGAAAAATGAGTTTCCCCCAAATGAAATTCCAAACACATAAGGGATCCACAGATTTGGGGTTAGTGTATGTATTTTTTATAATGTTATTATAGAGCTCAAAAACATCATCATTCTCCAAATAATCATAAAATTTGAAGAATGACACATAGAGAGCGAAAAAAAAAGAAAATATTTTGGGTCAACATGGAAGAGACCTAAATTTCTCAACACCTTGCATCATCCCCAAAAGGAAAACACAAGACAAGAGAAACTATAAAGTTTTATGGCATATAGAAGAATGTAGGTACAAATAGAGGAATGAACATAAAGACATGTCAAACAAAATGATATGGGGGATCACATTACGCACATGCAATCACACACAAAGAACATGAACAAAAAGATAAAGAAAATACTAGTAAGGCCCATGAAATTCAAACTATAAAATGTCATCTACATCCCAATCTTCTTCATCATATGCAGAAGGAAGATAACTAGCTAAAGGGAAAACAACAAGTGTTTTACTAGGAATATCACCAGGTTCAATACATGGTGAGTCACTCTTTTTCAAGAGGATCATCAAGGTTGATATCATCCAAGCTGATGGAAGAGGAAAACAATAAATTCAGCTCATTATGCACTTCCTCATCAATTTTAGTAGTCTCATCATCATCATCCAAGTTAATCACAACAGGAGGTCTAATGATAATATCTATGGAAGGTGCTTGTTCTTGTTGTGGTCAATATTTAGGATTGCCTTGTTGCAGAGAAGGTGGAGAATCATCATGCATTTTTTTAGTTGTTGATTCATATTTTAATTATAATTGATGAGCAATAGCACAACGTCTACACCCACGCTCTCTAGCATTTTAGTTGTGATTGTGTAGGAGCAGGTTTATCAACCATAGGTTTCTTTTCTTCATGTAAGGGAGGAATGGAAGGAACCATGGGAGGTTTTTCAACCACTTTCTCTTTAACTTTTTAATTTTTTAATTTTAGGAGGCACAACAAGACTTATTTGGTTATCTCATGGTCTCTTATAAAAAATAGTTGAAGGATTTGTCATGGTTTGGTCTTGGTTACTTGGAAGAGCTTTTGGTTCAATCATAGGACACTCAATCATGAGTTGAGGCATATTACTAAGGGATAATTTTTCTATGTGCTTTACCTTAAAATTTTGATAAGATTTGAAAAATGAGTCCTCATGAGGCTTAATAGGTTCCATAGGTTCGGGCCAAAAGAAATCCAATGAGAAATTCCCACGAGAAGACACTGGATTAAAGCCACTATGGTGTATAATAAATATCTCATTGTAAAGGGAAACTTCAAGCATTTGTGTATGACCGACAAGACAAATTTCAAGGAGAAAAGCCATGGTTAGCTTACACAAAATTGATCCAACGTCGAGATGATGGAGAATGAGACATTTAATTTTTTTGGTCTCACTTGTAGAGGAAGGGTTATCAAACCTATTGTAGGGCAATAAAAACCATTATGTGTTTTGATCCATGCTTTTAGTTGTTCATAAGTATAATAAAGTTCATGAACAAACAAGAATTCTTTAGTTATCACATTCTCTACATAGAGGATATCAATTAGTATCCCATTTGTAGGCTTGTCATTGATTCTTCCAACTATGTAAAGAGGACCAGTGGGTGCATGTTTAATTATGTCATTTTGTGAGAAAGCAATATCAAGGGACATATTGGTTAGGACCTCATGAGGTTGAACTTCAATGAAGTTAACCATAGGGTTTATGTGATGATCAATGATGTAAGCAAGGCTATGCAAAATTTATATTCCTTGTTCATTATTAAACATATTTTTCATACAAGAATCACAGTACGAGCAATGTATTTAGAATTCACAATTTTTTGAAATTTGTCTAATTCTTCATCCATTTTTCTTAGGTTCTCTTGAGCGACATTAGCACCCATTGATTCAACATTAGTAACATTGTTTTTTGGTAAAGAGGTCATAGGTAATGAGGTTTCAAGGGTATGGTCCATGATGGTTTGACTAGTGTCAACACTATGAGTGAAAGAGATAAAGAACTCAAAATCCATTGTGGGTGTGCTAGTATGGGATGGCATGAGTCTAGAGCTACGTCTCAATAGAGTATTGGCAATAAGACACTAGTTTTTGAAGCCCATACAAGTTTTACCAAAGATAAGGTGCACCCAAAATGGAGAATAGGCAAGGAACAATCAACAATAGGAAGTGCAATGCAATTATGTAAAAAGAGATAGCAATTTCTAGATTTTAAACAAGATAATTTTCTAATTATATTATGAAAAAACCTAAAAATGATTTCTTGTAATTCTAATTTTGTATGTTTGAAATGCACTTGAATTGATCAATTAACCTTACTATAAATGATTGTAGAAAAATAGAAATTTCTAGAAACTAAAACAAAAAGCTAAATGTAGAAACACAAAATGCAAATAGAGGGTTTTTAATGCCCAAAATTTTAGAAACAAGCTTGATTGGGGACTCATTCACCATGGGAAAATGAGTCTTGTGTCAGGGTTTTGAAAAAATAAATTATAGATTTCTGAGTTGATGTTTAGGTTTCCAAATTTTGGTTGCAAATAGGTAGTTACAGTTTCAAATTTCTGGTAAATTAGATTTAAATGCAAGTGTAAAATGATGCTAAATGACAAGCAAAAAATACCTTATTTGAGATGCAATTTTGATTCAATTTTCTGATTTAAGTGACTAATCAAGAAATGTTATGTAAACACTACAAAATGAATGAAATTTTTTATTTTTTCAAATTTTAAGTAATGCAACATGCAAACCTAAAACCCTAAATGAGATGTAGGCTAACAACCCTAAATGAAATGCAATACAATGCAATACAATGCAAATTAATGTAAATCTTGGATATAGGGTTTGAATGGACTCCAAATTAAAAAAAAATATAGTGCAAGAATGTCAGGTTCACCAAAATGAAACAACGAAAAATAAGTTAGAAGGAAGGAAAGGGGGGTGTATATAGACGGTTTTCACCAAATATGGACCTATTTTCCTTTATTTCATTAAGAAATGATATCCACACAAAAAATTGACTTACAACCCTTAGGTGAGTCAACTCAATGAGGTAACCTTATAATTTCCTTATGATTGAGGATGGGGGGTATCAACTTGAACAACACTTTTGGGAGAATAACTAAAAATAGAAAATCTACTCAATTATTCTCATTCAAACTTGAAACATCAATTTAAAGCTCAATACAAACATAAAAAACATTTTTTTTACAAATCTAAGAAGCGTTAAATATTCTATGCCAGTCACCAAAAAGAAATTTCAAAAGGAAAAACTGGGACTTATTCTCCTATGGGTGAATGGGTCTCTAATCAAATATTTCAACTAGCTTTTGGGAGCCTCTGATGTCAATCTGTAGCTTCTATTTAATCTAGGTTTCAATGCCAGAAAGTTGGAAATAAATCTATAGGTGAGATCTTGTGAATTGATGACAACTTACCTAATTTCAATCTTCAAGAGATCTTGAATCCTTCTTCAACCTGAGATCCGCAACACAAACACAAGAGATAAAAAATGATTTTTTTGGTGAATGGGGGTTTACCTTGGTCAAACCCTATTTGGGTAATTAAACCTTGAATTGAAATAATGAAATATGAAAGGAATGATGAATGAACAATGCTGTGTTACAACTCACCAAACCCTTGAATAAAACTTTGGAGGGCTAAAATATTGAAATTGATTTTTCATGGGATGGATTCAATGGATGTGGATCTTGATGCTTGAAATATGACTTGAATGCTTGACTTGATCTTTAAAACCTAAATCACAATGTTAGCTCCAAAAACATGCATGATTAAAAAATAATTTGACATGATTCTTGAGATCTTGATTGCTACAATAAATCATTGATAAATCTACTCTTGAATTCCCTTGACAATAATATTAGCTCTTGTGAAACTTGCATTTAAAATCTATGATTTGGATTGATGAAATAACCTTGTATTTATAGATGTATATCCTTTATTTCCTAAAAATTAACATCACAAGATGACATTAAAATTTGGATTTAGGGATAATAAAATACTGCCAAAAATATATTTTAAATTTAGGTTCAAAGGCCTAGGGAGAACCCATTCACCCATGGGTGAATGGGTCCTAGGTCCCTATTCTTGGAACAGACATTTCTCAAGATAAAGTGTTATGTGTTGGCATTAATTATTTTTGGGTTTCTCCTTTAGAAAATGTCATTTGTTAGGCTTGTAGATGCAAAATAGGGATTATTAAGGCATAATTAAGTCCAATTTAATTAAGGGGCCCAAACAAAGTGTGAAAATGTAAAGGAGTACATTTTCCTACACTACACTTACAAAAATGGTCTATAAAACATAGACCAAACTTGAGGAAAACACACCTATTTACTTCCACATGGCCAACTTTACCCCATGTGCATGGTTATAAAATTCACTATAAATATCCAAATTCACCCCCCTCTTAATGAGAGAAAACCTACTTATATAGGATAAGGGATGGCAAGATACCTAAAGAGGTATTAGTAACACCTCAAAACAATTATTTGTAAATAATTAATAATCTAATAGTATTAGATTATTAATTATTAATGTAGATAATTTTAATAGCATATAATAAGGATAAGGTTTATAACCTTGTATTAGAAAAATATATAAATTTTATAAGGGTATGAACCATAATAAAAAAAGAAAAGAATTTTGAATAAACACAAGATGAAGGATCAAACAATGAACAAAGACACCTTCCATGCAAGAGATCTGCAAAACAAAGATTTTATATTCCTTAACAAGAAAATACTTACAAAATATCTAGATTGATAATATAATGAGGTTTGAGTGCTATATAGGACAAACCATAAATGATAAGGGATTAGATCATGAGAAGTGTTAACATCACATGTAATGAGACAAAATGATCTAATAATAGCTCACTTCAATTAACATAAAAATCACTTAGTTAACTGAATAAATTACTCTTAAGTTTAGCTTAAGTGCATGAAATGGATTAGACTAATATTCAATTAAAGATTAATTAATTACTAGCTAATGCATGATTATTCTAACACCCCCCTTAGGATGAACTTAGGGAGTAGCTAAAATCTCTAAAAATGAGAATGCATGATGGGTCCCGACAAACAAAGCCTAATAAGGTACCCATGTACAAACAATATAATCTCTCATAACTAGAGAAAAAAGGATAAAATCACATGGGAAAAAATCCTCTCCAAAAGAGAGAAAGGTGAATGAAGGTCTAAAAAACCTCTCAATGTGAAGGAATAAGAAGCTTCCAACCAAGATAATGTCCTAAAAAAGAGGAACATGAAGAACATCATTGAAGCATGAAGAATCTATATACAACTATCAAAATATGATTGATATAGTGTTGAAATGAATAACCTCCTCTAAAAACAGATGATTATTAGGATCAAGAAGACAATAATCTATATGAGTGCTACAATGACACTACTCAAATCAAATAGAAAACAAAGGAAACACATGGAACTCAAAGATACAAATGGCATAGGTAGCAATAGTCTAAAGAACACTAATCAAATTAAAATGAAAGGTCACTTCCAAAAATATGAATAGAATAATTTCCATATGGTAAATGCTCCATCTCACCGAAATATAGTTCTTGCATCCACCTAGTACATAGGAACAAGAACTAGATACATTGATCACTCAAAAAATGAAACCAAGGAAGCATTATCACAAATAGTAGAAACCCCGCCATAATGAAAAAAAAGTACTAATCTAAGAGAAAATGTTTGAAGAACAATATTACCATCAAGTTGAAAACCAAGAGCATGCACACCAAATATCCAAGAGGATACATAATATTTTATAAGGGGGAAAAGCAAAAAAAGGACCCCCATAGTATGAAGATGGCATAAAGCCTAAAGAAAATTACATTGAGAGAATGAGAGAGAGAGAGAGCTCAAGAATAGAATGCTTCATGTGAAGAATGAGAGAATCACCTCAAATAAATAGGGGTGAGAAAGTATTTGTATAAGTAACTCCCATGTCTATGCATACCACCTTTCATATTATGTGTGTGCAAGGTTTCAAGATCCTCATAAGGAGGAGGCTAAACCTAAGCCTTAACATTCCTCCAAAAAGAACTATAAAAATGAGTATTTCTCATGCATGTGTGAGAATACTCAAATAAGACAAAATAATTGTAGGAATTCCTTTAGAATATTCCTACAAGTATTTAAATGATATAAATTAATAAATAAAATTCATCTAAATAAATATTGATTCCTAGTATAATTTATATCTTATAGAATCATTATCTTCCACCTATTATTTTGAATCTTCACCCTTATATTTTATATTATGGATAAACAATTCCATTTTCCTTGATAATTCATTCATCTCTTTTTGCATCTCCTTCTTCATTGATGAAATTTCCTTAGTCATATCCTTCTTCACCAATGAAATTACTTTAGTCATATGCTTTTTCATTATAAATTTTCTTCCTCAACCTTGTTGATTTGATCATTATGAGTAATATTCTCAATTTCTACATCATTCTTATTTAGGATTTTTTGGGTGTGACAATATTCTTTTTCTCTCTTTTTGTATTCCCTATCCCTGAATATTGTATTATTCCTTTCTTTCCATAACCACCATGAGATAAAATGGGGTATTTGTCTCCACAAATTATCTATAATTCGGTGAGGAAAAAGGATAACTATTCTAGCTAGCCAAAAAATATTTGATAGAGTTCAAGAAGACCCAATCAATTCAGAGAAGGGGGGCATATGAGCCCAAACCTTTGTAGAGAAAGGAAAATGAAAGAACAGGTGCTCAATATTATCCTAATCCTCATAACCAAGAATACATTTATTAAAAATTTGAAATCCTCTTTTGTTAAAATTATCAATAGTGAGAATGTTAACATGAACAACAACCCACCAAAAAATTACTTTAGGGATGATTTTATAGTTTCACACTTGATTCTAGTCAAAGTGATTAGAAGTGATAATATTTTTTTCCATCAGAGTATAATTTGACTTAACTAAACAAAGCCTAGAAGGAAGTCTAGTCCATATCCATTCATCTTCTCTATTTTTGAGAAAAGAATAAGCATTCCCCAATTTGTTGCCTTAAAAGTTAAAAACCAACAACTACGTCTTGTTTTATTTCTCCCCTAAGAATCCTACTTCTTGTTATCTATTCCCTAAAATATTTCCATCTTGGCTTGCCTCCTTCCCACTCAATATAACTACAAAGGTTGTTGGCAACACAAGGGAAAACAACTAAGAGGGGGGGTGAGTCAGTTGTCATTAAATTTCAAACTTATTAAACTTATGAACCCCTATTCTCAAATTTGATTAATAAATATGAAATCATAAATCAAAAACACATCAGAAACACGCATAACACCAATATTTTTACATGGAAACCCTGTTAGGGGAAAAACCATGGTGGAGATCAGTCCACAAGTTTATACCCTATTAAAATTGTAAGAATAAATTGGGAATGCGCATGCATTCAGGCACACTGCCTAGAGCTCACTGCTCAAATACAAAGGAAGACTCACTATCTTACAAAAAAATTTAGATTAAATCCATCTGAAGATTTTGAACTGAGAAAGTAGCATCTGCTAATGCCTGATTATAGTTTTGATTAAGCACATGAAAACTTCACTCTTCTTCACTCTTCTTCACACTCTACTTTGCCTTTGAATGATCTGAAATTTATTCGCACATAGCACTCACACACTTCACATCATACATGTCTCAAATGAGATAAACAATCGCTCATATATATCCGCAACAAGGAATTACATCACTTCATGTTGAATTCAACAAAATAATAAAATGAATACAAACTGTCGGCCCAAAACAATAAATATTATTAATGTGAATACACCAATATTGGCCACAACATAGTAGAGACCCAAAACACCTTCAAAGATTATTCCTCGAAGATCCACAACACACTACAATCACCCTGTCGGCCATGAACACGCAAGAGAAAATAATTGATTGCGAGCACAACGATCAATGTAGATGTGCAACACAAATAGAGAATGATCTAGAAACATCCACAAAAATCACAGGAGCATACACAACAACTCAGATTACTATAATAACATTATCTTCTTCTAGGAGCACCAACTACAGTAACAGAATAACTGTCGAAACACAAAAACTCATAACTTGCTCAAATCCTCACGCGCACCTCTGAAAATTTTGGTGGATAAACTAGATAGGATTTTCAACAAACCATTTAATCCGCAACTTCTCACCATCAACATACTGAACTTTCCATCATACCGATCTTGACTGCTTCACATACAACCTGCAACTTATTTTATTACAATTTTCTCAATATCCTTGACATATAAAATCTTAAAGACATTAATGCTAATAGTGTTGACATCAATGACAACCACATATAAGAAAAAAACCACAACATTAAACAATCTCCCCCTTTGGCATTGATGGCAAAACATGATGTGAAAAATACCATCAACGCAACTAACTTCAACACTTACTCCCCCTTAGGTTCTGATTCTTTTCTCATGAATTCTTCTCCTCAGATAATTCCCAATTTTTCACATTTCTCTTCTCCCACTTTGACATCAATGACAAAGATACACACAAGATTTGAACCACATATCTGAATCATCTGACTACTCCCTCTAACTAGCAGCCACCACAACATCAATCTGAATCAAGATATGACTATCAAATGCTCGTACTTATGCAATGCCTTGCATCTTAGTTCTGATTAGGAGGGGTAATCACCCCTAACTTCCCTCTGAGATACTCAAAAGTATCCTTAGGAAAAGGCTTAGTAAATATTTATGCAATATGTTCCTTAGTAGGCACATACTCCAGTTTGACTTCCTTATCACTCACCTTGTCTCTCAAAAAGTGAAACTTGATGGATATATGCTTGGTTTTTGAGTGCAACACCAGATTCTTAGAAATGTTTATAGCACTTGAATTATCACAGAATATAGAAATAGGTTCATCACACTCAACTCTAATATCTTTCAACATCTACTTCATCCACAATACTTGAGTACAATTTTTAGCAACAACAATGTATTCTACCTTTGCAGTAGACAAAGAAATGACATTCTACTTTTTACTTAACCATGAAATCAACTTCTTTCCCAAGGAAAATAGCCAACCACTAGTACTTTTCTTGTCATTCACATCTCCTTCCCAATCAACATCAGTAAAGGAACTTAAAATAAGATCATCATCTTTAGGATACCATAGGACAATCAACTATTCCCTTCAAGTACCTGAAAATTCTCTTCACAATAGTCACATGTGATTCCTTAGGATTGGCTTGAAATCTTGCAACAATGCATATAACATTCATGATACCAGGTCTAGTTTGAGTCAAATAAAGAAATCCTCCAATCATTTATTTGTATCTAGTCTGATTTTCCTTCGAAGAATCATCATCTTTTGTCAACTTACATCCAGTCACCATGGGTGTACTAACTAGATTTGAATCTTCCATACCAAACTTCTTTAGCATTTTTTCACATAGTTGGACTGAGATATAAAGACCCCTTTATCTAACTAAGTAATTTTAAATCCCAAAAATAATTTTATCTCTCTAATCATTGACATCTCAAACTCATTCTACATCTCATCAACAAACTTCATGCACAAACCATCATCTCCTCCAAAAATGATATCATCAACAAAGACTTCCACAATCAAATCTTTATCATCATCAATCTTGAAATACAAATTACTATCAACAGTACCTTTGTTGAATCCAAGCTTCAACAAATGCTTTTCCAATCTAGCATACCGAGCTCTAGGGGCTTACTTGAATCCATACAATTCTTTCTTCAACCGACAAACTATATCTCCCTGATCAGTCATTTGAAATCCATCAAGTTGCTCAACATACACCTCTTCTTCCAATTCGCTATTTAGAAATGTTGACTTAACATCCATCTGATAAACCTTGTAGTTTTTATAAGCAACATAAGCAAGAAATAGTCTCATAGCTTCAATTCTAGCAACAGGGGAAAAAGTCTCTTTAAATTCAATTTCTGCCATCTGAGAGTATCCTTTACACACCAACCTTGCTTTGTTTTTGATAACTTCACCTTAGTCATTTAGCTTGTTTCTAAAGACCCATTTAGTTCCAATTACGTTTTTGTACTTAGGTCTAGGAAAAAAAATCCATGCATTATTCTTCTCAATTCTTTGTAGTTCTTCTTTTATTACTTCAATCCAATGTTCATCTTTGCATGCTTCATTGACACTGTTAGGCTCAGTCTTTGAAATCAAATAGTATTCTTCTACAATTCTTCTCCTAGTCTAGAAACCTTTGTTCTTATCACCTATAATTTGATTTTCTGAATGATTTAATCTCACATACCTTGGAGTCTTAGGATGTTCTTGAACTTCAAGCTCTTGTGATCTCTCTTTTGTACTTTCACTAGTTTCTCCTTCCTCTTGATCTTCTTGATTCACCAGAATGATCTGAACTTGTTTTTAAGTCTGACCTTTTATTTGTACTATCGCTCTGGTCATCAGAATCATATCCATAGGTTTTAGATGGTCTAGCAATGTCTTCATCAACCTTAACATTTGCACTTTCAACCATTTTCCTTAATCTCTTGTTGTAGCACTGGTAGGCCTTACTCCTGGTAGAATAACCAAGAAAGATTCCTTCATCACTCCTAGCATCAAACTTTCCTATATCTTCCTCTCTTATGATATAACATTTACTCCCAAAGATTTTGAAATATCTAACAGTAGGCTTATGACCAAACCATCGCTCAAAAGGAGTCTTACCAGTATCACCATTGATTTGTACCCGATTGAGGATATAAATAGCAGTACTCAAAGATTCTCTCCAATAGATATGAGGAACATTTCCTTCTAGCATCATAGTTCTAGCAACATCTTGAATTGTCATGTTCTTCCTTTCCACAACTCCATTTTGCTGAGGGGTCCATGGTGTAGATAATTGTCTCTTTATCCCATGCACTTCACAGAAAGAATTAAACTCACCATAAGTGAATTTACCACCTCTATTTGATCTCAGACACTTAATCTACAGATCTATCTCAACCATAGCCTTAAAGATCTTGAACTTCTCTAGAGCTTCAAATTTCTCCCTTAAGAAAGTAACCCACATCAATCTAGAATGATCATCAATGAGCAACATGAAATACATGTCTCCTTGTAAACTTTGGATTCTAGTAGGACCACACAAGTCAATATGAGATTCATTTGAACAATGTTGTTTTCTTCTGAATGAGACTCTAGTTTGCTTTCCTAACTGAAATTCCCTGCATATGTAATTAGTAGGCTTTACCAACTTAGGAAGATCTCTCACTGCCTAAGTGGAACTTATCTTAATAATATTGTCAAAGTTTACATGACACATTCTCCTATGCCACAACCAAATTTCATCAACTTGAGCAATCAGACAACTTTTACTAGTAGCATTCAGGTGAAAGATGTTACCTTTTGTTTTTGTACCTAAAGCAATCACATTTCTAGAACTTCCCAATATTCTATACTTTCCATCCTTGAATTGAAGATTGTATCCCTTGTCAACCATATATCTGACACTTAAAATATTATGCTTCAAACCTTCCACATAAAGAACATCATCAGTATTATGCTTACCATCAAAATAAATGCATCCTCTACCACAGATTATACCACCATATTTATCACCAAACCTTACAACACCACCATCATACTTTTCCAAGCTTACAAATTTTCTTTTTATCACTTGTCATGTGATGTGAGCATCCACTGTCAATTACCCATTCATCCTTCTCTTCAACCCGAGCAGCTAGGGCTTTCTCTATTTTTGTACAACTAGCAGATTTAGTAGACACAAGATTATTTTCCTTGATAGCAATAAACACAAACTCATTTTCACTTACATTCCCTTTATTAGATTCATCATCTGTTACACCTTCATAAGCAACATAATAACACTTCCTTTGAAATTTAGGCTTGTTATGTCTTGGCTTAGGAACTCTTTCTGGACACCTTGATGCAAAATTACCTATCTTATTGCAAGAAAAAAATTTAATAGGAAACTTTCCTTTATACTTACCTTCTCCATTGGCTTCCCTTTTGACAATAAGTGTTTCAAGCTTATTTAGTTCTCTTTCTTCTTCTTCAATCTATCTCATTTCTTCCTCATACTTGAATACCTTTCTAGAAGAGCTTTCACCCGGATCATATATCTACTTATCTCTTTCGGGGGTAGTAGCTTTAAATGCAGATTCTATCTTAGGAAGGGCATCAACGAATTCACTCAACTCAAAATCAGTAAGTTTACTAATCAACATATCTTTGGTTACATTTGTCACAGTCCGGAGCTCATCAATAGTTGTAGCTTTTACTTTGTATGCAGCAGGAAAGGATCTAAGCACTTTAGCAACAATCTCTGATTCTTCCAACTATCCACCAGCACATTTGATACCACACACAAGTTCATTCACTCTTTGCATGAAAGTAGTAATATTCTCATCATCACCCATTTTCAACATTTCATATTTCCCTTTCAAACTTTTTAGCTTAGCAATCTTCACATTAGCATCACCTTCATACAAAGTTTCCATTCTAGATCTCATAAGCGGTCTTCAGATCCATAACATTCATCATATCAAAATCAGTCAAAGCACTCAACAATGCTTCCTTAGCCCTGATATTGTATTCAACATCCCTAATCTCAATAATAGTAGTAGGACCATTTTGAGGAATAACATAACTATTACTTGCAATGTTCTAGTAGGATTCACCAATGCATCTCAGATGACACTCCATTTGAGTCTTCCATAGAGAATAGTTTGTTCTATCAAATCTCAGACTATTCTTCTTATATGTCACCATCCCAGATCACCTCAAGTTGTTAAAATTCTTCCAAGGAACCTGCTCTGGTACCAATTGTTGGCAACACAAGGGAAGACAACTGAGAGAGGGGGGGTGAATCAGTTGGCATATAATTTCAAACTTATTAAAATTATTAAACCCTATTCTCAGATCTGATTAATAACCATGAAATCATAAATCAACAACACGTTAGAAACACACATAACACCAAGATTTTTACGTGGAAATCCTGTTAGCGAAAAAACCACGGTGGAGGTCAGTCCACAAGTTTATACCCTATTAAAAGTATAAGAAGAATAAATGGGGAATGCACATGCATTCAGGAACACTACCTAGTTCTCACTACTCAAATACAAATGAAGAATTACTATCTTATAGAAACATTCAGATTAAATCCATCTTAAGATTTTGAACTAAGAAAGTAGCATCTTCTAATGCTTGATTACAGTTCTGGTTAAGCACATGAACACTTCTTCACTCTTATTCACACTCTGCTTTGCCTTCGAATGGTCTAAACTTTATTCGCACATAACACTCAAACACTTCACACCATTCATGTCTCAAATGAGATAAACAATCACTCATATATATCTACAACAAGGAATCACATCACTTGATGTCGGCTTCAACAAAATAATAAAATGAATACAAACTGTCAGCCCAGAACAATAAAGATTATTAATGCGAATCCACCAAGGTTGGACACAACATAGTAAAGACCCAAAACAATATCCCCAAACACAAAAAACCTTTAAATATTATTCCTCGAAGATCCACAACACGCTACAATCACCTTGTTGGCCATGAACATGAAAAACATGAACACGCAAGAGAAAATCACCGATTGTGAGCACAACGATCAATGTGGATGTGCAACACAGATATATCATGATCTAGAAACATCCACAAACATCATAGGAGCATACACAACAACTTAGATTACCAAAATCACATTATCTTCTTCTAGGAGCACCAACTACAGTAATAGAATAACTTTCAGAACACAAAAGCTCATAACTTTCTCAAATCTTCATGCACACCTCTGAAACTTTTGGTGGAAAAACTAGATAGGCTTTTCAACAAACCCTTTAATCTGAAACTTCTCACCATCAACATATTGAACTTTCCATCATACTTGATCTTCATTGCTTCACAGACAACCTGCAACTTATTTTATTACAATTTTCTCAATATCCTTGACATATACAGTCTTAAAGACATTAATTCTAATAGTGTTGACATCAATGACAACCATATATCAGCAGCACAACCACAACATTCAACAAAGGTATCTACCATTCTTTCTAGTCAGAATATCCTTAATTTGGTTGAGTTGAATGAATGAGGATAAAGAAGGGCCATTGTTCAAAACATCTTCCCAAAAAAATGTTTTCTTTTCATTACCTACCCTCCTTCTAATTCCTTTCTTGATGATATATTTTATTTTTAACAAGTTATTCCAAATGGTCAAGCCATAATTAAAAATAAAGGAGGAAAGGAAATTCCCATGGTATTCATTAGAAAGATATTTAGCTTTCAAAATAGCTCCCCAATCTTTAGTGCCTTCTAAGAAATTACATCCAATTTTGATAAGAAGTGCCTTATTAAACATTTTGAACCTTATAATACCCAAACCTCCAAAAATTTTAGGTAGGAAAACTTTTTCCCATCTTACAAGGGAAATTATCGAATGTTCTTCAATTGCGGTCCAAAGGAAATTTCTCTAAATTTGTTTAATTTTATTCACAATGAAAGTAGGGATCTTTAAAAATGAAAGGTAGTAAACCAAGATGTTTTGGACTAAAGCCTCAAGGAGTTGTAGTTTACCTACCAGGCTTTGGATTTTTCCTTTCCAACCAGCCAACTTATTCTATGAATTAGTTAAACTCTACCTTTATTACTATAAAGGTAGAGTTTAACTAATTCAACTATATTCCCGATCTAAAAAATCCCTAGCAACATTTAGAAGGTCTATGGAAATAATATCTCAAAAGTCTTGAAAAAAGCAGGAGGAAACCCATCAGGTCCAAGAGCCTTATATTCACCAAAGGAGAACATAATTTTGAATTCTTGCATCATATCTAGGTCAGTTAAAATATTGTGAATAACATCAATGAGATCTTCCACACCAGAGAAATTAGGATTGGAGTCAGCTAGAGTTTCTTTAAAGAAGGAACAACACCAACAACAATTCTATTCTCCTCTATTAATATAGCACCACATTCTTTAATGAGAGATCTTATTATTTTTTTGTTTTTGTGTTTCATTATGGATTAATTGAATAATTTAGTGTTTCTATCTCCTTTAGTTAACCATTGGATCCTAGATCTCTATTTCAAAAAAAAATCCTCCACCTTTGATAGCTTGGACCATTCACTGTGTAATTGATTTTCTTTGGTGCAAGTATCCATATCATTATTTCTTTCTTTCTCTCTCTCTTGGATCTACTTAAGGTTTGTAATAATGGTCTTCTTAGTGTGTAATATATTACCAAATGAAATATTATTCCAACCTTTAACCTTTTATTTTACCATAGAAGGAATTTTCCACCAAATTTTAACTAGATCTTTGAATTCCATATGATAATTCCACATAATTTCATACCTAAAAGGATAGGGACCCTTAGTTACATCTTCATCCTAATTTAGAAGAATAGAGTTATGATCTGAGCTCGTTATAGGAAGAGAAGATAAAGAAAGTTTAGGGAGAATGTTCTAATTATTGATATGAAGAACCTATCAAGTTTAACTTGAATATGATTACTAACCTCTCTCCTATTAGACCAAGTAAATAGAGATACTTATAACTCAATATATATTAGCCCCACATAATAAAGGAAGCATGCAAAATCTACTATACTATTAAAGAAATCTTCCAAGCCTCCCAATTTTTTAGAGGGAAATAATGGAGTGTTATAATCTCCACCAAGCATCCAACATTCCCTGTTGCAACTAGAGATGGGAGAGGATAAGGAATCTCAAAGTTGAACCCTCACATCCCTAAAATTGGGAGCATAAATATTTATAAGGCTCTATTTCTCAGAGGTATACAAATCTTCCATATTGGTCATCAAGTTGTTTTTGTTAGCATATTGTTGTCATTGATGTCAATAGGGGATCAAGTGTGAAATGGGACTGATCCTACATGAAGGGAGTTCCATCATTGATGTCAACAAGTCGTCATTAATGTTTGAGGAAGATGGTGTATTGTGGATCTAGAAGATGGAGTGAAGGCTACAAATTTTTCTCAAAATATTGCATTGTTGTCATGCAATTTTTTCATGCTATTGCAGTAAATTCTCTCACTACTCAAAAGAAAAATATGATTCCATATTCAACATGGGTTTTCTGAGAGCAACTCAAAAAAGTGTTTTGCAAGTCCAAAGGTTGAAGGCTATGCTCAGAAAATAATTACTTATGCGCTTGGCCTGAATTAGGGTTTGTTGGTTAAACCCTACAATTACAGTCATGGCATCCAAACAAAGTTTCTAATTTTATGGTGACTTGTGTTTGATGGTTGTAGGTAGCTTAAGTAATAACGTAAGCCTGTTATGTCATGTGGGTAACCAGTCCCTTCATCTAGCATTTACCAGTGGTTGAGAAAATATTTGTGGTGTTTAATATTTCCTAAGTCTCATGCAAATATTTCCTTTGGAAAGATCAACGATGTTGGTTGAGACTGTAAGATCTAATGGTCTCCCTGCCAGCCCATTGAGTTTGTGGTGGGTCCTGACTAAGTTCGTGAGGAAGTGAGGATTGGTGGAAAGTAATCCACGATGGAAAAATTATAATCAATGATGAAGATGTGGGACCTACGAAGGCTGTAGACGTAGTTATTGGAGTATGATGTCACCCTGGATAGATGACTGAATGAGGTTGATCAACGACTATAATCAAGTTGAGGTGAATGATTTGACAGTTGATCAAATGATACACGCTAATGGTAGATTAAACCTTGGTGAATCCTACAACACGTTGCATCATCGCTTCACATCACTATTGTGAAGTGAAGTAGTTGGAAGATTTGGGTGACAAGCAATAAAGTGTATTGTGACATTAGGATAAGACACATGGCACAAGCTTTCCAACTCGTGAAGATCTTTTGGGCCCATTTTCAGTACTAATGGGATAGCGAGGGATGACACAAATTAATCAGTAGCTAATCCAACAATGATTGCCGCATTGAGGAAATGGATGAAAATGTTCTAAGGGTTTTGGCAGTGCATGATGAGTGTGATGTCAATGAATGTGAGATCGACGAAGGAGATTTAAAGACCGTTTATCAAATGATTGTGGTTTAAAGATGCAATGGTGAATGTAGAATGCAAGATTGTGGTGCAAAGGTAAGAGATTTATGGCCTATATTTGAATGAGGTAAACACAAATGACTAACTCTATGTAAATAGGGTTTCACCTACAAATGAAAATGAAGATGAAATTAAATGGTGTAACTACCTCAATGACAGATGTAAGATGATTTGATGCATATAGTGGTGATACAGATGGCTATAGAGACAAGGATCAAGATCAATTTGAAGGTTCAAAAGAAAGAATTAACTACATATCCGATCTTAGGATTTGCGACGAAGAGAATGAAGGAAAATACTCTACATCAGGAATTAATGTTGCATGGCTCGACACAGTTGGAGGACATTGAATAAGATATTCACTCTAACAAAGGATCAACTTATGGTGGAAGATCCTGAGGAAATCATCATTGATTATCACTACTCAAAACATATGAGAAGTGTGTCAAAGGGTACGAGAAGTGAGAGAGAGAAATATGCAGAAGTGATGTTGTGCTCCTAAGATAGCTAGAATATACACAAAAATAGGAAAGGAGAGCGATTGAAGAGCACAATGGTGCATTGAGGTGGATAAAGAATGCACTAAAGAAGAAAGAGAGGAATTGATCTAGAATAGTGGGGTGTAGAGTAGTAAAGAGAGTTGATGTGACATCAATAGATAGTTGAGCAGTTACATAATAAGTTGTAACATTGATTAGAGTTCCTTAGGTACAAATTGTAATCATCTTACATGTTCTAAATCTGATAGGTTGGTGCCATCAGATAATTGATTAGGTGCTCAGTTTAGGGGATAATTGTATCCTTAGGGTTGGTGCCCTTAAAAGTTGTAACAAAAGATTTTATTGTGAGGTTGGATTAGGAAAATAGCTCCTAGCAACATATTCTCACCATGGTTTTTCACGTATATCTATTGCTATGTGTTGATCCTTTATGTGCATGTGTTTTTAATATCTTTTATGTTTTAATTTGTACATGTAGTTTCAAATTTTGTGTCATCTCTTAAGATAAGCAGGATAAATTTTTAGTATCTAATGATTTGGCCCCCCTCTCAGTAGACTATTGTGTTCCAACAATTGGTATTAGAGCCCTAGGTTCCCTAGGAGTAGCTTAACCAGCTTAGGTATATCCTTGACTTTGTGAACAAAAATGTCCAATCAAGAAAGCTCTTCCTCAAACAAGTCACCTAAGTTTGATGTGACAAATTATACCTATTGGATCTCATTAATGAAAGGATATTTGGTATCCTTAGGTTTCAATGTATGGATGTCAATATTAACTAGATACACACCACTGCCCACACCTCCTATTGATTCTACAACTAAAAATGAATTTGAAAATAATGAAAAAGCATGGTTTTCTATCAGGAATATTCTATCTAGATCTATGCACAACAAAGTTATGTATTTTAAGAATGCACAAGATGTATAGGATACATTGAAAGAGATATATGAAGGAGATGACAAGGTAAAACTGGCAAAGCTTCAAATGCTGAAAGCTAGATTTGAAGGCCTAAGGATGTCAGAAGAAGAGAAGATTACAGACTATCTTCTAAGAGTTAATGATATAGTGAACTCTATCAAAGGATATGGAGAAGAGTTGAAAGAAGATGTTGTGGTATTGAAAGTTCTTAGATCAATGACATAAAATTATGACTCTAAGATCTCAACTATTGAAGAAGGGAGAGAAATAGACAAACTAAATCTAAATGAGTTACATGGTATATTCACAGCCTATGAGATGAGGATGAGAGATGAAGAACCATCTAGAAAAGAAGTTTCCTTCAAAACTATTAACAAGGAGAAGGATATGTCCCATAAGAAAGACAAGGCTGAAATTATCCCATCTGAGAATGATGAGATTGATGAAGAAGAGGAAAAATTCATCAAGAGACTAAGGAGAGGGTCTAGTAAATATAAGGGTAAGCTTCCCTTCAAATGTTTTGAATGTGTAAAAGTAGGTCATTTCATTGCTAAATTCCCCTACAATAAGAAAGGAAACTTTGAACAAGGGGTAGATTATAAAATGAAGAAACCCTACCACCCTAACAAAATAAATCTTCAAAAGAAAAAGAAAATTCTATACATCCAAGAAGATAGTGATGTATCAGAAGACTACAATAGCTCAGATGATGAATAAAATTGTGCTTTTGTTGTAAGAGACAATGAGTTTCTCTTTATGGACAAAGAGTCTAAGGAGTAAAAGAATGAAAAGGCTGAAGATCTTCTTGAAGAGGGTGAAGAAGGAGTGGTTGACGTGGAAGGAGAAATCATCTATGCTCTAGATGAGATTGATGATCTAAAAGATGAGATTGATGATCTTAGAGATGAGATTGAGAAGTTAAAAAGGGAGAACAAGCAACAAAAGAAACTTGCAGAAAAAGAGTCTGATAAACTAAGTAATGAACTAGAAGAATCTAACCAGAATATGGTAGATTTGAAGTTGAAGCTAGAGGAAGCCAAAAGAGAAAGATATGTGATTCAATCCAAGCTACAAACAGAAGCTGACAGATGTATGAAACTTGAGGGAGAGATTGTTGCTCTAAGAAGAGATCTGGAAAAGGAAAAAGAATAAATAGAGAAAGGACTCAAGCTAAAAGGTGGGTCAAGCATTTTAGATGAATTATTAAGCACCCAGAAGCTTGCAAACAAATAAAAATCAGGCTTAGGATTGGAGAAAGGGAAAATCTCCTTTGTTGATGCTTTTGCAAAATTATATGAAAGATTTAGAGCATAAGAAAAGTCTAAACCTGCTAAGGAGAGCAACTACAAAGGAAAATGCTGCAATGAGAAATCTATAGAGGCAAAGAAAACTAAAGAAGAAAATAGGCCTGTTGTAGACAAGAAGGATATTCAATCAGATCCTGATCACCAGAAGAACAAGAAAATTTTCAAAAGGATTGATGCTGATGGATTCACTAGGGTGAGAGACACAAGAAGGTGGATTCACAAAAGACCCCCTCATGCTACACAAAATGCTATGACCAGGTATTCTTTATATTTCTATGGATATTTCTATTCATGTAATCAGTTTGGTCATAGGGCTAGAGAATGTAGAATCATTCCTAAAAGGAGTGCTAAAGAAAGCAGAAATTTGTTTGCTCCTTTAATCGATATGATTGTATTTTTTTATAACTATAATAACTTTGGTCATATAGCTAAAAATTGTAGAAATTTTTTTACAAGATTAAATGTTAAGAATGAGAAAAATAAAATATTGCCTCCTAAGTCAAACATAGAATCTGAAAACAAGGAGTAAATGGTAGAAAAGATAGAAAAGAAAAATAAAAAAGTGTGGAAAGAAAAGGGAGAAAGCTCCACACAATCAATGATTGCACATATAGCCCTACATGCCAAAAAGAAAAATCTAAGGGTGATAGATAGTGGCTGCTCCAAACATACTAGATATAAGAGTGAGTTCATCACACTCAAGAAATGTAATAGACTATTTATGAGTTTGGGTGATAACATTGTAGTCCAAATATGTGGTAAAGGCATCTTAAGCCTAGATGGTAAAAGTCCCACAAAGGATGTATTGTATGTTGAGGGATTGAAGGGCAACTTGTTAAGTGTAAGACAAATGTGTGATAATGGGTATAAAGTCATATTTGATTCAAAAGGTTGCAAAATAAAAAAGAATGGAAAAATATTTGCATAAGGATTAAGAACTAACAAAAATTTGTACAACCTTGCTGAAGTAAAAGGTCAAAGTTGTTTGATAGGACATGCTGATGAAAGTTGGTTATGGCATAGAAGATTAGGCCATATAAACTTTGACAATTTGGCAAAAGTGAGTTTAAGAGGTCTTGTTAGACACATGCCTAAAGTATCTAAGCCTGCAAACATCATATACAAAGAGTTCCTATAGGGGAAGAAAACAAATCTAGTTTCCCAACTAAAGATTACTCAACCACCAAGCCTTTACAGCTAGTTCATACTAATCTATGTGGACCTACAAGAACAAGGGGACTGAAATGAGAAAGGTACTTCATGTTGGCAAAAAAAGGGCAAACAACTGAGAGGGGGGGGGGGGAAGGTTGAATCAGTTGTCACAGAAATTATACTTATTAAACTTATTCTTAGATCTGATAAATAAACATTAAAGCATAAACCATGATCACATCAAAAACACACATAACACCAAGATTTTTGCATGGAAACCCTATTAGGGGAAAAACCACAGTGGAGGTTAATCCACAAGTTTATACTTTGTTAAAAGTATTGTAAATGGGGAATACACATGCATTCAGGCACACTGCCTAAAGCTCACTTCTCAAATACAAAAGGCTTACTGCCCAAAGGAAAATGCATTGTCTTACAATCACATTCAGATTACATCCATCTGAGATATTTTGAATTGAGAAGATAGCATCTATTGATGCCCGATTATAATTTTGGTTAAGCACATGAACACTTTCTTCTGCTCACTCTTCTTCACACTTTAATTTTGCCTTCAAAATATTTGAAATTTATTTGCACATAGCACTCATACTTCACACACATTTTCATTCACGTCATATATCAAATGGTATAAACAATCAATCATAAATATCCACATCTAAGGATAACATCAACTACATGTCGGTCCAACAAAATATAAAATGTGTACAAACTGTCGGCCCAAATCAATAAATAATTATCAATGTGAATCAACAAATGTTAGCCCAAACATAGTAGGGACCCAAAACAACATTTCTCGAACATGAAACACCTTAAACAATTAACCTTGAAGATCCACAACATGCTACAGTCACCCTATCGATCATGAACATGAAAAACATGAACACTCAAAATAAAATCACCAATCACGAGCACAAAAATCGATGCGAACCAACAACATAGATAGAGCATAATATAGAAACATCCACAAGCATCATGAATCACCACAAAATCATTCACAATGACTCAGATACTAGAATCACATCATCTTCTTTTAGGAACACCAACTAAAGCAACATAACAACTATCAAAACACAAGGTAATCCCACAAAGTTGGTTTACAATTTTTGGGAGATTCTGATTTTTGCTGAAATCACATATTTTTAGAAAATACAATGATTTAAGCCTTAAAAAATTCCATTTTAAGGATTCCAATTGAAGAGGGTTTGATCAAACCACCTTAGATCAAACCCCCTTAGATAGAACACCGCTAGTTTTAAACCATACCTACAACGGAGTCTCTTCCACACCTATCAAAATGCTAATTAAAAATCACATTTGATTTACCTTCTGGGGGATCAAATGAATTCATTTAAAATTTATTAGAAATGATCATGGTAGTCCTTATAACAAGCTATCCAACAAATATAATTTTAATATGTTTTGGTTTTATTATGTATGCATTTTCTTAGTTTTATTAAACATAGGTTTTTCACCGAAAATCAAGCTCTTTGTTCTACACATGTGGAAAAATAGAAGATTATCAAAATAAAAATTTCAAAAATATGTTCAAGGTGGGTATTGATGTTCTTGATCCATTAAAAAAAAAAAATGAATTTCGATACATATAGAAAAAGTTATGTTATATACAGTCCGCCTATGTTTAAATTATAATTGTTTTGACTTTGAAACTTGATTAAGGAAAAAATATTCAATAAAATGCTATAAAACCAAATGAATGTGCTAGATATCATAGTCAAAAATCTAAATTCAAAAAAAATAGAATTTTATCCTTCATAAAAAAAAATTTATGTTGTATACAGTGAGCGTCACTCCTTAAAAATGTTGGTTTTTAAAAAAAAACTATTTTTCGAAGGAGATGGAAAGATAAGTGCAATTTGATTCCAAAAAAATTGAAAAAAACATATTTAGAATCTATAGACAAAAGGTCACAAATCACTAGTTTTCATCATCTCCAAATTCCTCACGGTTTAGCTGCTATAGGAGCCCGAAAGTGAAGATTTAGTTAAAAACAATTAGTTCAGTGTCCAGTTTGCCCAAAAATTGTAAACCAGTATTGTGGGATCACCCCACTGGTGCAGATACTCATAACTTGATCAAATCTTCATGTGAACCTCTAAAAAGTTCAATGGATAAACTAGATATACTTGTCAACAAACCCTTTAATCCACAACTCCTTATCCTCAATATACTGAGCTAGCCATCATACTAAACTTCACTACATCACTAACAACATATAACTTATTTTATCACAATTTTCTCAATATCCTCGACATATACAACCTTAAGGATATTAATGCCAATAGTGTTGACATCAATGACAACCACATATCATAAATATCCAACAATCTCCCCCTTTGGCATTGATGGAAACACATGATGTGAAAAACACCATCAATGATACTGTCTCTTAACACTTTCTCACCCTTAGGTTTTGACTCTTTTCTCTTTAGCTCTTTCACATATTTTCCACATGACTCTTCTCCCCCTTTGACATCAACAACAAAGATACACATTATCTTTCTCCACACAAGATCTGAACCACATATCTGAACATCTTACTACTCCCCTTGAGTAGTGGCTACCACAACATCAATTCAGATCACAAGATATGACTATTAAATGCACGAACTGATGCATGTCAATGCATCTTAATTCTGATTAGGAGGAGTAATCACCCCTAGCTTCCCTCTGAGATGCTCAAAATTATCCTTAGGCAAGGGGCTTGGTAAAGATATTTTCAATATGCTCCTTAGTAGGCACATACTCCAATCTAACTTTTTTTTCACTCACCTTCTCTCTCAAAAAGTGAAACTTGATAGATATATGCTTGGTTTTTGAATGCAACATCCAATTCTTACAAATGTTAATTGCACTTGAATTATCACAGAATATAGCAATAGGCTCATCATACACAAATCTGATATCTTTCAACATCTACTTCATCCACAATACTTGAGTACAATTGTTAGCAACAACAATGTATTTTGCCTCTGCAGTAGATAAGGAAATGGAATTTTGCTTCTTACTTAACCATGAAATCATCTTCTTTCCCAAGAAAAATACACCACCACTAGTACTCTTTTTGTCATTCGCATCTCCTATCCAATCAGCATCAATAAAACCACTCAAAGTAAGGTCATCTTCTTTAGGACACCATAGGCCAAAATCAACTGTCCCCTTCAAGTACCTAAAAATCCTCTTCACATCTGTCACATGAGATTCCTTAGGATTGGCTTGAAATCTTGCAACAATGCATACAACATTCATGATATCAAGTCTAGTTTGAGTCAAATAGAGCAATCCGCCAATCATGGATCTGTATCTAGTCTAATTTTTTTTAGGAGAATCATCATCTTGTGTCAATTTATATCTAGTCACCATAGGTGTACTAACTACATTTGAATCTTCCATACCAAAATTCTTTAGCAGTTCTTTCACATACCTGGATTGAGATATAAAGATCGCTTTATCTAGCTGAGCAATTTTCAATCCCAAAAATAATTTCATTCTCCAATCATAGACATCTCAAACTCACTCTATATCTCATCAGTAAACTTCACGCACAAACTATCATCTCCTCCAAAAATGATATCATCAAAAAAGACTTCAACAATCAAATCTTTATCATGATCAATCTTGAAATACAAATTACTATCAGTAGTACCTTTATTAAATCCAAGCTTCAAAAAATAATTGTCCAATCTGGCATACCAGGCTCTTGGGGCTTGCTTAAGTCCATGCAGTGCTTTCTTCAACCTACTTACCATATCTCCCTAGTTAGTCAATTGAAATCCATCGGGTTGCTCAATATACACTTTTTCATCTAGTTCACCATTTAGAAATGCTAACTTGACATCAATCTAGTAAACCTTGAAGTTTTTGTAAGTAGGATAAGCAAGAAATAGTCTCACAGCTTCAATCCTAGCAAAAGGAGAACAAGTTTCTTCAAAGTCAATTCCTTCCATCTGAGAGTACCTTTACACACCAATCTTGCTTTGTTTCTAACAAATTCACCTTTCTCATTCAGTTTGTTTTGAAAGACCCATTGAGTTTCAATTACATTTTTGTCCTCAGGTCTAGGAACAAGAATCCATGTATCATTATTTTCAGTTTGCAGTAGTTCTTCTTTCATTGCCTCCACCCAATGTTCATATTTGCATGCTTCATCAACACTATTAGACTTAGTCTTTGAGATCAAACAGTATTCTTCAACAATTCTTCTAGTTTGAAAACCTTTGTTCTTATCACCTATAATCTGATCTTCTTAATGATTTATTCTTACATACCTCAGAGTCTTAGGATTTTCTTGAACTTCAAGCTCTTGTGATCTTACTTTTGCACTTTCACTAGTTTCTTCCTCTTGATTTTCCTAATTTAGAGTTTGATCTTTCTTTCCTTTATTTGTACTGTTATTCTGATCATTTGAATCATGTCCATAGGCTCTATATGGTCTAAATGTGTCTTCATCAACCTTTACATTAGTGCTTTCAATTACTTTCCTTAATCTCTTATTGTAGCACCGGTAGGCTTTAGTTTTAGTAGAATAACCAAGAAAGATTCCTTCATCACTTCTAGCATCAAAATTTCCTATATCTTCATCTCTTTTGATATAAAATTTAATCCCAAAGATTTTGAAGTATCTAATAGTAGGCTTATGACCAAACCATAGCTCATAAAGGGTCTTACCAGTATCACTTTTGACATGTACCCGATTGAGAGTATAAACGACAGTACTCACGGCTTCTCTCCAGTAGATATGAGGAACATTTTCTTCCAACATCATAGTCCTAGCAACTTCTTGATTTTTTTTATTCTTCCTTTCCACAACTCCATTTTGCTGAGGGGTCCGCGAGGCAGATAATTGTCTCTTTATCCCATGCTCTTCACATAAATAATTAAACTCACTAGAAATGAATTCATCACCTCTATCTGATCTCACACATTTAATCTTCAGACCCGTCTCTGTTCAACCATAGCCTTGAAAATATTGAATTCCTCTAGAGCTTCAGCTTTTTCCCTTAAGAAAGCAACCCACATCAATCTAGAATAATCATCAATAAGTAACATGAAATACCTTTCTCCTTGTAAACTTATGACTCTAGAAGTACCAAACAAGTCAATATGCACAAGCTCCAATACTTCATTTGAACAATATTGTTTTCTTCTAAATGAAACTCTATTTTGCTTCCCTAACTGACATTCCTTGCATATAGTATTAGTAGGTTTTATCAACTTAGGAAGATCTCTCACTGCCTAAGTAGAACTTATCTTGATAATGTTGTCAAATTTTACATGACGCAATCTCCTATGCCACAACCAACTTTCATCAACTTGAGCAATCAGAAAACTTTTACCAGTAGTACTTAGGTGAAAGATGTTACCTTTTATATTTATACTAGATGCAATTTCATTTCCAGAACTCCCCAATATTTACATTTTCCATATTTGAATTGAAGATTATATCCCTTGTCAACCATATGTCCAACACATATGAGATTATGCTTCAAACCTTCCACATTATAAAGAACATCATCAATATTATGTTTACCATCAAAAGAAATGGACCTTCTTCCATAGACTACACCAGTTTTGTCATCACCAAATCTTACAACACCACCATTATACTTTTCCAAGCTCAAAAACTTAATTTGATCACCTATCATGTGATGAGAGCACCCACTATCAATCACCCATTCATCTTTTTCTTCAACTTGGGCAACTAGAACTTTCTCCACATTCATGCAACTAGCAGAATTAGTAGGTGCAAGATTACTTTCATTGATAGCAATAAATACCCAATCATCCTCACTTGCATTTCCTTTATCAGATTCATCATTTTTCACACCTTCATCATCAACAAAATAACACTTTCTTTGGAATCTAGGCTTGTTAGATCTTGGCTTAGGAACTCTTTCAGGACACCTTAAGGCAAAATGACCTATCTTATTGCAAGAAAAAAATTTAAGAGGAAATTTCCATTTATACTTACCTTCTCCTTTGGCTACCCTCTTGACATGAAGTGCTTCAAGATCATCTAGCTTTCTCTCTTCTTCTTCTTCCATATCTCTCATTTCTTGCTCATACTTGGACATTTTTCTAGAAGAAATTTCTCCTGAATCATATCTCTGCTTATCTTTTCTGGATATAGTGGCTTTGAATGTAGATTTTGTCTTAGGAAGAGATTCACCAAACCCACTTAACTCAAAATCAACAAGCTTACCAATCAACATGTCTTTGGTTACATTTGTCACAGTTCAAATCTCCTCAATAACAACAGCTTTGTGTTTGTATGCAATAGGCAAGGATCTAAGCACTTTAGTAACAATATCTAATTCTTCCAATGTTGTACCAACACATTTGATACTACACACAAGTTCATTCGCTCTTTGCATAAAAGAAGTGATTTTCTCATCTTCACCCATTCTCAATGTTTCATATTTCCCTTCCAGGATTTGCAGCTTAGCAATCTTCATAGGAGTATCACCTTCATACAAGGTTTCCAACTTTTTCCAGATCTCATAAGTAGTCTTTAGCTCCATTACATTTTTCATTTCGAAATCAATCAAAGCACTCGACAATGCTTCCCTTGCCTTGATATTATATTCGGATTCCTTGATTTCACCTACAATGGAAGGACCATTATGTTGGATGATATATATGTTTTTTATAATTTTACAATAAGGTTCACTAATGCATCTTAGATGACACTCCATTTGAGTCTTCCATAGAGAATAATTTGTTCCATAAAATCTCAGACTATCCTTCTTATATGCCGCCATCCCAGATCACCTCAAGCAATCAAGCTTCTCTAGAGGAACCTACTCTAATACCAATTGTTGGAAACACAAGGGTAGACAACTGAGAGGGGAGGGTGAATCAGTTGTCACAAAAATTATACTTATTAAAATTATTCTTAGATCTGATAAATAAACATGAAAGCATAAACCATCATCACATCAAAAACACACATAACAGCAAGATTTTGTGTGGAAACCCTGTTAGGGGAAAAACCACAGTGGAGGTTAATCCACAAGTTTATACTCTGTTAAAAGTATTGTAAATGGGGAATGCACATGCATTCAAGCACACTTCCTAGAGCTCACTGCTCAAATACAAAAAGGATTACTGCCCAAAGGAAGACACGTTGTCTTATAGTCACATTCAGATTACATCCATCTGAGATATTTTGAACTGAGAAGATAGCATCTACAAATGCTTGATTACAGTTCTGATTAAGCACATGAACACTTTCTTCTACTCACTCTTCTTCACACTTTACTTCTACCTTCGAAAGATTTGAACTTTATTCGCACATAACACTCACACTTCACACACCTTTTCATTCACAACATACATCAAATGGTATAAATAATTGATCATATATATCCGTATCTAAGGATAACATCAACTAAATGTCGACCCAACAAAATATAAAATATGTGCAAACTGTTGGCCCAAATCAATAAACAATTACCAATGTGAATCAGCCAATGTTGGCCAAAACATAGTAGGGACCCAAAAAAACATGTCTTGAACACAAAACACCTTAAACAATTAGCCTCAAAGATACACAACAGGCTACAATCACCCTGTCAGCCATGAACATGAAAAACATGAACACTCAAAAGAAAATCACCAATCATGAGCACAACAATCAATGTGAACCAACAACACAGATAAAGCACAATCTAGAAACGTCCACAAGAAATATGAATAACCGCAGAAGCATTTGCAACAACTTAGATTACTAGAATCACATCTTCTTTCAGGAACACCAACTAAAGCAATAGAACAACTATCAAAACATAGATACTCGTAACTTGATCAAATATTCATGCGAGCCTCTGAAACTTTCGATGGATAAACTAGATATACTTGTCAACAAACCCTTTAATTTGTAACTCCTTATCCTCAATATGTCGAGCTAGCCATCATACTAAACTTCACTGCATCACTAACAACCTGTAACTTATTTTATTACAATTTTCTCAATATCCTCGACATATACAACCTTAAGGGCATTAATGCCAATAGTTTTGACATCAATGACAACCACATATCAGCAATATCCAACAATATCCAACACTTCATGCTGCTAGTTGATGAATATATGAGAATGACACGTGTGACATTATTGAGGGACAAGTCACAAGCATTTGAGATATTCAAGATATTTAGAAAGATGGTTGAAAAGGAGATAGGTAGAAGGATCAAATTCTTAAGGTTAGATAGAGGAGGAGAATTCACATTAGGTAAATTTGTATAATATTGTGAGGCACATGTAATCAAGAGACAATACTCAATGCCAAGAACTCCACAAAAAATGGAGTGGTAGAAAGGAAGAATAGAGTTGTGCAGGAAATGGCCAAAATAATGTTAAAAGAAGCCATATTAATTGATATATTTTGGAGAGAAGCAGTACATACCTATAATATACATTATGAATAGGGTTCAAATTAGAGTACATAGTGATAGTACTCCATATGAATTGTGGTATGACAAACCTGCATCTGTAAAGTATTTTAAGGTATTTGGCAGTAAGTGCTACATCAGAAAAGAAGATGAAAACCTAGGAAATTTTGAATCAAGAAATGATGAAGGAATATTTTTAGGATATTCCACTCAAATTAAAGCATACAAATGCTATAACAAAAGATTGGACAGTATTGTGGAAAGAATAAATGTTAATATTGATGAAAGTATAAAACATATCAAATTAGAGTAGAATTATGTAGAAGATGATTCAGAATATGAAGACAATGTGGCGAATGATGAAGAATAATTTGAGGAAATAGAAGTTGAGAAGGCCCCTACAAGAAATGTTCAAAAAGTTTCTCTGAAGCCAACAAGAA
>CM021104.1:635162561-635429779 GCA_007115665.2 Sequoiadendron giganteum | reverse complement strand
TCAATGACAAAGGGGGAGATTGTTAGCACATTGTTTTCATTGATGTCAAAAAGGGATCAGGTGTGAAATGTGACTGATCTTGCATCAAGGGCATGCTATCATTGATGTCAAAATATTGTTATTAATGTCTGAAGAAGATGGTGTATTGTGGATCTAGAAGATAGAGTGAAGGCTACAAATGTTGCTCAAAATATTGCATTGTTGTCATGCAATTTTGTCATTCTACTATAGTAAATTCTCTCAGTACTCAAAAGAAAAAATTGATTCTAGATTCAACATGGGTTTTTTGAGAGAAGCTCAAAAAAGTGTTTTGCAAGTCCAAAGGTTGAAGGTTATGCTCAGAAAAGGATTACTTGTGCTCTTGGCCTGAATTAGGGTTTTCTAGGTAAACCCTAGGGTTACAATCATGGCATCAAAACAAAGTTTCTAATTTTATGGTGACTTGTGTTTGATGGTTGCAGGTAGCTTAAGTAATAACTTAAGCCTATTATATCGTGTGGGTAACTAACCCCTTCATCTAGCATTTACTGGTGACCGAGCAGATATTTGTGGCATTCAATATTTCCTAAGTCCCACACAAATATTTCCTTTGGCAAGATCAATGGTGTTGGTTGTGATTGCAAGATCTAATGTGGTTTCCCCACTACTCTGTTGAGTCTGTGGTGGGTCCTAACTAAGTTCCTGATGAAGCAAGGATTGGTGGAATGTAATCCACAGTGGAAAAAGTATAACCAGTGATGAAGATGTGGGACCTACGTAGGCAATAGACATAGTTATTGGAGTATGATGTCATTGTAGACAGATGACTAAAAAAGGTTGATCAACATTTGTAATCAAGATGAGGTGAATGATCTAACGGTTGTTACTAGCCTATGGCATATGTGGCGAGACCCATTCATACCTCGCAGGGGAGCAATGAACAATGTAGATCAAATGAAGTTTATCAAATGATGCATGTTGATGGAAGATTGAACCTTGGTGGGTCCTGCAAAACATGGCATCTTCGCTTCACATCGTTATTGTGAAGTGAAGCAATTGAAAGATTTGGGCGATAATCGATGAAGTGGATCATGGTGTTAGGATAAGACACATGGTAGAAGCTTGCCAGCTCAAGAAGATCTTGTGGGCCTATTGTCAATACTAATGGGATAACGTGGGATGACACACATTAATCAGTAGTTAATCCAATGGTGATTGCCTTATCGAGGAAAAGGATGTGAATGTTCTAATGGTTTTGGCAGTACACGATTAGTGTGATATCAATGAATGTGATATCAATGAAGGAGATTTAAAGATAATTTATGAAATGGTTGTGTTTTAAAGATGCAATGGTGAATGTAGAACACAAGATCATGGGGTGAAGGCAGGAGATTGATGGCCTAAATTTGAATGAGGTAAACACATACAACTAACTCCGTGTAAATAGGGTTTCTCCTACAAACCAAAATGAAGATGAAATTAAATGGTCTAATTGCCTCAACAATAGATGTAAGATGATTTGATGCATAGAGAGACAATATAGATGGTCACAGAGACAAGGATCAAGATCAGATTGAAGGTTCAAAAGAAAGCATTAACTGCATGTCCAATCTTAGGGTTTTTCAAGAAGAGAATGAAGGAAAATACTCTGCATCAGGAATTAATGTTGTGCAACTCAATGTAGGTGGAGGATAGTGAAGAATATATTCACTCTAACAAAGGATTAGATTACATTGGAATATCCTGAGGCAATCATCATTGATTAGCACTACTCAAAACATATGAGAAGTGTGTCAAAGGGTACGAGAAGTGAGAGAGAGAAATGTGCATAAGTGATGTTGTTCTCTTGAGATAACTAGAATATACACAAAAATAGAAAAGGAGAGCTACAAATGAGCACAATGGTACATTGAGGCAAATAGAGAATGCACTAAAGAAGAAAGAGAGGAATAGAGAAGGAATAGTGGGGTGTAGAGCAATAAAGAGAGTTGATGTGACAACAAAAATAGTTGAGCAGTTACAGAGTAAGCTGTAACATTTATTAGAGTTCCTTAGGAACAATTTGTAATCACCCTACATGTAAATCTGATAGGTTGGTGCCATCAAATAATTGATTTGGTGCTCAGTTCAAGGGATAAGTTCCTCCTTAGGGTTGGTTCCCTTAAAATTTGTAACAACGAATTTCATTGTGAGTGTGGATTAGGACAATAGCTCCTAGCAGCATTTTCTCATTGTGGTTTTTCCCATCTTGGGTTTTCCACATATATCTATTATTATGTGTTGATCCTTTATGTGCATGTTTTTGTCATATCTTTTAAGTTTTAATCTACATATCTAGTTTCAAATGTTGTGTCAGCTCTTAAGATAACAAGGCTAAATTTTTAGTATCTACTGATTCATCTCCCCCTCTTAGTAGACTGTTGTGTTCCAACAATTTTTGCAGTGAAACCCTTTGACAACTTTAAATCTAGCAGGATTCCACAAAGTATCTATCCCACCAAAGGCCACTTCCACATTAGTAACAAAATAATTTGTATAAAACCAAATATTTTTAACAATTTGGTCAAAAGTATACTATTGCATCTTGGTTTCTTAGATGAGTAGAATATCAATTTTAAGATCAACTAAACAACTCTTTATAAGATGCTACTTAAAAGGGTTATTCGACCCTCTAATATTCCATGACATAATATTCATAACTAAATAATGAAAGAGTCAATGCCACTTTGATATTGACTTTAGGAGGAAAATGCATTTGGGTCCTCTCATTTCTTCTATTTTATTTGCCTCGAAAGGCTATCCATTTTTTTTTCTTTTTGAGAAGCTTCATCCCTTGCAATATCTCATGCTCAAGTTTCTCTTTGGGAAGGTCTACCTAGTTTGTTTTCTCCTCCAACATCTTATTTTTTATTCTTTTTAAATTTTTCATTGACTTAAGTCCACTCCTCATCTAAAGTACCTTTGAATAGCTTCTTAGGAGGAGGTTGATCATTACTAGAACAAAATCCCAACAGTGACAGGGATTTATATAAATCTTTACTATGGCCTCTAGGAAATTTATTGAAAGCTCCATCCTCTATATTAGACTTCTAGTTCAAGGCCATAAATACTTTCTCTTGTTGAACTTCCTTTCTGCTAGAATTAATTTCTCCATCCTCTAGACCCCCATTACTTATTGTGAGGGGAGAGCCATTATATCCCTCAAACTCATCTATTTGTGGAGTAAGCATAATATTTTTCACAACTAAATTGGGCCCTTCAAATGAGCCCTTTCATTCTCTTTGTTCATACCTTCCATACCTTTTTGAATAACCTCTTCCTTAGCATCCTTAACCTCTATTTCTATGGTTTTATCTTTTATTATTTCCAGATGATTATCTATATTAGATTTATCATATTCCCTTTCCAATATTTCCTCCCTTTTCTTCCCTATCAAATCATTTTGTTATGCATATGCATCCTTATTAGAAAATTCCATCTCTAAATCTTAGGACTTCAAATCTTACTTATGTTGTTGTTGGCTAGTTGTCATTTTATTTTTTTCCAAAGGTTTTCTATTACAGGCTACACTTAAATGTCCAAATCAATTTTAGGTCTAACAAAATATTTTATTCTTTTTGTAATCTATGGTTTGGTTTCATAAATCGAATCTTGATTTTAGAGTAATACTAGAGGGAAGGACCATATTGAAAACCACATTAACAGATATTCTTGCAAATACCAACCTAGACTTCTATTTTGTAACTTTTTCAACAACAAGGTGTCCAAAGGAGTTAGCAATTATTTGGAAGATTGAAATTTAAAAATTCTAGAGGGAGACTTGGAAGGCATATCCAAGTAGGAGCCACTAAACCTAGATCAATGAAGAGTTGAACCCTAGCTTCCATTTTCTTAATGAGAGAAAATTCTTATGGTTTTTATCAAAAGCCCAAGGACTACTGATAAGCACCTTAATCAAATCTTCATAAACCATAAAGCTAAAAATAAATAGGATATTGGTCATTACACTTATACTAACACTAGCCTTGAGCTTTTAGACTACTTTTTCCTAGTTCCTAACAACTTGATCAATATTGGGACGAAAGGAAAGAAACTTACCAAAAAGGGTGAGTTGAAGGCCAACATTCACTTCATCCATTAGATCATTAGGGACAACAACCTCCAACCCTTCCTTTGAACATGAAGTCATCAACGGAGCCAAAACCCTACATTTCTTTGTGGATGGATATCTAGCACCCACATATTTACCAACATAGGAGGTGGGGTCCTCTTCCAAGAATAATGAATCATGGGAAAGTGAAGGGACATTGGGTCCTTCTTCATATTCCAACCAAGATTATTTGTAGAAGAAGATGCCATGGGCCCATTTGCATCAACCTTAGCTAGCATAGAAGCAACTAATTTGGATGGGGTAGACCACAGGGGCCCCCACTTGCAAGTTCCATAGCCAAAACCTTGAATGAAGTAGAAATTTTTGAAATTACAGAGTGTGGGCTTGAAATGTTAAGCCTATTCCATTGATGCACTCCATTTTTAGATCTAATTTTCAATAAGGAACTACTTCCCTCATTATCTCTCTTCTTAAAAAATATTTAATTCCATAAAATATTTGGATTACAACATAATAAAATATGAGAGAAGAAATAGAATACTTGCAAAATATTTTACCTCATGTACTTTCTCCTTCTAACTAGGCACTTTAGAATTCTATGTTACTGTGAATAGGTAATTTACAAACTAGTTAATTAGTGGGTCCTATTTACATGTTAATTCCACTTAGGTCGTAGAAATATTTCTATAAGTCTTAGTTGTCTAGATAAGATCTTATCATATCTTATTTTTTAACTTTTATTTAATTCTAGGTTCCTAGGTCATTCACTAATGGCACATATCACTTAATGTTTTGCATTAGGTAGTTCATCACTCCTTGTTTGTATAGGAAAGGCCATTTTACACTTTTATAATATACTGCATCATCATATTTGATAGATCTTAATATCAAGAAAGCTCATTTCTTGCATACTCTCTTGTGGAAGGTTTTCATTTTTTATAGGTGGTCTTGGGTATTGAGCTAATCTTTAGCTCCTAGATGGTATCAAAGCCATATCCATACAAATTCCTTCTTAGATTTTGAGGGTAGAGCTATTCCAAATGAGATATATTAGTGGATTTTAGTAAAGTTGAGTATGCTCTTCTCTTGCACCATATGGTAATTTGGAGAATTAGAAAAAGCTTGAAAAAAATACCATTTTTGGGCTTTCCTTTTTGTGGTTTTGTATTACAGGTTCATTTTGGAGAATTTGGGTCAAAATATACCCTTCCATAGAATCTAGAAAGCCCAAAAACAACCGTTTTCATATAAAATACTTCATATTTTGAAGAATTTTTTTGACATTTTTTTTTTAAAATCACTAGTTTTAGTAGACCTTAATAGTTAATTCTATACCGTGCCTAATATGCAGTCAAATGATAACAATTAAAAATTCATAAAATTTGATCTCTTTTAATAAATTTTACATATAACAACATATACACATGTTGTGCATGAGTCACTAAACTTTTTATAGTTTCATCCCACTTCACATTAATCCTTGGTTTCAATACCAAATCATTAACAACAAATAAAAATTTTACTTCTATTTTATAAGATTTGGTAAAAAATAAAATGTTTTTAAATGAGTGTGAAAGGTTGAGATCTTTACAAAATAATTCCTTATTAGGTAGTAGGATTTTCTCTAACAATTTCAAGTAGAAATCAATAAGGGGCATCGAATATATCACATAAATAGATATTTCTACTCAATAATCCTTCTTTGAATTCATCATTATTCATCTATAACATGTAAAATATAATTACACGTAAAAAATATGTAGTAGATTAAATTCTACAACATTTTCAAATACACATAATAGTTACACCAAAAAATATAACAAAAGAATGATTAAAATTAGAGTGTGTTCCATATCTAAAAACCCTAAAACCCTCTAAAATATAATGTCTAGCCAAGGATAGAACTATTACAAGAATATGTTATGGTAGTTACCTTTCTACAACTTAGAGAGTATCATTAATGGTGGACCCACTATCAGTATTTGAAACCCTAAATAGTTCTACACAATACAATGAAAACCCAAAGTGACCTGCCCTTAAAAATAAGAAAATATGCAAACATATAGATCTTTGGCATTAGAAATTAGGAAATATTGAGGAAATGTGACATAGGAGCATTGAATGATTCAATAAAACCATCACTATCACTATCTTTAATTCTTGCACATGAGAGAAACATTGTCAATATTTGTAGGGAAATTCAAATGGTAAGAAAACATTTATCCTTTTGTTTTTATTACTTTGTGCAATGATGGCAAGAAATTTGAGTGTGAAGAACCAAGATGAACATGAAAATCCACTATGAATCATATTGAACATGGTGTAAAGACATCAAGTTCTAAAACCTAGAAACCACATTAACTGGGGCACTTTATTTTACACTTAATTCTTCTTGAATTCATATGTGCAAAAAAAAATTCTTTATGGAGTTCATTTTAATCACATCGAGAAATTACAGAGGTCATCACTAAGCATTAATGGAAAATATGAGATATTACCATCAGCATTGATTTGAATGATGTAAAAAATCTAATCCATGTAATGATTCAACCAGTTGCATTAATTTTTCCATAGCTATAGAATTTATTCTCATCTACTCTATGAGATTATGGCACAAAATAATGATTTGAAATATTGTGGGTAGGTGGAAGGAAAATTAATCGATAAACAAAACTCTAATCGATTTCTATTTTTTGCCATTAAAAAACTACATTAAAATTGTGTCAAAACCAAGTGGAAAGGTTTTTTGGTGGTGAAATGATGTTTTTGTTAGCTGTAAATACCTTTTTCTATGCTAGAACCTATTTTAGAATATGTGAATTTTTGGGCCACTCTAGTGAGTTGGTAGGAAGTTGACAAAAAACTAGTAGGAGTTTTGAACTATAGGGGGTCATGGAAAATCTATACTTTATACACTTGGTCAAGATATTAGGAGTCAAATGTGGAGGGTAACTCATATTATAGAGGTAGGGGGATGGAGGAAGTTTGAAGGTCCAACTCCAATAAGAAAATATAGTTTAGATTATTGGAAATAGATTTTAGGAGCACCTTGTGACAAGTACCAACATGAATTGAATGGAACTTGGGGATGGAAAAGATTGATGGGAAGATATGTATAAATAAAAAATTAGACTTCAAGTGCGAGGCATGAAGGTATAGTGAAGTTCAAAAGTCTAAAAAAAATAAAGTGATGCAGGAGCATCTAGGGGTAATAGCAATCTTACATCACCAAAAATATTGTTTCTTATTTTTGTTATTTTCAATAAGGGCTAATGTGTGGGGAATGCATTATTTTAATTTCCAATATTGTAATTTTCCCCTATGGTAGTTTGTAATTGTAATTTTGGAGGTGAATTTAATTTTGTAAATATTTCTAAAGCAGCCTAGAGGAATATTATATCCTAGGTGTCCATTTCAAGGTGGGGAACACTCATCAATGCACGTCCTTGCATGTTGATTTGCATGATCTTGCATGTTGGGGTGCCCAAGTTTGCATGTTGATGCATGCTCTTTCATGCAATCGTCAGAGAATAATGAAGTACACCAGATTGGCAAATTTTGATTGGCCATGAGTTAGGTGCCCATGTGAAGGCCATGTGAGCATTAAGCAATTTTTATTATTTTATGATTTATTCTCCAAATGGGGCATGGGTTTCCGAAGGAGGTTTTTTGTGTGTGGTTTTGGAAAACTATAGTGGTTTTTCTCATTCACAAGTCTATATATTCAGGCCTTGTCATTTGGGAAGATGGATTTGGAATTTTTTGCAAGTGAGATGGGGATATGTTGTTAGACTGAAGAGAGTATTTGAAGACTTCATTGTTTTATATTTCTATTTTGATAGAATCCCATGTTTAAAGGAGCTAGTGAGCTCCATAATTTGGGAGATAGTGAGCTAGTGAAGTCGATGCGAATGGAGCTTGAGAGCTTCAAAATAAGAAGGGTTGAAAGGGACCAAGAAGACATTTTTGTTGCAGGTTTGAAGGTGTACTAAAACAAAATTAAGATTGGTGATTTCATGGTTTGATTGTGGTAGTGATTTCTAATGAAGATTGTAGGCTAAAGAAGCTAGAATCAGGTGAAAGAAGAGAGAATGAGTGAAACCTTTTTGTATTTGACTTTTTTTTGTCATGTTTCAGTCTCATATTAGATTTTTAATGTTTTTCATTAGCCCATATGGCTGAAAAACAATATTATTTTAGATTTATCTTGTTATTATGTAATTTCATGAGATTTTGTATGAGAAACTAAGACACTTCTTGCAGATTTGTGGTGTCATTTCAAGTAATTACTGAGTGACATGTATGTTGTGGTGAATTTTTGAATGAAGGTTGATTCCCTCCTACATCAATGGTATCAGAGCTAGAGATTTTGAGTGTATAGGTAGAGCACCGAAAGTGAGGCAACTTATGCCAGGACCTATGGGTGGAGAATGAAGTTAGAAGATTGGAGTGAGTAGATAGATCACCGAATGTGAGGCAACCTATAATAAATAGGATTGGATGGGTCATGAGGAGACCCATGATAAAAAATTTCGAGGAAAAATATTGGGAAGAAGAGGAAAATAGGAAGCACTATGAAGAATTTGAAAAGATCCATGCTAAATTAAATGTATTGGAGAAGAAGATTAAAGAGTAAGTGGGAATGTAGGAAGAGAGATATGGGGAGAATAACTTTCTCTTAAAAGAGGACAACGAAAGGAAGAGAAAAAAGAAAGAGTGGTGTATCCCTTTGGTAGGGGTTCAATGTAAGGAATAATGAAGTGTAAGTTTCAGCAATAGCATGTGAATGGAGTGCATTATGTGAAATGGATGAAGAAGGTTTGCAATCAGAAATTGTGAATATGAATGGTCCTAAATTCGATGAGTGGGTTGGTGAGGAAGAGGAAGATCTCTTGTTGAAAGAAGAGATGGAAAGAATCAACAAGGATAGTTGATGGACAAAAATGAAGAGGATTTTGAAAAACTTGTTGTTGGAGGTGAGAAGATGCATGTTGCAATGAAGAATGAGGAAAAATATGTTGGGACAATAAACAAGAATGAGTTAAATTTTAATTTTGAATTTTGTTGTGATGATTTTATACCTTCTTTAGTGAAAGTAGAAGAGGATGTCAAGCAAGAAGAGAGAATGCAAATGGAAGTATTTAATTTCCATGGAGTATTAATTACATATTTATATAGGGATACAATAGATTTTTATTGTTATTTGGATAATATATATTTGTATATAGAAGTTGTAGAGGATTTTGTAGGTGAAACCTAGTGGAGGTGTTCAATCTATGGTTGGATTGATCCCATGAAGGAGGAGAGAAGATAAGTGATTAATTGGAAGAGGAGAGGAGAGAGCCATTGAAGATGGAGGACTATTCATGGTGGAAATGATTCCACAAGAGGAAGGAAGAAGAGGATGCAAAGTTTTTGGAGGTATATGGCGAGTAGTGCTGCTACAATAGTGGTTTACACTTTCTAGGAGATCATGATTTTTTCTGAAATCGCATATTTTTAGAAAATACAATGATTTAAGCCTTGAAAATTTCCATTTAAAGGATTCCAATTGAAGAGGGTTTGATCAAACCACCTTAGACCAAGCCCCCTTGGATAGAACCCCACTAGTTTTAAACCATACCTATAACATAGTCTCCTTTACACCTATCAAAATGCTAATAAAAAACCACTTTTGATTTACCTTTTGGGGGATCAAATGAATTCATTTAAAATTTATTTTTTGAAAATATGTAGTCCTTATTATAAGCTTCCAAAAAAGTATAATTTTAATTAAATTAAATTTGAATGTTATATTTATTTTTTATTTCTTGTGAATGTAGGTTTTTCATCAAAAATCAAACTCTTTGTTCCTTACATGTGGAAAAATAGAATATTATTAAAAAAAATTAAAAATATGTTTAGGTTGGGTGTTGATGTCCTTGATCCATTAAAAAAATAAAATTGAATTTCGATACTTACAAAAAAAGTTATGTTATATACAGTCTTCCTATGTCTGAATTATAAGTGGTTTGACTTTGAAACTTGATTAAAGAAAAAATATTTAATAAAATACTATGAAACCAAATGAACTATTTAGATATCGTAGTTACAAATCTAAATTTGAAAAAATTAGAATTTTATCCTTCATAAAAAAAAAGCTATGCTGTATACGGTGAGCATCACTCCTTAAAAATGTTGTTTACTGATAAAAACTAGTTTTCGAAGGAGATGAAAAAAAAAGTGCAATTTGATTCCAAAAAATTTGAAAAAAATATATTTAGAATCTACAAACAAAACTTCACAAATCACTAATTTGCATCATCTTCAAATTCCTCACGGTTTAGCTGCTATAAGAGCCCGAAAGTGAAGATTTAGTTAAAAAAATCAGTTCAGTGTCTAGTTTGCCCAAAAATTCTAAACCAGTATTGTGGGATCACCCCGTCGAGCATTCCAACAAACTGCTTGAAAAGAATAAGGAATAAAATTTTCTAGGGTACTATCTCAGAATTGGATTATGTTGTAAGTTGCTTGCAACTTGAAAGAGTAGTTCTACTACTCAACTCCATTTTGTGACCCTAATGCTCACAAACTTCCTACCCGACGTGTTTGATGTAGGAGCTTCTAGGGGTACTAGCAATCTTGCATCACCAAAAATATTGTTTCTTATTTTTATTATTTTCAATAAGGGCTAATGTGTGGGGAATTAATTATTTTAATTTCTAAAAATTATAATTTTCCCCTGTGGTAATTTGTAATTGTAATTTTGGACGTGAATTTAATTTGATAAATGTTTCTAGAGCAACCTAGAGGAATATTCTAGCCTAAGCATTCATTTCAAGGTGGGGACCACTCATCAATGCATGTCCTTAAATGTTGATTTGCATTATTTTCATGTTGGGGCACCCAAGTGTTCATGGAGCCGTTGGAGCTGTCGAAGAATAATGCAATACACCAAATTGACATAATTTGATTTACCATGAGTTAGGTGCCCATGTGAAGGCCATGTGAGCATTGAGTAGTTTTTATTATTTTATGATTTATTCTCCAAATGGGGTGTGGGTTTTCTAAGGAGGTATTTCAATTGTGGTTTTGGAAAACCATAGTGGTTTTTCTCATTCACAAGTTTATATATTCAGGCCTTGTCATTTGGGAAGATGGCTTTGGGATTTTTTTCAAGTGAGATGGGGAGATGTCAGATTGAAGAGAGGATTTGAAGGCTCCATTGTTGCAGATTTCTATTTGCATAGAAGCCCATGTTTAAGGGAACTAGTGAGCTCCATATTTTGGGAGATAGTGAGCTAGTGAAGTCTATGTGAAGGAAGCTTGAGAGCTTCAAATGAAGGGTTGAAAGAGACCAAGAATAATTTTTGTTGTAGGTTTGAAGGTGTACTACAACACCAAGAATATTGGCGATTTCATGGTTTGATCAAGTAGCAGTAATTTCTAATGAAGATTGCAAGCTAAAGGAGCTAGAATCGAGTGAAATAAGAGAGATTGAGTGAAACCTTTTTTAATTTGATTTTTCTATCATGTTTCAGTCTCATATCAGATTTGTAATTTTTTTATTAGCCCATATGGCTATAAAACAATTTTATTTCAGATTTTCCTTGTTATTATGTAGTTTCATGAGATTTTGTATGAGAAACTAAGACACTTCTTGCAGATTTTTGGTGTCATTTCAAGAAATTACTGAGAGGCATGTATGTTGTAGTGAATTTTTGAATGAAGGTTGATTCCCTCCTACATAATAAATTAAAATCACACCATTGAACCTTAGGGGAAATGCATGCTAGGACAACCAACTTTGACATTCCAATAAGGAACAAAGGGAAGTGGAGGCAAGTTGAAAGTTATGCCTAGTAGGGAAACTTTGACAAATTAAGATTATTAATAGACATACAGTTTAAACCTTAACCTAAACACTTAGATATCTCTTGTAGTTTTTGCAACAATAACACATTATAGACACATGGAAAATGGATAAAGACCACACTAGGAAAATTTAATGTAGATCCCACATAAATATTTCTTAAATGGGTTAGTAAAGGTAGTAAAAAATAGGGTCAAGACACACAAAGGGGAAAGAGTCAAGAAAAAATTGGCATTGCAAGATTGAATCCCAAGACTAAAAATACAACTTACCCAAGTTTTTATACTCTTTCAACATGTTCTCAATATGGTTCTAGCATGTCATTACTACCTATTTACATAATATTCCATCTTTTGAATTCAAATCCATTTCTAAGTTTTTATGAAAAATGAAATCACAATGCTCACATAACATGGATCTCAATAACTTAGTTATCCATGAATATTTTTAGAGAAATTATGATTTTTAATATGTGCAATAGCCATAGTTCTATGTTTATATATATAGTAATATTAGTAACCTGATGATAGGCCTATAATAATATAACCATTAAATAATATTTTTCAGGATACTTTGTGGTTTAGAATTTAAAATAAGTAGATCACAAAATAGGAAGAGATTCATAAATGTGAACTCATGAAATGAGAACACTTATAGTTGGGTGAATATCTAGATATTATTTTCTCATATACAATCATGGTAGTGTGACACACATTACTAAATCTATATATGAGTAAGTATACATAGTACAAAATAAAAAAATAACCAAAATCAATTAGGACAATTAATCAAATAACAATGAACACCATACAACGTTTAGATTGACTCATTCTATAAATTATACACCATGCCAATAAGGACATTGATAATATACCAAGTTCTAAATTTCTATGGATTACTTTTTGTATGCCCTACTTGATCATTAACTAATCCATTGTCTTATACTTAAAAATATCAAATGACATCAATAGTATAAGTTCACATAAAAATAATAATTATCAAGTATAGAATATAAATTGCATATACATAATATAATGCCATAGAATCCGTATAAAATTTCTATTTTTCATATTTTAACATAATTTCTAAAAATAATATATAAACAACATATTTTTATCACATCCCAACCAAAAGAATAGGAAAAATATTATATCTCATTTCCATTGTTCAATTACATCAAAAATAAAATTGTATCATAATAACTAACTTTAATAATCACAACAATCCAAAATTAGAAGCTAAAAATATGGATAGTGTTAGATGTACAAGACAATTGAGAGGGGGGGTGAATCAATTGTATACTTAAAAACATTCAATTCCTCAAAATATTTTCAAACCATTATTAACCATTTAACCATTATCATTCATTAGCATAACACAAACATATGAAATAGTAATGTAAACACATCAAACACATACGAACACCATAATTACATGGAAAACCTAAGAAGGGAAAAACCATGGTGAATATTAGCACATATATATGAATTACAACATTGAATACAAGAAGGCTCATTGCTAAGGGATTGTTGTCTAGAAACAGAAGAAAGGCTCATTGTCGGGTGGCTCACTTCCAAGAAGATAGAAGATAGAAGATAGAAGATAGAAGAAGACTATTACAAAGATATTTACTATCTCAAGGAAACAAGAGAAATCCACCACTGAAACTTTATGCCATCCAAAACCTTTGATTCACTCCCTCCAACTTCAAGCACATTGAAAATGTAGTCTTTTGTTGACTACATTGGAGTCATAGCCATTAATCTCACACTCAAATCACTATACTTAATAAAATTCACATCTTTCATACACCTTGTACAAATCAACACACAATTCACCTTTCTTATATACCATCCTTGACCTAGACAATCCCAATTAGGTTAACCTTAATGAAACATATTCACCTAAAATATACAACACCAAAATAGGTAAGCACCAAACACCTTCATAATTTAAATAAGTGAAGGAAGACCACACCAAGGGTTAACTAGGACCCAATCCACATCACCATGCTACACAATACATTCACAATCCATGAGGCACCTCCACAAATAGTGCTAGCATGCCAGGTTGGCCAAACCTAAACTAACACTACAAGCGATCATATACATGCTTCTCCAAGTCATGTGGACCATACAATAACACTTCACAACATCTCAAAACATTCTATCATCATCAAAATATTTTCCAACTTTTCCACAACCACCTAAAATTGAGAACACCATTATTCTATGCAACCAAACACTACCATAGAACATAACTCATTAACCAACCTTGCAGAACACCTCAACACCTAAAACTTTAAGGGAAGTAATTTAATGACAATATAATCTCATTCCCAAATCTTCAAGACAAGAAACCTTACTACCGAGAAATGCAGAGAAATCTCATTTCTCCTAGATAACTTTCTACACATACAAACAAACTATCAAACACAACTTTCACTATAAAACATTCCAAAACCACATAAGAATATCTTCAACCATGAAGAAATGTGGAGCACAACATTGAACACACCTCTGAAACATTAAATACTATTCTATTCAAATTTTCTCAAAAGAACCTGGAAACTAAGTGAACTTACTTCAATTGCAGCTCTTATCCATCAATACATCAATGACAACACTGATGAAATCATCACAAAACCTTCTTATCCAATCACAACACATCCATATTAACACAAGAACTTGAAAACAATCTTCCCAACTATAACAACACCAAAATCATTCCAACAACTCCAACACATAATCTCCTTACATTTGACATCAATGACCAACACTAGCAATGGTTGACACCAATGATGACACTAGCATTATACTTGCAACAATATCTCCCTTTCTCATTGATGGAAACACCAGCTCTTTGAAAAACCATCAAAAAAAAAATCAACCAACAACAAATCTACAACAAGAAACACTCCCCCTGATTAGTCATCTCTTCTCCCTTTACCTTTGTTTCACAAACTTCTTCTCCCCCTAACTAAGGAGTTATTCATGCTCTCAACACTTTGAATCCTAAACACTACTCCCTTGTGGTATTCAGACCATATTCACTTTTGCACTATTCAACCAACTCTCTCCCAAGCAACTCTAGCTTTCTCTCCAACTTTCTCCCCCTTTGACATCAATTCTTGTGTTTTTCAAAATTTTATCTTTCCCACCTTGAAATCAATGGAAAAGGGCCATAGACTCATGCAACTCTCTTTCCTACATTGAAATATTTTTCTCTTTCCCTTTGAAAAAATTCAAAGGGAAAAACCTACACCTTTCACATATCATCTGCATAGAAATTCTCTTTCATGTTCTCCCTCTTTGACATCTACATACACCATTTCAAAAACCACTTGCAACACCAAAAAGAAACTGCACTTCTCTCTTCACTGCACTCACTTTTCTGCACTCTCCCCTTAGGGGCAAAAAATAAGCTCCATCAGGTTGCACCATCCAACAACCCTACTACATACTCTCCCTGAGAGGTAGCTTCTAGCATCAATCTAGGACCAAGAATGTATCTTGAAATGCTTACCTAGACAAATGCACCAACTTATGCATCTAATTAAAAGGAGGGGCAATAACCCTTAAATTCTCTCAAAGATACTCAAAAGTATCTTTTGGAAGAGCCAAGTTATAAAAATATCTAAAACTTAATCCTTTATAGGAACATACTCCAACCTCACCTCATTCTCTGCAACCTTCTCTCTTAAAAATTGAAACTGGATAGAGATATTTTTTGTTCTTGAATGCATTACTAGGTTCTTTGAGATATTGATAGCACTTGTATTATCATATAAGATAGAAACAGGTTCATCATATGATACTCTAATATCCTTCAATGTTCACTTCATCCATAAAACCTATGTGCAATAGCATGCTGCTACAATATACTCTACTTCTGTAGTAGATAATGACACTAAATCTTGCTTCTTACTCAACTATGAAACCAATTTTCTTCCAAGAAAGAAATCACCACCACCTATACTTTTTTTTTCATTTGTATGTCCTACCCAATCTGCATTCCTATATGCACTCAAAGAGAAGTCAGTATCCTTTGGATACCGCAAACCATAGTCTAGAGTGCCCTTCAAGTATCTAAATATCCTCTTCACAACTACAATATGAGATTCTCTAGGACCTTCTTGAAATATAGCCACAAGATAGACTGAATGTATGATATCCGGTCTAGTAGTAGTTAGAAATAGCAATCCACCAATCATTGATCTTTACTTTCTATAATCAATCTTAGGAGATTCATCATTCTTGATCAAATTGCAATCAATAACCATAGGATTACACATTGCTTTAGAATCCTCCATTCCAAACTTCTTCAACATTTCCTCGACATATTTGGACTATGAAATGAAAATACCTTTTTTTGATTGACTAATTTATAATTCAAGAAAGAAATTCATCTCCCCACAAATTGACATCTCAAACTCTTTTTGCATCTCATATAAAAAATTCTTGCACATACCTTCATTTCCTCCAAAGATAATATCATCCACATATACTACCACACTCACAATTTGTTCTCCTTCAACCTTGAAGTAAATATTTCTATCTATAGTACCTTTCCTGAATCCTAATTGCAAAAAATACCTATCTAGTCTTGCATACCAAGATCTAGGAGCTTGTTTGGGTCCATATAATGCTTTCTTTAACCCATAGACCATATCAACATCATATGATAGCTTAAATCCTTCTGGTTGTTCAATGTATACCTCTTCTTCTAACTCACCATTCAAGAATGCAGACTTTATGTTCATTTGATATATTTTGAAGTCTTTATGTGCTGCAAAAGTAAAAAATATTCTAATGGCTTCAATTCTTGCCACCAGATTAAATGTCTCCTCAAAATCTATTCCTTCTACTTATGAGTATCCCTTGCACACAATTCTAGCCTTGTTTGTGACAATTTTTCAATCTTCATTTACTTTGTTCTTGAAAACCCATTTAGTTCCTATCACATTCTTATTTCTTGGTCTTAAGACCAATTTGAGTCTAATTCTTCTCAATCTGTTCCAATTCTTCTTTCATAGCTTTGATCTAATTCTCATCTTTGCATGCCTCACTCACTTATTTTGGTTCTACCTCTAAAAGTAAACAGAAATTTACTTGTTCCTCTGTCATAGTTGCTTTCTTCCTTGTTAACACACCTTTTTTCTTGTCTCCAATGATCTAATATTTATAATAATTCTTCTACATGCATACTTAGGAGTCTTAGGGATATTTTCTAGATCTTCTTCCTCTTCAACTATCATCTCTTTTTCTTTTTCTTCATCCTTTTCTTTTTCATTGTAAAGGAATTCATCAAATTCATATCCTTCTATCCATACTGAAATTTGCAGTGATTCTTCATTTTCCTTAACACTTGCACTTTCAACAATCTTCTTCAATATTTTACTATAACACTGGTAAGATTTGCTTCCTGTAGAATATCTAAGGAATATTCCTTCATCAAATCTTGCATCAAACTTTCCTAAATTTTCTTCATATCTTCTAATATAGAATTTGCTTCTGAAAACTCTAAAATACTTTATAGTAAGAGGTTTACCATACCATAACTCGTAAGAAGTCTTTGAACTATTCACTCTTGCTTGACCTCTATTAAGAATGTATATTGTAGTATGAATTAATTCTCTCCAATACACATATAGTATACTTTCTTTCTTCATCATTGTCCTAGTAGCTTCTTGAACCACTCTATTCTTCCTCTCCACAACTCCATTTTGTTGAGGAGTCCTAGGAGCTAAAAAATGCCTCTTTATTCCATGATCTTCAAAAAAGTTGTTAAACTCATTAGAGGTTAACTCACCACCTCTATCAGATCTCAAGCACTTGATTTTTACATCCATTTCATTCTCAACCATAGACTTAAATTCTTTAAACTTGTCTAGATGTTCTAATTTTTCTTTGAGAAAGGTTACCCAAGTCATTCTAGAATAATCATCAATCAATAGCATGGAATCCTTGTCACCATATGAGCTTCTTATTTTGGTAGGTCCACACAGGTCTATATGAACCAACTCCAAAGGACCCATGGTAGAATATTATTTTTTCTTGAACCTCTACTCTGCTTGATTTCCCACTTGACATTCTTTGTAGATTGCATTGATAGGCTTTGTAATCCTTGGAAAATCCCTCACAACATCAGTAGAACTGATCTTCACTATGCTAACAAAATTGATATATTTTATGCCATAGCCAACTTTCATTGATTTGAGATATAAAGCATTTAGCACCACTACCTTTGAGTTGATAAACATTACCTTTTTTCCTTGTTCTAGTAGAAACCAGAGTACTAGATCTTCCTTTTTTGATTTCACAACCACCATCCTAAAACACAATATTGTATCCTCTTCTACACATTTGTCCTACACTTAAAAGATTATGTCAAAAACCCTTGACATAAAGAACATTATATGTATTATACTTTCCATCAAAACTAATTGAACCTTTTCCACATATCTTAGCATATGTATCATCACCAAACTTAACAAGACCACCATCATACCTTTGAAGTTTAAAAAACTTACTCTTATCACCTGTCATATGATTTGAGCATCCACTATCAATTATCTAGTAATTTATTTCTTCTCTTGCATGAAAAGTATTCAACATAGTTCCTTTAATGTTATGAGTTATTACCAAAGTACTTTTCTTCAAACATCTTTCAAGATTAGTATAATTAGGATGGTTAGATTCTTCATCATCTGACATGCCATTGTCTCTTTCAACATAATAACTCTTCTTGAAAAAAATTCATTTATGATCCTTAGGTTTTTCATTTGTAACTTTGATTGGACATTTAGAAGCATAATGACCTATATTTCCATAATTATATCATTTAAAGGGTAACTTACCTTTTTATTTTCTAGTGCCCTTTTTCAATCTCCTTACAAAATTTTCTTCCACCTCATCAAAGATCATCTGGATTTAATTCATCATCCTTCTATGTTTTGCAGATTTTAAAGGTAATTTATTTCTTTGTTGCATATTGACCAAACTCTCTCAGTTCATAAGAAATTAAAGCACCAAAAATCTAATCTCTAGAATAATTATCCAAATTCTGAGCTTCCTCAATGGTAGAAACTTTAGAACTATAAGTTTTAGGGAGAGTTCTTAGTACCTCTCTCACAAATTCGCTTTCTTCCAGCTTACCACCAATACCATTGATGAAATTGAAAACTTCACCCACTCTGAGCATGTAGGCAGTAATATCTTCATCTTCAAACATTCTTAGGGTTTTAAATTTGGCTTTGTATTTTTGCATCTTTTCTTGCTTGACTTTTTCATCTCCTATATAAATAGTTTCTAACTTTGTCCAAACATGTTTGGAAAATTTTAGACTTATCACCTTTCCAATTTCAGAATCAGAGAAGCCACTTAGGATAGCATCTCTTGCTTTAATATTACTCTTGCATTCCTTGATTTCATCATCACTTGTTGGAATAGCAGCAATCATAGTGTATCATTTTTCAACTGAATTCCAGACACCAAATCCAATAGAGACTAGAAAGGACTCCATACTGGCTTTCCAATAAGCATAACTCATTCCATTGAACATAGGAGCTTTGACACCCTTTTTGTGCACCATCTAGATCTACCTCAAGTGGTTAAGTTTTCTCTAAGGAACCTCAACTTTGATACCAATTGTTAGATACATAGGACAATTGAGAGGGGGTGAAACATTTGTATACTTAAAAAAAATTAAACCCTCAATATATTTTAAAACCCTTATTGATATCATAAAACAAATAAGAGCAGTGGATACAAAAGATAAAATAATTCCCATGTGGAAATACTCATACCCTTTTGATTCCAATAGATCAACAACTATTTAATTTATTTTCTATGCAGCTTAATGCTACAACGTTTTGGTATTGCCACTGGTTCCAACTATATTATTCCTTCTTCCACTTAAAGACTTTTCCAATCTATAACATGAGAAGGATTAACAATATAATTCCCAAGAAATTTAATATAAAACACATCATGAATTTTAGAGAGAGCAAGAAAATCTAATTAACATGTTATAGCATTAATCTTTTCCAAAATCTTAAATGGCCTAACAAAATGAGCTAACTTGGAAGATTTGCCAAACTTGATAAACTCTTATGAGGATGAAATATTAACCATTATTTTTCTCCAATAGAAAACTCTCTAATATTTCTCTTTAAATATAAGTATAATACTCATGAAGCATATCAGGTCCATTTATGACCCTATTATCAAAACCTTACCAACCAATGGGTTTTCAACCCCTTCCTCTATAAAAGGCTTCAAATGGTGTCATCTTAAAAGAATGACTATAGGTATTAATTATATGCAAATTCAACCAATGGTAGAAACTCATTTTTTCTCCATCCATAACATACATTCTAAGTATCTCTTCTAAAACTTGGTTTATTCTTTGTATTTGTCCATCAATTTTTACATGGTAAGTTGGCCTAAGATTGTATTTTGTCCCAAAAGTTGAAACTAGATTTTTTCAAGCTCTAGAAGTAATTTTTTATCCCTATTATAAATTATGACTTCAAGAACCCCATGAAGTCCCACTACTTGATGAATTTCCCACTAGCAAAGGAGAATCATCCTTCAAGTTCCTAGGTATAAAACAAACTTTGGAAATCTATATGCCACCACTAGGATCGTGTCATTCCTGATTTTGTACATAGGTAGACCTAATATGAAATTCATAAAAATTGTAGTCCATTTAGTCATAAGGATGTAATGAGGACAAAGCTACCTACTAAGATGACCATGCTCATTTTTTAATCTCGAACATTCTAAACAGTTTGAAGTGAAAAATGCCACATCTTTCTTCATTCTAAGCCATAAATACAACATTTCAAGTTAATGAACAATCTTCATGATTCTAGGATGTGCATAATAAGGTGCTTAGTGAATCTCATTTATGTCCCATTTTCTTAAACCTATAATATGAGGTACACAAGTTCTACCTTGAAATATAATCAAACCATCATGGTCCTACAACTCTCACCCACATGATGTTATGATAGTTATTTTTATTTTATAATAGTATTTATTTCATAGATACTATTTTAACATTTCCTCAGTAAAGGTAAATCTAATGTGAGAAGTTGTTGTCAAGTAAGATCACCCACTCAAAGCATCAACTACCTTGTTCTCCTTCTCTTCTACATATGAAATATCCATATAATAATTAATAATTAGGTATATACATTTTTGCTAATACACATTTAATTTATCTTGGGTGAAAATATACATATGGTTTTGATGATTGGTTTTTAGGTTGAAAGGATTTTCAAGAAATAAATGATGCCACAATTTAATGCATGCATAACTACAACCAATTCTACATCATGCATCATAGTTTCTCACTATCCTTCAAATTTTTGGATTCATAAGCTACTATCTTTTTACCTAATCATTACTCCACCAAACCAACTATCACATGCACTCTAGAATCATTTAACTTGGATTAAAAATTAAATTTCTCACAAGACTTAGAATATGCATTATATGATCAAGGGTTTAACTCTTCCATCATTGAAACACAATTGTACCTTTCCCTTACTAGTAATCTACTTACTAATATTGTCTCCAAGAAAAATCTCTCCTCCATCATAAGATGCATATGTAGAAAACCACTCCTTATGATGAGTCATATGGTAGGAGAAGCTTGAATCAATAAACCAATCATCATCACTTTTAATGATAGTATAAATAAATAAACCATAATTTCAAGCGTGTTTGGGATTTGATTGTAATAGATCTCATTGTGGAATTGTTAATGAATGCAAAGATCTTTTCTCAATTTTGGGATATTTTAAGCACATTTTTTGGCCTTCGTCCCTAAGAATTCCAATCCAACTTATTTTCATGATTTTTTCTGCATTTCTTTATGTATCACACTTAACACAATAATTTCAAAAGTGGTTGCAAAAAGGTTGAATTTTTTTTTCTCTTACGTAATTTCTCTGGAGCAAGGTGGTTTTGTTGAGGGCATAAAATCCTTGATTGTGTTATTCTAACTCATGATGTGATGCATTCTATTTATTTCAAGTAGACACAAAGGTATGGTTAGTAACATTGTGAAGGCTTATGAGGTTTATTAGTCCTTTCTAAGGGAGATTCTTTGATTGTTCAAATTTGATTTTGGATCATGAAATTGAGTAATGAATGTGCTTATGAATATAATATTCTTATTTATGGTAAATAGATTCAAATTTGGCTCATTTTATCATTCTCATCGAGGAAATCATATACTACCTTAACTCTTCACTCTTGTGACTAAAACTTTTCATTATTTAATTAAAGTCAATTATAGTGAAGGTCATTTGTGGGACCTATCTTTGCTCCTATTTGTGACTCCATTTTCCCATCCTCAATTTATAGCTCACACAACTCTCTTTACTAAAGTTTCAATTGCTAACGCTAAATCCTTTTTTGTCAGATTTTCAATTATATGGTATATCTTCAATTCAATGTGTCAATACATGCAAGTCCATAGTTTTTAAACAAAGGAATTTATTTTATTTATATTTTTCCAAATCTTTTCTCCCAAGTAAATACTAGTGTATCCCTCTTTCAAGGTGAGCGTCGAGCTAAGCTTTGAATGAAAACTATCTTGCACATTTCTAAAAATCTATAAGCTTAGAAAGTTAAATGATTAAGATTAGTTATTAGAATAGTGAAAGTTAGAGCACTCTTCCAAAAAATTTCCAATATCTTTGGTTAGAGCTCTCTACTTCTAAGTTGATGTTTTCTTGAAATTCAAGAAATTTAGACAATTCTTTGGTAAGGAAAGAATGAGGATGATAAATTCCCTCATTTGAGTTTGAGCTTGAAGTTGTGTTGATATCAAGGATATTGAGCTTAAGAATTTGGTCTTTACCCCATGTTCCCATGCAATTGTTTAAATGTGTTTTTTGCTTAAATTTGAACAACTAGAGTGTTCTCATGCAAATTTGTAATCGTGAAAAAAGGATAATTTAGAATATTTCCTTATTTTAATGGAGTGGCTACTACTTAGAAATTGAAAATAAGTTGTGGAAAAAAGGAGTTAGAAATAAGCAACAATTGCATATAGCCAAAAATACCACATGGCTCTATAAATTTCTTTCCCTCTTTTTAAATGTTTGACTTCAATTTTTTTTCCAAATTTTAACTGCACAAATCATTATTAATACTATTAATATAAATTTAAGATGACTCCTAAAAAATAAGAAAAATAAATAAATATTCATGGACTGGACCAACTCCACAAATAATTTATAAATCTATCAAGAACAATAGCTGCTAACCAAAATAAGCTAAACAAATTGATGAGAACTTTCCCTTTGTACTAAATTGACATGGTGCTTCCTAATCAAAGCAGACCTTTCCCTAGTTTTCCTTTACAAGAGGTAAATATCTACACTGTTAAGATCCTTTACATATTTTCTTGGAAGAAGTCCATCAAAAGGGCTTTACAGTTTGGATTTTTGTAGTTAAGTCTAGAGATAATGTCAACTCAAAGCTCTCTTAGAGGTCTAGGTAATGGATCTTTGGCTAATTTTTGCTTTTATTATGGGTTAGGGTTCCCACCTCTTTTTAGCACTCCTATCTTTCTATAAATTTGTATTGATTTCATTAGAAATTAGGGAGGTGAAAGTTAGAGTCTACTAGATTAATGTAGGTAGTTAAGGTGTTCAAAAGTGATGAAATTCAGGCTTCCCCTAAGCAACTATATAGGAGTGAATTTTCACCCCCTTGAAAATTCCCCTTTTGCATCTCCTACCTTAGAAGAATTAATCCTATCAGCATATTTTCACTTCACTTTTCCACATTCCATCCACCCGGCGCCTGTCCTTAGTGTCGATGGGTGAATCTTTGTTGGGGACACCCGTGTGGTGCATAGACATCTATGTGGCATGCTTACGTCCTAACAAGATTCTTGCTCCTAAAGCTCACAGAAATGTTACGCTCACTATTGGGGCCGAAGTGTAACGCCTCTATGGGATTCTTCCGACCTTTGAACAGTTCCTTTCACCTAAAACCTCTTCAAATCACTATCTTTCACCTTCAATCTCTCTCTCTTGAACATTTTCTTGAACTCTCTCTTTCTTTTTTGATCTCTCTTTAATTTCTTGCTAGTTACAATATTCATTTCACACATCACTTCAAGGTCCTTATTGCAACTCCAACATCACAACATCTTTTACATCCACAACTCAATCTCGTGACTTGGTTGCCTAGTGAGGCCATCCTTCATCACCACTGTGGCCATGTCAACTTTCCAAGCTTGTGCTCTTGTAGTTTCCTCCATTGGCCTTGAGCACCCTTGTACGAAGGTGATATTGTTCTTTACTAATTTATTGTTGGAATTTAGTAGCATAGTGCCTTTGGTAGTGTTTGGTGATATTTCCATTGCTTCACTTCCTTTCTTCTTCTTGATCATATTTCTATCATTTCTATATTGGTTGTCCATGGAGGTGGAAACACCAAAGTGGGGGTTTGACTAAGACAAATCCCTAAATAGCCCCAAGATTTTCCCCTTTTGGTTGTGTGTAAGTACATTGTTCGTGTGGAGCTTGCTGGAGAACTGGACCTCTGGGGAGTTCATTCTTATCTCATCTACTTCATCACTTTCGTAGAATTTATTTATTTTATTCTACTCTTATTCTATTTTGTCATTACATTTATTTCCTCTAGACTAGGCTGTTAGTAGGTTCTAGAGTATTTTCCTGTCACTTTTTGCTCGTTGTCCGTACGGAATCTAGCACATAAGTGATACACCAGCACGACGCACTGTCATCCCTTTTCTGCACTTTCTTCCTCTGCTAGTGAGCTAGTAGAGTTACAGTTTGAATCCAAAAAATCTGCTCATCTGGTCCCATAACACAATTTCCTAGATCAAGAGAGTGATAGTAGCACCTAAGAGTGCTCTTCATTATTTATCCTTCCATTAAACATCTACACGATTGAGGTAGTTTAGGGCAGCCTTCAACTCTCAATCCTCTGTGACTTGGGATCGATGAGGGGTTGATACCCCTTCTCTACATTTTGGTGAACCTAATGTGAACAACGTCTATCCATTTGTTTGTGTCAAGACTTTTTCTTCTCTTCCCGATTAGCAATTGTTTTGGACTTGAGTGTTGTCAAGGTTTATGAGCATCACAACCCATTCTACGACTTCCAGATACGTTGTTAGAAGAAGTGTGTGACATCTATTAATGGAAAAGATGAAGGTCACTCTTGGCTTCTCTACAAGCCTTTATCCTAGTTCTTCTATTAATCTTTCTACCCAATAGTAGTTTTTGAGGGGCAAGGTAGGTTTCTTTAACGAATCTGTCAATGTCCCCTCTCCTTCTACCTCCCCTACACCATTACCTGTAGATGAGCATGAAATCATTATATTCCTTTAGAATATATTTCTTCTCTAACAAAGGGTTGGGTGATTTGGGGAATCACCAAGAAAAGGACTTGAAATTGGCTAGAGCTACTCGAGTTATTAATGAAATAAGATACATGGTGGGAAAAGATCAAACATGCATAGAAATCCTAGCTAGTCTTACTAATTTGATCAAAGAATGTGCCTTTTCAAGTAGAACTAATGTTACACTAGGGGCCACTTCTGAAGGTCATGAAAGATACATAAGAATGTCGATGCCTACAACATTGATTCATATGGTTGAAGCAAGCCCTTCGGTGAATGCCTCTCCTGCTTTTCAACCATCACACACAATTAAAGCAAGTAAAGTATCTTTGGGCTTTAACTTCATTCCTCTTGGTAGTGTAAGCTCCAATGGAGTGATGGGTGGTGGCCTTGGTGGCAGAGGGGGCTTCGGTGATGGTTTTGACGGGGGCCATAGTAGTGTCCATGGTGTTGGTAATGGTGCAGGCCCTGTTGGGGATATGGGAGGTGGCTCTAGAGGCAATTATGATAGTGGCTCTAGTAAAGGCTCCTCTAGTCATGCATCATCTATTGACCCTATTCTCAATGCCCTGTTCAAAAACATGGGTCAAATGTAGAACCAGATGGCGAACCTGTCCCAAGCCTTCACTCAACCTATCTTCCAACCCTTCTCCCAACATAGCCCTATATCCATTACTATTTTGAACACTCCATTGCCTCAAGACCTATGGAGATCCCTAAATTTGAAAATTTAAGTGGTAGGGGAGATCCTCAGACACGTGTCCGCTTTCAACACCATGAGTATTGAATTCTTCCACCATGATGCTTTGATGGCTAAAATTTTTCCTAGATCTCTGAAAGAGACACCATTGGACTGGTACTGCTCCTTGCCTAATAATTCCATCTTCTCTTTTGACCAGCTAGCTAATCATTTTCTCTATAAATTCCAAGCAAACATCAAACCGAAGATTACATTCTTGGATCTTGTTTGATGCAAGCAAGGGGATCATGAGAAGATTATTGATTTTATTGCACGATATCAAGCCCTTTTCTCACATATCTCTTACCCTCTGCCTGACTCAAATGTGTAGGTCTTTCTAGGTAACCTCCAGAGACCTTGGCAGGAGAAATTATCTTTGATGAAGTATCCCTTCTTTGCACATCTGTGTGCGACACTCAAAGAGTACCAATATATGATTACCCAATTTGGGGGATCCTCTTCGCGTCCTCACACTGAAGGGAGATCGATTGTCTCTATCTCTGGTAAGGGTAAAAATGTATCAGATGTAGTTTTCGTAACCAGTGGTCATGGCCTTAGATGAGATAGAGAGTTTACAAAGTTATCAGAATCTTATACTTTTATTTTGAATAAATTGTTGAAGGATAAGATCATAACTTTGGAAACTCCTTGACCTATGAAGGAGCCATATCCTATCTGGTACAATGAGAATGCATTTTGTCAGTACCATCATGTCCATGGGCATGATACCAAATAGTTTATGTACCTGCATCATGAGATAAAGGATCCCATTGAGGATGGAACCATCCGGCTTGATGTGAAGAATAAAAATATGAAACAAGTCTATTGCAAAGTCTAATAATGAATTAGAGATATACATAGACCCTTTTCCATCACATTTTTCTAATTTGATTGTTGAGCCTTCTAACGCTCTTGATGAATTCATGTCGGAGTACATAAATGTGTTTTCATTTACTCCTCTTCCTCATGCTGAAACTAAGAATAAATCAATGGAGATAACCTTCTCCTCTCAGGAATTACCTCTGAATGGGAAGTCCTCTTTGTTAAACATTCCCGCTCGTGTCAATGGAAGCATTGTAACTAGAGTCTTTTTTAGACCCTACAATTTGAGTGAATATCATCATGGAGGATACCATCTTTTTGAACTTCTTACATAGGGAGAAATATGAGAAGACTAAAACCATGGTTTGCACTCATGATTGACTCTCTTTGGAGCCATATGGTGCTATAACATTGTCCTTCCTAGTTGGTCCCAAGGCTGAGAACATCATTTTTTATGTAATTTTAGAATCTGATTTGTTTAGAGTGAAGTTGGGCATCCCATGGCTCACTTTCATGAATGGGGTCACTTCTGTCGCGCATAAATGTTTAAAATTTATTCATGAAGGTGCAGTACATGTTATAAATGATACTGGATATCAGCCAATAGTTTCATATGGGGGTTATTCCCTCAATCATTTTTGGCCTACACCCATTGGTCAGCTCCCTCCAAGGATAGACCTCTTGTACTAAAACTATGTGAAGTACAAGACTGAGGGCATGAATCTGAAGATGACCACTTCCACCTCTCATTTTGTTGAGGCTTCCTTTATGAACACTCTTGGATCTCGCTCCAAAAACCTGATGGTGTCCACTTGGTGAAAGCCCAAGCATCATGCTTTTGAACTTCCTATCCTACCCACAGTGCCTCAACCCATTATGTATGGTAAGGGGAAGTTCCCTCATGGGGGTACTTCTACATCTCGAAATTCACACCCTCTTATCATTCCTGCCTCCCCAAGAGTAAATGATAAAGGGCTTGTCATTGAGATGTCAGTTCCTTTCCCCCCTCTTCTTGATATTTTTTGCACTACCTCCTCCTATTTCTGTTCAGGAGCCTATCCCTCTATCGAAGATGGTCATGATGGATACAAAGATGACATAGCAGGAGCCTCTTCCTCCTTCTTAGGGGGGTGCTTTTGGTTCTTGAAGCTATAGAAATTGAATTACGCATGAGCATAGGCATTAGCAAAAGGCTTTAGCTACTAACCAAGTAGCCTCACAAAAATAAAGTGAGGCATCTACTACCCCTCTTTCTTCTTTTGTTATTTCTACGTTAGTTCCCATCACCTCTATTTTTCTTCTGGATCCTTCGGCAAGTGTTGAATATCGACACCCCCAAAAGGTGCAATTTTTCATCCCTCCCTTCGTTGAGCCTTCTTTGTTGATGTCCCTTTCAAACATCTTGACTTTCTCAGAGTCCATTGACATGTCGAATGTTTTGGTGGTGTCCTCTATGGTTATTTCCCCTTCCTCCTCATCTCTTTCTTATTCTATGGGGATCCTGCATCCTTTGTTGAAGCAAAAATGAAGGATGAACCCACTTCAATGGGGGTCAGAAGAAGAGCTCTTCTTCTTTGGAAGCTAGTCTATTTTTGGCTTGTGTCATCTTAGTGATGGAAGGAGGCCTGTCATCACTAGAGTATGTCATTGTCACCTTGGAAGATGTGGGCAGTGGATCTCATGAGCCTCCTTCCTCACCTGCCGAACCAAGATGTGCTCCTCTTGACAAGTGCATGTTTAATTTGGTGGCTGAGATCCTGACTTTGTCATCAATATTTGCAAGATCGATGACCTTGGATTCACATGAGCTCAGTGTAGAAGACCTCGAGGGACCTTCTTCCTTGATGATGTTTCAATTGAGTTGGAGGATCCTCCCCTAGAAATCTTGCCCTTGTCAGTTCATCTGCCATCCTCATATAATGATCTAGACTGGGAGCATGATGACCTCTTAGTCGATGATTACTAGGTGGATCTCTTCTTTATCTATAGAGTATATTTGTGTGTGTGTTGTGATTCCCCTGTGCTTGTATTTTTATGTGCCTGGATGACTCTTGCACCCTTGTTGGTGCTCAAAAATAGGTGTGCTTTGTGTTGTGACCTTCTTCTATTTGTCTCATCATTCTTCCATGTTTGTGCCTTGATTTCAAAAATTGGGGACGATGCAAAGCGTTGGGGGCATTTAGGCCTTCTTCCATGTTGACCCAATTTTTTATTTTTACTTTGTTTTCCACACATTCCTCTTGATCTGGTGGGGATTGATTTTTTTTTCCTTGCACCATGGTTACCTATTATATATATAAGCATGAGCATATCTGACCCTATGAAACTAGATCCCCCTGTCTCTTGTGTTCTCTTTCATGACTCGTATTGCTTGCATTATGATGTTGTGGTGCCTATGTGCTTGTCCCTCACATGTGCGATAGCATTACCACAGTTACATCTATTCATGTACTACAGGACACAACATCACCTTTTTTTTTTCCTTTCCTTAGAATTCCATGTGCTCTTGTGTGTTTCATGCACCATCCTAAGGGGGGTTATCACATCGTATATGTTGTGATTTTCAAAAGGTTTATTTGGTGGCCAAGGAATCCCTCGCTAAAACTTTCCTATATTGTTTTTCCAAAATTGCATTCCTTAAAGAACCCCTCGTAAGACATGTCTCCTTTCATCATGGGTTCGTAAAGAAAGAATTTGTAGAACCTTGTACTGTGGGATAGGTCTTGACTTTCCCCTCATATGGGAGCATTATTCCTTTCGAATTCCATGATGAAGTGAAACCTTGTAAAGGGATTCCTTGATGATTGAATTGATTTGTGAAATCTATTATTGCACTTTCAAATTGAGTGTCCCTTGAGCAAACCCCTTCTTCTTTTGAAGGGTTTCCCAAGGGACTCCTTTGAAAGCTTCTCCTTCAATTACTTGATTGTCTTTCTACTTTCCTGTGTAGCTTTTATATTTGACATATGTTGCTTTGAAGAACTGAGCACCTGTCAAGGCATACAACACTTTGTGGAGTCTTCTTTCAGGTTTCCTCATGAGAGAGTACATGGGGCACCTCCTCTGCATCCTATGGGATCTTTTCGGGCTTCCTCATGAGAGAGTGCATGGATCACCTCATTCGCATCCTTCCTCATGAGAGATTACATGGGGTGGGACCCTTTCATTCAAATTCTATTAGAGAGAGTACCTTTAGAGTTCCCCTTTGCACCATTTCTCTAAGGACCTTTAGTGTACCTTAGTTTTGACACTCCTTAGGATCGAGCACCTATGGCGCCCATTTGCATGCCCTGTGCTTTCAAGATTTCCAAATAGTGGTATGCTTCCTTGATGGTTCAGGTATATGTTTCTTGAAACTATTTTGACTCTACTTTACCAAACACTCATTGACACTCATGTTCAATAAAGTGGGGGAAAAATGTAAGGAGTGAATTTTCCCCCCCTTTCAAATTCCCCTTTTACATATCCTACCTTAGAAGAATTAATCTCATTGGCATATTATCACTTCAACTTCCATATTCCATCCACTTGGTGCTTGTCCTTAGTGTTGATGGGAAAATCTTTGTCAAAGATGCTTGTATGGTGCACATACGTCTGCATGAAATGCTTATGTCCTGATAGGATTCCTTCTCTTGAAGCTCATAGAAATGTTACACTAGCTATTGGGGCCTAATTGTAATGCCTCTACGGGATTCTTTCGACCTTTGAAAGGTTCCTTTCCCCTAAAACCTCTTCAAATGGCTATCTTTCACCTTCAATCTCTCTCTTGAACGTTTTCTTGAACTCTCTCTTGCTTTCTTGAGCTCTCTTAAGATTCTTGCTAGTTATAACATTCATTTCACACATCACTTCAAGGTCCTTGCTACAACTCCAACATCACAACATCTTTTTCATCCACAAATCAAGCTTGTGACTTTATTTCCTAGTGAGGCCATCCTTCATCACCGCCACAGCTTTGTCGACTTGCCAAGCTCATTCTCTTGTAGTTTCCTTAATTGGCCTTGAGTTCCCTTATATAGAGGTGATATTATTCTTTACTAATTTTTGTTGGAATTTGCTAGCATAGTGCCTTTGGTAGTGTTTGGTGATATTTCCATTACTGCACTTCCTTTCTTCTTCTTTATCATATTTCTATCATTGCATTACATTTTCCCCTCTTAATTGTGTGCAGGTACATTGTTTGTGTGGAGCTTGCTAGAGAACTAAACCTCTGGTGAGTTTTTTCTTATCCCATCTACTTCATCACTTTCATAGCATTTATTTCCATTATTCTGCTCTTATTCTATAACGTCATTACATTTATTTCCTTCAAACTAGGTTGTTAGTAGGTTTTGGACTATTCTGCCTATTACTTTCTACTCATTTTCCATATAGATGCTAGTGCATAAGTGAGACTCCAACATAGTGTGTTGTCATCCCTTTTATGTGCTTTCATCCTCTGCCAATGAGCTAGTAGAGTTTTAGTCTGAATCCTAAAACTCTGCTCATCTAGTCCTATAATATAGTTTCTTAGATCAAAAAAGTGACAACAACACCTAAGAATTCTCTTCATTCTCTATCCTTCCATTAAACATCTACATGATTGAGGTAGTTTAGGGAAGCCTTCAACTATCGATCCTCTGTGACCTAGGATCGAAGAGGGGTTGGTCCCCCTTCTCTACAATAACTACTTATTTTGAATATTTTAAAATATGGGAGAATTCCATGATTGGATGAAGAGGATGAAAGTTAGAGACTACTCGGAATTAAAATTGGTTAATGGTAGGTAGTTAAGGTGTTCAAAAGTGATGAACTATGGGCTTCCTCTAAGCAACTACTTTCTTTTCCAAATATTTTGAAAGATAGGATAATTCCATAGTTGAATAAAGAGGATGAAAGTTAGAGACTACTAGGAATTAAAATTGGTTAATGGTAGGTAGTTAAGGTGTTCAAAAGTGATAGAACTATATAGGCTTCCCCTAAGAAACTACTTTTTCTGAATATTCTAAAAGATGGGAGAATTTGATGATTGGATAAAGAGGATGAAAGTTAGAGACTACTAGGAATTAAAATTGGTTAATGGTAGGTAGTTAAGGTGTTCAAAAGTGATGAACTATGGGATTCCCCTAAGAAACTAATTCTTTTTCCAAATATTTTGAAAGATGGGATAATTCCAAAGTTGGATAAAGAGGATGGAATTTAGAGACTACTATGAATTGAAATTGGTTAATGGTAGGTAGTTAAGGTGTTCAAAAGTGATGAGCTACAAGCTTCCCCTAAGCAACTACTTTTTTTGAATATTCTAAAAGATGGGAGAATTCCATGGTTGGATAAAGAGGATGAAAGCTAGAGACTACTAGGAATTAAAAATGGTGAATGGTAGGTAGTTAAGGTGTTCGAAAGTGATGAACTACGAGCTTCCCCTAAGCAACTTCTTTTTCTGAATATTTTGAAAGATGGGAGAATTCCAAGGTTGGATAAAGAGGATGAAATTTGTGTGATGTGGGTAATTTGGCTTAAAGGGAAATTATTTCTTTTGGGATTATTTATCATCATATATTCTTTATTGGCAACAAATTGAAGCCTTCATTCGTATTGACTTAGTGAGTTTCATCCATTAGTGTGATTAGAATTTTCTACTAGATAATGTGTATTATTAATAGCTTGGAAAATTGATATTCTCCCTTGTTAACAAATTAAGAGCTAAATTTTTTGATAGGGAGAAATATCAATGGACTTAGCTACCTAGGGGTTTCCTTATGCTCAATTTTTATGGAGAATCATAGGGTAAGCCTAGCTTGGTATATATTATAGTCATTGTTTTGTAAAAGTTGTTTTTCTATCTGGGCATTCACTCCAACAATGAGGTGGAATGGTCAATTGCTCAATTTTCAGGGAGCATCATAAGGTAAGCCTATCTTGGTGTATATTATAATCATTATTTTATTTAAGGATTTGTTCTATATGGGCATTCACTCCAACGATGAGGTGCAATAGTCAATTGTTGTAGTTGGTATAAATCTTACTTGTACAATTGGTACAATAAAGTGATGTAGAAGGGTACTTTTCATTTGAATTTGATCAAAAGGGACTACTATAATTAGAAACCAAAATAGTTTTTGACTAAAAATCTTTCTATTTATGATGGTTTCAATGATATTTCTACTCTCGTTGCTTCTAAGAATGTAAAGGTTGGGAAACTACTTGCTAGTAATGAGGTGGACTTAAAACTTTCTTCTAGTTTGGTGGAGATCATGTAGAAAAATGGGAAGGCTTTCAAATGGTTATTTTATTGGATTTTTCCATGCAGTTTCAACTTCCTAAGGATCCAAAATTTAGGTGGGCTCTATTTGTTATTCCATCTTATGATGTTTTAGCTTTGTTCAACTTTCAAAGGGTTTCATTTTCCCATGCTTTCATATCAAAGTTATCTTAATTAGAGATTTTTCCTTACATGTATGGTACATGATAGGTTCCATTATGTTATTAGGATGGTGACTAACATGTTCTTATTTTAAACCCAGATCCTTATACCTTTTATTATTGTGGAAGGTTGGGATTTTTCCTTTCTTGGTGTTTAGCATTATTTTATGTTTCATGTCTATTTTGGTCTCATCTTGGCTTGAACACTTAGGTCCCATGGTAGAAAAGGATTAAAATATCATGCTCCCCTCCTTTGTGAGGTTTTGGATTGATAACTAATGTTATTTTTATAGTTGGACTTAAGTCCCTTTAAATTTTATAAAATGGATAATTAGGTTGTAGGGGTTTGGTAATAATAAGAGGCTTTGCAAAAAATCATCTATTTGCAACGAATTTCTAAAATATTTGGATGCTAGTTTTGCAAACAATGATTTTAGGAGTTGAGTGTGTTGTGTCCCACTCCCTAAGGCCTATCTCTATATATTTGCAACAAATATGTCTTCCTATTCATTAGGTGCAAATTTGAAGGAGACAACTTCTAGGGGTGAAGTTTGAGTCTTGAATAAGGAGGTGAAAGAAATTTAATATTACCTCATGCATTTCCATATATTTTGATTAGATTTACATTATTTCTGACATAGAGGGATAAAAAAAGACAAAGAAGCAAATGTGTTTCAGATTCTATAACCCTACGTTTGCAAGATTTCTACAAGCCTTTTTCTCTAGGCTCAAACCCTCAAGGAAGACCTAATAGAGGTGTTATTGTGCCCACACTCTCTTATTATTTCTAAGGATTATTGAATCTTCAGCACACTCGAAAGGGTCTCATCAAACCCCACCTTGCTATGGTGAACTCAAAATCAATGTGTTTCATTAAACCCTCAAAGATCTAGGGTTTTGATAGTCCTTTTGATAGAGAACACACTCAGACTAGCATATCTCTCACATAGAATATATTAGTGAATTTTCCTTTGGTGGAAACCTGACTAGAAACCTAAAGGAGGGTTTCACCAAGTTTCTATAATTTTCACAAGCTAAAACAAAAGATATTTTTTTTTTTCTCTTGATGGAAACCCTAGCTTTGTGACAAGGTAGTTAGTAGTGTTTTTGCTATAACTTGAACAAAGCATCATGATATCAAACCAAACCAATTTAATTTGAACCTGAAAACAAAACTCTAATATTCTATCCATTCAAAAACCTAACATTGCTTTGTACAAGGACATACAAGACTATTTTTTAACTATATTTGTAGAAAATTGTCATAACTTTGAAGAAAAATAGGGTATTTCACAAAAAATCCTTCAACAACTTCTTATAGAATTATTTCTCATTTCTTCAACATGAATGATAATAAAAAATAGTTGCAATATGAATTTATGAGTATTTTCCATCAAAACCTAATGTCTTTTGCCTCAAACTTGCAAAATATGCCTTTTGACAACCTAGTATTGAAAACAAAACCTGTAAAAATACCTTACATGGTCTTTCAAGACCTTATTAGACTTAAAAAAACCAAAACCAAGGTTGAGAAACAAATCCCAACACATCAACAAGACAAAATCACCTAGGAAATTCAAATTTGCATTTTGGAGAGAAAATCAAAATTTGAATTTCTAGGCCTATTTAAACAACCTAGGCCATAGGACATGATCCCAATGGACCCCTAATACCTACGCTAAATCAAAAAAGACTCGTAACATCAAAATGAGCATAAAAATATCACTAGAGTGATGCTCTTACATAATACTCCCAAGGGAAAAAATGAAACTTAGGTTCCACCTGAGAGGAGGTCTACAACAATCTTTCCATGCTTGATGATGTCTAATTATACCATCCATGTGGTATCCTCATATGGAAGGTTCTTCCATTTGACCAAATACTGAAAGTATTACTTTCCTTTTGTTTTCTTGCTCTCTTTGGTGACAAGAATACACTCTAATGTTGGTGGTGTGGTGGGTGGTAGGTCCTTTATCCAATCAACATTTGATATCTTATGTATACCCACTCTTCAATTAGCAATGGCATCCCCTTTATAAGGGTATAAGTTAACAACATTAAAAATTGGTGATATTCCTACTCCACTAGACAATTCTCTGTCATAGGCATTTTTGGAAAACTTCTTAATAACCCTACAAGGACCTGTTTTCTCCATCTTCAACTTGGTATATTCACCTTTGGGGAAAAAATTCTTCCTAAGATGTTCTAAGAAAAGATCTCCAACCTTAAAATTGACCTCTCTTCTCTTTAAATCTGCCTTTTGTTTATACTTTTCTGCACTAGCTTGGAGTCGTTTCACTTGTTGATGTATCTCTTGCATAGGAATTGCAAATCGTTCACCCTCTACACTTTTCTTCTCCATACCACTGAGGTCTCTAAGTTTAGACACTCCTCTTGGTTGCATGACATAAACTACTTGAAATGGACTCTTACTAATGCTCCTATTCATTGAGTCATTATATGAAAATTCTTCTTGAGCTAACACAAGATCCCATTGTTAAGGATGATCCTTTGAAAGACATATTAGTAGGTTATGTAGGCTCCTACTGACCACCTGAACTTGGCTATCTATCTGAGGGTGGTAAGATGAGATAAAACTGATATTTGTACCAAGATTTCTCCACAGTGTTCTCCAAAAGTGCCTTAGAAACTAGCTACCTCTATCAAAAACTATGCTCAATGGAAATCCATGAAGTCTAACCTCTTTGAATAAAAAACATGCAACATATGAAGCATCACTTATACTTTTGTTAGGGATAAAGTGAATTATTTTGGAAAACCTGTCAACAACTACATAAAATGAATCAAAAAACCTTTGAGTCTTTGGTAATCCCATAACAAAGTCCATACTGATGGACTCCCAAGGCTTATTGAGAATGGGTAAAGGCTGGTATAGTCCTACATTATTGTTTCTCCCTTTTTCCTTTTGAAATGTGGTACACCTATCCACAAATCTTCTTACATTTGTTTGCATCGTTGGCCAAAAGTAGTTCCTCCTTAGCTATTCTAGTGTCTTGTCAAGTCCAAAATGACCTTCCATAATCCCACAATGCTTCTCCTTGATGAGATTTTCTCTCATAGAATATTTTGGCACACAAATTTGTGCTCCTTTAAATAGTAAACCATATTTTATAAGGCTATCTAACCACTTCTCCTTGTGAGTGCTAATAGGTTGCTTGCAAACCTCATAAAATTCTTTGAAATCCTTACCATACTCATACATCTCCTTGAGTGCTTCAATCCCAACACTTTTTAATTGAATTTCTTGCACCATTAATGCTTTTCTCCTTAAAGCATCGGCCACCTTATTACTCTATGCATTCTTGTGTTTGATTATGAAAGTGAATTTTTGTACGTACTCAACCCACTTAATATACCTTTCACTGAGTTTTTCTTGGCTATTTATGAATTGAAGTGTATGATTGTCTATATAAACCATAAACACTTTAGGCAAAAGGTAGTGTAGTGTAGGAAAAAGTATCATTTTTTCACACTTAATTTGGGAATAGTTAATAATTAAATGAGCCTAACATTTCCTTAATTTAGTGTTTTAATATGTTTTACATATTCAAATTAAGTTTAGGGCCATTTTAAATTAAATAGACTTAATTTTTCATTATTTAGGTTGTTGTAAGGTGTATCTTTACACTTTCACACTAATCTAGGGCTTTATTAATTTCTTGAGGTTAATTTTCCTTAATTGACCCCTTTAATTCAAATCCAACCCTAATTAAATGTAAACTTCGAGTTATAAAACTCGAAATTCATAGATTCCATTACAAAAAACTTAACTTTGGAAGTTGTGTGTTCTAGGTAAGTGACCTAGGACCCATTTCCATAGGGAAAATGGATCCTCACTTAGTCCTAGGACCCTATTTTTATATAATGTTTCACCTTGTCTGATGTGTGTCCTAGGTAAGTGGCCTAGGACCCATTTTCCCTATGGAAAATAGGTCCTCACTTAGACCTAGGACCCCTCTTTGAAAAAAAATTTGGCAGTATTTTAATGATTTCAAATCTATAATTCAATGTCGGCTTGTGATATTTGAATTTCAAGAATTAATCTTAATATATGTATAAATATAAGGTTATTTCACTATGTTTCACTTAGAAGAATCTAAGAAATATTTATGAGATCAAGCATTCATATTCAAAGCAAGGAGCAAGTAAGAGTGAAGTTTTGGAGCAACATTATCATGTTTTCGCAAGTCTTCAAGCTCATTTTGTTGTCAAAGATCAAGCGTTATTGAAGAACTGGTTATAGATGCCTAAGGAGAATCATGAAGGATTCTAGGTTTTGGGAGAAGCGCTATGAGATTTGACCTAACCTAATGACTCATTTCCTAAGTGATTCCATCTTCTATGATCATTCTATTTTCAACCTAAAGCGAGGTATATTTAGATTTATGGCTTATTAAGGGGATTTCATGAGGTCTCCTCATGTAGGTCTTATGCATTGTTCATGTTTCATTTTGGGATCCTATTATAACACACTTGAGTAGGGTTTCTTTTCATTATTAGAGATCTTAATCTTATACACACTTAAGGTTAGGATTGCACACACATTTCATGTTTTGGATTTCTATTCATCATCAAGGTTTAATTACCAAACTTGGGGTTTGACTAAGGAAAACCCCTATCCACCAAAAAACATCAAATTTGTTTTACATATTTTGAATAGATCTGAATCCATAAGCAGGGATTTCAAGTTACAGGAAGGAATTGCACATTTGAAGCTTCAAATTCAGATTTAGAGTTTTCTAGAAGAGCTTACCAGGACCCATTCACCATAAGGTGAATGAGTACATGTTAGGGTTACAAAGGAAACAAGTTTTCATAGTTCCTAAGCTTCAATTTATGATTCAAAGTCTTTCAGGAAACTCTACCAAGACCTATTCGCCATAGAGCGAATGAGTCCCTGTTAGGGTTGTAGAAACAATAAATTTTGACAAGTGCACAACTTTTATTACCTTTAGTTTTTCCAAAAAGTTTACTATTTTCTTTTGTTTTATGCTAAATCTCTTCATTACACTTTGTAGATCTAAGTTTGGAGTTGTTTTTCTATTTCAAATCTTTCTCCCCAAAGTATTACTTGACCTAGATCCATGTCCTAGCAAAAAGGGAGATTTGAAAATTCACGTCTTAGGTTGACTCTCCTAAGGGATGTTGGTCAATGTTTGATGTGTATCTCATTTCCTAGTGAATTGAGGAAGAATAGGACCCCTTTTTCTCTCTTTGGATCTACTTTTCCATTTTGGGACACCCTACCCTATTTTTCTATGTTTCATTTTGGTGAACCCAACCTTGTACAACAAAATTTTGAAAATTGGAGTCCTTTCAACCCTAGATCTTAGTATTGCAATAGTTTGCATTATATTTTCATTAGTTGAATGGAATTTAGGGTTCTTTAACTTTGCATTAGTGAACATTGCATGTCGGGTAAATTTGCATGTTTGCATTGCTTAAAATCACTAAAAATAAAATAAAAATGCATTAGATCTGAGTTCGTTTTGCATAGTGTTAAATATTGAAATCATCATTCAATCATTTAGATTCATATTGCACATTAAATTTAGTCACATTGTTCATCATTCAACCTTAGTCAACATTGCATTTAGAAGCCTAAAATCTAGAATTTTTTTTATAGAATTGTTTGTTATAGATCTGAAATAGCAAACACATATGATCGCCTTAGAAATACAAAGTCAAATTTAAAAAACCCTAATCTGGGACCCATTCATCATAGGGCGAATGATTCCTTGTATAGACATTTTCAACAAAAATTATGAGTGGTTTTTAGTCTTTGTTATGCATTTATATTTCTATTATCAGACCTAAGAAATAGTTTCCTGAAACATATTGTTTTACCATCCAATTTGTTGTTCATTTAATTAGATTTTGCAACATTGGGAAAATAATTTCTTGCATATTCTAGTTAAAATTAGCATTAAATTTCTATATTTTTCTTTTATTTCCAACATTATTGCATCATTATATAAAAAAATTTACATTTTGCAATCATTAGAAAATGAAAAAAAAACCAAAAACATCAAACAAGACCCTTGGAGAAAGCATGGTTATTTGATTATGTCAAATCTCCTTTTCAAAGTTAGCTTATCTCTCAATCCCTTTAGTAGTGATGACTTTGACATGTTAGATGAAGCCCTTCAAGACTTCTTCTCACAAGGTTCATCCATTAAGGCTTGTCATGACAAATCGAAACATAAAGATGTTAATGCAATCACACCTCAACTTATCATTTACCCTCCCTCACAAAAACCTCAAGTTCAAAACAAATCCGTGCTCATCCTAGAACCACCTAAAAACAAGCCTTCACTTGAAAATAACAATGCTTCACAAAAAATGGGTTACAATACCATTGCTCACACATACAATACAAGGAACAATAAGCAATGACAAACCACTCCTATTTCATTAACTTTTCCTCAACCTATGTTGCCTAGTGCTCCTCATTTACCTTTGAATAGTGGAAAGGAATATGATCTTGTTGAACAAATTAAGAATACACCCACTAAGATATCCCTATGGGATCTTATTCAAAACTCACTAGATTACCATAGTATGCGTCAAACAACCTTGCAAAAAGTTATGGTTCCTCCTAATACAACTTCAAATTATGTAGCAACACTAGTTCAAGGAATGAATGAGATTAATTTAGATATTATTTTTCACCAAAGAGAGTTACCCTCCTTGGAAGTTCAAAAATGGCATAAGCATTCATGATAATAGTTCATGTTAACCGAATTGGGATAAAGAGAACCCTTGCTGACAATGGTTCAACCCTTAATGTGTTTAGTGTGATCCTTTTGGAGAAGATTGATATGGATAAGAGTGGCATTGTCCTTGATTCTTTGGCTATTTTTGGATTTGATAATATAGGAAAACAATCACTTGGAATCATCACATTACCTATTAAAGTTGGGAAGGTAACCTTACAAAATCTGGTCCATGTTATGCCTCATGATCTTTCTTACAATATCCTCTTGGTAGACCATGGATTCATGAAATGAATGGGGTTCCTTCTACCCTTCACCGTGTAATGAAGTATGTCTATAGCAAAAAAATTTACACAATCACGGCCGACCCTAAACCTAAAATTTGTTTGCATGCCGAGAAAGAAAAACAAAGTTCTGTGAAAACATTATGCCAACTGCAAAAGTGGAAGTTATAAAGGAAGGAGAACAAGAGAAGAACATTGATAAAGTCACTAAGTTTTTAGAAGATGATTGGGGATCCCTAGATTTCACACCAAAATTCATGGGAGAATACAAAATTACAATGAAAGAAATTTGTTGGCATTTCAATTTGCACCTCTGGAGTGTGTATTGGAAATGGATAGGTATGCACAAATAAACTACTCTTCAAATTAGGAGGGGAAGCTCCCTCTTTTTGTGTTGATGCGTAAAAAGAAATGTAAACTAAATTCCAATTTTTTTACTTAGCTAAGAGCACAAGGTTTATAAAACTCTATGCATTGTAGCTAAGGTTTTTCTCTGGTTTCATAATCTCAACTACAACTAGGTCTATTTTATAATACTTCTATCTCCTCGAGTAAATTCACAGTGAGAGGATTTAGAAGTAACTAGGAATGATTTAGGTAGCTTATACAAACTGGTTCTTAGAATGCATCTAAAGGCTCATTTCTCTTTTAGATTTATGTTGAAATAGAGTTCGTGAAAGTAAAAAATCAAACAATAATCTAGATCTCAAGAAAAGAAAACAAACAATAAACTAAATCTCCAAATTCCCTTGAAGGATCATTGCTCTTTCGAGGTGTATATCAAAACAAAGATTATAGAAACAATAAATATTGAAAGATCTTCAAACTTTGGATCAAAGGCTCATTGCTCTTTTGATTTATTTTCTCAAACTCAATCAAAGATTACACTTTTGGGACATAAAATGGTATGAAAGAGGACAATTATACAAGATATGATCAACCAAATAACACTTGAAAAAGATTGAACACAAGTACATGAATAACAAGAAAGCAAGCAAACTACCTTAGCCTCAACTATTAGTTCATTGTTTGTCAACAACTTGAGCAATCCTAGAAATATCTGCACACTTAAACTGGTAGTTCATTGACCAATAACTTTGGTGGCTCCATAACTAGAGTGATGACCTATGTTTCTTCTACAGCTTTATGCTTCAGACAATTTTCTTGATTTTTCTCAATGGAAGATTATTGCATGATGAAATCACGAAGTTTGACTTGGAACACTCTAGATGTGAAAAATTCTCATGAACTTGTTGCACACCTAGAGTTCCAACGGTATTCAACCCTCTAAACTAGCCTTGAAAGGCTATTGGATATATGAGGTATGAAACCATATGGAATTCATGGACTTTGAGTATCTTCACCTGTCAATTTGTCCAAATCAACCACCAGATGTGCTTGATGTAAATCGACATCAACCGTCTTCAAGAAATCATGAAGTAAGACCAATTTGGTCTTGTATTCAACTTGAGAAAACTGCATTCTGAAAATCTTGAAGATTGATTGGGCATGCAACACAATTTGAACTTTTCACAGCAGCTAAAAATAGCTTCCTCGAGGGGTAATTTTTATGAAATTTTTTGAGACGTGGGTTTTGTTGAGAATATATTTTTGAACAAACCCACAAAGTCAGTTTTTTGAAAAGATGACTTTTTCTTTGACATGCAACAATCCCTCAAAAGTAGAAGCTATAGAAGCTATCTTTTCTCGAAAAATTATGGCACATGGGTATTGTAGGCACTTATGATTAGATCAATTCCAGTTTGTCAGTTTTTGAAAAAAAGTGACTTTTTACTAGAAAACCTAAAAATTGGAAGGAGGGGGGAAACTTTTCTGGAAAATTCTGGCATGTGGGTTTTGTGGCCAATGTTGTGCTAAACAAATCTAGAAGGCCAAATCTATGAAAAAATGGAGTTTACTTAGACATGCAAGAAAACCTAAGACAAGAATAGAAGAAATTTGTGGGGAGAAGCTAGAAGTTATAAAATTCTACCTTGGAAAATGATACCTAGAGATGTGAATTCTAGAACGTCCTTCTATGCAACCTGAACCTAGAGCTACAGAGAACACTAAAAATGGATTCCTTTAGATCCTTCAAATGGAGTTAGAGAGAAAATATTTGTGTTTTGGCTCTTCAACCTGTAAAAAATAATGAATTATGATGCCTAGATGCTTGATAAATATCCTTTGGAGGTGAAGGCAATCAATTTAGGTGCCAAAACCTTGATTGACAAGTTATTTTGCATGATTGGGAGTTAACTGGAACAATCTATACCAATTTTGGGATGCTTAGACTTGAGAAAGTCTTCAAAATCTGCAACTGGGAATTGACTTTGGATGCCACCTTGCTAGTGTTAGAATATTTTGAAGATTTTCAACTTCTTCTTGATAGACAACCTTTGTTTGTTCTTTGATTCTAGTTGCTTGATCGACCCTGAAGCTTAGCCGATAGATTCACTACAAAGCTAGATCAAATTTGAAGAGATGTTCTTGGAAGTTTTCAACCATGAAAATAAGTTTTGATGGCTCAAATTTCTAGGCACCTTTTTGAGATAGGGTGCCTCTATTTGCCAGTGTTAGCCATTTTTCAGATGATTTTGAATTTCTTGAATTTTGACCTCCCACTCTTCGATCTATAGCTACCAATGATTGATGACCCTCATGGACTAGATGTTGAATCCATCACAAAACTGGAAGAATCTCGAAAAAGATGAATGATTGTGGGAGCTTTGAAAATTGATTCATGAGGTTCAAATTCTTGGGTGCCCCTTGTTGGAAATTAAAGTTTACATTTAGTAAATTAGCTTAGGTTAGTTTTTATTAATAAATAAATTAATTGTTAGTTATGGGAAGTTATTCCCATAAGGGAATTTGGGTGGTTATTTAGGGGAATGTAATTCATGGGAATGCAATTTTTTTTAAGAATTTGCAATGGACAATGTAATTTACATAGAAGAAATATAATATTTACTATTATTGTTTTTATTGTTGTTCAACAATGATTTAATCTATAAAATTTTCTCTCTATTTTAACATTGGTATCAAAGCAAAAATGATGATAAGTTGTGAAGGAGGCTACACATGAAGCATATAAATTGGAATGGCACTGAAAACTTGATGGTATTGAATTTGTTATTCAATGTTGTGTTGAGTATTTGTTTTTAGGTGTTAAAATTTTAAAAAATAGAATGAGGCATTAAGAATAAATAAATGTAACTATTGATTGTTGGTTATTAAATGTTTGTTAGCTGCCACCATTTTGTTGAGCTTATGCATTTGTTGACCACTAAAATCTGGATTTTTAGAGGCATGAAATAAACTGTGAATTGTTTCGGTTCAAAAGGAATAAAAGGATTATAAGGAATTTTTATGCTCTTGTAATATTTTTTAATAGAGAAGTAAGGAATTACAAGGATAATCTAGAATTATTTTATTGTAATGGATGCATTCTCAATTGAACCCGACATCCCTATGTATGCACGCTTTTATGCATTTTTTAATGATACATTAAGAGTCATTAATTTTATATCTAGTGAATAAGATCTAAAGATCAAATTGGAGGCTAGAGAAAATGGAGGCAGGAGGACAACTGTTATCCCGAGTTAGCTTCTCGCTCAGGGATGATATTTTGCATGAGAATAAAATTTGTTTCATCTTGAGTCCTTTCAGGAGAAAGATGGGGCATGGAGTGATTTCTTGGTCTGTGGATGATTGAATTCACAAACCTGGAGAGTTGTGTTGTTGGTCTATGGATAGTTGAATCCACAAACCATTTATGGATAATTGGGTATGTCTCAATCCATAATTTTGCATGTGTGTTACTATGGATAATGGAGTTAGTCTCGATTCACATATGGTTGGTAATCTATTCATTTATCTAGACATGAGGAGTTTGGATCAATGTTGATGAAGAGTTGGTAATCCAAACATTTATCCAGACATGAGGAGTTTGGATCAATGTTGATGAAGAGTTGGTAATCTAGATGTTTGTCCAAACAAGAGGAGTTTGGACCAATGTTGATGAAGAGTTGGTAATCAAACATTTACCCACACATGAGGATTTTGGGTTGATGCTCAAGACATTTGCCTAGACAAAGGAGTTTGGGCTGATGTTGGTGCAGGGATGGCTAATCAGATCATTTGCCTAGACCGGGAAGTTTAGGTTGATGCTGATACACAATTTGGTTTTCATTTTTGTGTTGTAAACCTCAAGGGGGATATGTAGGAATTTAAGGTTTACACTTTTCAATTTTGTTTTTGTTTATATTATGTAAACTTTGAGGGGTTGTTGGAAGTTAAACTTTACATTTAGTAAATTTAAAGTTTACATTTATTAAATTTAAAGTTTACATTTATGAAATTAGCTTAGGTTAGTTTTTAGTAATAAATAAATTAATTGTTAGTTCTCGGAAATTATTCTCGTAAGGAAATTTGGGTGGTTATTCAAGGGAATGTAATTCATAGGAATGCAATTCTTTTTAAGCATTTGCAATGCACATTGTAATTTACCAGAAGAAATATACTATTTACAGTTATTATTTTTATTGTTGTTCACTAATGATTTAATCTATAAAATTTCTCTATATTTTAATAGCCCTTGGCTTGCAGGGGCACTATTGTGCCTCTGATACATAATTTCCAATTTACAGATGTTGACGAAATGCTCCAGTTTGGTCTTCATTGTCAATAGTTTAACTGTTATGATGTATCTACTAATGGTTTCATCACGAATATTGATAAAATCTAAAGAGGTCTTCTTGGAAGCTACAAAGCATGAAAGTTGATCTAGTGCTCCAAAAAGTTGGGCGCCTTTTGCTAGAAGGGTGCATTTTCCTCCATACTTAGCCAATTTTTCATGTTTTTCAACTTGCATTCACTTTCAACATTTCATGCTTGATCTTCGTTTATGAGTGTTTGACAGGTCTCGTGAGTTGGTAGTTGGATTCATCACGAAGCTGGAAGGATTCTAAGCAAATGTCTTGGAGAAGACAGCTTCTAAAAACCATAAAAAGTTGCTCAAAATTTTGGGCACCCCTAGGCTGCAGGGGTGCATTTTTCTCTAATGAACTTCATTTTCTGATGTTTCTCATTTTCAACATCTTCTAGTTGATACTCGTTCGTTGATGTTTAAAAAACCTATTGAACTAGCTCAACGATCTCTTGGAAAACTTGCAGAATTCGAAAGAGGATGACTGTTGCAAATCTTAACAACTATATTTTATCCCTTGAATTCATGGGCACCTCTGGCCTGCAAGGGTGCATTTGGCTCCAAAGTTAGTCATTTTCGATAATGCTCATCCTTCTCGATCTTCGTGTTCACCGTGTTGTCGATTGTGTTGACCACGATCACCGTCTGTCGACCACGCTTGTCATCTGTGTGCAACACCAACACCAATTGTTCACATGTTTTTCGACTTGCATCGTCACCACTGGTGATGTGTTGACTACGTCCACCATTGCACATGTGTGATCTGTGAAGCTTCCAACATTCTAGATAGTTTATTTTTTGCATTTTTTTACTTTTTGAAATTCCCCTCCATTGTTGAGCATCTTTTTTAGCATCTTTCACAATAGACTTATTTGTGTAGTGTCTAAATACATGGAATTGGCCATCTACCATTGTTGACCTTAGAGGTCCTATCGATCCTCTTGAAAATGTGAAGTAGACCCACTAGAGAAAAACTATTTTTTTGTGATTTTGATTGGACCAGTGTGGTCATGATGAGGAATAAGCCAATCAAAATCATTTTGAGTCTTTTCTGGAAAGATCCTATTTTTTAGGTTTTTCCTAAAAATAGGGGTATGAAACCCTAATTTTCATTTTTTTCAAAATTTGCAGGTATCCTTCGTGACATAAACCCACAAAATCCCATACTTCGTTTGACCTAAAATGGACTTTTGATGAAAATTTTACAAGATTTAGATCATTTTTACCAAAATGCCTTATTGAAGCAAAATTTTTATTTTGGGTACAACAAAATCGAAAAAAAAACCCAATAGTAATGTCAATGCAAAATTCGAAAGAAACTTCACAAGAATCTACTTCATCCACTCTAGAAGACATAAGTTATGCAACGAACTTTGATGAGATAGAATACCAACAACCACCAAACTTGAAAGAGATGGAGAAACGTAATGGAAGAGGTTATGAGTTCATAAAACAACTTGGTTATAGTGGAAAAGGATGTGGAAGAAAAGAACAAGGCATCTATGTTCCTATAGAGCCTAACACACAAGAAAAAAAATGTGGTCTAGGATATTGTCCTTCTAAGATAATGCAAGAAACGAAAAGACCCTCAGTCAACATCAACACCATCATGTGTAACTCCTCTAAGACAAATCTCACTTTGAAGCATACTGAATTGATTGATACAACTTGTGAAGAATCATTGGAATATTTTGAAGATGATGAAGTTGTTAAAGAAATGTTAGGAGTTTATGACAATTCATTTACTCCTCCTAAGAAAAAATGGGTCACATGTGCTATGATTAGTGCTAAACAAGTGGATGCAAAAAAGGAAATTAATGAGATTAACAATGATAAAGATGAATACAATCCTAAAATCCCAAAACAAAATGCACTTCCTTTAGGATACACAATCAGCATACTGATGTATACAACTAATGAAGAAATAATGATTCAAATAGGAAAATATCTTGATGAATATGAAAAAGAAGATCATGCAACATTACTTCATGAATTTCATGAACTTTTTGCTTGGACTTATTCAGACATGTCAGGTATCAATGCTAAGATGGTGACACACAAAATAGTTATTGAAGAAGATGCTAAACCGATAAGACAAAAGATATGAAAGATGAACCCTAAGATAGCTTTATTGGTTCAAGTTGAGATTGACAAACTTCTTGAAGCTAGTTTTATACAACCTATAGACTATTCTCCTTAGATCTTGAACATTGTTGTAGTCATAAAACTTGATAATTATATCAGGATGTGTATGTAATTTCATGATTTTAATAAAGCATCTTTAAAAGATGATTTTCCCTTTCCTAATATTTACATGATAGTAGATTTCACTATGGGACATGCTTTGTTGCCATTCATTGACATATTTTTTGGATATAATCAAATATTTATCAACCCTCAAGATCAATACAAGACATCATTTACTATAGCTTGGGGAACATTTTGTTGGGTAGTTATGCCTTTTGGATTAAAGAATGTGGGCACAACATATCAAAGAGCTATGACATTGATATTCCATTATTACATCACAAGATTTTGGAAGATTATGTTGATGAATTCTAGCCAAATCTTTAACTCGACAAGATAATGTTAACATCATTCAAAAAATCTTTGAAAGAATGTGAAAATATAACATGAGATTGAATTCAAAAAAGTATCTTTGGTGTGGATAGTGGAATTTTTTTAGGTTATATAGTATCTCACAGAGGCATTGAGGTGGACACAAAGAAAATTGATGTTATCATTAACATGCCACCTCCTAAGAACATTTCTCAATTGTGTACTTTATAGGGAAGAATTCAAGCTACTAGTCATTTTGTAGCATCCTTAGCAGACCGAACATTACCCTTTACACAACTCAAGAAAGAGGTTGAGTTTAATTGGAATAAGGATTGTAAACATGCCTTTGAGAGTTTGAAAGATTATCTTGCTACTCCACCTATTTTACAACTTGTTATGCAAAACAAAAGATTTATCCTTTATACAACAACATCAACCCATGCTCCTGCAACATTGTTGGCTTAACAAGACGACGGTGGTAGAGAACATCTTGTTTATTACATTATTCAAACCTTGATTGATTACAAGACATGATATACAATGATAGATAAATAATGTTTGTCTCTCTTATTTGCTACCAGTAAATTGAGACATTACATATTGAACACAAAAATCCATGTGATGACAAAATTCGATCCTTTAAAACATCTTTTTGTTAAAACAAATTTATCAGGACGCTTAGCTAAGTGGGTTATGTTGTTAACTAAGTTTGATCTTAAATTTATCTCTCAAAAGGTAATCAAAGGATAAGCCTTGATTGACCAATTAGCTTATGCTCCCTCTCCCTTAGCATTACCTAATATGGACTCATTCCTTGATGAGAATATGTTGACTATTCAAAAAGAAAAAGAAACATGGCAATTGTACTTTGATAGTTCTAAGTGTCAAACTAGCTTCGAGGTAGGGTTTAAATTAATTCCTCCTTTAGGTAAGCCTATTCTCTTATCTTTTCATTTAAAATTCCTATGTATAAATAACAATGTCGAGTATGAAGCTTTAATAGCTACTATACGTGCATTGCTTTTGATGAGGAAAATCAAGTTTTGATGGGACCAAAAAACCCATTACAAAATGGTTTTGAAGGGAATCGATACCCTATCCAAGCCAAACATGCTGCAAGAAAGATAAATCATATGCCAACAACAGCCCAATAGCAGCAACGCCAAGAGAAAACAAGGCAACACAAGTTGCACAAAGTTTGTGAGGGGACCTTGAACTGAAAAAAACCAGGTTTACATGGGCCTTAAACCAAAAGGTTTTGAAGGGACCTTGAACCCTTAACAACTCAATTAGTCCCAATAGCCATTAGACTATATAAATCAATAGAATGCTGCAAGGCATTAGTAATCCAACAAATCAACATAATGTTGTGAGGCATCAGTAATCCAACAACACCCCTCAGCCAACTTACAAGCTACGTGATTCATCCAGTCAACAATCGGCCAATAAATAAAATACGACAACACAACAACATTCCTACTGCACCCCTCAACTATCTTATAACGCCAAATAGCCTGAAAAACCAACTTTGTATCAACCTCGATATGAGAGAGCTCCCCTCTATAGGAGAGGATGTAGTAAAAACCCTTACCACCAAAGACATCACCCTCCACCTCACCCAAGCTCCACCTCAATAGAAGTAAGAAGTAGAGAAGAGAACTTCCAGCCAAAATAATAGTAGCCAGCTCCACCTCAATAGGAGCAATCTTCACCTCCATAGAAGACCTCAACTGAAAAATTCAAAAGGAAACAAAATCTCCAGCAGAAAGAGTAAATACAACATCCCTTGGCAAGACAACATAACCCCACATCACAGCCTCAAGGACCTCAATAAAAGCCCAGAACCAAAAATTTTGCAACTCCACCTCAAACCAAAACCAGTCCCAAACAACATCCAAAGCGGAGGAGGAAGCAAGCAACCAAACCAAACTCAGGTCCACACATCTAGACCAAGGAAAAAGAAACAAGATCTAAAAGAATAGATCCAAAATAGACCTTGAAACCTTCTAGAGGCATCATCAAATAGAACAACAAACCCCAACCAACATAAGATATTCAAAAAAGAGCAGGGGCCAAACAACAAGCTCCAAAAACACCACAGGAAAAAGGGTGTTACAAGACCAAACCAAACGCAGACAAAACTGCAAAGCCCATTTAAAGACCACACCAAGCCTGAAAGAAAAGCATCAAATTCCACCAACTGAGATGACACATAGAGGCCATCAGCTCCAATCCAACAAAGGAAAAAGGCTCCAGAGACCATAGCACCAGGAAAAAGAGTAGCAACATCATTCACTTCTCCATCACCCACAACAGAAAAATAAAAGAGAGCCCAGAATGAGCTCCAAATAGAGAAAGTGTGGTACATAGATCAGAGACCTTTAAAAGCATTGTTGCCATAGAAACAAAAATCCTCGTAGAGACACCAAAAGTATCAAGCTAGGAATCTACAAGGAACAACAAAGAGGGAAAAAAATAAAGCCCTCTCCTCCAAACCCAAGCAGCCGCCAGTGGGCTCCAAAACATCAAAAGAAAATAGCCAAGAAGCCACAAAGCCAAACAATCCCATAGAGTATGGGATAAACCAAAGAGAAACCTCCTATAGTCCCAAACCAAATAGCCTATGCCATTGAAACAACAACAACAAGGAATCATAATCAACAATAGGTGCTTCAATTCCGCCATTAGCAGAAATAGTTAGGTATTTGAAAACCCCAAACCCACTCCTCTTTTCCACAGAAACAGGAAAAAGACCAGAGGGTCACATAAAAAACCCAGTGGCTCCATCTGGGTCCTCATCCTCTTCTCCACCTTCGCCTTCTACAAAAAATGAGTAGCTCCTCCTATGCCCATTCCCGCCCATCGCCCTCGCTCCCACTCTCGATCATGCCATTTTTTAAACTTATACATGCATCTGTAGCATTAGGTTTCCAACACATTTCTATATTCGATGATTCTCTACTAGTTATTAAATAAATAAATGGTTCATATCAAGAAAAACACGATAAGCTCATCTGATACAAAGACCTCACGATGACATTATTAGATAAATTTGAGTCATATACAATCGACAACATACTGCAAAAGGATAATCGACATGCAGATGCAATGGAAAGTGTTGCTTCCCTTGTGTCTCCTAAGGATCCTTTTGTTGATTTCACATTTACAATCCAAATGATCCCTAAACCATCAATAGATGATAAAAGAAAAGAAGTATTATTAACCAATATTGAAAACTCTAACGAATGGTACACAATGATATTCAACCATTTAAAAGAAGGAACTTTTCTTGAACCTACAACAAATAACACTCAAGCTCATCTTCGAAAACTCTCATCTAAGTATATAATCCTTATGAATGTGTTATACAAAAGATCATTAAAAGATATTTTACTTAGATGTCTTAAACAATCTGAAATCCCTATAGCACTTGATGAAGCTCATGCAGGTGCTTGTGGAGGACATTTTAGAGGAATATCATTAGTTCAAAAATTAGTTTGCATAGGATATTATTGGAGACACATGGAACAAGATTGTTTTTCCTACATTAAGAAATGTCATGTGTCAAGAACAAAACAATTTGATTCATGCTCTTTCTTTCGAGCTTCATGCCCAACTTCCTATTTGTCCATTCTTAGTTTTGAGTTTGGATCTTATTGGAAAAATATCACCACCTTCTTTTGTTGGACATATGTTTATCATTATTGCAACCGAATATTTTACAAAATGGGTAGAAGCTATTCCTCTTCATTCCATGATAGCTGATGCAATATGTCATTTCATATTGGAACACATTATTGCTCGCTTTGGCCTCCCTTCCACATTGATTTTGGATAATGGAACTTCATTCAAGAACAATGACGTGAAGAAATTCTTGGAAACCTTTCATATTCAACATCGCTTTTCAACGCCATATTACCCACAATCAAATGGACAAGTGAAATCAACTAACAAGACCCCTAAACAAATTTTGCAAAAAATAGTAAGTAAACATAACAAAGATTCATTCATTGTGAATTAATCTTAGAGGGCTTATTGACGATACTACTTATAAAGAGCAATGATTAAATCAGCTTGAAATGTTGGATGAACAACATATCAATTCTCTCGAGCATCTACAAGCTTATTCCAAAAGAATGCAACATAATTATAACGATAATGTCATCCCTCATGCAATTAATATAGGTGACTTGGTGTTATATAAAAATTAGTGTAATGTCAATGCTCTTCTGAATGAAAAATGAAAATTCAGCCCTAATTGGTTAGGACCTTATGTAATCAAAGAAAACTGTGGGTCGAGAGCCTACACATTAACGAAAATGGACAATACACCCCTAAAAGAACCTATCAATGTTGCACATTTGCATCGATATTATGCATAGAATTCTCTCTTTTGAATAGTGTGTTAAAGTAGTGTTGTTAGATTAGGTAGATGGTGTTATATTTTATCTCACATTGTTTCATTCTTTGACAAACGATAATAGTGTGTCTTAGAGTCTAAAGTGATTGTTCAGTTGGTTTGAATTTTTACTTTAGTTACCATACTATTCAAAAGAAAATCTTGTGTTTTATGTTAATTTAGATCCTTACATGCATTTTATGTTATTAGATCATAGGTGCATTTAAGTTAGCATACTTCATCACAATGTAGTATCTAACATAAAATAAGTGTTTTAATTAGATCACATAAACATTAAATCATGGAGATATTTATTAAAAATTCTTACAAAGGATATTTAATAAATCACATTGACATCTAATTCAATGTAAGATCATAAAAACATAAACATCAATACTCATATATCATATATATCATTAAAATTTCAAGTACATATATCAATGAATACAATGCTAATAGGACCTATGACTGCTAGACCCCTCAACGCCTAGTGGTGGCCCCCATCGGGAGACGATGGTATGTGATTGTGTCCTTCTCAAAGACCTCATGGATGCCTATAGGCCTCGCACCTCTCCTCTCATATCGACCTCTCGTATGAGTGCCTCAACATGCTCTTGCTCTATGCGATCCCTCTCTACTTGTAGCCTAGCCATATCTCTCTATAGCCTCAAGATTTTTGCTTGCAGGACGGACTATGTCCTACTATCTGATGAACCTCGAGAGGCTTGGTGTTCATCTAACGCTATCTGTAGTGCAAAAATCTATGTTATAGCTAGGTCGACATGTCTGGCCACACTCTCATATGATGTCCTCAATCTAGCAAAAGACTCGAAGAGATCTGCGTGTTGCCCCGTGGAAAGTGGGGGCACGTCCTCTGAGGGTAGATCATCATCCATGTGTAATGCAGACATCATCTCTATAGTAACATGTTGATAAGCTCACACCTCTCTTGTGTCGACCCTGCAAGATGGAAAATATAAAAGATATCAGTACACATCATGACATATATATATATATATATATATATCATATACACAAATTTAAAGAGCATAAAAAAAGCATAAATTTCAAATCATCACCTGGATCTCCAATCTTCCAATTAGGGTATAATCATACAATAGCGGTCCACCTCTGTTTAGGAACCTCGGATGGCCTTCTATAGCTGGCCTCCCCACGCTCATGAGTGTGGATCTCTGATGTGGTCGTCGCATGTTATCTAGTGAATCTAGTAGGGGTGCATCTCTCCTCTCAAGGGCAACTGGATCCTCCTTTGTCTCATCAACATCCTCACTCATAGACTGGGACTCCTCATCCTCATCCGAACCTAGAAATTTGTTAGGCATAGTGTCATCATCATTGGTATCTCCATCAACCTTCTCATCATCCATATCCTCTCTACAACCTAGAAGAGGTCTAGCATGTCCTGCAAGGTAGTGCATGGGAAAGATATGGTTTGGTCGTGCTCCAACCCACTACTCATCGTAGGCCTGAGTAGTGCCTACATCATTAGCATCAGATACTGGGGGCACATCATGGTCCTCATCCTATGAACCACTAATGTGCATGTCTTCAATCGTAAGACGATGAGTGTCCCCAAGTCTAGGAGCACTTTGTGATGATCATAGGTATCTCAATCTAGCCCACGATAGTACCTGGATATGTCCAAACTGGTACATGAAACGATCATAGTAGAATGGTCTCACTATGTAATCGTGTCTCCCTAAAATAAATTGGTCATGTTGTTGCCTAACTAGCTCGTGTCTGTTATTTGTCCACTATGGAATCTTGAGATACAATCTCCAAGAGATATCATCCTCATCTACTCAATCAAATCTAATCTACCAGTGCAGTAAATCTCCCTCCTGCCATGCCTCAGTGCATAACTAAAAGCCCATGGGTAGCCCATGGTCACAATGGCAGGAAATCCAATGGGCCTAGTACATGTGATGTGCTCAAAGCACCATACCTATAAGAGTGTACAATGTACTATGTTGTCTAGCTCTTGGTATACAAACCATCCTAAATCATAATATAGATGAGCTAGCATATTGCGACCCCAAGCATAAGCAGTCATGTGCTCTTCCATGTCTCGAATGATATGAACTATCCCACCATTTAAGTGTGCACCTCGTCCATCTGGTACTAGAGTAAGTTGTAGTAGTGATCAAAATACATCGAAGTAGTGGTGTTTGCGCATGTCAAAACCATCTAATCTCAATGTGTGGATCGACAAAGGACCGTCGATAAGCCATTGTAAATAGTATATAATATCATCTCGCATCTGAACATATGACCACTCATTTATTGAGTCTACAACCTTGCCCTATATAAGAATCCACATGATGCAGTGGATGTCCTCTGAGGTAACAGTCATCTCCTCAATAGGAAGATGAAAGGTACATGTGTCAACATCCCATCTCTCTACTAGGGCCATCAACATAGCATCATGATATCTCATTGGTGGCATGGAATACCCAAAATAATCTTGTATCCTGTAGAATGCTCATATCCTCCTTTGAAAGTTGCATGATGGACTCAAAGGAAACATAATTGTGTCCCTTCGAGATGTTGCCGAGCTCGAGAAGGAACCTAAGATAACAAAATACGTAAAATAAATCCTAAATTTATCAATTAAATAACACTAGAGCTGCTCTAAGATGCTTTGCGACCAATATGGACATGTGCCATTTTTGGACGGGGGATCTTGGACACTTCAAACAATCTAGACATTTTACGCCAAAGTGGGACACTTTGTGCCAAGGTGGGACACTTTGCACCAGCAATAGATGCTTTGCGACAAAGATGGATGCTTTGCACCAATATTTTCTAGAGTCCTAAAAATACATGAAAAAGTACAATAAATGCATGAAAACAACAAAAATGCAATGCAAAATCCACTCATCATAGGTCGGATTGTGCATTGTGCTACCTCATCGTGCAACATGTCAAGTCTAGGAGGCTTGTAGGTTCGTTGGTTCGACATCCTAGATCACTCTGCACCAAGGAAATTTGCAAAAAGGTAATGTCAAATGATAGTAAAAGGTGTCATTTTCATTTGTATATATTAAACCTTAGTAAATAAAGCTTATGTCATTTTATTCAAATTAGCATATTGGGGGCTAGAGGACTCCATTTACGATGTTGCTTGTTGCATTGGATTCATAATTTTGTGCCTAGTCTCATAAAATTTCCACCACTATGTGGTATGCTACGTGGAAATACCCTATGATATGACTTAGGCAATTTGATGTGGTTTCGTATTCACCCTGGTTTCACCTCCATAAAGCAAGCAGAATCAGGGGGGGCATACATCTACCCTCAAATTCGATTCTCAATAGAAGTTTGATAAGAGGATTTTTGAATGACTAATGAACCTGCGTTGTAGGATGTGATCCTTAACATTATGGTTTAGCAAGTAACTACAATGGGGGATTCATTCTACCTAATGATTCCATATGAGTATCCTTTTTTTTATAGAGTTTATTTCATTTAGCTTGCATATGCACTTAGTATCATATGGCTGCTAAAGTGGGGGCTAACTGTAGTGTAGGAAAAAATATTCCTTAATTAACACTTAATTTGGGAATAATTAATAATTAAATGAGCCTAATGTTGCCTTAATTTAGTATTGTAATATGTTTTACATATTCACATTAAGTTTAGGTCCCTTTAAAATTAAACGAACTTAATTGTGCCTCATTTAGGGTGTTTTAAGGTGTATCTTTACACTTTCACACTAATCTAGGGCTTTATTAATTGCTTGAGGTTGATTTTCCTTAATTGGCCCCTTTAATTGAAATATAATCCTAATTAAATTTAAACTTTGAGGGATAAAAATTGACATTCATAAATGTCATTACACAACACTTAACCTTGGAAGATGTGTGTTCAAAATAAGTGACCTAGGACCCATTCTCCATAGGGCGAATGGATCCTCACTTAGTCCTAGGACCCTATTTTTATATAATATTTCACCTTGTCCAATGTGTGTCCTAGGTAAGTGGCCTAGGACCCATTCGCCCTATGGTCCTCACTTAGACCTAGGACCCCTCTTTGAAATATGCTTTTGGCGGTATTTTAATGATTTCAAATCTATAATTCAATGTTGGTTTGTGATATTTTGAATTTTTGGAACTAATCTTAATATATGTATAAATGCAAGGTTATTTCACTATGTTTCACCTAGAAGAATCTAAAAAATCTTTATGAGATCAAGCATTCATATTCAAAGCAAGGAGCACGCAAGAGTGAAGTCTTTGAGCAACATTATAGTTTTTTTGCAGGTCTTCAAGCTCATTTTGTTGTTAAAGATCAAACATTATTCAAGAATTGGTGATAGATGCCTTTGGAGAATCATGATGGATTCTTGGTTTTTGGAGAAGCACTATGAAATTCAACATAACCTAATGACTTGTTTCCTAAGTGATTCCATCTTCTACATGATCATTCTATTTTTAGCCTAAAGTGAGGTATATTTAGATTTATGGCTTATTAAGGGGATTTGAGGTCTTCTCAAGTAGGTCTTACACATTATTCATGTTTCATTTTGGGATCTTATTCTAGCACACTTGAGTAGGGTTTTTTGGTGTTATTAGAGATATTAATCTTAGACACACTTAAGGTTAGGATTGCACACACATTTCATGTTTCAAATTTATATTCATTATCAAGGTTTAATTACCAAACTTGGGGTTTGACCAAGGCAAACCCCTATCCACTAACAAACATCAATTGTTTCTACAAATTTATTAAATATTTGGATTTAGAAGCTCGGATTTCAAGTTACAAGAAGGAATTGCAGGTCTGGAGCTTCAAATTTGAATTCAAGGTTTTTTGGAAGAGCCAACTAGGACCTATTCGCCATAAGGTGAATGAGTCCCTGTTAGGGTTACAAAGGCAACAAGTTTTCACAATTCCTAAGCTTCAGTTTTTTATTCAGAGTCTTCTGGGAAAGTCTACCTAGACCCATTCGCCATAGGGCGAATGAGTCCCTGTTAGGGTTGAAAAAACAAAAAGTTTTGACAGATTCACAACATTTATTACCTCCAATTTTTCTAGAAAGTTTACTATTTCCTTCTGTTTTATGCTAAATCTCTTCATTGCACTTTGTGGATCTAAGTTTGGAGTTGTTTTGCTATTTTAAATCTTTCTTCCCAAAGTATTACTTGACCTAGATCCCCATCCTAGCAAAAAGGGAAATATGAAGATTCACATCTTAGGTTGACTCTCCTAAGGGTTTTTGGTCAATGTTTGATGTGGATCTCATTTCCTAATGAATTGAGGAAGAATATGACACCTTTGTTTCTCTTTGGATCTACTTTTCCATTTTGGGACACCCTACCCTATTTTTCTATGTTTCAGGTAGTGTCTCCATTTTTTTAGTGATTGAACCATTCCATACATCTCCAAGTCATATGAAGAGTACGTCTTCTTTGCATCATTAAGTTTTTTACTAAAAAATGTTATATTGGCTTATTGTCCTAGCTTAGAACTACCCCTATTGCATGTCCACTAGCATCACATTATATTTGAAAGACCTTATTGAAGTCTAGTAAGGCTAAGATAGGTTGCTCAGTCACTCTCTTTTTCAGATGTTGGAAACTCTTATCAGCTTGTTAAGTCCACATAAACTTCTTTTTCTTATCCCCTTTAATAGTGTCTATGATAGGTGCACATATATAACTGGAATTTCTGATAAATTTCCTATAAAAACTTTCAAGACCATGGAAACATCTTACCTCTACAGCTGATCTAGGTGTAGGCCACTCCAATATTGCCTTCACTTTGCTTGAATCCATCTTCAACATCCCCTTTGAGACAACAAAACCAAGATACAAAAATTTTGTCTTTATGAACTCACTTTTTAAGATTGATCAACAATTTTTCCTTTGGTAGCCTTCTCAACACCAAATTCAAGTGATGCAAATGTTCTTCTTTGTTAGAACTGAAAACTAATATATTATCAAGGCAATCAACAAACTTACCAATGTATGGCTTGAGGACCTCATTCATGAGCCTCATGAAGATGCTAGGTGTGTTAGAAAGGTCAAATGGCATAACAATCCACTCATATAGGCCCTCATTTGAACATTGTTTTCCATTCATCTCCTTGTTTGATCCTTATTTGATGGTATCCACTTTTGAGATCTATCTTTGAGAAGTAACTTGCCCCATACAAATAATCCATTAAGTCCTCTATTCTTGGATGTGGAAACCTATATCTGATTGTTATCTTGTTTATTGCCCTAGAATCAATACACATCCTCCACTCACCCCCTTTCTTAGGTGCCAAAAAAATTGGAACTACACAAGGACTAAGGCTCTCCCTAATTAACCCTTTGTCAAGCAACTCTTATACTTGTTTTCTTATTTCTTCATTTTGTAGGGGTGTCATCTTATAGGCTTCTTTGTTTGGTAAACTAGCCCCTGGTATAAAGTCTATATAATGGCTAATATCTCTTATTGGTGGCAAGGAATTAGGAATTTCTTCCACAACTATATTTGCATAACCCTTCAACATGTCTTGAATCTCCCATGGCAACTCATCAATTCTTGTTGTTGCTATGACAGTCCTAGGTCCGATCATCACTGCAAACCTATCTCTTCCTCTTCCATTGTCTTCAAAAACTCTTTTTCACCCACCAACATAACACTTGATCCAACCTTTTAGTCTTTATCTTACCCCTTCAAAGGTGCTAAGGTATAGGTAACTCCATCCTTCTTCAAAACATAGACATTCTTTATACCATCATGCATTGTTTTTCTATCATATTGTCAAGGCCTATCAAATAACACATGACATACATCCATAGAGATGGTATCACATAACACCTTGTCTTTATACCTTCCTATTTGAAACTCTACCCAACATTGTTCATTGACTAGTACTTGTTGTCCCTTATTCAACCATGAGACTTTATATGGTGTAGGATGAGGTAGTCTCTTCAAGTTTAATTTCTCTACCATCTCAACAACAACTAGATTATCAATACTACCGAAATCTATAAAAAATTTACAACACTTACCTTGGCAGTTGCAAACGGTTTTGAATAGTGACTTTCTTTGGCATGGCTCCTTCTCAATTGGAACCTTGGTTAATGTCCTTCTCATCAGCAAGGATTTTCCTTTTTTTGGTTCTTCTAGTTGTGGTGAGGAGTTAACACTTTATTCATATCCTCCTTGAGCAACTTGAGCTCTTTCATTCCTAAAGGTGGTAGTTGATTGCTCTTCTACACACTCCCAAGCTTGATGGCTTGCAAACTTGTTGCACTTGTAGCATTTTCCTGTGAAACCATTAAATCCTCCTCTTTGTCCAAATCTACCCCTAAAGTTAGGCCTTCTTCCTCTAAAACCTCCTCTTGAACTTGGTGCTTGTTCTTGTAAGGTGCTTGACTCGCCTTGGCTTCTTTGTGACTATCCTCTACCAGCATATGGACCTCTACCTCTTCTTCTTTTCTTATTTCCTATTCACCTTTTCCTCAGCCTTTAAGGCTAGTTGATAACACTCTGCAAGTGTCTTGGGGCTTGTGAGGCTCAACTCATCTTGTAAGATATACTTTAACCCATTAAGGTATCTTGCAACCTTGTCAATATCATCCTTCGTGTGTCCTGATCTGATACTCAACTTGTAAAACTCTTCAGTGTACTCTTTCACTCCCATATCCTTTTTTTCAAATTTTGCAACTTCCTATACAACTAAGTCATGTAGTCACTAGGCATGAATTTTCCCTTCAACTTGGCAATCATCCTATCCCAAGAAGTAATCTTAGATTTTCCTTTCTTTGTCCTTTCTTCCTGAACATAATCCCACCATAGGGATGCATAACCTTTCAACTTAGTCCTGGCCAACTTTACTCGTTGCTCTTCAGGTACCTCATCAAATTCAAAGTACTTGTCCAACTCCCCTATCCAATCAAGGAGTTCTTCACCATTCAAACTATCTGCATATATTGGAAGTTCCATCTGCACCTTGGTTCCTTCACCCTTGACTGCCCTCAACAATATTTCCATCCTCACACCATCAACATCCCTCTCTTCTTGAGGTTCTTCTTGTGGTGGGTGTGCTTCATCCACTACTTCTTCTTGGTCACTCAGATCCCTTGTAACCACTCCTCTTCTTTGGTTACCTTCTACTACAATGAGTCTTGCATCTAAACTGACTCTCATTTCCCTCATTTCTCTAGCAAGGGCTTCTCCCAATTGTGTTGCTATCCTTTCTGACATCCTTTCAACCATTGAGTCTTGGAGGCATCTTTCTCCTTTTTTATTCTTAAACCTTGTATTGGTTTCCTTGGCTTAACCTAGCTCTGGTACCAATAATGATGCAGAGGGATAAAGAAAGACAAAGAAGAAAATGTGTTTTAGATTCTATAACCCTACCTTTGCAAGATTTCTACAAGCCTTCCTCTCTAGGTTCAAACCCTCAAGGAAGACCTAATAGAGGTGTTATTGTGTCCACACTCACTCTTATGCTTTCTTAGGCTTGTTGAACCATCAACACACTCTGTAGGGTCTCATCAAACTCCCACCTTACTATGGTGAACTCAAAAGCAATGTGTTTCATTAAACCCTCAAAGACCTAGGGTTTTGACAATCCTTTTGATAGAGAACACACTCAGACCTACATATCTTGCACATACATTAGATTAGTGAATTTTCCTTTGGTGGACACCTGACCAACAACTTGAAGGAGGGTTTCACCAAGTTTTAGCAATTTTCACCAACTAAAACAAAAGATATGATTTTTTAAAATATCATGAAATCAAACCAAACCAATTGCATTTGAACCTGCAAACAAAACTCTAACATTTGATCCATTCACAGACTTGACATTGCTCCGTACAAGGCTGTACAAGACTGTTTTTTAACTGTTTTTACAAAAAAATGTTATAAATTTGAGGAAAAATAGGGTATTTCACAAAAACTCCTTTAACAGCTTCTTGGAGCATTCTTTCTCATTGCTTCATTGTAAATGATCATAAAAATAGTTACAATTAGAATGTATGAGTATTTTCCATCAAAACTTGATGTCTTTTGCCTCAAACTTGCAAAATACGCCTTTTTACAACCTAGTATTGAAACAAAACATGTAAAAAGATCCTACATGGTCTTTCATGGTCTTTCGAGACCTTATTAGACTCAACAAACCCCAATCCTTCAACAAGCCAAAATCACCTAGGAAACTTAAATTTGCATTTTAAAAGGAAAATCAAAATTTGATTTTCTAGGCCAATTTGAACAACCTAGGCCATTGGACATGATCCCAATGGACCCCCTAAGACCTACACTAACTCAACAAAGACTCCTAACATCAAAATGAGCATAGAAACATCACTAGAGTGATGCTTTTACATTAATTTCCTACAAAGTTATACGACACTCTTGATGTCACCAACACTAACACTCCCACAATTGGTTGGCAATCCTCCTATTCAACACAAGGTCATCAATGGTGTTAATTTTCCTCAATTCGTAAATTTTGGTTCTCCAACAACAAAGGGATATTCATGTAGCTTTGAATTTTTAGTTAGCTTATTCTCCGAGGTGTTTTTGGTGGTTAGGGAGTGTATTCCTGTAAATGTTTTTATCCGTTTTTGCTAGTTGTTTTCATATGACTAGCTTTTTTGGCTTTGCAATATTGTATGACATTGGTCTCTAATTTTGTTTATTTTGGTTGTTGGGTTCTATTCCCATTTATGCTAACTTTTTATGTATTTTGCATGTTCTTGCCATGGGTGAGGGCAACAATAGAATCCCTTCGTGAATTTATCAAAAAATAATAATAATAAACAAGTTAAACAATCTAAAATATGGTTTATTGCTATGGAATTAAACTTTCCTAATTAAAGACCAATTCACATGGACCCTTGCGATGTGTTGCCATAGAATGCGTTAAAACATTGTGAAAAATCATTTTCTCAATGATATAGAAATAGAAAGTTACCAAATTGTTGTTGAAATATTAAAATAACTTAGAGGTAAATGTTTGCTATAAGTTTTTTTTATTTGAGTTACAAATTATTTTAAAAGCTAATCAAGATCAAGTTTAATTAAAAAGAAGATTTTTTTTAGGGCATTTGCATCTAGAAATAGTGATGAGTGAAACATGTTGGTTGAATTTGGATTTTAGTTGTAGAGTTAAATTAATAGTGTCACAACCTTCTAAGTCGTAGAGCAATATCCTGCAAGATTAAATCGAATGTTAAATTGAGCAAATCATTATGAAATTATACTCTAACCTTAAAGGATATAAATAGTTTTATGAATTTGATTCATGAAGATCAACTCTTTACATCGAGATCAAATTTTATATATAATTCTAAGTGTAAGAGTGCTAGCCAAACAAAATTATGTTCAACAATTTGTTAATAATTATTATAAAGAAACCTATGATGAAACTTCATGTATTGCTAAAATCTTAAAACTGTATGTGAAATTAAAAATATTAACTTATACTTAATAAAAAACAAAATTAAATTATAACATCACTTAGAAATTGTTTGTTCTAATAATATTATTATTAATGAGTAATAATAATTAATCATACAACTATTCTCCACAACTTAGAACATAACTTGAAAATAAAATCCATAGAACAAACAAGAAAGACTTGTTGCAAAGTGACATTGGAATGTGCTGATTGAAGTTGTAACCTCCCACAATTACTGACAAAAAAAATACAAAAGAGATGTCAGAAAAACATTAAAAAGAGAATTTTAAAGAATTTGCACTGGGCAAAAAATATCATTATGCTTCTATTTACATCGTGCTTTATTAAATCTGGCTATTTAATCATTAACTCAACCGCTACTGAAGAAAGGAAAACTGGGGCAAAACAATTATTGAAAATAATTCAGCCAAGTAAATAAATGTGCATCACCACGGGCAGCTTTCTTTAAGCTGCGATATGTGAATAAATTACGAGTCTAACCATCACATAAGAAAAATGCTCATAAAATAGATCAGTAATAAGCCCTGGCACCAAAATCCGATGCTCAGACATGATGTTCAACAAATTGATTCACCCAAAGAAAACTTTAACGTGGAGATGAGGGTAGCATTACATCTTCCATTGATCATTAATTATTGTATACACAATTCTCACTAAAATATCAATTAGCACGTCCTCTCAAGTAAAATTACCATTAGCTTCTTTGCCATCCTGCACATTGTCAATATTAACATTACCTGTATTTCGTGACAGCCAATGCATTTTTGGTAAAACGAAGGGATTTGTTGTAGCTTAGCTAATCCTCTTTTTCTCCCAAGTATTACATAAGAGTAAATGAACATTGCTACCATGCTTCAGGTAGACGAGACTCCCCAGATTTTGTCTTTTGCACTGGCTATCCAATCTTTAACAACAAAATTTCTTTCAAAAATTATAAAAAAGGACATTTGGGCTTTCCTTGCATTTCTGAGGGTGTCCAAGAAGGATGCCAAGATCCTTTACATAATATTTATGTTTTCGACATGGGCACAAAATTTCTCACACAAATTACAAGTACATGTGAAATATCTGTCCTTCCCAACAGGGTTTTCTTCCCTTTGTATTTCAACTGGAGTACGAAAATAAAAATGAAAATGAAATACAAATCCAAAATTGTATTCATTAAAATGAGTTGTAAAGCATGTATTTTATACTTATATTTGTAATAATAATATAAAATATTATTGATGCATTTATTTACTATAACCTAGGATTATGTATATAATATTATATCCCCCTAATCTGTAAAGGTTAGAGTCGGACCAAGCATGCCTCTAAATTTTTCAAATTTCTCTCTTCTAAGCGTTTTTGTCAGGATATCAATTGATTGCTCTACAGTTGAACAAGTTTTCAATTTGATGCTAGCATCTTTCATATAATACTGAATCAAATGGAATTAGTGTTGATGTACTTAGTTTGGTCATGAAGTACATGATTTGTTGTCATTTTGATTGTAGAAGCGTTGTCACCCATGAGTGGTGTTAATGAAACCTATTTTTCCTACAAATCCTCAAGAATTGTTATCATCTTGGTTGCCTCTAAAGCTGCAATATACTATTCTTTTGCTAACAAAAGCGTTGAGATTGACTAGTTATTTGGATTTGAAGTGATGACTATCGATCTAAATTTATTAGGAACCCTAAACTAGTTTTCCCATCTTCAAAATCACCTACATAATCTATATCTAAATATCCAACAGGTTTAAAATTGGTTGCCTTGGTGCATTTTAGCTTAAAATTATGAGTTCCCTTTAGATATCGAAGAACTCTCTTTGCTGCCACCCAATGACTTTCTCTTGATTGTTACATGAATCTAGAAAGAACACTAATAGCAAAAGAAATGTTTGGTCTAGCTGTAGTTACACAGATCAGACTTCATTGAGTCTCTGGTCTTTAAACTCTATACTCTATAGTATCGTCTGATGTCAACTTCATATTTTAGTCCATGGGGAGGTTGAGTGGTTTATAGTGCTTAGTGTTATTTTCATACCAAGTTCTTGAGACTTCTTTCAAACCATACAACCATTTTACCAACTTGCACATTTTTTGTCTTGACCCTCAATTGCAAAACCTTCTAGTTGGTCATGTAAATTGTTTATTTGAGATCACCATTCACAAAAGTAGTTTTCATGTCCATCTGATGGACTTTCCATCCATTTTATGCTGTCAAAGCCAACAAAGCCTAAATGGTGGCCCATTTTGCTATTTATGCAAAGCTCTGCTCATGGTCTATCCCTTCTTTTTTAGCATGTCACTTCACAACAATCTCAGCTTTGTGTTTGTCAAGTGAGCCAAATGCTTTGTATTTCTTTCAAAAGACCCGCTTGCAACCAATGGGTTTACAATTGAATGGAAGATAAACTGACTCCCAAGTTCCATTCTTGACCAAGGCATCATATTCAACTTTCATTGCTTTTCTCCATGCATCAAGTGTTTCAACTTGTCTGAAAGAAGTTGGCTCTAAATCAAAAGTAATATTGGTTTCTTCTTTTAGTTGTCACCTGAAGGTAAGCTTTGCTAGCTTATCTTGAATCTATTCTAGGAACTTTTTTGTTGTTGTTTGGCTTTGTATGTACTTCTAGTGCAATTTTTTCCAACTTCATCAAGTCTATTTCATCATATTCAGTGGCCCATTTTGACATCTTTTTCTATGTTTTGTGAGGATCAACTGGTCCTTCATTGTAATGATCTAAAACTCCATCTTTTGGTTGTCACTCTAGAAACATGTTTTCATCTCCTAATGAAATTTAATTTCTTTTTCAAGGGGAGTTTTTTTTCAATTATTATAGGTAAAACCGATTTAATGGATTCCAAACTGTATTACCCCCATTAAGGTTTGGATTCTCCACATCATTCTCCTTGAAAATATCAAATTTTGCAAATTCCTTGTTGGCTCAATTATTGATCAATGTTGATTATGTCCTTTGTGATTTCACAAAAAAATCTCTTGCAATGAGAAATTTCTTGTTTTTCTCAACAAACTTGTAGGCCTTTGAGGATTCTAAATATCCGAAAATGAGACATTTTTTACTATTGTGGTCCAATTTGTTCCTGTTCTTGGGAATCAATGCATGTGGATATGATAATATGAAGATATCATATTGATGGAAGATGATTTATTGTATATGCTATCAAATTCAATGTTATTCTATATGCATATCTACTTTCACTCGATGCTAATTGAACCCATGACCTCTAGTAAAATTATGAGTGACACCTCCTCAAGGTGAATTGAAACTTTTCCTACAACCTTTTAACACACTTGTTGTGTGGTGTGCAAGAGGAAAAAAAAGTCAAAACTCACCACAGCTATTGATAACTGGGTCCCCAATCACCCTTACACTAATGATTCCTTGGGCCTCATGGAATTACACCATCATAATCAGATTTTGACACTACATTTTCTTTCAACATTCATGCACAATCTTTTCATCAACGATCAGGGCTAGAAGTTTCTAACCATTCTTTAACTAACTTCAAAATCTTTTGACTTTGACCATCAAGATTTCTCTTGGCACCAATTATAAAAATCCAAACCAGTGTAGGTTTTTCCTGACAGTTGCCCCACTCACAGAATGTGCTCACTTTTATTTCCTTTAGCATAATGAATACATAACATATTGTCCTTATCAAGAGTTTCAAGGTGTCATTTAAGGAATATTCCAAGATAATTAAAGATAGGATTAGACAGATTTAGATAGACTTGATCAAAATGGCTCTTCAACATCTCCAACACACTGCAAACAAGCGAATGGACAAATGTTGATGGTATTGATATACACATTGATCCTAGCATACCTGGATTTGTTGGAAAGAAAATAAGATCATCATTCAATGATGATAGAAAAAACCACATTCTTGAGTATTCAATGCATTCTCAGTTTACATGGATCACAAATAGATTATATGTCTTCCTCTCAATGTGGAAAGATTATAAAGAACATTAGATCTGACATCACTTAGTGGAGGAGCTATTTAACTTCAAAAATGGAGCTCAAAAAGAGTATGACACTCCTTGCAAATTCTATTTACAGAGCCTATTTCATTTAAAGTTGCAGATTTCTTCATATTCCTTTCAAGCCTTTTAAAAATTATAGTACAAAGCAGACTATCCTTGATGAAGACACTAAAGATGGAGATATCCTAGTATGCAAAAGTTAAAACTATCATTCCTGTTGTTGAACTTGAAGTCACCCAGGAAAATAACTCTAGTTATAAAATGTTCTTACTCTACTTTTGTCCCTTCTCTTTCAATCAACTCAATCAACATACCAACCTACATAGTTATCCATGCTATTGACCTAATTTCCAAACTTGCCAAATACATTCCATACTTACAACCTTAAAGAGGGCAAATAATCCCATATTTTCTCAAATGGACATTCCTTCAACTCTTTTTCATCCTTATCCAATGAAATCATCCACCTTCATCATGCATACTGATCCAAACACTTTCACTCAAGTAAACAACCCATTCTAAGGATAAAGAACAGTCCAAACCCTCTTCTCCCTCAAAGACAACAATCCAATTTACTTTAGCCAATATCAATGACACATTAAGTGGACCGATGAAGGTGACTGAACAACCAAGTGAACAACAAGAGTTCAATCAAGTGAATGCCACTTTGCTAATGCAAAACTTGTAGAGTATAAAAGGAATTCAGTAGGGCATAACCTACAGTATCAACAAGCTTGATGAGGGTACAAATATGCTCTATTTCTATTCTCAGCAAGTTCATAATAGGGCTGAGACTATTAGAAAATTTTAGGAGGTGACAAGTAAAGAAAGAAGACTCTCCACCAGTAATTCCAGCCACTAAACACAAGCAAATCAATGATTAATCCAAGAACGACCTCTCAATGATTTTACTGTATCTGTTGAACAATAGAACTTGTATCTTGGAGGCTAAGGTGTTGGTCATCTTGATTGAGATTGGCTTGTGAGCCATATGCATCTTGATAATAATCCACCAAATTGACAACACAACAATATGAACAAAAAATGATGCTGCCTGGGTCTACTGAATGTCCCCTTCACAAGCCTAATCAGTTTGAATGTCCCCTTCACAAGCCTAATCAGTTTGAAGACCATTAGCCTATTTCCTGAGTTCTTGTGGGCTAATTGGTAAGGAAAGGGGACTCCAAAGTTCTTAGAGAACACAATTTCGGAGTTACAAGGTTTCTATTGCTAGCAATGAGCTCTATGGGCAACAGTGATCTAGATGACACTTTTTGAAGTGTTTTCTTACTTTTGGGGTGTTCTCCAAACATCTTGGAGTGAACATCTATTTATAGTAAGTCATCAACTTGGCTTCTATTATTCATCTATTGCCATAGTATCATATTGGTGTGGTCAAATTTGGATTTTGGTATGTTCCAAGATTTTTCACAACTTGGGGTGGAATACTTAAATTATTCACTTAACTTATAATGTTTTATCATTATTTTTGATAACTTAAGTGTAATATCTTTTCAAAAGGTATTTTAATTCCCCATTTGGACACCTAGGAGAAATAAGGTGGTCTTGCACATGAAAAAGGTTTTTTTTTAATAAATGGGAATTTGATGAAAAATGTGAATTAATTAATTATTTTAAATTGGAGTTTTGCCTCTCAAACTCTATATAAGGAGGCATTAGGGTTCATTGTTGCATATGTTCAAGAATGATAATGTTATGCTAACGAAATGGCTTTGGTTCTCTACAATCTTTGAGGACAAAATCCCTCATAGATTTCTAGTTTTGGAAATGCAAGATATTCCCTAGCTAGATTGGTGTGATTCTAGCCAGGAGTCACCATTGGAGCTGATTGAAGTTTTCAGTTTTGGGTTTCTAGTATGGATTATTTTGATGTGTTCTAGATTTGCAAACGTTTTGGTGAGACTTTCGTCCAACTACAGGGTGTTAAGTGTTGAATTTTCTTGAAGTTTTGATTGTTGGTCGTACCTTTACAAGTACAAGTCGTACCCCCTATTTGACTTGTGCTGATTGAAGTATTGGAGCTAGGCTTTTGGGTCTTTTATCAAATTTTTTCCCATGCTCAGTGACCAAGTTGGACGAGTTTCCCAAAGATAAAATGGATTTTAAATTTTTCTAGAATCAAGTCGCCCCAAGACAGGCCGTACCACTGCAAGAAGGGGTATAAAGGTTCATATCAGACATTTTGGGGCATGTTAATGGCTTCCAATAACTCCCTAGGAGGTGACTAGGATGTTTGAAGAGATTTCGGGTGATAGAAGGTGTTGAAGAGTGTTTAGAAAATTATAAACAAATATCTCCCTAGCTGCCCTTTTTCTGTCCAGCCTGTCTTTTAGCAACAACAAGTCTCTAGCAGCCTTTTCTAGTGAAGATTCCTTTTTCAGCATCCAAATTCAGTCCTTTATGAGGTATTAAGTTATTACTTCAAGTTGGGTGACTTGTTTCATCATTTAGCACATTTAGGGGTGCTTCCAATCAGTTTCATTTCATATTGTTAATTGTAATTTGTAACATTATATGCATATTTTGGATATGGAGATTTGAATGAGCTAATATTCTAACAATGAGTGGTAGTACCACCAGTGATATGCTCTTGTTAATTTGTTGTTACTCATCCGAATACATAAGTGGTTCTTGTTACTCACCCCACTGAATAAGTGGTTCTTTTGTACTCACCCACCACTGAAAAGTAGAAGAGCTGCTTACTTGTTGTACTCACTCACAACTGAAAAGTAGAAGAGCTTGCTTTACATTTCAATATTGCACTTTCTTTCCCACTGCAAAATGGAAGTGCCCAACTAACCCCACTGGATAAGTGGATGTTGCTTCAGCTACTTCATTTCAAGTAAATTTATACTCCCGTACATTGTATGCTCTCACCTCACCCACACTAGGAACTTGGTGATCAAAAAGTGAAAAGTAGTGTTCCACAGGGACGCGTACCCCCACCCCCCAAAAAAAACCCGCGTTTCCTAGACATCCCCATCTCGGAGACTTGGGGGGACATCCCCCCACTATCCCACCACCAACATCACTATCTCCAAGATACCGCTAGGACTTCAAGGACGTCAAGGTGTTCTCAAGATGTCTAGGGGACTCCTAGTTGTCTCCAAGATGTATAATTCATAAACTTATACGTCTTTTTATAACTATTTTTTCAAGTACTATATGGATATCAGTGCCCTGTGGCTACCTTTCTGCCACCCCCCACCATCCCCACGCCATCCCCAAAATTATGCCCTTGGTCCCCCATCCTCAAAACCCATCCCCACATTCTCATGTCCCTGTAATGTCCCACCCCAATCTAAGTTTTGGATTTGCGAATTTGCTCGATTAATTTTCAGTTTTACACATGCGACATTTTGTCAAACATATTGTAGGTTGTTATCTTAATGTTCAACGAATATAATGTCCACTTACTGTAGCAAATAGAAAAGAAATTATTTCATAATAATAAGGTGGTTACTCCAATTCTTCACACAAGAAATCAGGGTGTTTCACACTACAAACAGAGAATTCAATAACAGTAATATATGCAGATTACAATATAAAATTCAGACTACTGTCATTCAGGACTGAGTGTCATTATAATAGGTTCTGAGCCATAACTCTTAACATAGTGATTATATGAAACCAAGCAAACAATGAGCTATAATACATGGTACTTGTTAGAGCAGGAATCACTGAGACAGGCTGAAGTAAGAACCCACAGAGTGCAGACCTGGCGCTAGGTTCTGGGAATAGAATACAATGATGCAGCTACTCCTTCCACACTCAGGATTCATCCAGCAACACTGAAGCGACCATATGAAGGCAACTCCTTTGTGTAATATATTCCACGACTCCTAGCTGTCCTCTAGGTCTTGGCAATTCGTTGACTCCTTGTGCATTCTTCCATGTCATATTATTTTGTCCTTTGCAACTCCTTTACATAAAGCTACGACTAACTTCATGTTCCACAATTCCCCTTGCAATGTATGACGACCAAGAAAGTATTTTATTTGTCTTTACTTGTATCTTTGTTTATCTAAACCTGTGTTACAAGACTCATACTCTCCTCGAACTTGGCAAGCCAATTTTTTACTTGGACTTGGACTCGAAGGCCAGACTCGGCAAATAGAAAAACACAAGAAATGCAGAGATTTTTAAGGATTTAAAACTTGTTTCATGCGCCCTTTAATAAATAAACCTTAAAGACACAACAGCATCATCAAATAGAAATTACTATGATCCCATACACAAACATACATCGATCACATAAGTATAAATGCAAATTTTAGCTGAAGGAAATAACACATTTAGATATATAAATATTGTCAAATGTATACAAAACTCATGGAATATGAAATCCATGGCATCAAAACAAATATCAAAAATAAAAATATAAGTCTATGGCTCAAAAGAGCTTGCATTACTCATCCCAACATCATGACAAGTCATGCGCTAGTGTCTAAGATAGGTCCTAGATGATGATGTAGCCATGATATTTGTTTGCATCTCAATGATTGGTGTGTATATTCAAGTGAGGAATTTATTATAAAAAATTTATTGAAGCCTTCAAGACTACATGTTTTGTTGTCTAATGTATGAAACAAGATAATCCTTGATTATGGCTTTGATTGTGAAAGATGCAAAGATTTGCAATAGGGGATATGTATTTTGTAGGTTTTATGATCAAAATTTATCATTGGCCTATAACATGCTTAAACCTATAGTTTGATGAGGGTTTGGGGGAAACATCCCGATGGGTTCAAAGCACAGTGACCCTCGCGGGAGTCTGGGGGCAGTGCCCCTAGCAGGGTCAAGGGGAAACACCCCTTGTGGGGGTTTGGGGCAACACTCCCAACAGGGTCAAAATTTATAGATGAAAGATTGCAATTTTGTTTTAAGAATTTAATTAAATTGGCTGAGTCTGAGGCATGAGACTCACCAGTTCTGGCAAGTCTAGCGAGTACTCGGCTGCCAAGTCTCTGGGACTCGTTTAGGGTCACCCGCCTCGCAACTCACCGAGTCTAGGCAAGTTTCTACGAGTCTTGTAACACTAATCTAAACAATATAGCTTTCATCAAAACCCATGATACTTCCTAATTTGTTTCTATCGATGCTCCCAAACTAAGCGGCCATCAAAGGGAAGAAGCAAGCAAACAAGGACCTGACTAATGAAGATTTGGCAGAAATACCTTATCATTCTCTTGTTTGTCTTTTTCTGAAACTTCATTTATTTGTCTTTTCTGCACTCACCAATTTTGTCTGTTTCTGCCAGCTCATAATTTGACCAGGTATTGTCTTTAGTGGCAATGCTAAATTTTTCCTTACTTATGCGATTCAATATAAAAAGTTGCAATTCATTAATAAACTGGTTGCAGTAGAATATTCATATCCCTTCAACCCTTTAAGAAAACCCGACCCTTGGCAATATTATTTATTAACATAATCTGATATATTTTCTTGTAAATATCAAATTAAATAGTCTAGAATTGTCTAAAATATCTCTACAATTCAATGAATTCTTCAAACCCTAATATTCATAATTTTGTCTTCGAAGAAGAGCCACAAAATTCGAACAATCAATCTTGGAAGCATAGTTACGAACTCTGACCTAAATCCGCCCTCGAGAAGATTTAGGTTTTCATCCAAATCTCGATACCTGAACTTGAGGGTTTTCGTCCTCTCATTCCAGAAGCTGAGCTCTCAAACCAAACAAAAAACAATTATTCGCATAATTGAGAAATGAGCCCTCAACCCTTTTTTATAATGCTTTTTAGGTTTTCTCGCCAAAAACCCAATATCACTTTATAACTATTAATATAATTATTTAATATTACCTTTGATTGCACTTTTTCTGAGGTAACTTTAAATAATTAAATTAATTATAATTTATTATGCAAGAGGGAAAATGGGGACATTACAGTCCCCCATCAGGAAACTCCGTGGAACTATGGTGAAAAGTAAGCTACTTAGCATTTCATTCTATTTTGAGCTAACAAGTTTTCAAAAAAAATATTAAGGGTGATTATTACAATGGTATTAGAGTTGTCCTTCCTACCAATGTATGTCTTTAATGCTTGTTATGCAGCTGCAAATTCTCTATGAGTGATAGATAACTCCGTTACTATAATAGAGAATAGAAAATATAGATATTTTAGAGACCACAAACTCTAATTGAGGATACCTTCTCAAAAGTCCTAAGGGCCTATTAGATTCCATCTTGTAACAATGTCAATTCACTAGAAGTCATGGCAGAAAAGGATAAGAGAACAACCCCACTAGATAGCCCAAATTCCAAAGCAGAGAGAAAATATGACACCATGCTTGATATGATGTCATAGTTGCTTGCGGAAATGAATCAAAATAGGCCTCAAACACCCCATTTTTAGAATGGAGAAAATAGGGCCTCAAAAACCACTAATCCTAGAGGAAATAATGGACACTCTAATGGCGTTCTTGTTGGGTCTATCACTAGACTGCTTCAACCTACCTTCACTTAGAGGGAGGAACCCCCACGCGAACAAGAAGCCTTGATTCCTATGGCAGATGAAGTGAGGGCTAGTTACACAAAATACGTAACTCTTCCAGTTGAGATTTTAGACATTTTGTCTCTAGAGTTGTTCATGAACCAAAAGAAGAGAGGGGGTGGAAGGATTGAGAACAAAGGTCCTATTGTACAAAGGAATTACCAACAAGCCTTGGGCAAAGTGACTCTAGCTCAGTTTGATGGGAGTGACAAGTGCATTGCCCAAGCTTGGGTCCAAAAACTAGACAACTAATTGTCCTTAAGATGCTAGAAGTGGATGCCATCAAATTTTCTACCCTACACTTAGATGGAGATGTCAATGAGTGGCAGTACCATGGTTTGGTCACACTTGGCCATAATTTGATTAACACTTATGATAAGTTTACAAACAAAATCATTGAAAGATTTGACAAGAGTGATCCTGAGATACAATTTACAGAGCTTGCACAGTTGGGGCAACATAGCTCTATTGATGCCTACATTGCTGAATTTTAGAGGCTTTCTGCCATGGTTTCTAACATCATGAAAAGAAAACTTGTGGTCCTTTTCAATGAAGGGCTAATGGAGCCATTGAGGGGATGGGTTAAGACTTTTGACCCACCAACTCTCCAAGAGGAAATAAGGAAGGCAAGGGGCATGGAGCTTGCAACGCTCAATCCAAGACCTTCCAAAATAAGGACAAGAAGCATTTTCATAAAGATGTTAATCAGCCCAAGAAATTTCCATCAAAAATGGATGATGACCTTCGTAATGAGCTTAGAAGGAAATAACTGTGTTTTGCTTGCAAGGAGCCATGGGCCCCAAGCCATAAATGCTTTGAAAGGGGCAACGTTCATCATTTAGAGGTCTATTTAGTTGATGAATCAGAATCAGAAAAATCAGAACAGCAGCCTGGTTTGGAAGATAAAGAAGAAGAAGAATCGGAAGAAAAGGAGAGTGAGGGCACTCTTTCCTACCTTTCCAGCTTTCAAAAAAATGAATCCTCCGGGGTTTGAGGAGCCTTATGTGGGTAGTGAACTGTTTCTTTCATTGATAATTTCATTCATGAAGGTATTGCCAAAAGAGGACTCGAAACTGAAGAATTTGAAACCTTTAAGGTGATGGTCGCTGATGGTTTACACTCATGTGCAGAAGGAAGATATCTTAAATGAGTATTCATTTGGGCAACTATGAAGTTAAGGATGAATTCTATGTTGTAAGTATTGGTGACACAAATGCAGTTCTTGGTTTCCAATGGATGCATTGATTGGGGGAGATCACATTGAACCTACAAACCATGGAATTGAAATTCCAATCAAAAGGGAAGAAGGTTGTGTTGAGAGAGATGTCTAATGGAGGCCCTTGCATTGTCTCTTACAAGTGAATGGAAAGATTGATTCACCATGACCAATTGGAGTTGATAGCAGAATGTGTTATCATGCTCACCATTCCTCAAGAAGAAAAAAGGGATTACAATCCTGATGTGCAAGCTTTGCTTACCAAGCAAAGCAAGGTTTTTAGTGGCATACCACTCGGGAAACCTCTTGAAAGGGGGACTAAACACATGATAAAAGTGGAGGAGTGTGCCAAGCCTGTCATCACCACCCCATATCAGCATCCCAAGAGGCACAAGGATGAAATCGAAAAGGCCATCAAAGAACTCTTGGATATGGGACACATTCATACAAGCAAGAGCCCTTTGCATCATCGGTGGTTTTGGTGAAGAAAAAAGATGAAACCATGCACATGTGCATAGAGTATAGAGCTCTCAACAAGAAGCCCATCAAAAATCAATACCCAATACCAAGAATTGATGAGCTACATGGAAGCAATCTTCTTTTCAAAGATAGATTCGAGATCTAATTATCATAACATAAGAGATCGAGAGGACATTGAAAAGACTGCCTTTAGATGTCATTTTAGGCATTATGAATTCTTAGTTATGCCTTTTGGCTTAACTAATGCTCCTGCAACATTCCAATCTTGTATGAACCAAGTGTTCAACAAGCAACTACAAAAGTTTGTTCTAATATTCTTTGATGATATCCTAATTTTTAACAAGGCTTGGGAGGAGCACATGAAATGTTTAGAAGTGTTGAGCATTCATGAAGCTGAATCGTTGTTTGCAAAGGAATCCAAATACAAGTTTGGTATGACTGAACTCTTGTACCTTGGTCATGTGATCAGCTCAAAGGGGGTTAGTGTGGACCAAGAGAAGATTAAGTCCATTTTGGATTGGCCACCACTAGAAAACCTTACTCAGTTGAAGGGTTTTTCTAGTCTTTGTGGCTTTTCTTAGTTGGCTTCTCCTCTCACCAATCTCACCAAAAAGGGAACATTTGTATGGTCTAGTGCAGCACAAAAATCCTTTGATCAATTCAAAAAAATCATGATTACATGCCCTATTTTGGCCATACTCAATTTCTCCAAGCCCTTCGAGCTTCAATGTGATGCTTTTGGAGAAGGGATAGGTGCTGTCCTAATGCAAAACACACACCCAATTGCATTTGAAAGCTGAAAGTTGAGGGGTGTTGAAAAAAGTTACTTAATTTATGATAAGGAGGTGCTTGTTATAATGCACGCTTTGGAAAGCTGAAAGTTGAGGGGTGTTGAAAAAAGTTACTTAATTTATGATAAGGAGGTGCTTGTTATAATGCACGCTTTGGCAAAGTTTAGGCATATTTGGTTGGTGGCAAGTTTATTGTGAAAACTAATCATAATAGCATCAAATACTTGCTTCATCAAAAATACCTTGATGGTAGGCAACAAAAATGGTTCAATAAGCTGCAAGCTTACGATTTTGACATAGAGTATATCAAAGAAAAGAACATTGTGGTTGATGCCTTGTCAAGAAGGCCACATTTTAGCTCCATGGTGGAAATCACTGCTGATTGGAAGAAACAAATCCTTGTAGAATATTACAAAAACTCTTTTGCCACCAATATTGTGGAAGGTACCTTGCAGGATGAAAGGTACAAAGTGGTGAATGAATTAATTCTTTACAAGCAAAAGATCTTCCTAGTGCTTCAAATTGGACTCAAAGAGAAGCTTTTTAAAACTTTTCATGATGCTCCCTTGGCTGGTCACCAAGGTTTCTTCAAGACTTACAAGCAAATTCAAAAAAAAATTACATGGAAAGGATTCAAGGATGAAGTCCTTGGGTATGTCAAGGAATGTCAAGTTTGTCAACAAAACAAGAATGAGCACACCTATCTAGCTAGTTTTTTGTGGTCCTTGCCTATTCCTAATAAAAAATGGGAAAGTATCTCAATGGATTTCATTACAAGCTTACCTAAGGTGCAAGGAAAGGATTGATTTTTTGGTTGATAGATTGACCAAATTTGCACACTTGTTTACTCTTTCTGTAGTGTTTACAACAGTTTAGGTTGTTGATTTATTTTTTAAAGAAGTGTTCAAGCTACATGGTTTACCTAAAATATTGTGAGTGATAAGGACAACAAGTTCCTAAGCTCATTTTGGAAAGAATTTTTTAGATTGAGTGGGACCGTATTTACTCCAAGTACCAATTATCACCCACAAACTGATGGGCAAATTGAGATCGGACCAATAAATGGTTGAAAGGGTATCTCAGAAACTATGTTTCAGGACAACAGAAAGCTTCAGTTAGATGGATCCATTTGGGTGAGTACTATAATAATTCTACTTATCACATGTCAATCAAAATGTCTCCATTCATGGCCTTGTATGGATAAGAGGCTCCTAGCTTCATTGACTTATTTTTTGGTGATAGTAGAGTTCTCCAAGCCAAGACTTGTTGCAGCAGAATCAGGACATCATGAAACCCTTGAAAGATAACCTCCAACATCCCCAAATCAACAGAAACTGTATGCAAATCACCGTTGTGTTGAGCATGCTTTTGAAGTTGGAGATATGGTCTATTTGAGATTGCAACCTTATAGGCAGTCTACTCTCAAGAGGAGTGGAGTAGAGAAGTTGAAGCTACATTTCGATAGCCCATTTAGGATCTCCAAGAGGATTGGAGAAGTGGCTTATGAGTTGGAGCTACCTAAGAGTAGCAAGGTGCATAATGTCTTCCATGTGTCACGTCTCAAAAAGGCGCTTGGACACAATGTTGCTACTTAATCTGAGTTACCCCCTTTGGATGAAGAAGGGAAATTTGTGCTTGTTCTTGAAGTAGTGATTGATTTCAGAGAGTGTACATTGAGAAAGAGGACCATCAAAGAGTACTTGGTCAAATAGAAGAACCTACCCGTAGAGGATGCCACTTGGGAGAGTGATAAGATTTTACAACATCTAGACTTGCAATTGCTTGGAGAGAAGAAATTATGGGGAGGGAGGACTATAATATCCCCTTCTCAGGCCTAATCAGTTCAAAGACCATTAGCCTATTTCCTAAGTTTTCGTGAGCTAATTGGAAAGGCAAGGGATTTGAAAGTTCTTGGAGGATGCAATTTCGGAATTACAAGGTTTCTATTGTTGGTAACGAGCTCTGTGGGCAACACTTATCTGGATGACACTTTTTGAAGTGTTTTTTGGTTTTTGGGGTGTTCTCCAAACTTCTTGGAGAACACATCTATTTATAGTAAGTCACCAAATTGACTTCAATTATTCACCTATTACCTCAATATCATATTTCCATGGTCAAATTTGGATTCCGATATGTTTTGGGATTTTCTGCAACTTGTGGTGCAATAATTAGATTATTCGTTTAAGTTATAATGTTTTATCGCTAATTTTGATAACTTAAGTGTAATATCTTTTCAAAAAGGTATTTTAAATCCCCATTTGGATGCCTAGGAGAAATACGGGGGTATTGCACATGAAAAAGGTGAATTAATTATTTATTTTAAATTGGAGTTTTCTCTCTCAAACTCTATTTAAGGAGGCAGTGAGGCTCATTGTTGCATATGATCAAGAATGATAATGTTATGGTGCTGAAATGGATTTGGTTCTCTACAATATTTAAGGATGAAATCCCTCATAGATTTCTAGTTTCGAAATTGCAAGATATTCCATAGCTAAACTGGTGTGATTCAAACCAAGAGTCACCATTGGAGCTGATTGATGTTTTCAATTTTGCGTTTCTAGTATGGATTATTTTGATGTGTTCTAGATTTGCAAATGTTTTGGTGAGACTTTTGTTCATCTGCAGGATGTTAAGAGATGAATTTTCTTGGAGTTTTGATTGTCAGTCGTACCTCTAGCAGGCCATGCCCCCTATTTGATTAGTACTGATTTAAGTATTGGAGTTATGCTTTGGGTCTTTTATCGATGTTTTTGCCATTCTAGCCGACCAAGTTGGAAGAGTTTGCAAGAGAAAAAAAGGAGTTTAATTTTTTCTAGAATCAAGTCGCCCCCAAAAAGGCCATGCCACTACACAAAGGAGTATCAAGGTTCATATAAGACATTTTGGGGCATGCTAATCGCTGCTGATCACTCCCTAGGAGGCACCTAGGAGTTTTGAAGAGATTCCATGTGATAGAAGGTGTTGAAGAGTGTTCAGAAAATTATAAAGAAATATCTCCCTAGTTGCCCCTATTTTGTCCATCCTCTATTTTTCAGCAGCAGCAAGTCTGCAGTAGCCTTTTCTAGTGAAGAAGAGTCTCTTTTCAGCATCCAACTTCAGTCCTTTATGAGGTATTAAGTTATCACTTCAAGTTAGGTGACTTGTTTCATAATTTAACACATTTGGGGGTGATTCCAATTAGTCTCATTTCATATTGTTAATTGTAATAGTAGATGCATATTTTGGATTTGCAGATTATGAGATAATATTGTAACACCGAGTGGTAGTACCAATAGTGATTTACTCTTATTAATTTTTTGTTACTCACCCCACGGCATAAGTGGCTCTTGTTACTCACCCCACTAAATAAGTGGTTCTTTTGAACTCACCCACCACTGAAAAGTGGAAGAGTTGCTTACTTGTTCCACTCACTCACCATTGAAAAGTAGAAGAGCTTGTTACATTTCATTATTGCATATGCTTTCCCACTGCAAAGTGGAAGTGCCTAGCTAACTCCACTGGATAAGTGAATATTACTTCAACTACTCTAGTTCAAGTAAATTTGTAATCTTGTACACTATATGCTCTCACCTCACCCACACTAGGAACTTGGTGATCAAAAAGTGAAAAGGAAGTTGCTTAGAATTTCATTCTATTTTGAGCTAACAAGTTTTCAAAAAAAAATTAAGGGTGAGAAAGAAAATGGAGAAGGGGGAGAAAGAAAATATATTTTTGTCTACCTTAAACTTGCTTGTAGAAGATTTGAAGTTCTCCTCGAATAAATATGTTCAACATGTGATCCTACTAGATCCCAATATGTCTCACTATCCTTATCAATTGGAATTGACATTGATCCCTTCAAAATGGCTTGTGGAGAGGGAGACTAGTTGGAGGGTAAAGATGGACACACACAAAAGTATGGAGGAGAAAGATAGGAAAAGGGAAGAGAGATGATGGAAAAAATATTGGGTAATATGTCAAATCTCAAATAGGTACATAGGCCATTTTACTTGATGATGGAGAGGTTAGATTAGTGATTATTGTGGCTTGAGCAGCTAGGTCACAAAGATATCCCTTAAGATTTGGAAAAGTGACTACAATTGTGGATGATGATAGCATTGAAGGAGGCATAGGGAGAGGGTCATTGATGGTAACTCACATTGGGTAGAGGTCAGATATCACAACTTTCTCAAGCATAGTCCAAAGTTGAAAGAGAAATACTTCAAGGGAAACTATTAGGGGACCTTTGAGAGGAGCAAGCTTTAGATAGGTGTTAATGTAAAATCCCAACGTTATTTTTTCCAAAAAACTTCACAACTTGCACTTGTTAGGATTAGCCCAAAATGCAACGACAAACAACTGGAAGCAATCCTTCGCTTTCTAATCACCTAAATCCCAAAGAGGGCAAGGTGAGAGTGTACAATGTAAGGGGATCTGAATGTAATAATAATGTTGGAATTAAACAAGTAAATCTATTGGTGGCAAGCCAACCAATAGGGATAGTCTAAGTTGCCGGTTTGGGTTTGGGTTCGGGTTTGAGGGTTTGGTTTGCCGGTTTGGCTAAATTTTTTCAGGGGTGGGTTTGGTTCGTTTTGGGTTCGTTAGTATAAAAATAAAAATATATATATGCAGCCTAGAAGCATGAATTAGAATTAGAACATCACATAACATCATATAAACAAAACCACCATAAACTTGAATATCACTTAAAAGTTAAAACATTTAAGTTTTTAAACATGCATGATAAATATTCATCGTTCAAACTTCAAGTTCAATATTACAACACTTATAAAATATAAAGTTTTAATCATCAAATGGATTCTCTAAATCATCCATATCAATGTCAACATTGACATTAGATGAAGTAGGAAGACTAGATGAATCACAAGTAGTGCCAATGGCACTGTCACTAGCACTAGTATTGTGCCCATGCTCTTGTTGGATATTGGACTCCTCATATGCAACATGGTGAGAAGTGGAAGCATCCAAGTCAGTATCCTTTGGCCCTATATCCCACAACTTCGTCTCCCCTTCCTTGTAGTCATGTTGCTTGTGTGAAAGGAGACGCAAGTTGGAATGCACATATACTAAGTTCTCTGCTCTTTTTGAGAGAAATTTATTGCGCTTTACTAAGTGGATGAAAGAATATGTGCTCCAATTCCTCTCAGATGTGGATGAACTAGCAACCTATGAAAACAAAGTAGACAATTAAAAAATTATAAATGAAATTATGAAACATTTAAAACTAAAATATGAACACAGAAAATTTATTAAACTTACTTGTGATAAAACTTTGATTGCAAGGGGCTGCAAATTTTGGAAGTATTGTCCATGGAAGTACCACCAACTATGAGCATCCTTTAAGAACCTATCACGAACAACATCAACATCTAGATGATTTGAGTGCACAAAATCAGTGAACTCATTCGTGACTACAGTTCACAAATCTTGGTCAGGGAAGAGTCTCACAAATGCTGCCTTGTACCCTTCAACCACTTCTAAGTCCCTATATGGAGGAAAGCCTTCCTGGTTGTGAAAGAAGCTGACTACTATAGTATTTTGGAGTCAATGTGATGAGTATAGAATTAGTCCACTATTTTTACCTTATAATTTCCTTTTTATCTATATCCTTGTCTCTAATCCTGTCACCATTTGCTGAAGGAACCTTAATATTTAATAAAATAAGGAAAGAAATTGGGGATTGATAATTTACCGAAAATCATGATAAATCTGATTGTTTTGTGGCAGGAGATGGTTCAAGAGGAAGTTGAAGGTTGTTACAAATGTGGGGACCTCAGGAATCTCATGAAGAGAAATCTACAAAAGATGTTAGGACTTTATATTTTAGTTAAAGTTGTTTTAGTTTTATGCTAAAATTGGCCTACGGCCTTTTATCTATCTTAAGACTCTTGTTTGTGAGTGGCCGAAAGGCCGAACAAACAAACAAACTTATCTGTTGTTCTTAGTATAATCAAACGATATATATATGCATGGTGAAAACATAATAGCAATCGACATAATTGTGAAATCAGATCCACGTATTGAAAAGATCAACATATTCTTTTGTATCAGTCATTTTAGATGAGACTTAGCGTGGAGTAGATTGGTGTTTTGTGATTTCCATCATTCAATAATCGGCGAAGGCAGGGCCCACTTCCTCGGTTATTGGTGATTTCAGCATTAGATTTGTATGCATGGTAATGTGTGTTTTACAATCGTTTGATTAATTTGATTTCTGTAATTAAATGTTTTGTTATCGTTTCTGAATTGATTCATTCATTATTGTCTTAATTTTGTTGTTTAGATCCTTGTTAATTTATTCAGCGTCTGTTGATATATATATGTTTAATCGGGTTAATGACAGTCAGTGTGAGAACAGTTTGATATCATAGAACAAAATCATAAAAATTTAAACATGGAAGCGTAAGATATTCTATTATAACCAGCACCTTTGATTTTGTTTCTGTCATACTTTTTATCCTACTTTATAGAGTTGTGTCTCTCTTTTGTTTATGTTGGTAATATGTTTTTATTGCAGAATTATCCCTTTACGGGTTCCTGTCACATTTTGTGATAGGAAGTCTGCCAGTGGAATTTTGCTTGAACACAGATTTCATTAGTATGCGTTCATTAACCCTTGGTTTATAAACCACAGCTCTTCGACATATTGCCACGACACAATTCACAAGTTTACACTCCCGGATTGACACTTTAGGATAAACTTAGGAAACCCTTTCCAAGAACTTAAATTAGACCTATTTCAAGTAAATTAAACACCACAGTTTAGTCCAATCACAATGCAAAGGCAAGAAGGTGTAATGGAGTTTTCATTTTGTTCCATCTTTCTTCAACAATTGTTTGCATTTGTTTGAAGAAAGTCTCTTCAGGGTCTTGCTCTCTTGCATTTATGGTGCATTTGATCTTCTCAAGCATGGAGTCTACACCATCATATATCTCTCCAACGCATGGCTTGTCCATGTCAATATAGCGAATCATACTCAGAATGGGCTTGGTGAAGCTAAGGAGATACTCCACACGATCCCACCATGAGTCATCTAATATCATGCTCTTAATTTTTGTTGCTCTTGTAGTGCTGCTTTGCCTCCATATAGACCAATTGTTGCTAATCACCATGCTAGAAAGTGCCTCTCTAACTTTCACAAGTTGTCCCAAGACAATTGTATCAGAGGCAAAGCGGGTCTCTGCTACCTATTGCAAATTAAAAAAAATAATTAAAATTTAAAAATAAACTTTAAAGAAGAATTTAAATTAGAATGCACAATCAAATTATGAAAATCAGAAAATGACAAATGTAAATATTACTCCACTTACCTTCAATAGCTCCAATTTTGAAAATGATCTAAATATCCCTTGAGACATGTGGTGGTTGGTGACGAACATCTAAATGTCCTCAGCCTCAACATACAATTGTTTGATCCATGAAATTTTACTCCCAATCTTTTGCAGCATAAGATTGAGAGAATGGACAACACAAGGTGTCCAAAAAATATGTGAATATCTTTCCTCAACAAACAACCCTGCAGCTCTAAAATTCTTGGCATTGTCTATTACAACTTGAACAACGTTGCGGGGTCCCACTTGCTCAATGGCTGCAATAAGAATATTAGCAATAAATTGTCCATCCTTTACTTGCCCCTCACAATCCACGGCTTTCAAAAACATTGCCCCTTTGGGGCACACTGCTATGACATTGATCAAAGGCTGATTTCTTGAGTCTTTCCAACCATCCGAAACACTGGACACACCTGTCTCAACCCATGAATCCCTTATAGGCTTCAATGCATCTTCAACCAACTCAACCTTCTTTTCCAGTAAAGTGCCACACACCTTCTCATAACCCGGGCCCTTATACCCTTTTGGAGCTTCATTTACCGTTTTCAACATCTCTTTCCAATATGGAGAACGAACAATATTAAAAGATAATCCATTGGCATATATGCATCTTGTTACACATTGGTCGGCAAGGGCTCTACTCTCATTTTGAAATGCAAGTTCCAAAGGCCTTTTTGTTCTCTTGTTTGCAATAGGTTGTGAACTTTGAGCTTGAAGATCCGGAGTTGCCATAAATGGGTGGTCTTCTACCACAATATTGGGATTATATGGGGGCTGCATTCCTTTTGATTTTTTTTTAACAAATGGTGATTTCCTTTTTGGGCTTCACGTTGATCTATTGCATCTTGCTCCATAATGTATTTTGTAACTGTCTCAGGTGGAATAGGCGTATTGTCTTTTCCAAGGCAAGTTGTGATGCCTTTTCCACTTATGCCACACAAATGTGCTTTCACACTATGGTATGAGCTAGAATATGTAACATCACACCCATTGCATTTCCAAACATAACCACCACCACCTGGAATTGTTCTTATCATCTCAACATACTTCCAGAGAGGAGAATGAGGAATTGTTTTGAACTTTGAGTTTGGTTTAACTATGAAGCCGGAGGTAGAACCCATTGACATTGTGATTCCTATTGCAATTTGTTTTGTAAACAACACATTCAAAATTTAAATGAAAACAAAATATTGATTTATAAAACCTAGCTCTTTTGAATCTTGCATACATTCATAGAAGAATGGAAAGGAAAAACATAAATAAATCATAAAATGCAACAAAACAAAGTTTCTGGTTTGTAAAACAAAAAAAAGGATTAAAAAAGTTAAAAAAAAAGTGAGAAAAACTTACCTCTTTGCAAAAAATATCCTTCAACAATCTTTGTGGTAGCCAATAAACACTTGCAAATCTGTAGGAATGGAAATGCAATCGTTTGTAGAAGCTTCAATGATCAATCTTCAACTCCTTTTGTCAATCCAACAAGCAAAAATAAGAACTCAACCTCTTGGAATGAAAATGTTTGTTTGCAAAACAAATGAATAAAAATGAGGTAGTTTAGGTGTTTAAAGTGTTTTAGAGGTCACTTTTAGGGTTCCTTTGGGCGTGGGTCAAAGTCAAACTGGAGAAATTATTAAAAAAATGTAAAAAAAAAAAAGCTTTTTAAGCGCCCAAACCAATCGGTTTGCCTTGGGTTCGCCTGGGTTCAACCTGGGTTCTTCCCGAGTAAGCCCGGGTTCTTCATCAGCAAACCAGGCCTCAAAAACATGGACCCTGGTCAAACCCACAGAGGGACCAAACCAGGATCCATACTCGACGCAAACCTAGACCAGGACCTAGCACTGGAGGGGCGAACACAGTAACACAGGGGAAAGTAAAGCACTTGGTGGCAAAGCCGACCACTTCCACTTTTTAGCGGGCTACAAGAAAGTAAACTAAAGTAAACCACTTGGTGGCGTAGCCAACCACTTTCATTTTTCAACGAGCCACAAGAAATGAAAGGAAAACTTTACCACTTATTCAGTGGGAGTGAAGTACAATAATCAAAGGCTCAACCACCTTTCAGGGGGAGAAACCACTTGTTCAGTGGGACTAGTAATAAGCAAATATAAGAGTATTCACCAATGGTACTACTGATGGTGTTACAATGAGCTCAACATAAACAAATCAGATCATTACATACTGCTGCCATGAGAGATAAATGATAGAAATGAGAAGTAAACACCCTCCCAAGATGATAGATAAGTATGTGCACACCCCAACATAATAGAACAATTATACCTCAAGATAGGTCCATTTGAGATCATTGGAAGGACAAGCTGGAGGCTACAATAGGTCTGATAATCAAAACAGAGATCTAATATGCACAAACAACAGGTTTGAAGCTCACATCAGCAACCTTAGAAACAACATAACTCCTCCAATACTCATCCAAATGAAGCCAAATCACTTGCAAATGATTCCTCTCAGTTAGGTGACCCAAAACAAGTAGCAAGCCTCCACCAACAAGTCTGAAATGCATTGGCATGAAACCCAAGACACCTTTGGCCACATTTACGGCCTCCTAGGATGGGCGACCAGCAAGTAAAAATCTCACACTCAAAAATTCCCAATTTTTGCAAGGGCGCCCTAGGCAAAGGGAGCAAACGAACCAACACCCATAAAATGATATTTAGTCCTCCGATCACCATTAGTAAAACAATGGTATGAGCAAGGGTTTTGGAAATAACAACCAACATTCTGAAACTCCAAGAAATCACTCCCAAAATGCACCCAAATCTCTGCACAAATAGTTATCTTACCAAACATAGCTAGAATTCATTATAAGTAATTGTAATACCCAAAATTTTAAATTTTTGCTTTATTAAGGCATTTTGTAAAAGTGGTTAAAATCTTGTAAAAATTGTTGTCAAAAGTAAAAAAAGGTGAAAATTTCTAAAAGTAGAAATTTTATATTTTAGAAATTTCTAAAAAATAAACAGACCATAGGGTTTTTTTGGGTTTGTTGTCAAAAGGATGCTAGCAAAATTTTCTAAAAATAGAAATTTGCATGACGACCCCTATTTTTTAGGAAATCCTCAAATTTTTAAAAATCTAATGACTTGGGTCTCTTCAAAATGAAATTGACTACAAAACCTAGACCTCAATTTTTTGGCCCTACTTTTTAGGAAATTGTCTAAAAATAGAATCTTTGCATGAAAGGCTCAAACTGATTTTGATTGGTTGAAAATACGTCACCACCAAGCTAGTCTAATCAAAATCGCCAAAAAATTAGTTTTTCTCTAGTGGGTATATTTCATTTTTTTAGAAGAAAAATCAAGACCTCTGAAATCATCAATGGAGAATGGCTAGTGGCCAGGTGTCAAATTCAAAGTCTCAAACACTGCACAGATCAATCTACAGCGAAAGATTCTCGACAAATAGTCGATGGAGGAGGGGAATCTAAAAATAACGAAAATGTGAAATTTTTTCTAAGTTTGGAAAAGAAAGGCACCTTATTTCAAGGTAGGCACCTAGCAGTCAATGCCTTAGCCATTTTTTCAGTTTTCGCAAATCATACACACACAATGGTGAACATAGTCAACATGCCAGCACAGTCGACGAAGGTGGTGAGCGGGAAACAAAAAAATTTGAATATCTTCAAAAAAATGGTTAAGTCTAGAGAAGTTGGGCACCTTATTTCAAGGAGGGCGCCCAAAGATTCATTCCTTCGAAATTTTTCTATGTTTTTCGAAAACGTGCAATTTGACTCTGTCAACCCGGTTCAAATCCAATCAAAAGCAGTTTTAGGGTTGGGAAAAGCAAGAGATCAACTCAGATATGTTCAAGCTCTTCAACGAATCCATCATCCGGCTCAGAAGACCTATTAGATGTCGGGAAATGCAGATCGAACGAAGGCGGAAACATGGAAAACGAAGAAAGTCACAGAAAAATTGAAAATTATTAAATTTTGACAAAAATTGGGATGCTTGGGCGCCTTATTTCAAGGAGGGCACCTTTATTGTCATGCCTTTGAACATTTTCCATCCATTTCAAAATTTGTCAAAACATCTCTGTCAACCCAGCTCCAACTTTTGTAGAATCAGTCAGATGTAGTAATGGAGGCTAGTATGAGGTATCGTTTTTCTCATATTTGATCAAGCTTGATAGTTTGACTGATTTTCAGTCCCAATTGTTAACAGATTGGCAAAAAATGATGCCCGAATAGCTGGTACCAGCTTTCGAAAGTGCGAAAAGCAAAAAAGTTGAAAAAATCAAAAAAGTTTGTAACAGTGGCAAAGCCAGGTGCTTATTTCAAGGAGGGCACCTTTCTTTTCATGCCTTAGTAACATTTTCGCTCTGTCCGTGTTTTCTTCCATTTCTCCTCTGTCATCAATTTCTAGGTTGTATGATCACGATCAAACGTCGTCAGATACTGAAACAAAGCTAGAGATCACTTCAATAGTGGTCAAAGATGAGATTGTCATGGTCAAATAGATATTATCAGTTGACAGTGCCAATTTGATGGATCATCAAAGTCAGAAGCAGGCTTCAACAGAGGCAGAGGCAAGTGAAATTTGAAAATTTTGAAAAATAAACTAAGTCTGGAGCAGATGGGCACCTGATCTCAAGGAAGGCACCCAAGTGATCTTGACTTAGAATTTTTTTTTAAAACGTCTTAATGCATGCATGCTTTTGTCGCCCTATTAAAGAGGAATTCTTTGTTTTGATGAAAACGAAGTCAAATATTTTTTGCATGCAAACTCCAAAATAATAGGCTTTTGCATGAAAACGCTTTTTACCTCCAAACCCTATTTAAGAAAGCTTTGAGCATTCATTTTTCATAATTTGCAGGTTAGCTTTTAGAGGAAGAAACATAAAATTTTCTTCTCTTCAAGATTTGGAGGTTCAAACAAAGTGATTTTTCAGCGTTCTTCGTGGATTTGAGATTAGGAAGCATAGAAGCTCGCTTTTTCATGGTCTATTTTTCTAGGTCATCACTTTTTCAGAAATAGGTGGTCAAAATTTTCAACTTTCATTGATCTAGGTCTACTTGCCTTCTACTCCTCTTAAAGATTGGAAAATTTTATAATTTTCAAGAGAATCTACTTTTTCATGCATGTTCAAGAAATCCTCAAATTTTTCAAAATCTTACGATCTGGGTCTCTTCACAACGAGATTGTTTACAAAACCTAGACCTCAGTTTTTCAGCCCTACTTTTTAAGGAATCTTGCATGTTCTTGAATAAATCAGCTTTTTCAAAACTTGATGATCTGGGTCTCTTCAGAATAAGATTATCTACAAAACCCAAACCTCAACTTTTTTCCAAAAAAATTGCCTTTTTTTTGATGAAAAATCAGTGATCTATTTTTAGCTCTTGTGCAAAACTTGTCCAAACATAGGCATGTTCACAGTCAAAAGTCAAACTTTCAAACATGAAGTACTCTCCAACATAAATCAAGACCAAATCAGTGTCGCTCCATGATTTCCTGAGAATATTCAAAACCAACTTGCATCATGTTCATCCAATGTTTGATTTACATGCTTTGGAAGGCACAGGAAACATTGCAATCAAAAATCTTGATCATTCTAGTTTTCTTGCAGCAGCTTCTATCCCCATCTCGATGTAAAGCCTTGAATTCGTAATTGCTTGTATCAAGCATTACAATCCAACTTCAGGAGAAATCATATCAGCAAATGGGTGTATTATTTGCAGCCTCAAGCTGGAAGATATTGAGAAGTGTTTTGCAATACCACCATGGACAAAACATTTCATCATATCTATTGAAGAATGCGAAAAGGTGTGGTATGCACAAAAGGACAAGTGCCGGAAAAGAATGGCTCAAAAGTGGCTGAAAGAGAAGTAGAATACTTTGCCAAGGAATGTTGGGCACAATGAGTCCAAGGATGAATTGGCAGTCATGATTACTTTGCTTAACCGAGTCACAGGTCATACAAAAGCAAATAAGTCTTAGCCTTCGATGTTTTACATCATCTCTTAAATTGCTAATAGAGAAGAACACACTGAGTGGCCGACATTGATCAATGATACTCTCCACCGTCAAATGACAGAGTTCTTCAAGGCCCATGAATTCCACATGATATCTTACCTCGTATATCTAATGGCCTTTCAAGGCAAGTTTAGAGGTTTGACTATCGTTAGAACTCTAGGTGTTTATCATGTTTATGATCATTACCCACAGCTAGAGTTTTTAGAATCTGAGCGGTATTTGTAAAGAGCCTTGCTACTTCTGATCTAAAGTTTAGCTCTTCAAGGAATATCTTAAGGGTTTCCAAACTGCAAAACAAAGATCTTGGTGTAATGTTCCCCTTTTGGCAATAATCCTGTCAATGGCTCATCAGCCTATTCTAGAATCCTATAGGCTTGTTGAGGTGAATCAAAGGGTTCCAGTTTTGGAGGTTTTGTGATCTTTCCTCAATATTTACTATTTATAGTAAATACTATTTTTGGCAATTAGCAGTTGACAGCTATCAGTCATCATGTCCTCTGGAGCAGTTATTCCGAATTAAGCCTTGGCCTTTTGAAAATATTATTTTAATGAAATTCTTCATTAAAAAGGCAAATTGTTCTAATTTGCAGTTGACCCCTTGGCCTAAGGTATTAACTTTAAGTTGTGTTAAAGAGGGACTTAAAGGGTGGCGCCTCATGAAGGAAATTAAAATGTTTTTATCAATTCTCCCTTGTCTCAAGTGGGGCGCCTTTTTGAGAGAATTATATCTTTTTTGAAAAAAGAAATGTGAGATGGCTTTTGGCGTACCATCTCAAGGATTTGAACAGTCATCCCTTTTTCTTTAAAAACATGGCTTTGCTTCAGCATTTGGTTATCTCATGTTTATGCTAAACTTATGCTGTCAAAATGACTTCATGTAATTAGCTTCGAGGAATGCTTACTTCCTAGCATTGGACCAATTTCGTGTTTGAAATATAACATCTAATTGGTTGTATGACTGCTTCTCATCCAGACTAGCAGATTGCACTTCATGGTAGTTGAATTTTGGAGATTTTCCACAGTTTTGGGTTGTTGATTTCGTCTTGGCTGAAGTACGTTTTCATGAACAGCTGTGTGAGTGAATTTAATTTTGTTATGGGTGTTTTACCTTTCCATTCCTAGACCAGAGGCGACTATTTTTGGAGAATTGCAGATTTAAATTCGAAGTTTGTGATTTTATATGCTAAAATCGCCCTTGCAAGGAGGTCGTACTTTCTCTTTTGGCGTTGGAATTCGTGCCAAAATAATATGAAGACTTTGGTGTTGTTTATTGATTGGTTCTTGGGCGCCATCCTCCTAGAGATCATCTACAAAAGATTTCAGTTCATTTGGAGGTAATTTGATAAAGTTATGAGCATTTAATTAATTTTGCAGTTGCTGATAATGCATTTCCAGAATTGCAAATTTCTAAATCAGAATTATTTCAGTTTATTATTTCCATCTTCCTTCATCAATTCTTGTTAGTATCTAATTTGAAAAACATTGTATGTCTTGGTGCTTGGAGAATTGTGAAATCCTTGTAATTTGCAGCTCCCTCTATTTTGTAAAAATTGTTAACAGTAGTACTGTTTCAGTTTATTATTGCTGCATTATCTTTCTAATTTCACATTAAGCACCCCTAGATGGTACACCGCCAGTGTGGATAATTTGAATTCTAAGCTTCCTCTTACCCACTATCAAGTGGTGAATCCCCACTCTTGAGTGGATGCCTGCCGCAGTAGAAGAAGTGATTTAAATTGTAATCTTTTCCCCCCACTATTTGGTGGTAGCGCGGAAAGTTTTCTCATGGCTGGTTATCCGCCTATTTCCTGTCAATTCAACAATTAGCACTCCACCATATGTTAGCACCTCGCCTGTCAAAGGATCTTGAGTGCACATTCTTGGTGTCGAGTTTAGATTCTCTCTTTCAAGTGTAATCTTGTATCTTTGTTTCAGTAGATCCTAGGGATCCTCTGACCATATGCCCGCCCCTTCTCCTTAAGTGGTTTTAGGGCGCATTCTTGGTTAGAGTTCTTTATTGCATCGTTTTGGTTTAAGCTAACTTTAACAGGTGCCTTGTTACATTGTAAATGTTCACTAAAAACAAGAAAAAATTGAGAGAAAATATTTCACTTGGTTACTATGTCCTTCTAACACTTTAGGATTTTCACCTAAAGGAGAGGAAATAGACCAAAATGACAATGTTCACACTTCTTAAACCACTCTAGAAAATCCCCTTCAAATTTGGCCTAAATTTGCCTCAAGGGATTTTGTCAAACACTTTACTTGCAACCTCTTAACTAGCTGTTTCTGAGTTTTCAGTTTGCTTGCTTGTCTTCAATTTGGTTTCAATGAATGTAACTGCTTTGCAATCAACACTATAAATAACTAGACAATGATCTAAAATGATAATGCAACCTTTTGTCTTTTTGGATGCAAATACATGAACATCTACATAAGAAAAGTGCACCTACAACCCATTGACATTTTGTCAAACACTTGGAATGCAAACTATAAAACTGAGTACAAAAGATATTTAAATTCTCAATAACATCTATAATTGATCAACTACTTATTTCTCCTTGATTGCAAATGAAATGTCCAATATAATGCCTATACAAAATGGCCAAGACTCTTGGCATTTGAAATGATATTGAAATATGATAATTGCTGATATGAATGCACACCTACAGCTGCAAAATTAACCTCCTAATATGCAATGATATTATGACATTTGATAGAGGAACCTGATTGGAAGATGGCGCCCTTGATGTTTGTTGATGAAGCAATCAGAAGTCAAGAAAAATGACCACTTCTTGAGTCAAATCGAAATTTCCAGGCAGTCACCCCTGTTGCTGATGAAAATGCAGATATAAATTAATTTCCAACTTCTAGCAACCTCCAATCACCTCCAATAGAGTCGCCTAGGCCTCTAATATCAAGCACCTCCTTCTCTATGAGAAATCAATGCCCAAGAAGACTCCCATGAATAAATCGAACTTCACTAGCAAGCTGATATATGACTGGTAAAATATATCAGATTATTATGCTCTCCAAAATCAGCCTCTACTAGCCATGAAGATGATGACTATATTCAATAAAATGATCCTCAATCTTCTCCAATCGATTATCTCTCAAAATGGGCCTTTGGCCTCAATTTTGCCACAATGAGAAGTCTGAAATAACTCCTCCAACAGCTGCAACCCTTCAGAAGGTATTTCACTTCCTCAGTTATGCTATCAATGGGAGTTATCATTCCCAAAGACAATATACTATACTGCAGAAACCCTTGGCTCCACAACTGCTCATAAAAATGTAGATGACAAAATGCTGGATGATAAGAAATGACCCCCCATAAGGTCCCTTTATAATTTCTTGGGTGAACACATTCACTTTCCTTGCCAATGTGAGATAAAAGATATAATATATTTTTATTGACTTTTACAATATAACATTTTATTTTAAATCACTATATTAAATTAATGCTATCAATGGGAGTTATCGTTCCCAAAGACAATATACTATACTGGATGATAAGAAATGACTCCCCTTAAGGTCCCTTTATAATTTCTTGGGTGAACACATTCACTTTCCTTGCCAATGTGAGATAAAAGATATAATATATTTTTAGTGACTTTACGATATAACATTTTATTTTAAATCACTATATTAAATTAATTAAATATAAGGTTACTTTTTTATTTTAATTATTTAATAACCTTATAAAAATAAGTAATTTAATAATTTCTCCCTTATTTCTCCAATTAGCCCTCAAGAGCAAAAAGGCTAATTAATATCATCATGATGGCCCTAAGAAGGGAACATTACATCATTACAAGTGGGTGAATGATCTATTTTGATGCATACAGTGCAAGATCTTGATCATGAGTTGCATATATGGATTTCAGCAGATGCCAAATTGGCAATGGAAAAGTAGGCTGATTGGTTATTTTAATTATTTAATAACCTTATAGAAATAAGTAATTTAATAATTTCTCCCTTATTTCTCCAATTAGCCCTCAGGAGCAAAAAGGCCAATTAATATCATCATGATGGCCCTAAGAAGGGAACATTACATCAGTACAAGTGGGTGAATGATCTATTTTGATGCATACAGTGCAAGATCTTGATCATGAGTTGCATATATGGATTTCAGCAGATGCCAGACTAGCAATGGAAAAGTAGGCTGATTGGTTTATCCAATTCCCCACATTCTCCTACATATGAATATATGGCTTCTCAAGTGATCCATTCATGCTTCCTAGATATCCAACGGATGAGGTCGTATTCATTGAGTTTTTGAGGCAAGTACATGAAGTGCACACTATTTTGTGTAACAAACGCAACCCTACATTCAGCTTCCCGTTTGAGATGAGTATATACAAATGTAAATCAACAGCTGATGCTAAGTTGATGAGTGATGAAATGTCAAAGTTTGGTCTCAATATTTTCAAGGAGAGGCATTCATATGATCCTCATGGTGTCTTTGCAAATTTTCTTGGTCACAATCATGCACATATGCCAACAATTGAAGACTTATGGGCTAACTATGAAGATGAGTTCGAAGTGCGCAAGCACAACTACTCCAAAATTACTCTTTGGCAAATTGTTGATTTCTTATCAAAAGATGTGGAAGGAATTTTAAATGATGATGGGGAAGTTCTACTTCCCATGTATGCTCGAGATCAGGTCAATCAGTGGCCACTTCCACAAGTTGATTGGTTCACCAAAGAGGGTACCTCCATCAAGGAAAGAACAAGCTAAGTTGTCAAGAACAACAAGATATTCCTAAGTAGTAAAAGGACACGGAAGGTAGTTGCAAAGCTGCCAATAGTTCATACATCTCTACCTTCTTCTAAATGAAAACCAAGAGCAAAAGCTATGAGCAATCCTTCAAAAGATACAAAGATTAGCAAAATGACGAAGAGCTTGAAGGAAAAGGTAAATCAACAAGAACAATTAGCAAATGCACCAAAAGTTCCAAATGAATCAGCACCACGAGTTGAAGCAGAGCCTTCATCTCCTATTCTTCCATCATCACCAAGGCCTTCTCCTATTCATATAGATTCAGAAGGCGATTCACCAGTTCGCAACGTATCAACACCGATTGATCCATCAGGAGTTGTTGGAGTTGGAATAGATCCTCCTAGAGAAGTTAGTAGATATTTCTTGTCTTGGCTTGAGAACCTATTGGGTAGGAAAAGGAGGAAACCTTCTTATCAGTTGAACTTTGCAGAACTTGATAGCGTCTACCAAGATACAATAGATAAGAAATTTAAGAAGAAATTTCATATGGAGAAGATTTCTGATGGTGAGATCATCCTTGAGTTTGCCACACCCCCAGAGGACAAAAACATTGATGAGGTTGAAATTGATGACTTCAAAGTTGTTAAGGTCAATCTTAGAAAAAGCACCAGACATACTGATCTAAATCTCTTTGAGGTTGCAACAGATAATCTAAAGGAACGAGTGATCAAGGATGGAGAAGATAAGGAAGCCCTCAAGGTTGAGATTCGGCAGTTGCAGCAACATATTTCCAATCTCCCTCATGGTACTTCACAAGCCACCTTGTTGCTTCCAAAAATTTTGGAGTCACCTATAGATCAACATCAATTGAGTCAATTGGTCATCTACGGTAAACATATGAGAGATTGGATAGAAGGGTCTGTCACCAGGGGCAGATTGATACTTGTAGAGATGTACCAATTGAGGTATAACACCCATGACCTTCACTCAAGTATTCAGGAGTTTGAGTAGAATATAGCGGAAAGGAATCCAAGAGATGAGATTGTCATTTCTGACTTGAGGTATGTTAATGATTTATACATTAAAGAAGAACACAAGAAGAATCTTTTTTCTTGGAGAGAGCAACACCTCTTCAAATTAAAAACCTACAAAGGAATATCTATATTATTGACTGGATATAGGAAAAAGGTTGCTAATACTCTCAAGTTTGTAAGTACGTTTGTGTCACAGGTCCCTTGCCAATATCGACATGAATATGGCACTTACTTTGATCTTGGTGAAGTACAGACAGAATTTCAGAACCTTGTCCGTGGCAGTTTTAATGGAGATCATGTTGCCTACAAGATGAATCATGTTGCCGCAATGTCAACCAAATTTCATGAAGCAGTTGAAAAGAGGAAAGAATTGCTAAGTTTGATTGCAGATGGTGAAGAGATGTTGGAGAATCAGTACATCATTCTAGATAGTATCAGTGTTTCTGATGAAGAGGCAATTAACAACTTTTTGGAGGATATGATTTCCCAAGTATCAATGAGCGAACTATCGGTTGAAGCATGCAAAGATTTCCATGAATAGAACTCAAGTCAAGGCAGTAGGTAACTCGATGGCTTTTCTGAGTTTAACTACTTGTTCTCATTCATGCATATCTATTCTTTGGAAATATCAATGTATAGTTGGAGCTTTTCCTGTTAACTAATGTTTGCAATTAATTAGTTATTTGTTATCCTATGTTTATTTTTAGAAATAAAGCTTGCATGTTGGCAAGACTAGTTGTTAAGAACAATGTTAAAAACAAGGAGATTTTAGGGTTCCCTACTCCTTGTTTGTGTATAAATAACGGCAGCCTTGCCCATTTACTTTTAACCATTGTTGTGATAACAAATTTGCAGAGCCTATTTTTCCTGCAACTTTTCTATTCAATGTCTTCTCACTTTTGTTTCAAGTGTAATCTAGTTTGATTGCATACCATATGCATATTTTGCTACAATTTTCTGTCCCAAAAGTGTAATTTTTGTTATAAAAATTGAGAAAGGAAATATCATGCCTACCTTGCTCTAATATACTGTCTCAATCTATTTCAGCACTTTTGTTTTATGTTTTTCTTTAGTAATTTTTATTTCAGCTTACACCTACTAAATACAATGAGTTTTCGAGTATGTACTGGAAGCGAGTTTATTTCTCCGGATCTGAATTTACTTGAGCTATTAGATGCGTTACTAGAATAGGCTTCGTTGTAGTTTAAAGCTACGAAACCGGAGAAAACCTTAGCTGCAATGCAAAGTGTTTTATAACCTTGTGCTCTCAGCTAAGAATAAAAAGATTGGCAATAGTTTAGTTTTCCTTTTTAAGCATAATCAACGAAGAGAGAGCTTCCCCTCCTAATTTGAAGAGAAGTCTAACTGTGCATAGATGGTTGCTTCCAATCCGCATTCCAAAGGTGTGAATTGAAACGCCAACAATAACCAAAATTGAAAACAAACCATCATCGTTAAGCTCCAATGGTGATTACTGAATGCAATCACACTCCACTAGCTAGGATTGTCATTCAAATATGAAACCAACAACCTAAAGAGGGTTTTTGTCCTCCAAAGATTTAGGAAAGAACACTTTGGTTCCAATTCGCGAGCATAACTTTATCTCCAAATTGCATAACAAATGAGAAAAACTAAGGGCATATAAATAGCTTTTGAGACCTAGGAATTTGAATTCCTTTTTCCTCCAAAAGGGAACGCCACACTTGAGAAAATATAATTATTAATTTAATTTTCACTTATCCCTCCATTTGGGTACCCAACTTAGGAAACATAATTTCCCCTTTTTTAAAACAACTTAAATTTGTTGAGTCTAGGTGTGGGGTACAAAGGGGGCCAATAATAACTTAAGTTATATTTTATATTTTGTCCTTTTGAGCTTTATGACTTAATAACTTAAGTTACAATATTTTCATTTCCAAACTCCGCAGATGGTGGATAGGCCAATTGCTAAAAATATCCAGATTCCAACCACTACAACTTCTACCATTATCGGAAGTATTAACCTAGTGTTGAACTGCTACTAGAAAAAAAACTTACTAATAATAGCATACTGCTAAAAATAGTAAGTGACTACCCACCAAAGCTCTCAAAAAACCCAAAAAGATCCAAAGGAGCACATTCTAGGTAGCTGACCTAACTCACTAAAAATAGTAAGTTTAAAAATAGACACTGCTAGAAATAGTAGTAACTGCCCACCAAAGCTCTCACAAAACCTAGAAAGATTCAAAAATCGTTCTAGAAAACTCCTGCAACCATCCCCTAAAAAGTGGACGAGAAACCTCCAAGAATTTAGGAAACCCTAAAAATGCCTCTGAGTAGCCCACAAGACCTCGAAAATGGGCTATTAGACACTAAAAAGAATAGGGATAAAAAATGGGACATTACAATCCTCCCTTCCCAAAGATTGCTTGTCCTCAAGCAATCCCACCACAATTCCAAAAATAAAAACCAATCCACATAAAATCAAGTAAGATCCCAAGGTTCCATGTCCATCTCAGAAAGGACCCACCATGTCGATGCTACACCACTCTAATCACAATAGTGATATCATCGTTCCAAATTTGCACTATCCTCTCTTGTAACTTTGAAATGATACCATCCACGAGACTCAATCTAAAATACTCGGGAGGCCTGAAATCTACACCATGCAACATCTCCTACCCAAACATCACTAAAAAGTCCATATTTGCAATGTCACTACCTAACACAATCTTGAGAAATAGGAAGGAAAGCCTGCTCAACTCAAAACTGTATCCTCAACATATCTCCTCATGATGTCAAGCAGAGCCACGACTGCAAATGTGACTTCCCCAATCTTCTTTCTAAAAGGAAATCCATCCCTCACAAGAGTTCAACAAACTTATCATCATAATTCCACATACAACCATGAAGAGTCCTGAGAAATTTGGCTATTCCAACTTTGAGAGTCTCTGAATAGTGAAACCAAGCATGCGGTAGTTCACTGTCTTAAACCAACATCGAGAGGGAACTACCAAGGCTTGCATCACAAATCCTCATAAGATGAACTCTCTAAATTTGGAAGGTTTGAAGTAACTAATAGTAATTTCTTTTCAAAGCTAGAATAAACAAAGTACAATCTGAGTTTAGTGCTCTACTCAAGGCATAACAAGTGCCAATGAAACCTTTTACCTCCTTGGCAAGAAATAATGTGCCAACTCTCCTGAATGAGAGTAATGTCAAATGTAAGGTGGCTAGTCTGCAACCAAACAACAAGCTCAAGACTCAAAATCTGACCCCTTCTATGCCAAGGAACACTCCCAAGACTAACAACCCGTTCATTTCTCCAACCCTTAAAATTTCTCTCCAATCCATTTGTTGACAAACCAATGGAACCACCAAATGGCTGGTAAGGAAGGGAACAACACCATAAATTCTGAAATTTTGATCCTTATCCCTCCAAGGATCCTGCTTACCATACCCAATAAGCTCCATCAATCCATGTTGAGTACCCCAAGCATGTATAACCAACCAAAATTGACTCTCAACATACCTAGAAAGGTGTACATCACAACTTCAAATGCCCTTCATAACACCTTGTTCATCATGGAAGTTTGTGACTCTTTTGGTAACCTTTTGCAGCCCATCCATGAAAGCATCAACAACTATGGAGCATGGAACAATTGTAGTCTTCAAACCCAATTCCCAAAAAGGATTAGTATAAGCTAAAGCATCACTTAAACCAAGCAATGGATTGTCAAACATATAGACATCCTGTTTTGGTCCTTCTTTCTCCCAAGCTTCATAATTAACAAGCCTAAAATCTCCTTTCCTTGTTGTTGTAATGAAATTTACAACGGCTACCAAAACATGTTTTGATAACACCTTGATGTCAAAGATGTGGAATTCACCATGATCCAACACTTCCCATGTGGAAACTTCAACCTCAACCCCACTTATGCATTCTTTATCAAGCAACCTTCTTGGAAGTTCATCAATCACAAAGATCAGCTCACCCTCATGATTTGTTCTTAAATCATTAATAAGCTAAGAGCCACATTTTATCTCATGCTTGGAAACTTCACCAAGATCCCATATCTTGCCATGTTCACCAAATATTTCATCTTTAGTAAAAAAGAAGGGGTTATCATGAATTTGAAAATCATTTCTTTTCTCTTGTTCAAATCCAACTTGTTGATCCAAATTTGCACATGCAACTTCTGATTTCTTAGCGAAGCCCTCTAAATCAAACAACTCTTGAAGACAATCAAGCTCATCAATTACTTGCTTGATTTCTTCAGCTCTTTGTTCATCCTCTTGCTCGCTGAGACATTTGGAACCAACTAGCTAATCTTCTACCTCCATTAGTGTCATCTGAGTATTTTCTAACATGTCTTTTGTTGATGCAAGCTCAAGAGTAAGCTCATAAACCTTTCTCTCTTTTTCTTGGAATGGACTAATGGTCTTCTTTGCAAATTCAAAGGCATAGTCTCGATCTCTGATCAAGTGTAAATATTCTAATTTCATTGTCTTCAAAGAGTCTTTGATAAGTTGCAAACTAGGGGAGAGTGACTCCATCCCTAACTCCTTCCCATCTCTCTTTAATCTGAGCCTTCTAGTAGAGTTCTTCAATCAAACTGTGTGTGAGTCAAGTCTGGATAGAGCTTGCACTTCATTTTCAACGGACACCAAGAAATGACCTTTCCACTCATGAGCATACAAGGATAGTAAATTGTTCTTAGGCCACATGTCAAAATCAAAACTTTCATTATTGTCATCAACGACTGCATGGCTGTCCTCAGACACATGTCCCTCATCACCCACTTGATGACATTACTCAACATCGGGATGAGAATCAAACTCAACAAGTTCACTAAGCCTTTGCTTATAATCAGCTCCATGCATTATTAAATCAGATTTATGTTCAAGAACACCATTAAACTCCCCAAGATTAGCTTCTTCAGCAGCATCCTCATGGCTTCCATTGTCCTTTGAGATTGGAACATCATTAGGGTCAAAGGGAAATACGTCCCATGTAGGATCTTCATCATATGTAGGTCCCATCACACTCGGGTCCCAAGTGCTATAAGGCTGATTGCTCTGTTCACCGGACTCTTCATGATCAGATATCTTTGTAAATAAATCACTCTTCACTTCCTTGGTACTAGCGTCCTAATAGTCTTTCACCTCCATATTTTGCAAAATCAAAGCAGTCCTAACCAATGCTCTTTGTTCACCACATACTAGACTAACTGGGCTGCCATCAAATGTATGAACTATGAACAACATCCAACTCATTGTCATCCAAGACACCATTTGATTCCTTGCCAAGGCAAGGTAAAGGTGTTGAAGCAATGCTAGGTTCCCCTAAACGAAAAACAAATGAACTCATACCTCCTTGAAACTGATCCATCATGCAAGGTTTGACAATTTCCATGATGCTATCTTCCTCAAACTTCATGTGTTCTCAATTTGCAGTTTTAATAGGTGACTTCTTCAATCTCGCAGTCATCTTGAAATGCCATGTGCTCCTTGCTTATACCTTCATTTCCTCTAAGACTTAGAATCTCATCATCAATGCTTGTTGACTGAATTTTTTCTTCCTCATGGTTACTTGTGGGTTGCAAACCACAAATAATTTCTTCTTTCTCTAGCCCCTCTTCAATGGCAAGTTCTGATTTTTCTTTCATTGGTCTTTTGATGTGCTTAACCAAGCCCATTTTTCCAGGCTTCAATATTACAACACGACCCAAGAAAGAGTCAAAAGAAACCAAGTCTCTAAACCCTTATGGCATGTTTTGATACTCTTTGAAGAGTTGGGAAGCCTCTTGTTCATACTGCCTCTTGATTTGTTCTTGAATTTTGCTGAAATCCATTGTCATACTCTAAATTTTATTGATCTTCCAATAGGCTGGCAAGAAAACTGGCTCTGATACCACTATAAAATCCTACCCTTATTTTTTTCTAGAAAACTTCATAGCTTGCACTCGTTAGCATTAGCCCAAAATGAAATGACAAACAACTAAAAACAACCCTTCACTTTCTGATCACCTAGATCCAAAAGAGGGCAAAGGTGAGAGCATACGGTGTAAGGGGATCTGAATGTAATAATAATGTTGGAAGTAAACAAGTAAAGCTATTGGCAATAAGCTAGTGAATAGGGAAAGTAAAATACTTGGCAAAAAAGCTAGCCATTTCCAATTTTCAGTGAGCTACAAGAAAGTAAACTAAAGTAAAGCACTTGGTGGCATAGCCAACCACTTCCACTTATCAGTGGGCTACAAGAAATGCAAGGAAAACTTGACCACTTATTCAGCAAGAGTGAAGTACAATAATCAAATGCTCAACCACCTTTCAAGGCGACCAACCACTTGTTCAATGGGGTCAGTAATAAGCAAATACAAGAGCATTCACCAACAATACTAACGATGGTGTTACAATGAGCTCAATATAAACAAATCAGATCATTACATACCACTGCCATGAGAGATAAATGATAGAAATGATAAGTAAACACCCTCCCAAGATCATAGAATGTAAGTATGTGAACACCCCAACAGAATAGAACAAATATACCTCAAGATAGGTCCATTTGAGATCATTGGAAGGACAAATTGAAGGCTGCAATACGTTTGATAATCAGAACAAAGGTCTGATATGCACAAACAACAGGTTTGAAGCTTAAATCAGCAACATTCGAAACAACATAACTCCAATACTCATCCGAATGAACCAAATCACTTGCAAATGATCCTCTCAACTAGGCAACCCAAAACAAGTAGCAAGCCACCACCAAAAAGTCTGAAACACACTAGCATGAAACCCAATACACCTTCAACCACATGTACGACCTCCTAGGATGGGTGAACAGCAAGTAAAAATCCCCCACACTCTCAAAAATTCCCAAATTTTTCAAGAAGGGGCGCCCTAGGCAAAGGGAGCAAATGAACCAACACCCACAAAATAATATTCAATCCTTCGATCAGCGTGAGTAAAACAATGGTACAACCAAGGGTTTAGGAAATAGCAACCAACAATCTAAAACTCCAAGATATCACTCTCAAAATGCACCCAAATCTCTGCACAAATAGTTATCATACCAAAACATAGCTATAATTCATCATAACTAGCCAAAACTGAAAACAAACCATCATTGTTAAGCTCCAATGGTGATTACTGAATGCAATCACACTCCACCAGCTAGGGATTGTCTTTCAAATTCGAAACCAGCAACCTAAAGAGGGTTTTCATCCTCCAAAGATTCAGGAAAGAACACCGGTTCCAATCTGACAGCATAACTTTATCTCCAAATTGCAAAACGAAGGAGAGCAACTAAGGGCATATAAATAGCTTTTGAGACCCAAGAATTTGAATGCATTTTCCCTCCAAAAGGCGACACCACACTTGAGAAAATATAATATTTAATTTAATTTTCACTTATCCCTCCATTTGGGCATCCAACTTAGGAAATGTAATTTCCCCTTTAAAAAAAAACTTAAACTTGTTGAGTCTAGGCATGGGGGTAGAAAGGGGGCCAATAATAACTTAAGTTATATTTTGTGCTTTTGAACTTTATGACTTAATAACTTAAGTTGCAATATTTCCATTTCCGAACTCCAAGGATGGTGGAGAGGCCAACTGCTAAAAATATCAAGATGCCAATGTAATGTCCCAATTCTCTAAGTGACTGCTTGGAGATGAGTACTAGCTCATTCACCATTCCCGTGAGCTAGTCATCCTGGTGAGGGAATGTTATTTGGCCATGAGAATCATAATTTTGATGAGTTAATTTTGGAGATTAAAAAAGGGAATTATCTTTAATGGAAAATAAAATATAATGTTGGTTATATTTTATTATTATTTCATGTTCCACCTGCAAAGTCAAAACAATCTTATAAGAAATCAAGGAGGGGAGTTTTAAAACAAATAAATATTATCATCTTCCTTAAGTGGTCGACTCTTTTAAGAAAGAATCAAATCTGATCCTTAGTTGGTCGGCTCATTTGAAATCAAATCTGATTTGCTTCAAATCCACTTCTCTCTCCTAAGTCGGTTTGGACAAGGGTGGTTTAGAGCCTTATTGAAGAAGGCATCGAATATTTTAATATTTAAGATCAAATCCAATCCTTCCCTCAGTCGGTTTTTACAAGGGTGGTTTAGAGCCTTATTTAAGAAGGCATCGAAGGATTTGAGGGGCATGAAGAATTGATCCTTTGGCAATTATTGTGTTTGAGAGTTTTCTCTTGGCTGGAAGTGAATTCCAGTTGATTCAAGGTGGTGTTCCCTTGAAGTATTAGTGGTTTGGTGATGATCCCATTCCACCATGAGTGGTGAATTCGCATAGAGTTCATCATGGAGCGTAATTGGCATGTTTCGTTGGAGTTAGGGCTTTTGAAAGCTAGGGTTTGAAGACTTTTTTTATTGTAGGTCCAAGGATGGATTAAGTAGATTGGATTGCATCTAACTTCTAGGAACAAATCGCTTCTTTTTGGCATATTGGGGTTTCATTTTTGAAGAGTTTTGCATTGTGGGTTGGCTGGAATTTCATATTAGGTTATTACAGGTTGCTGGTAATTAAGTTTCAAACTTGATATCAGTCATATTTCATCATTTTCCAAGCATAGGAGGTAAACTAGGCTAAATCGCTACCTATCTAAGCTAGGTGATTTCATGATTTGGCCTATTTTTGCAACATTTGATGAGTTTCAACATTTTTGGGTCATCTTCAGTCAAGTACCAATGTATATCAGACTGAATCAGACCTATATTAGTCATTCAATCAAGGGTATAGACTTATCATATCATTCCAAGGCATAATCGACTCAATATCCAGCCATATCGATCCAAATTAGAAAGGATGTTGCATTGTTTTGGATTAGGGTTTGTGGGCAGATTGCATATGTAATGTCCCCGTTTTAGCTGACATTGTTTGTTGAGGGGTTAGCCTATTATTCTGACCCTCGTAGGTTGACAGATGTGATTAGAGGGTCGCTCATTGCAGTTATCCAGAGTTTTGGGACTCTACTCCATCAGTTGATTCAGGTTTGGGCCTTTGCAGATGCTTACAGAGTGTTATTCAGGCACTTACTATTTATAGTAAATCAGGTCATCAGGGTTACTATTTCTGGCAGGGCACCTGGCTCAGTTGGCTATCTCAATTTCAACCCAGTTTGGCAGTCGGATGAGCAAACAGAGGATATTTGAGCATTTAATGATAATTAAATAATTATTATTGTGACTTTATATTATAAAGTCAAATAATGAAATATTAATTATTAAATAGATTATTATAAAGTATTAAATGACTTTATAATAAAAGAGTGATATTATTATTAAATGAATATTTATTATTCATTTATAAAGGGGACGCCATTTATTAATTAAATAGCATAAGTCAAAGAGGCGAATTTAATTATCATTTAAATCATTATTAAAATGCTATTTGGGGGTCGAACTTGTGAAGAGAAGTATTTAATGTTTCAAAGGCAAATCGAACTGATTATGATGATGATATGATTATTCAAATTTTGTCTTTTCTCTCTGAGAGCATTGGAGTTGGAGAAACAAGGGTTTCTGCAATCAGGTTTTGGAGAACATCAACTCTTCAGAATCAGACATACTGAGACTGTGAGATACCAGTTGAAGCTTGTCAGTTGAGTGGCTTCATTAAGAGGTCATTACAAAGCTTATTGTGAAGTTTTTTTATCAAGGGTTTGAAGAGCAGATTTTAGTTTGTTGAAATAATCAACATTGCAGAAGAAAAATCAGAATTATTGATCTATTGCTACAGTGGCGTGAATAGTGCCCGTGCTACAGTGATATGAATAGTACCCATGCTACAGTAACTCGTGAACAGTGATTCGCTACAGTAACTTGGTCTTTGGAGGGCATTGCACTTATTTATTGGTGGGAGAAATTGTTCTTTCAGCTAGCCGTCCATTCTATCTTCATTTTCAGAAGGCTGCGAATTAAAACCAAGTTCACAAATTTAAATAATCAGCTGTTTTTTTGTACGCATGTATTCCTTTTTACATTGTAAACATTTATTGGATAATAGAAAGGCGTTTGCAGCTCATTGGTATCAAGCATGCATTGATGTTAGCATATTTATTGTATTTTCATTATCTAGGATCATTTTATTTTAAAAATCAGCAAAATATTTAAATGCAAAAATCATTGAAAAACCACAAAACACTCAAACTCAGCAAAACATTAAATAAATTGCAAAGGTCGAGGTTGAGAGACACCTGGTCTCTTACAGCATACCAGCTGTTACAAAGTTATTATCAATCATATCAAACCTCCAACGATGCTGCTACAGTCTTATTTCAATAAAGGATTGAAGAGTATTTCATCAAGTCTTTCTAGGGTTTCATTCTTCAATCATTTGGCTAGGGTTTGGTATACATTTTGGCTATTTTACATGTATGTGATTTGATTTTTAAATCAGACTATCTGATTGTAAGCTACAACCAATTCTCTATTTGTAATCAGATTGTTCCTTCAATGAGAAGCTATCAACAATTTCTCGGTATGCCATTCTCATGTTTTGATAGATACAATTTGATTATCACTTCATCATTTGGTATTTGTTTCATGTTATATTTGAATCTTTTCTTCTACTTGGCATAATAAACACATAGAACAAATACCCACGTCAAAACAATAAGCCAAACAAAAGAAAACAAAATCAGAAAATTCTTGACAGTGAGGAAAAATTTGGTTAAGATAAGATAGGCTTTTTATAGTGGTATCAGAGCCTTGATTCTGCCTACCTTGAGGGTTAAAATTGTCATATGTAGTCACAAGAGATGGATCCACACGGGTATTATACTCATAGAAGAGTAGAACAACAAGAAAATCCCATTGCAGATACACAACAAGACACAATGGGTGATAGAAGAGGTGGCAATTCACCAAGACATGAAGCCAATAATGAAGAGAAGCAAGGGATATCATGAGGGGTATTGCAGCAAGGCAGCAACATGTAGCTGATGTTTTGCAGAAACTTACAATAACTATACAGCAGATGAATGCTCGTAGAAGACCAATTCACGATCATGAAGACAATGATAGTGTTGTTGGGACCCCAAGGGCACAAAGAGCACCTACTTGCACCACTGATAGACCTTTGCAACCTACATGTTTGAGAAATGAACCAAAAGAAGAGAATATTGAAGAAAATGAAGATGCATCATTCACAAATAATGTCATGTCAATGCATGATGAATGGGATATGTTACCTCCACAAGTAAGGGATCATTTGACCTTTGATTGTTACATGAGTCCAAAGAGGGAGCATAGTAGAGCAAGGCCAGATAAAAGGCCAAGGAATCAAAGCAAGGACCTAAGACATGTCACAGTAAACTCACACTTCCAACATTTGATGGTAGGGGGAAGATCACAACAAGAGCTTGGATTCACAAGCTGGATACCTTTTTGATCCTACGACCTATGGCGGAGGATGAGGCAATCAAAGTTGCAACCATGCACTTAGAGAGCATTGCATACAATTGGTGGCATCATGGTTTGGTTACTCAAAACCATAGATTGATTCATTCCTATGATGAGTTCAGCAAGAGGTTGACAGCACGGTTTGACAAGAAAGACGTGGAAGTGTATTATAGGGATTGGCATAGCTTAAATAGAGTGGACATGCAGAGACATACATAGAAGAACTCCAGAACACTGTTGTTATGGTTCGCAATATGTCTAAAAGAAGGGTAGTCATGTTGTTTATTGAGGGTCTGAATGATAGGTTGAAAGGCATAGTTAAGGCACTCTAGCCTAACACATTGCATGATACTATTCAGCTTGCCTTAGACTTTGACGCTACACCTACTTCCTTGCAGCCTGCTAAGAAGAATTTCAAGAATTTCAAATCAAATCAGAAATCATTCAAAAAGCCCAAGGTTACACCTTCTTCAACAATCAGCGATGAGAGGAATGAGCTCAAGAGGAAGAAGCTATGCTTCATTTGCAAACAACCATGGGAACCTAGTCATAGATGCCTTGGGAAAGGCAAAGCACATCTTATCGAGGTCATATCAGGTGATGAAGAGATCCCTAATACAAACTCAGAGAGTGAGGAGGAGCATGAGGATCAACCTCATATTGAACCTAAGGAGCATGATGATCCTCAACAGATTACCATTGCTTCACTTTCAGTAGTTCCACGATACCATTCTTGTTGAAATGCACAAGACAACTGAGAGGGAGGGGGGTGAAATTTGTATCAAATCACTTTACTTCTAACCTTAATTCCACTTTAACCCTGTTATTAAGTGCAAACATGAAATGCAAATAACAGAAAGCAAACACCTAAGACACCAAATTTACGTGGAAAACCCAATGAGGGAAAAACCAAGGTAAGGATTAGCTCACAATATAGTAATAATGCAATACTGGATACAAAGGCTCACTGCCCACATACAAGGCTCATTGCCAACAATAGGACTCACTATCCAGAAGGAGGCTCATTGCCTATAGAAAAAGAAAAGATAAATAAAGATCCACCACAAGAGTTTCACACATTCACAGCTTGATTAGAAGATTGTAGACACCATTAGCTCACTACTTTTAGGAATCTAACACATTAAAGTATTGTTGCCTTGATTCACTCTTACACACTCTATTTTTCGCACTTGTTTGCACACTATACTTGCTTGATTCATCTCCAATTCACAACATCTTGATTTTCTTTTATACCATCTTCAACCCTAGAAACATTCTTCAAGGTCGGCTAAACATTATTCAATTTACAAATTCAAAGTATGTCAGCTACTCCACATTCCCATGGTGAATAAGAATGAGAGAGGACCAATTACTCATTTAACTAGGACACAAACAACATCTTGGATCAATCACACGCTTCCTTAATTCGATGCAAAATCTTTATGTAACATGTAGACACCAGGTCAGCCAAACCTAATGAAAACACCAATGATCTTTGAAGTACGCGCATCTCCAGCAAGATGATCACACGTGGATCACTCAACACGCTTCACCAGACATTTTACCATCTCTAAGAAACCTTCAATTACATCTGCAACAACCTTCATTCACATAATACTCTTCAACAGTCCAACGGGACTAACTAGCACTGCACAAGAGCTCTGGAGCAAGTCTTTCGAAGCGCCAAACCACAAACAGATTTTTCAGAACACAGAAACCATCAAAATGAACCATCTCCCAGATCCACAAGATCTTAAACAACATACCAGAAGACCGCGGACCCAAAACATTTCTCTCAACCCACAAACAAATAGTTTTGCCAAACTAGTTCACACGCCGGTGAACACATATTTCGTTCTCCATCGATCCAGAAGCTAGAACTCAAAATATATTATCCATTGAAGCTTATGATCATAACTACAGATCTGCACAAGCATAGGATCAACACAGAAGAAATGCAGAGCACAATACTGGAGCACACTTAGAACACACACTTTGACACTCCCTTCACTATTTCTTAAATTTTCTCAAAAGCACTTGGCAAAAACACAACTACAACCTCATAAATATAGCTCCATGTACTCTAAGCACTTCTATAGTATCTCAACTATAAAAGTACCATCTGCAATCAACCTGAATTGTATTGACATCAATGACAACACCACCAAACACATTCATACTTGCAAAAAAAAAATTCATATGAAGGGAGTTATCAATGGACAATGCATTGTATGTTTGGTTGACAGTGGAGCCACACATAACTTCATTGATTAAGGATTGCTGGCTAGGAGAGGCCTTCATGTAGAGGAGTTTCCAAGATATCAGGTGACAGTGGCTGATGGGTTTGGCATGAGTTGTACCAAGAAAGTCTCACAACTAAGCATACAGATGGGGGATTACACATTGACAGATGACTTCTATATGCTTGGTCTGGGTGAGATAGTGTCATGTCCTCGATATTGTAATCCTAAATTATGATTACTAAAATATAGGAAAATAATATTATTATAAACACACACACACATATATATATATGAATAGAATGTAAGTGCAAATAGATATAATAGCATGTAAGTATAAATATATTTAACATGTAAAATCAATATAAATAATAACCAAAAATATATTAGAACATATATAAGAAAATAATAATAATAATAATAATATATGAAAAAGCCCATATTAAAAACATTAATAGCAGCAAACTAAAGTCAACAATTAATCTCAAAAAGAAATCGCTGATGAAAAGGCAGCAAAGGGCAGTCACGTCCCTCCAAAGATAAAAGGCATGACCCTTCCCTTCCATGAATCACATCTCTTCTCTAACGTTAGAAGATATAAGACAAGTGGGGAGAAGAAAGGGAGGGGCATGGAGTAAAAAGAAGAATATATTTTGGGTGAAAGGATACATAATAATGGATGAAATCAGAAATATAGAGAAAAAGGGATAGGAATGGAATAAGGAAGGAAGAACATATTCTGTCAGAAATCTGATCACCAACAGAGAGCAGCAGACTAAGGTAAGGAAAGGTTGGTAATTACTTATATAATAGAAAGGTAAGAATAAAGGATATCAAATATATTATTAATTTTAATTTTAATTGATACTTATAAATATATTTAAATGTATTATGATGTATGAATATTATTAAATATATTTTGATGGATAAATATATTGAGAAATTAATGACATGTTAATTGATAAATATATATTTAGATATATATATATTGTGGTGATTGATAAATACAATGCATACGTAATAGTGTGTATATATATATATATATATTACAATTATCCAATAAAGATTCGTTGAAAGCCTGATCGCAGGGAATAAGCAGCAATAGTGGTAAGTCCATCATATTTATTGTATATTGCTGAATGATATTTACATTTGTTATTTATGGGGTAGAGTTCTGCAGTTATATATGTATGTATATATATTAATCATTTATGTGTTATGCTTATTATCTGTAGTATTATCCTTGAATAGATATATATGTCTATATGTTGAGTCATCTATACAGCGTAAGTGAATTTCGCCTATAGAAATAAATGGATGTTATTTGTCTAGCCAAAATAATATTGCTTACAACAATTATTGTGTCTTAATAAACGATTATGGCTTTTATCTTGAAAGATAGACCTTGACCGAAAACTTGTCGTAATGCTTGATGAGGATAGGGAGTGTGTGGAAGGGAAAGACGGGCAAATCCACCCAATGTTGAACGGAACCCAAGACGGGTAACCAATCCTTGAGGGTGTCCAGCTCGAGATGGTGCACGCGTCCTTGGCACAGTAAATCTACCATCCCACAAGGTGTAGTGTTCCAACACTCTGCTGATTTGTTTTCATTGAGTTTCGTAGATCTGATTTTGTTTCAATTTGTGTTTGCCTTCTTTGTGCTTTTGAGTTTGTTTGCTAATAACACTAAAATGGTACTAAAGAGCATATGCATACAATGAAAGCTTCAAATAAACTAAGCTACTGAAACAACTTGAGTACATTACTCAATTTAGAGGCCAAGTATAATTTCTTCATTACAAAATAAGATGCTTACAACATATAATTTTTATCATATTCGAAACTAAGTATTTCATAAACCTTACTTTTACTTATAGGCAAACATCACTATGAATAGTGACTTGCTACAGTACCCGCCCCCAAAGAAGTTCACACAACTTTTGGAAGCCGAACTTCTCCCACCAAAATCCGGATTGGCAAGCCCTCTAGGATAAGGGCGCCCCCTTTAGGAAAGATAGCAGCCTCTTAGAAGAGGCATTTCTTTTAATATGTGCTGATTAAAACCCTCAAGAAATGTAGCTGGCTGTACCTCCCAAAAAATAGTCCCAAAATGCTCCACAAGCGAACAGCTCTCGCACAAATGTAAATGGAGTCTATGGTAGTCCAAACCCCTTTGAAAATGGCTCAAATGAACTGCTAACAACAACTTGTGTCTCCAAAAGAAGCCACCAAAAACTGATCAGCAACTTTAAGGTGGTGTTTCACACCCTCAAGCAGCTCCAAACGAAGAACCAAGCCCCACCAGGCTCACCCACTGCAAGAAATCAGGAAACCCTAGTCTCCTTCTTCCTCCAAAGCAACACTTCCAAGTTTTTAACAAGCAAAATCATCTATGCATGAAGAGGGTTGAATTTCCTCTCTTGATATTTATAATTTTACATTGAAATCACTATTCATTAAAGTGAGCACTATTCACTTTAGTTATTTTTTTTTTCACTTTAGGAATGAATAGTAACTGAAAAATATAAAGTGACCCCTTCCTTTTGAAGACACATGGTCCCTAGGCCAAAGATAGTGAAATTAAAGGTGAGTATCATAAATTTAAGCACAAGTATCGTGCCAAACGCCACAATTCACCCTGCCACCATACTCTAGAGATCCACACTGCAAATTGACGACCAAGTGCCTGTTCGAGAAACCCTCTATCCAGAACTATTAGCCTACAAGGGTCAGGAAAATAGGCTAATCCCCCAACTCTGATGCTCTTGAAAAAGGGGACATTACACAAGGTTAGGGAGAGAAATAAGGCAAAGATCTATCCCGATCAAAAGTAAGAAATCATATCAGATTATGTTAGTTATGCACTAGTTGATAATAATGCATTTCATTTATCTTATTCCATCAATCTTTCATTGCTCTTTATCAAACAATCATTAAAATTGAAACTTTAATTTGTGCATTTTATGTCTCTATTAAGGGGACATTACAAGTGGTATTAGAGCATGTTCCTGCCATCCTATGTATGCTACGTGTGCCTTACATGTATTCAAATGAACACTTTGAGATAATGTATGTGTACTCAAGTGTATTCAAAGGTTCACTTTGTGACTTAAATGTATTCTTTGTAACATATGTTCATATGAATACTTTATATATTACGTGTATATGTTTCATACTCATGTGTATACTTAATGACCTTGGGATGGTGGACGGGACAATGATGTAGTATGGGATGCACCGAAACCCCTTCCTGACTGTCTGATGGTATACTTTATTCAATTGATTTTGTACTCGAGTGTATACTCTATGTTTTGTAATTGTATTTGAGTGCATACTCTATGACCTTGCAGTTGTATTCAAGTGTGTACTCCATGATTGTAATTGTATTCGAGTGTATACTCCATGACTTGTATATGTATTCGAGTGTATACTCCATGATGCATTTGTATACCTTGTGACCTTGAATTCAAGTATGTACTTCATGACGATGTATTCAAGTGTGTACTCTATGGCCTTGTATTTGTTGTGACTTGTATCCAAGTGTATACCTTATGACTTACATGTATTCATATGTATGCTTTATGACTTCATGTACTCATGCATATACTTATGTATTATTGAAATATATGCTTCATGCTTCTTGTGTACACTCTATGTATTATGTATTTGTGCTTCATATTTATACTTAATGTATCACATGCACCTATATGTTACTTCATGTATCTCCAACAAGATGTGTTCTTATAATTCCTTTTGAGAATGTGATGAATGTTATCTAAGCCGGTTGGTTGTTGCTTAAGCTACTTTCTTGTCTACTTGAGCTAGTTGCTTGCGTGTTTGAGCTACTTGCTTGTCTACTTGAGCTAGTTGCTTGCGTGTTTGAGCTACTTGCTTGTCTACTTGAGCTAGTTGCTTGTGTGCTCGATGTTGAGCTACTCGCCTGAGTGCTTAAGCTAGTTGCTTGCTTACTCGAGCTACTTGTTTGTCTGGTTGAACTACTTGCCTGAGTGCTTGAGCCGGTTGCTTGCTTACTTGAGCTACTTGTTTGTCTAGTTGAGCTACTTTCTTGAGTGCTTGAGCTGGTTGCTTGCTTGCTTGAGCTACATGTTTGGCTGCTTGAGCTAATTACTTGTGTGCTTGAGCTGGTTGTTTGCTTACTCGAGCTACTTGTTTGTCTAGTTGAGCTACTTGCCTGAGTGCTTGAGTTGGTTGCTTGCTTGCTTGAACTACTTGTTTGGTTGCTTGAGCTACTTCTTGTGTGCTTGAGCTGGTTGCTTGCTTACTTGAGCTACTTGTTTGTCTGGTTGAGCTACTTGCCTATGTGCTTGAGTTGGTTGCTTGTTTGCTTGAACTACTTAATTGCTTGGTTGAGCTACTTGGTTGTCTGCTCTAATATCTGATTTATGTGGTTTTAAGTTATAAAGTGCATATTATAACTCGCGTGTACTCATATGTATGTGTGCATCTATGCAACTCATGTGTATTTATATGTATACTTCATGTATTATGTGTATTTGCATATATGCTTCATGCTCCCTATGTACACTTTATGTATTATGTATTTGAGTGTATACCTTGTGGCTTATGTGTATTCGAGTGTATTCAAGTGTATACCTTGTGACTTGTGTGTATTCAAATGCATACTTTGTGGCTTATATGTATTCAAGTGCATTCAAGTGTATACCATATTCAAGTGTATTCAAGTGTGACTTGTGACTTATGTATTCAAGTGTATCCAAGTGCATACTATGACTTATATGTATTTGAGTGCATTCAAGTGAATACTTTGTGGCTTACATTATGATTTATGTGTGATCATGCATATACTTTATGACTAGTATTCATTTGTATACCTTGTGTCTTACTTGTATTCATGTCCATATATTTTGAATTGTGTGCAATCACACTTTGCGACTTATGGGTACTTATGGATATACTTTGTAACCCACAGGTATTCTGACATATACTATGTGTATCTATGTGCGTTCTTCATTAAGTATATCCATGTGTTTGCTTCATTCCTAATGTGCCTTCAACAAAGATTACTCCATGGGTGTTCATGATTACTACATAGTATAAGATTGTGTCTTATCTGAAAACGAATTATTATTAGTATTCAAATGCAATAATGACAAGTAACTATCAAAGCGAAAAGGGGGGGGGCGGGGTGGTAATTCCCTCAAACTTGGGATACAAAAGGGATTGAAGAAACTAGTTAAGAATAGAACCCGGGTTTATTTTGCAAATCAAGTTGATGTGTGAAGGGACTTCAATGTTAGGTACCTTGAATAAATTTTATATGAATCAAGTTTCAACAAAATTAATTACATAAGCATAAGTTAAGTTAAATCATGGGCCCATAACCCACAAACCCTAGGATCATTCTCACCTCAAAATTGGTTTAAAGTGATTGCTCGAGGACAAGCAATCTTGGGTGGGGTGGACTGTCATGTCCCCGATATTGTAGTCCTAAATTATGATTACTAAAATATAGGAAAAAATATGAAGATATTTACAAATTCATTATAATCATCAAAATAATATTATTATAAACACACACACACACACACACACACACACACACACACATATATATATATATATATATTTGAATAGAATGTAAGTGCAAATAGATATAATAGCATGTAAGTATAAATATATTTAACATGTAAAATCAATATAAATAATAACCAAAAATATATTAGAACATATATAAGAAAATAATAATAATAATAATAATATTATTATATAAAAAAGCCCATATTAAAAACATTAATAGCAGCAAACTAAAGTCAACAATTAATCTCAAAAAGAAATCTCTGATGAAAAGGCAGCAAAGGGAAGTCACGTCCCTCCAAAGATAAAAGGCATGACCCTTCCCCTCCATGAATCACATCTCTTCTCTAACGTGAGAAGATATAAGACAAGTGGGGAGAAGAAAGGGAGGGGCATGGAGTAAAAAGAAGAATATATTTTGGGTGAAAGGATACATAATAATGGAAGAAATCAGAAATATAGAGAAAAAGGGATAGGAATGGAATAAGGAAGGAAGAACATATTCTGTCAGAAATCTGATCACCAGCAGAGAGCAGCAGACTAAGGTAAGGAAAGGTTGGTAATTACTTATATAATAAAAAGGTAAGAATAAAGGATATCAAATATATTATTAATTTTAATTTTAATTGATACTTATAAATATATTTAAATGTATTATGATTTATGAATATATTTAAATATATTTTGATGGATAAATATATTGAGAAATTAATGACATGTTAATTGATAAATATATATTTAGATATATATATTGTGGTGATTGATAAATATAATGCATACGTAATAGTGTTTATATATATATATACAAATATATTACAATTATCCAATAAAGATTCGTTGAAAGCCTGATTGCAGGGAATAAGCAGCAACAGTGGTAAGTCCATCATATTTATTGTATATTGCTGAATGATATTTACATTTGTTATTTCTAGGGTAGAGTTCTGCAGTTATATATGTATGTATATATATTAATCATTTATGTGTTATGCTTATTATCTGTAGTATTATCTTTGAATAGATATATGTGTCTATATGTTGAGTCATCTATACAGCGTAAGTGAATTTCGCCTATAGAAATAAATGGATGTTATTTGTCTAGCCAAAATAATATTGCTTACAACAATTATTGTGTCTTAATAAACGATTATGGCTTTTATCTTGAAAGATAGACCTTGACCGAAAACTTGTCGTAATGCTTGATGAGGATAGGGAGTGTGTGGAAGGGAAAGGCGGGTAAATCCACCCAATGTTGGACGGAGCCCAAGATGGGTAACCAATCCTTGAGCGTGTCCAACTCGAGATGGTGCATGCGCCCTTGGCACAGTAAATCTACCATCCCACAAGGTTAGGGAGAGAAATCAGACGAAGATCTATCCCGATCAAAAGTAAGAAGTCATATCAGATTATGTTAGTTATGCACTAGTTGATAATAATGCGTTTCATTTATCTTATTCCATCAATCTTTCATTGCTCTTTATCAAACAATCATTAAAATTGAAACTTTAATTTGTGCATTTTATGTCTCTATTAAGGGGACATTACAAATAGATGTGGTGCTAGGCATCCAGTGGCTTCAGTCTCTCGAGAGGTACGTTCAGGATTTTTAGAGGATGGAGTTGGATTTCATATCGGATGGAAAGAAAATTGTGTTAAAGGCTTTATTAGATGGGAATCCTAGAGTGATTTTAGTTAGGAGGATGGAGACACTATTCAGGGATGGAGATATGGCATGGGAAGCCTAGTGCTTCGTTTCATCTAAATCTCCTTCTAGTGATATGCCACATCATCATCTGGATATTTAGAAGGTTCTGGGTAGGCTTAGCACCTGACTTCGATGCACAATAAATATTAGCTAAGAGCTCAAATAATGAAAACATCAATGAAGATCCTTAACCTAGTGATACTTAGTTGCAAGTAAACAGTAATGGAAATCACGATTATGATGGTATTCACCACTTAGATACAGATAATCTGGCACAGCTTGAGAGGTGCTCGCATAAAATGGATCAGAATAGCAATAGAAGTGACAATCAAATATCTGAAAGATTCCTAGATCTACTCAGAAGATTTAAATCTGGAACTCAAACTAATATAGTCACTTATGATCACTGGCATAAAGAGCTGCAAGGAAATGGATAGTGCATTTATGGTTCTTCAAATTAACCCGAGACAGCAGGGGAATTTCGTAGTATCAATCTTAGTTCAAATATAGATATAAATTGAGCTGCCTAAAGTATCAATTGGAATTCATTTCTATCTCAATCAATTCTTCAATATTCTCATGCGCATCAATTGGGACGAGCTCTGTGATTGTCTATCGGGTGTCCTCTTCTTCATACCCTATCTGATCCCAATCTCCTTAGCTGGTGTGATGTTCATCTTTATAAGATATCTCCTTCTTCGTTACTTTCCCCTCCCCTCCTCTTCATTGCAGCGAATGCCTTTATAGGGTGCGATGCTAAGAGACATGTCTTCTAGTTGGGTTTCTCCTTTATCCCACGCATCTCTTCATACATAATTAGTCGTTGTTAGTGAGTAAACCAATACAGTCTTGTCTGCGTGCTTATGTGACCTCCTCATTCTTAGTCACGTAGAGACTTGCTTAACCTGTCACCATGGTATCCCAATTAGGCATGAGAATGTTCTACACTAAATAACGATTACTCTATCTGAATATATACATATATATACATGTTATTGTATACATATTAATATATGAATATATAAAATATATACTTATCTTAGATATTCATTTGTGATGGGGAGATCACAAGTCTCCCCCGCTTGAATTTGATTGTCCTCAAGCAACTTGTAATCCTTTCCTTAATGCTCTTATTCTCTTGATATTCTTGTTCGGTATACCCACCTTATATTGGAAAGATTTGTAACGTTTTGTTACGCTTAATCTCTTTCCAAGTCTTCTAGATACCTCATTTTGAAGTGTACCCAGCTTTGTATTCATGGGAAAAGATTGTAACATATGTACCCGGGCCTTCTAGATACCTTACTTTTAAGTGTAGCCAACCTTACAATCCTAGGAAAAGATTGTAGCATCTCTTCCCAGGCCTTCTGGATACCTTATTCTTAAGTGTACCCAACCTTATAATCTTGGGAAAAGATTGTAACATCTCTTTCTCGGCCTTTTGGATACCTTATTCTTTAAGTGTACCCAGCCTTATAATCCTGGAACTGAGCTTTCACTTCTCAAGCCTTATGGATACCCTTCTTGGGCATATCCATCCTAATTCTTATATGCATTTATTGTAATGTATATTATCCTCAAGGGACGTTCTTGTGCAATGGAAATAACTTATTAACTTATATTGAAGATATTACATACAATAGTTATTTTTTTCTTGTTCTAGTCAAGGGCCATTATGTTCTTCCCTTCCTGAATTTGTTTATCTTTAAATGCCTTAATAGTTTCTTCCCTTTCCCATGTGGCATCTTCTTCAAGAAGTCCCTTCCATTTGATTAGAGACTCGGTAATGATCTTGTTCCTCAATTTCCTTTCTCTGGTGTCTAAGATAAATTTTGGTTCCAAGGTAAGTTGTCCATCATCTAGAAGGGGTAGCTCAGTACACGGGATGACTTGCTGCCCAAGGACCTTCTTAAGCCTGGACACATGGAAGACATTATGGATTTTGCTATGCTTTGGTAGATCTATTTCGTAAGCTACCTCGCCCACTCTTTCTTATAACTTTGTAGGGAGCGTAGAAACGTGGCTTGAGCTTTTCAAACCCACTCTTTTTGATTGAAGTTTGCTTATATGGTTGTAGCCGTAGAAAAACTAGATCCCCAATTTCAAATCTCCTTTCTATGTGATGTCAATCAACATAGATTTTTTGCTTGCTTTGGACTTACATTGCAGGTTTTCCTTGAGAGTTTTCATGAGGCCGATATTTTTCTGTATGAAGTCTTGTGCACTTTGTACTTTGCTCTCTTGGATGACCAAATTTCCAAAGGAAGGAGCTTCATATCCATATAGGGCCGTAAAGGGGCTCATTCCAACTGACATGTGATGGGTAGTATTATAGCAATACTCGCCCAAGTGTAGCCATTTTATCCATGCAATTTGTTGTCCCGTGACATAGTTCCTTAAGTAAACTTCTATCCATTTGTTAACTATCTTCGTTTTCCCATCCGTCTACGGGTGGTAACTTGTGCTTGGAGTTAGACTTATTCCTGCTAGCCAAAAATTTTTTTGCCAAAATTGGCTAAGGAATTTGCTATCCCGGTCACTGATGACTGTCTTGGGTAGCCCATGGAGGCGAAATACTTCCTTAAAGAATAATTCTGCTATCTGAGACGCTTTATATTTTGATGAGATTGCAAAGAAGTGGGCATACTTAGAAAGTCTATCCACTATCACATAAATGCTATCTTTCCCATGCACTTTGGGCAATCCGGTTATGAAATCCATTGAGATGATTTCCCCTTTTTGGTTGGGAAGGGTAGTGGTTGTAGTAAACCTACGGGATGATTTTGTTCCACTTTGTTTTTCTAACAAATCATGCATTCTTGTACATATTTAATCACATCTTTCCTTAATCCCTTCCATGAATACTTCTCTCTAATTTGTTTATAAGTTTTGTAGTACCCTTGGTGGCCGACTAGAGGACTATCATGGAATTCCTTTATGATTTTTTTCTCTATCTTTGAGTGAGGAACAAGAAGTACCCTCCCTTTATATAGGATAAGGTCGTCCCACACCCTGTACTCTTCATTTGGCATTCTTCCTTCTAATATCTCAGAGGCTTGTGCATCTTTGGTATACTTAGTGATAATGTCATTTCTCCAGTATTTTCAAATGCTTGTGATGGTATGAAGATAGGGGCATCTAGATAAAGCATCTTCCACCCCATTATTGGTTCCTTTGACATATTCTATGTCAAAATCATAGGCTTGAACTCGGCTTTTTGTTGACGCTCATTAAGATCTTTCTAATTCATGAAGTACTATAGACTATTGTGATCTGTTTTGATGATGAATCTTCCACAAACTAGGTATTGTCTAAATTTGGTTGGGGCATGAATAATAGCTAGCATTTTCTTATCATAGATGGAGAAATTCTTCAAGGTCCCTGATAGCTTGCGGCTTTCAAAAGCTATTGGATGATTTTTCTACATGAGAACTGCCCTGATTCCTTCTCCTAAAGCATCACATTGTAGCTCAAAGGGTAGTGTGAAGTCGGGAATAGCAAGGACAAGGTAGGTATTCATGGCTTTCTTGAGCTGTTCAAAAGCTTGTTGTGCATGGTCATTCCACAAAAAGGCCCCTTTTTTAGTCAAGTCTGTGAGGGGAGCGGCAATTTTGGAGAAGCCCTTTACAAAACACCTATAATAGCTGCATAATCCCACAAAGCTTCTAAATTGAGTCAAGGTCTTTGGTCTAGGCCATTCTTTGATGGCCTTAATCTTCTCCTCATCCACGCTTACCCCTTCTGCATTGATTTTATGTCCCAAGTAGAGTATTTCTTCCAACACAAATTCACATTTTTGACATTTTTGTATAAAGGGATTCTAAGTCCAATATGTTTAAGACTTCTTCAATATGACGAAGATGCTCTTCCCATGTTTTGCTATAGATCAAGATATCATAAAAGAATATAAGTAAGAACTTCCTTAGTTGCTGGCGAAAATTTTGATTCATGCATGATTGAAAGGTGGCTGGGGCGTTGGTGAGGCCGAATGGTAAGACTAGGAATTCAAAATGCCCATAGTGACATCGGAAAGTTGTTTTTGGTATATCTTCCTTCTTCATTCTGATTTGATGGTATCCTAACAATAAGTCAATTTTGGAGAAATATCTTGCTCCATGGAGTTCATCCAATAATTCATCTATCCTTGGGATCGGGCACCGATTCTTAATAGTTTTCTAGTTTAAAGCCTTGTAATCTATACACATTCGCATAGTGCCATCTTTCTTTTTGACTAGCACTACGGATGATGCAAAGGGACTATTACTTGGTTGAATATGTCCTATTTCTAGCAATTCTTTGATGGTCTTTTCAATCTCTTCTTTGAATCTTCGAGGATGCCTGTAGAGGGTGGTTATCACAGGTTTCACTCCTTCTTCGAGTTCTATAGAGTGCTCAAATCCCTCTTTTTGGAGGTAGACCGGGGGGAATATCTCCAAAGATCTTCTTGTGTCTCTTTAGAATAGGTTGGATGTCTATGTGAATTGCTTGCTCATGAGAAGGTGATTTATCTAACACCATGCATTGTGCTATCCATTCAACTTGGCCATGCCTTATAATCCTTTCCATCCTCTTGCACTATACCACCTATGGGGATCCATTTGGCATTCATTTTAATGTAACCTCTTGTCCGTTGTGCTTGAAGCAGATTTCTAAGTTTGGGTTATCCATAGTGAAGCGCCCTAGGGAATTTATCCAAGGCATCCCTAATATCACATCATTTTCTAGGCTCACACATAGAAATCCCCTCTTATGGTATGCCCATCCATGGTGATCTCTAATTGGAGAATGATCTTTGTACATTGATCCATAGTTCCATTTGCTAGTGCTACCTTGAAACTATTGAAACTTTGGGCCTTCAATCTTCATTTTGATACTAAGTTTTTTGCTGATAAAGTTGTGGGAAGCCCCACTATCCACCAGAGCAATTATTTTCTGTCCTTTTAGCGTTCCTTTGATCCAGAAAGGACTATGTTCATTTGCTTGAGAGATGACTGTTAAGGTTCCTTGTTCCTCTGGGTCCCATCTTGCCTTTTTGGTAGAGATTTTTCTTGTCTCCTCATCCGATGCTTCTTCAATTTTATGTATTTGTCCCTTCTTTCATTGGTGGCCTTGTCCCCAAGGTTCTTTGCATCTAAATCATAAACCCCTTTTCATTAATCCTTCCCTTCGTTTGATTGCTTCCTTGTCATGGAATTGGTGTCCCACAATCCAAGGTTCTTTGCAAAAGTATCATGCTCTCTCTTTACCATCCCTTCTTTGTTGGCCATGTTTGGGTTGTGGCTTGGATGAGGGGTTCTCGGATTTTTCCTTGGAAGAGCTGGATTCCACTTTCATGGCTCTTTGAATTGCTTCCCCCACGGTTTGTAGTTCCAATGGGTTTACTATGTTCTTAATTGGTTCCTTGAGTCCTTCAATGAATAGAGACTTCTTTGGGATAGGTTGGGGACCATGACAACTAGCTTTCCAAATTCATTTGCAAATTCCTCCACAGTTCCATGTTGCCTAAGTTGGGTGAGTTCCTTAAAATAACACTCAGGATGCTTTTGATCAAATCTATTAATGAGTTTTCGAGTGAGTTCACTATAGGTGACTATTTCGATGGCCTTGGGTGATGAGTCCATGATGCCACCAATCATGAGCTATCCCTGATAGGTGGAGGACAGAAAATTTAATGGCATTCTCTTCAGTCATGGGGCTGAGGGATAGGTAGGTGTCAAGCTTTTCAACCCAAGATTGTGCGATGAATTTCCTGGAGCCGTCAAAATATGGCAATGTCATCTTATTGATTCTAGATCTAAGGTCTTTGTCGGCATGGTTCTTTCTCCTATTTGGATTGGCTTGGGTTTTGACTTCATAATATTCCTTGAATGGTATGAGTCTTTGAATTGCAAGGTCTAATTCGGCATACATATGAGCAATGTCTTCGGAACTAATTGAGTTTGGCTCTTCAATTTCTTCTATGACATGTTCTCTTGGAAGGAATGGAGGCATTGTTGGTCTCAATGAGAAACTTTGGGTTGAATGCTCATTTTCAGAATGGTTTGAATGTATTTCTCTCCTTGGAATAGTCTTTTCATGAGTGTTATTGTTATTCATGTTTTGAAGAGCCTAGAGAATCAACTAATTGGTCTTCTCAAATTTCTCATTGGTTTGCTCCATGAAGTTTTTAAGCTCTTGTGCCAACTATTTGGCCATAGTTCCCTTTCTACCGTAGGTTTGCATTTACTTTTCTTCTACAAGTTGGCAGGAAAGATGTTTTGATACCACTGTGAACAACCCAACTTCGATGCATAATAAATATTAGCTGAGAGCTCAAATACTGAAAACACCAATGAAGATCCTTAACCCGGTGATACTTAGTTGCAAGTAAACAATAATGGAAATCACGATTATGATGGTATTCACCACTCAAATAGAGATAATCTAGCATAGCCTGAGAGGTGCTCATGCAAAATGGATCAGAATAGCAATAGAAGTGACAATCAAATATTTTAAAGATTCACAGACCTACTTAGAAGATTTAAATCTGGAACTCAAACTAATATAGTCGCTTCTAATCACTGGCATAAAGAGCTGCAAGGAAATGGATACTGCATTTATGGTTCTTCAAATCAACCCAAGATAGCAGGGGAATTTCGTAGTATCAATCTCAATTCAAATATAGATATAAATCGATTTGCCTAAAGTATCAATTGGAATTCATTTCAATCTCAATGAATTCTTCAATATTCCCGTGCGCATCAACTAGGACGAGCTTTGTGATTGTCTATCGGGTGTCCTCTTCTTTGTACCCTTATGATCCCAATCTCCTTAGCTGGTGTGATGTTCGTCTCTGTAAGATATCTCCTTCTATGTTACTTTCCCCTCCCCTCCTCTTCATTGCAGTGAATTCCTTTATAGGGTGCGATGCTAAGAGATGCGTCTTCTAGTCGGGTTTATCCTTTATCCCACACAGCTCTTCATACATAATTAGCGGTTGTTAGTGAGTAAACCAATATAGTCTTATCTGCGTGCTTATGTGACCTCCTCATTCTTAGTCGCGTAGAGACTTGCTTAACCTATCACTATGGTATCCCAATTAGGCATGAGAATGTTCTACACTGAGTAATAAACACTTTCAGAATTGATTTCAAACTTAATGCAGATTATGAATGCAATTTGAATGTAGATCTAACCTATAACAACTGAAATTAACCCTATTACAACCTATGATGCAATATGATATGAAGTTTTTTGGATTTTTATGTTTTTTTATGATGCAAAATTGAATGCCTAAATGAACAATGCAATGCTAAACCTAGATCTAGAATGAATTTCAAAATGTCTATAATGCTAATTCGTTAGGTTCACCAAAATGATAAGGTGAAAAAGTAAAACCGGACTCCACCTAGGTTTTTACAAGGGCTCACTTTTCCATAATGGTATATATGTTGGGATACCTCTTATCGTTAAATTCAAGATTGACTAAGATAGGAGATTGACATGCAACCTGAAAGGTGAGCCAACCAATCCTAGTAGCTGAATTTAAGGACTTGGAAATGAATTTTGTATGAAATGCAATGCTAAAACTAACAAATGATGCAAATGACCTATTCTAATGCAAAAACAATAGATTTGGAAAGTCATAGACAAATTCAGACTTTGAAAACAGACTGAGCAAAGTTCTATCCACCTATGATATAAACTTGGGGTTGAAAATGGAGGACTAAGTCGCCCAAGGCGACAATGTCCTTGTGACTAAATTTCAAATCTGACTTCACAGTCCTCTAAAGCCAAATCAGATCTTTCTTTCCCCAGGTGTAGCACTATTTGATCTTCATTGAGTGAAGAGAAAATTAAATTTCAGTATGTTGTCAAGTTAGAGGGTTTGAATGCAACAATGAATTAATGAGCTTCAATCTTCCTCAAAACTTCTTTTGACTTGTAACTTGCACATTCAAAGAGAGAGGAAGTGTTGTGCCATATAGGGGTTTGACTCAATCAAACCACGTGTTGCTGTTTCCACCTCCACAATGGCAATGTCAATGAAAGAGAGCTTACCCTTTTGAGGGTTAGAGGCTAAATGACAAACAAATGATGAATCAACAATGGATGTAGATCACCACTTAGATCTGATTCATTGAAGGATTGAAGTCATACAAATCTCCAGGTTTTCTTACAAACTAGCTTGATATGCTTGGAAAACCTACAATGGTTAGTCCTCACAAACAAAATGATAACATAAAAACAAACAAACTCACATAAAATTTGACATGATGCTTCAATGCTAAAATGCTGCAATAAATCTTACGTTTATTTGTCTTGACTTGATAATAATTCCTATTGATAATGCTCTTGTTCATAAATTGCTTGTTCCATTTCAAATGGTGAAATGACTAGGTATTTATACACAAATTCTAATTTCCCCAAAATTAAATCTTGATAGCTGACATTTGACATTTGAAATTCAAATAATAAAATGCCAACTCCGACAGATTAAATTTTGGAGGCCAAATAGGGGGACCAAGTCACCTAGGGGCCACTAGGTCCTAGCCATATTTTGCAGGATCTAATGTGTCAAGAACAAAATATTAAATGTATGCATTGGTTTTCTACATGGGTTTTATTGATAACTATCCAAATGGGCTATAGAATGCATAATTTAGGAAATTAGGAGTACAATTAGGTCCATGCACTTAGAAGGGAGAAAAAATCTAGTGTGACAATTTACAATGCTATAGTATATATAGTAGACGAATGTTGGTTAATACTACCAACCAACAGTAACTACTAACTGGCAGTAACAACCGTTTAGAGACTAACACATAATTACAAAACATATTTATTTATTTATTACCTAGCCGACTAAAACACTTTCACTTGATTCTCGGTTGACTACAAGAATATCATGGACAAATTTTATGACGAGTTTATGATCAGATTTATGGAGGATTTATGATTATATACATAAATTTTTTATCAGCAGATCTTAGTTTACTACAGAAGACACAAAGGCAGAAATATATGTGAAGAAGTTGTAATCAAATTTAAAGTGAAACTAGAGCCGACCTTAAGCGAAAATTATAAAAGAAAGTATAGCATCATCTACAAACCAAGTCATGAAGGAGAGAACTTCTGTGATAATTGTTAGATCATCCAGAGGTGTGAAAGAAAGCGCATCTATAATCATATTTTTGTGAAGACAATATCATACTTCCAAGAATTTGAAGGTTGGTGCCTGTCAAAGAAGGGATTGTCGCTTGTTGAGTTGGTGTCACTGTTGCCTGAGCCAACTACACCTGAGACTTTAGGATATGATCAATCAATTCTACCCGGATAGTCTCTATGTGTGTGTAATGTCTCACCCCAGGTAGACGCTCGCTAACACCAATTTTCTACCTTTTTTAAAATTATTTTCTCTTCAAAGTTTTGTTTTGTTTTGATTTTCAATGATGCATTGCCAAGTAATAAGGGATGTGCAAATAACATATACCAATGTAATAAGGAAGTAATGGTGAACTATTGCATTAAAATCCACTGTTGAACAAACCCTTAATTCATTTATTCAAATCAGCTTGCATATCTAATAGACGTTATTAAGCACTCATACAATATTAGAGATTTCATAAATCGACATACCCGAGGTAATGAGCAATTAAATACAAGTCTGAAACTTTATATCAGCAAACTGAAATGTCATGAAATGGGATACCTAGCATTGATTGATGGATTCTCCACTTGAATAAAGCTTCAAATTAACTGTTGGAGTCTAGCCGCCCCATTTGGTGAAGGAAGCACACCAAGAACAAAAGCATTTCAGCCTCGAAGAACTCGCCCTCCACAAGCAGTTGTATGGCCTGGCAAAGGAGATCATGTATGGCCTGGAAAAAAGCTGAAGTACGGCCCAGCAAAGAATAATCTTCAATAACTGCAACAGCAATGAATGTCTTTCAATCTGCTCCATTAAACCCTTGAATTGGTCGATGAAAAAATCCTTTAAGATGCTCAGGATAATATCCCATGTGCCAAGAATGGGATCTTTATCAGCAATAATGAACAACAGTAATAAATGTCTTCAATAATTACTGATCAGCTATGAAACCCTTGTAAAAACTTCACAAATTTTCTCCAACGTCACTACTGGTTGCAGCCACCAAATATAAGCAACCTTCAAATGGTCTCTCAAACCCTCAGGAAGCTGAAACAATGAAGAATCTACGCTCTCCAATGCCCAAGAATTCAGAAACCCTGGTTTCCTCTTCTTCCAAAGCAAAGCTTTCAAAATGTACAAGTGTCGTGAATGAAAAAGAATGATAAATTTGCTTTTGTTGAGTGCATATATACTCCTCATGAAAAGCTCAACCCCCAAGATAGATTTTTTTACTTTAAAATATATTTTATATTTGCTTTTGATTTTGACTTCATTAATCTCATTAAATGGGCACCCACTTCAATGCACTTTTATAATTTAATTTATATAAAATGGCCCCAATTTAATAAAGTTAAAATGTATCATTATGATGCACTTTTTATAATTAACTATTATTAAAGCTTACCTTTAATAATAATTAAAAATAACATATCTTTCTCATTAATTATCATTTCTTGATTCCGTCTGAACCAAGAGGTCAATCACTGCATCCATTGTGCATCCAAGTGCCTTTCCAAAAATAGTAGGATCGGACTCTAATGATCAGGTGACTTACTATAAATAATAAGTGTGCACAAACTGAGTCCAAACCAAATCCCAAAGGCAAATCCTAAATAATATCAAACCTTGGAGAAGGAAACACCACAAAGTATCACCAGAGAATCTGATTAACGCTTAAATTGGACCCTCTAATCCACAACACTAGCCCACAAGGGTCAATTGATAGGCTAATCAACGAGATGTTGAGGCAAGCTAAAATGGGGACATTACAGTGTGTGAGGGCTCGATCTCTTGACTAAGTGGCCTCCTTAATTGAAGCCATATGTCAATGTAACCTAAGAAATGCATCTCGGTAGCAGAGCTTCATCCCCTGAAGAGTTGATAGGACTCTATTGCTTCTGCCTCCTATTGTGGGTCTCAAAGGATGCCAGGTAGCCAATATCTCCACTTTTTGCACTCCTAACCACCGATGTGAGATGAAGTATCTAAAAAACCTCCCTCACATCCAGTCTGCATAAATACGAGGATCCTCTCTACCTCCTATGCTATCAATGGATCATGGCCAATGTCAAGCTATCGAGATATCTCCCCAACTTCATACATCATCCTAGCCATAGACTAAAGCTCTCCAAGTAACGTTATACTATGTTAATGGAGTTGTATGCATCCAATCTACCAATCTCAATAAATACCACATCTGACTCAACCTCACTCAAATCCTCTTCCTCCTCTATCTTGAGAAAATTCGGCTATGGATCTTTGTTTGTAAATGTTTCCTTGGCAGTGTCTATTGCTGGCAGAGCCATCCATGAGGGCTTTGAAGGGCCCATCTAAGTGTCAACTTGCATGTCAACTAGCTCTCCCTCTTGTGATGGCTTTATACCCTCGGTCAATAATCCTTGAAACTCTGGTGGAGGGGCATCTACTGGTGCCCCCATCATGCCAAGCCACTCTTCGATCTCAGTATCCTCTTCATTGTCTTCAATTGAAGGTGGTATTGCTAAAGAAATTACAATCAATGGTGGCACTAGTGGTGGTGGTGGTGGTGTAGGAAATGGAGCTAAAAATGGTAATGTAAAGATTATTAGGACTGTGGTTGGTTGCACAGGAATGGTTTTCTCAATATCTTCCTGAGAGTATGCTTCTCCTACGAGTGATACCTCCTTTGAGCTCATCTTTGTGGAGGAAGATAGCTCATTCACCTCATAATCATCTACAATCAGCGAAGTAGGGGAAGTATCTCTCTACTTTCTCTTCTTTGTTGATTGTGTCTTTGGCTGAGGTGTGTCCTCCCCAACTCCCCAACTATTTGCACACCCATTTTTTCCTAACAAAACACAGTTGGCCTACGGGCTGCAATCTTCCCCACTTATCGGAGGGTACATGCATGTAAATGGCATCCAATAGGAGTCCAATGACATGATATGTCATGTAGAATGCCTTGTGCTTCAGGCACAAGAACTCTCATATCCTCTCAAATAGTACACTCACCCAATTATACACCCTCCCCATAGTCAATCCAACCATGAGGGTAATCATCCATATTGCTATGTTAGATGCTTTGCTAGCTCCTGTGAGTCGGCACTTGATTAAATCGAGGATGCATTTCCATTCAGGCATGGCAAGGAAATTTTTCCTAAGACCTCTATTACTCGCTCCAAATACTATCCTTCTCCTACTAGGTGAGGTTTGAGCGGCATACTCTCTTGAGGAGTGACTCCTGTTGTTGCGACATTTTCCTCGTTGGTTTGGCTACTGATACTCCTCTCAAGGTATTCAAAATACCCAAGTGAATTATGTAGGTGCAAAGGATATCAAGACTGGGCATCCTCTATAATCAATCACTGAATGTAGTATCATCTAATGCACATATGGCTTGAAATCTTGAGAATTAAAGAATGGCAATTGGGTGGCGTTTTCAACCTACACATGTTGAAGTGTTGCTTTCAAGATGTGATCATCTTATGCTCCTTGCCACCATGAGTGATACTGCTGCTGAGGTTCTCCTAGGTGATGGTGTCGATTGTGATGGTGTCATCATCCTTCCCCTTCGTCATTTTTCCCGATGCGATGCGAGGTCTAAAAGGTGCTAGCTGCTTCCCTTTTCTACTAGCAACCATGTCTATCTGGAAATAACTTCTGGCACTTCTCGACATGGGTTAAATAGACACTTTAGAAAATGGTTGTAGGAACTAAATTTATGGACTCGCCAATTAATGTCATATACTGATTAGCATTTGTACTCTCCAATGCTTGTGTTGCACGATTTCCTTAGGCTACTCAATGTGAAAGATGGGTTGTATGTAGGATTTAGTCCTCCACCGTATAGTACTCCCAAATCTCTCATGTTGCCATACAATGAAGGTAATCTCTTTTTCAATCATTGAAAATTTGTTCAACCCATGTCGTACAGAGCCCTTTACACACTCAGTTGTACATCGTACAATAGGACATCATTCCTCCTCAATACACTACAGTACTTTCCTCCTTATCGTACGATGTCTCTTTGGCTACGTTCAATTTGTCATAAGTCATATTTTCGCCATACACACTACTTTTTTCTCTATCATACAATACTTCCCTCAGTTTCATGTCATACGATGTAATGGAATCATGAAACTGTTGTTAATTTCAGCCTCTTTTGTCATACAAATCGAGTCTTTCCTATGCGCTCAGTGCTTCCTTCAGCCATACGATCTTCTATTGAGATTTTCGTACTTGGTTTTCTTCCAAATTTCGTACGATTCCACCCAAGTTTTACCATATGGTAGTCTTTTTGCTATTAAAATGTGGTCATACAATTATGCTTCCTTTGTCTTTCCTTGCAGAGAATCATACGGTATGCACTCGTAACCATCCAAATATGCTTTTCCTTCCCTCTACAATGCCGCCTCTCTCTATACCCTAACAATTTCTCTCGTGTTCAATTTGCCTCCTTTCCTTACGAGCTTTATCAAGTAATTCCTTACCTCTGTAAAAATATTTTGTGTAAAAAGAAGCTTTTTCTGTACAGACTTTTGGATTTGTACTTTATTTTTTCTTGTGGAAATGTTTTAATAATTGTCATTTTTCTAATTTTAATGTTTTTCCTTTTCACCATTATTCTATCATACTCACTTTTTAATTTAAAATTTCCCAATTTCATTTTAATATTTTTTCTCCCTTGAAATTTAGTTTTTTTCTTTTTCAATTTTCAATTCTGCCAATTTTTTTTTTTTTGATTTTAACTCTTTTCTTCCTCTTTGTCATTAAATTTTATTTTTTGGATTTTCATTTCCTTAGTTCTTTTACCTTCACCTCTAACGCATACCATCACTTACAAGAAAAGGTCTTTTATAACAATCCTCTTCACAACATGTTCCAAGGTATTCTAAATCAAAGATTTTATCTACGAGAGGAGGGGGTTCAGTACCTTTGTAGTTATCATTGTTAATGGATGATAGCTCCGGTCAGATATGAATGACAGTGATGCAAGTATCATTGTCATTCATGAGTGATCGAAATTATCATTCATTTTATGATATTTTTAAAGGAAACATTTAAAATCGAAATTATGAGCATTCATATAAATTCGATCATTCCCGTGATATTATATTCTGCATTCATGTGAAATCGGAATTCTCTTATGTCATCCGCCATCATATAGAAGGTTATATACGTGTTAGTATATACATAACAAATGAGTTGTTAACCTCGCACCCTAAAGGACGCGTCCCATGAGTGGACGTGCCTCCACTCATGGAGACACGTCCTCTCATGAGGCACGCCTCTTAGGGACGTTCTCCTTCCTTATTTATGGTGGTTCCTCATTCGATATGCAAACATAGAAATCGGACAATGTTTTGCAATCAGCACATTTAATAAGAAGTTCATATCTGGAAATCGAAAATCTGAACATAGAAGATAAATATAATTTGTCTTAGAAATTTTATACAAATTTTTCTAACCTTAGTTTAATCTTAATGTTGTCTTAGGATCCCATTTGTGAAGAGATTTGATTACATTTACATGGTATCAAAGCCACGTTGTGCGAATCCAAATCAAATCTAAAATCAGATTGCTCAAAAGAAATTCGTATTTTCTAAAATCGAATTCACATCACATTCTTCATAATGTCTATTGTAATCAGATTTGAAAATCATCTTATAAGAGCAGATAAACTAGGCTCACTTATGAGAAAAACTATTAGGGAACCAGTGGCTGAACCTAAGAAAACTGAGAACCTTGTGTTTTACACAGCCCTTTCTAATCAAGTATTTGACAACACTCAAAATTGGGTAATTGATAGTGGTTCATCCAGACACATCACAGGGTTCAGAGAACACCTAGACTCCATGACTGAAAAGTTTTATGAAGAAGTAACCATCGGGGATGTTTCTGCATACCCTGTAAAAGGGGTTGGAACATGCTCTATCAAATTGAAATCTGGGATTTCTCTACAACTCGCTGGAGTCCTATTTGTAGCTGGAATTAAGAGAAATCTTATTTCCATCTCTGCCCTTGAAGACAATGGCTACAGAGTTACATTTATGGATGGTAAAGTTCTAGTATGGCCTAAAAACTCAACTATCAAGAAAGCACATACTATAGGCATAAGACAAGGGTACCTTTACAAACTTTGCACTGAGGTTAAACAAGCCCTTACCCTTGACACTATTGATTCTAATGAAATCTGGCATAGAAGACTAGGTCACCTTCATTTCCGTGCCCTACCTTCTATGGAAAAACTTGTTACAGGCTTATCTAAGCTAAAACTATTTCATGAGGGAACTTGTAAAGGTTGTGCCCTAGGAAAGAATACTAAAGGATCCTTCCAAAATAGCCTAAGTAAAACCCTTAATGTATTAGAAATGGTTCACTCTGATCTTTGTGGACCCATGTTTGTACCTTCTAAAGCAGGATTTCTATACTATGTTATATTTGTAGATGACTTCTCTAGAAAAACCTGGATCTACTTCCTTAAATGCAAAGAGTCAATAGAAATCCTCAAAAGGTTCGAAGAGTTTAAAGCCCTCACTGAAAACTTCTCCGAAAAGAAAATAAAAACCTTAAGGACAGACAATGGAAAAGAATATACCTCTGAGATCTTTAAAGAATTTTGCATGAGTGCCGGAATTAAGAGGGAATTCATTGTCGCCTACAATCCTCAATAGAATGGGGTTGCTGAGAGAAAAAATAGAACCATTGTAGAAGCTGCTAAAGCAATGTTGCTAGACCAAAACATTGAAACATCTTTCTGGGTAGAAGCCTCTAGGACTGCTGTCTATATCCAAAATAGATGTCCTCATTCTCATCTTGATAACAAAACTCCTGAAGAAGCTTTTACCGGCATAAAACCTGACATCAGCCATCTTAGGATTTTTGGCTGCCCTGTCTATATTCATGTACCCAAAGAGAAGAGATCCAAACTAGAACCTTCTGGAAAGAAGGGAGTATTTGTGGGTTATAGTGAAACCTCCAAAGCTTACAGAATATTCATACCCGGGCAGAAACAAATTGAGTTGAGCAAAGATGTCATCTTCGAAGAAGACATTGCATTCAAGAGGGCAAGAAGCACGAATGAAACAGAAACCTATTTCCCTAGGATACCTGAAATGGAACCTGCTCCTAAGATTCAAAGGGAGCATCCTGAGGAAATGCCACATGAACTTCCTTCTACTTCAAATGAGGACACAAATGACACTAGCAGAAAGAGACCACGTTGGGCAAGGAAGATGATCAAAGATGCAGAGGATCATGCAGCACCTAAAGGAACGTTCAGGGAGAGTAAAAGACCCAAACGTTTCTCTAGCTATGTTGCCCTAATGAACAACATCATAAACTCTGAACTTGCTAGTGTTACAGAAGCCTTCAGACATCAAGCTTGGAAGGATGCAATGACAGAGGAGTACCAGTCCATACTAAAGAATGATGTATGGGACATAGTGCCTAAACCAAAAGAGAAATCTGTTGTTTCTTCTAAATGGCTCTTCAAAATCAAGCATGCTGCTGATGGCAGTATAGAAAAACATAAAGCACGTTTCGTGGCTAGGGGTTTTTCTCAAAAGGAAGGCATTGATTACAAAGAAACATTTGCACCTGTTGCCCGTTATACATCAATAAGAGCAGTATTAGCCATTACAGCAGCTAAAGGATGGAAGATCCATCAAATGGATGTGAAAATTGTCTTCCTGAATGGAACCATTGAAGAGGAAGTCTATCTGGAACAGCCTGAAGGTTTTGTGATACATAAATCTAACTCACATGTGTGCAGGCTCAAGAAAGCTCTCTATGGACTTAAACAGGCTCCCAGGGTTTGGTATGAAAGAATTGACAGCTATCTCTTGGGATTAGGATTTACCAAGAATGATACTGACTCCAATCTATACTTCAAGGTAATCAAAGGTGATATGCTTATAATTATTTTATATGTTGATGACCTGCTAATAACAGGAGAAGATCACCTCATTGCTCAAGGGAAACAAGATCTAATCTCTGAATTTGACATGAAAGACTTGGGTATTCTTCACTACTTCCTTGGTTTGGAAGTATGGCAGAAATCAGAAGGTATTATACTAAATCAAGGGAAGTATACTATTGACATTTTGAAAAGATTTGGAATGTTGGACTGTAGACTGATGTCTACACCCATGGAAACCAACCTTCACAAATTGAAAGAAGCAGTAGCAGAATCCAAATATGCAGATCCGACCCTTTACAGACAGATGATTGGATCCTTGATGTATCTGGTTAACACCAGACCTAATATTTGCTATGCTGTGAATGCCCTCAGCCAGTTCATGTGTGAACCCAAGGAAATTCATTTGATGGCTGTAAAACATATTTTTAGATATCTTTAAGGCACCATTGGATATGGTCTTCATTACAAGAATGATCCACTAGATTTACATGGGTACTCTGATTCAGATTGGGTTGGAAGTGTAACTGATTGAAAAAGCACATCAAGATGTTGTTTTAGTTTGGGATCGGCTATGATCTCCTGGATTTGCAAAAAACAATCGTTAGTTGCACAGAGCTCAACAGAAGCTGAATATATTGCAGCCTCAATGGGAGCAAGAGAAGCAGTGTGGCTTCGTAAATTGATTGTGGGACTCTTTGGTGAGCCCTTGAATCCTACGATTATTCATTGTGATAATCAGAGTTGTATAAAACTTTATGTGAATCCTCTCTTTCATGACAGATCTAAACACATTGAGATCCCCTATCATTATGTGAGAGATATGGTAGAAAGGAAAGTGATTCAGTTGGACTATATTAGTACAAATGATCAAACTACAGACATTCTCACCAAGCCTCTCTCCCGGATCAAGGTAGAGCACTTCAGGAAGAAACTTGGTATGGTTGAAATGTAATTTGTTATTTATGTTTGAAATACAAATTGTTTATAAATTGTACTAATATATAAAGATGTTTAATGTGTAAACTCTTTTGTCATGTGTGTGACTCCATGACTTTATGGGCCTACTCCACCTATGTGCATTATCGAAAGGTGACTATCTTTCTGATAATGAACACTTGTATTTGACATTGTAAAGTGACGACTCTACAATGATGAACTATCATGATAGATATCATGTGACTTGATATCTATGGACATGTCATGATAGTATCTCTTGGACACCTTGATGGATATCATGAGACTTGATATCTGAAGGTCATTGTGATTCGTAAGAGATAATCATGGTGGATGATTATATCCGTGGATATGCCATGAATTATGGTAGACATCATATGACTTGATGTCAGTGCACATACCATAATGAAGATGTGTTATGGAGAATGTCATGTGACTTGACACTCTCAGAAGCATATCATATCTTCTGATATCACGAGTTAGGTGATATCACTTTTGGAAGTTATTCTTCCTAGTTAAAGAGGGAGTGTTGAAATAATGAAGATGTGTTATGGAGAATGTCATGTGACTTGACACTCTCAGAAGCATATCATATCTTCTGATATCACGAGTTAGGTGATATCACTTTTGGAAGTTATTCTTCCTAGTTAAAAAGGGAGTGTTGAAATAATGAAGATGTGTTATGAAGAATGTCATGTGACTTGACAACTTTGAGAAAACATATCATATCACGTGTGAAGGTGATATCTTGACTTATTTGATTTGAAATATCTTCCCTAGCTAAGAGGGAGTGTTAATGGATGATAGCTTCAGTCAAATATGAATGACAGTGATGCAAGTATCATTGTCATTCATGAGTGATCGAAATTATCATTCATGTTATGATATTTCTAAAGGAAACATTTAAAATTGAAATTATGAGCATTCATATAAATTCGATCATTCCCGTGATATTATATTTTGCATTCATGTGAAATTGGAATTCTCTTATGTCATCCGCCATCATATAGAAGGTTATATACGTGTGAGTATATACATAACAAATGAGCTGTTAACCTCGCACCCTAAAGGATGTGTCCCATGAGTGGACGTGCCTCCACTCGTGGAGACACGTCCTCTCATGAGGCACGCCTCTTAGGGATGGTCTCCTTCCTTACTTATGGTGGTTCCTCATTCGATATGCAAACATAGAAATCAGACAATGTTCTGCAATCAGCACATTTAATAAGAAGTTCATATCTGGAAATCGAAAATCTGAACATAGAAGATAAATATAATTTGTCTTAGAAATTTTATACAGATTTTTCTAACCTTAGTTTAATCTTAGTGTTGTCTTAGGATCCCATTTGTGAAGAGATTTGATTACATTTACAATCGTCGACATACTGCACTCCGTACTATTGATACCATGTGAATTTTTCTCCTTCAACCATCGATGGACCCGTTGGATTAGGTATTACCCACCATAGTCCATTCAAGGTTGGCAGTGGAAGGGGCTCCAGATTATGTTCTATGGTGTACTTGATCACTTCTTCATTGTTTTCAGATTGTTGGGTGAGAAACATATCCTCCACCATTATTATGGCCTTAAGGCATGGTCCTTCCTCCTCTGGATATTCCTCCAAGTCATATTTTTCCAAGTCATGTTCAATTTCAACTGCTTTTTTCTTTCTTTCCTTCTCAGCTTCTTTGTCAAGCTCGTAGACCACATACCCTCTTCTTTCTACTTCGTAGGGTGCATATAATTTCCAGTGGCCCCATACTCTTCTCCACATTGTAGGTGTTTTGAATAGAGCATTTGTTAAATTTTTGTGTATTCATGGCAATGCAATTCCTTTTATTGGTTTCTAAACTAGTCTCTTCTCTACGATTTTCTGATCTCCTCCCTTTGTCCAATCTTCTTCCATTGTAAACTAGATCTCAGTTATTTACCAGTCCTCTTCTTCCATGGCTTCATTTTATTTATTCTCCAATCTTCTTTTGTTGCATTGCCCAACATGTTAATTTTAATTGGCACTTCCTTTCTTTCTTTATATAGCTTCAACTTTGATCCGTTGATGGAATCTTGCAATAGGGTCCCGTCTAAGTTTTGGAGTTTAATTCCTCCATTGTCGCCCACTTCTTGGATTTTAAATGGTCTAAGCCACCTTACCTTGAATTTACTAGGTTGATTTCATTGTAACCATTATATTTTAAAACTAACTAGCCAAGTTGGAATTTCATTCGATGAAGATGCTTGTCATATCGGTACTTCCTTCTCTTTTGCATCGCCTCCATGGCCCATTGTGCCAATATTCTTCGTTCGTAGAGTTTTTTGAGCTGGAATAGCTTCTCCTTTACACTCTCCATGTTGCCAAGTCTATTCTCCATAGCAATCATCAAACTCGGTACCATATATTCAACTAGAATTATCGCTTCTTGACCGTATATTAATTGGAATGGTGTGTGCCCAATCATCACCTTGTATGTCGTACAATATGCCCACAGTATGGTAGGACATGAACACCTTGTTCATTGAATTTGCTTTTCTATTCGCCCTCGGGTAGTACAAACTTTATTGGCTAAGGAAGATTTAGAACTCCATCATCACGAGCCAAATGACGTGGTTGACGAAGTGCCCACCACGGTCACTCATGATCTGTATGGGTATTTTGTATCATGTGACAATCTACTCAGATATAAACCTTGTTGTACTGATCGTAGTGTTATCTAGAAGTGCTCTAGCCTCTGCCCATTTCATCAAGTACTCAATGGCTACCATAATATATCGACACTAGTGCAATTGACTAAGTTTGAGTGGCTCAATGAAATCTAGTCCCCACCTTTCAAAGAGTTCATGGGGACCTGCAAGGGGAATGGGGGCATGTAATCTCTTTTGAGATGTTTGTCGACTCTCTAGCATATATCACACCCTACTACCCATTCTTCGGCATCTATGTATATGGTCAGCCACCATAATCCTACCAAGAGAACTTTCCAAATTGTGGCATTCAATCCCAAGTGAGCTCTAGCAAGGCCTTTACATGCTTCCTTGAGTACCCCTGGAATTTCTTCCTACATGACGCATCATCTCAACACATGGCCAGACCCCATTTTTATAACAAACCATTAATAAGCTAAAAGGTTTGACTCTTTAGTGCTAACTTTCGTCTCTGTCTTGGTGATATTTCCTTCGAGAAGGTGGATGTGGATAGATATTCTCTGATGTTCTCATATCATGGAGATAGTGCTGCAATCTAGAACAAATGAGCATCAAAGAAATCTTTATTCACTCCCTCAAGTGGTTTGCCAAACTAAATTATCAAAAACTAGTCGATGATAACGTGGCTCTTCCCCAATCAAACGATTAAGGTGAATGTAAATTCTTGTAATAGAAAGAGTCGTCAACTTACCCTTCCCTAGATTATTGGCTTGTTTACCAGGTACATGAGGGCTTGATGGTCAACGTAGAATTTGAAGGGTGTAGCCAACAAGTAATGCCTAAATTTTTGTACGAAATAAACCATCTCGAGTGCTTCCCTCTCTATCGTACTATAATATTTTTCTTCCTTCGACAACAACTGGCTCACGAAGAATACTGGGTGGTCTAACCCTTGCACTCCTACTTATGCTAATGTTGCTCCGATCATGTAAATTGAGGCGTGGACATGCACATGGAACTCTTTACTCCAATCTGGATACACCAAGATGAACAAACTAATTAGTCATACTTTCATCTCATTGAAGGCTTTTTCCAAATCTTCTATCCATATGAACGGATGCCCCTTCCTTGTCTGTACGTCCAATGAAGAAATCTGAGAATTTTTTTGATGAACCTTTTATAGTACCCAACATGTCCAAGGAATGGCTTCACAACAGTGATGTTTTGTAAGGCTTCCATCTATACATTACACTTATATTGTCGGGGTCCATCTTGATTCATGCTTTAAAAACGATGTGGCCTAACAATTTTCCCTGTGGTACCATGAATCGACACTTTTTTAGATTTAACATCAATCGTGCTACTCTGCACTATTCCATACATTCTCCCAATGCCTTAAGGTGCTTCTCTTGGTCATTGTAGATTGACCAATAGTCGAGGAATGCCTTGAAATTTCCCACAAACATATTATCAAAAATATGGCGAATGATTCTCTAGAAGGTTGTTGAAGCATTGCATAGGCTAAATGACATTCAATAGTATGCATATACTCCATCCTCAACTACAAGTGTCATCTTCAACTTTTCGTCAACAATGCTTATCTAATTGTATCCTAAGAACCCATCCATGAATGAGTACATTTTGTGACCAACAACTTCTTCAAGGATTGTGTCGGTGAACGGGATTGAAAATGGATCCTTGATAGCCATTGCATTCAAGCTTATGAAGTTTGCACATACTTGAATTTGTTCAGACTCCTTCAGAGAGATCATTATCAAAGAGACCCATTTGCTTGTCTTCACTTTAAAGATTATTCCCACTTCTAGCATCTTTTCTATTTCTTCTTGTACTTTGGCAACATAGTTTTTATTCATCCTATAGGGTCTTTTCTGTACAAGTTGTGCTCTTGGTACAAGGGGAATCTTGTATATGCACAATTCTAGCAATATCCCTTTGAAGTCTTTCTATATCCAAGCAAAGGCATCTTTGTATTCCATGAATATTTTGAACGCTACCGCTTTCAGCAGTGGGTCTCCATCAGTGCCAACCATGATCTTTTTGGGTAGTCTTCCTCTCTCAAGTTTACCTTCTTTATCTTTAGCTCCTCGTACTTGATTGATTTGTCCCATTTGAAATTGTTGGTTGGCATGTCATCCAGTTTTTCTACTCCCTCCTTATATTCGCCATACTCAAAGGAAATGTCTAACTATTTGTACCTTTGTCTTCTTCCTCAATCTCCCTGATTTGTAGCATGTTGCACTCGAGGTGAAACACCTCATAGTCTTCCATCTACCAATAGAATAGCCCATTGAGAGAACTCGTTTCATCCTCAAATCAATTCTCAAGGTCAAGTACCCCTTTGTCATTAGGTTCCATTAATTTTCCTTCATTTGCCTCACACTCCAACTCAAACGATGTCAATTCTTCGCTCACAACCTGATTCTTTAGGCCAATTCCTCCCTTTACTCTCGATGGAGTGTGTGTTTTGTTTCTAGTTATGGTCTACTTTCGTTGCTACTAGCCAACCTCTCCCAAGTAGTGCATTATACCCCTTTCTTTGTAGTGGAATGATGACAAAGTTTAGCAAAAATTGGTGTGTGTCGATTGTCACCTTTTGCGCCATTAGTGTACCCACTCATTTGATACCATGTTGATCAACACCTACCAAGTGAAATGTTGGTGGCTAGAGAGTTGGTTTCCTAAGACACTTCCAGGTTTCCTCTAGTGTTACATTTACTCTTGGACCTCAATCGATGATGGTGTTTGTGAGTTTCTTTCCCATTATTTGCATATGTACAATGGCTTCTACCCGATGGTCAACGTGAGTAGCATTGCGTCACCCATTTGTTCATCTTCCCAAGGCTGCTCTACTACCATGTCCTTACTTGGACCTACCTGTCGAGTTTGGTTGTCAATGACTATGTTCATAATTACCACTCTCAATTGCGGCATTATCTATAGATGGTCATCACCTTGATAGGTTCAATTGTATGTAACATCTGTTGTACATTGTTCTTCTTTGACTCTGGCCGCAATGACGTACTTGCTGCTTCATTAGAGGTTCTCCTTTCATTGGCCATCGCTTATTCTACTTTCACTTTGGCCTCGCAAAGTCTTTCCTTCTTCGTACGAGGATCTAGATATAAACTTCCTTCTTCGTTTGTGCTCCAGTCTTCGCCAAAACTTCCTCGTCCTCCACTTCCAACATGTTGATACCTTTCTATTTTGGGAAGTCAATGTCTTTGTGGTCACTTGATCCACACCACTTACATATCCTTCCTCCTTTTCCTTGATTGTTCTATCATTCCTTGTAAAAATGACCCTATTCATTGCACTTCTGACACTAAATCATGGGTCTTCCTTTAGAATCGTACTAGATTCGACTTCTCAACCCACTGTTATTGTACCATCATTATTTCCTCTTCTATTGTGGTATGCACTAAGAGATGCATAACTGTTATTATTTGGTGGTTTAGGAGGTGTGGTCAAAGGGGTTGACTCCTCCCCCTGAATGAAGAGCACTTGTGTGCTTCTTGTTTTAAAATTGTATGGGTATTCCTTGATGGAATGTCCCATTACCTAATAGATGTCACAAAATGATTTTTTTGGGCAATCATTTTTTGTGACCTATTTTACAGTTGGTGTACCATAGTTCTTTAGTGTCTTTTGAGTTTTCTTTATCAACCTTCAATTCTTTCATCATGCGCATAATATCTCATTGGAGATCCTAGACGATTTTAGATTCTCCGTCACTGTTGTCGTTTGTACTCTCATTATCATCCGTCTTTCATTTTGTTTGACAGGATTTTTTATTCACTCTCGATGTCCATCGCCTAGTTGTAAGCCTCGACATACGATGACAAAGGTACTACCTTCATTTTCTTGCATAGTGAGGGAATTAGTCCTTCAATGAACCAATACTTCTTCAGTGCATTTGTTGACTAGTTCTCTAATTTTACCAACAATTATTTGAGCCTACGAATGTAAGCTCGTACAAATCTAAACTTTCCCTCAAATGCTTTTCTCAGTGCCTCCCATGAGGTTGTGCCTTTTGTTGCCAGTTCAGTAAACCAATCTATTGCTATGCCTTGTAGCATTGTTGGGAACACTCTCATCCAATAATCTTTGTCTTCTTGGGCACTCGCTATCCATATGGTTTCACATTTTTTGCAATGTCTAACCAGATCCTCTGCCATTCCCCATAAATTTTGGCAGATTTTTCCTTTCCACACTCCGATTGGTTAGCAAAGTTACATCTTTCTTCCCCAATGTCCTCCTTGTGGGTTGGACCTATTTGTATCGTTTTGCTTGATATATTTTGATGCTTGTTCTACACTCACAGCCACGTATGAGTCCTCCACTCGTCCACCTTCAGCATCCTCTGCACTCTCGTTATCCTAGGGGTCATTCTTGCACTCCCTCCATCTGAGGTCTTTGGCTCGGATCCTCCAATTCTTGGCTCTTCCTCTTCCAAGATGGATAATTCTTAAATGTGATATATGTTATTCTCAATTGCTTCAACTAATTCATTTTCAGAGTCTCTTTCTTCTTCACCATCTGATATTGTCTCTATGTATAGTTATCTTGCTTGATTAACAAGATCTTGGTCTATTTATTTGGCAATTCTTCTTAATCGCATTTCTCATTCCTCTTGTTCTTTTACTTTAACGAATCTTCGTACCCATTCTTCTAACAATTCTTGATCACTTGGAATTATATTCCTATATTTGTCTGATCATACAAGCATTAGTTTTTAGGAGTATGCCTTCAATTGGTGGCATGTTCTTCCTCCTCCCATTTTTTTGTTCTTTGTATAGTTGCAGTATTTGTTGTCTTTCTTTTTCTCTGTCTTTGTCAGCCCGAAAATCTTGGAGTATGATATAGTTATGTGCAATCAACCTCGACAATCGGATTGTCCCAGATGGTTGCCTGAGGGACCTCTCTCCTGAGAGCTTCCCTCCATACGTGTTCCTTTAGTGAGATGTCCCACAGGTTTATCAAGTCTTCAATCAATGCATCTTATCTTTCTTCATTTGCTTGTACCAGCTCTTCGGCTGGCTGACCTATTACAACGCCATGATTCCCGTATGTGCTTTGTGTATCGCCAGAGTTCGTATCGGCAACGATGCCAAATGTTTACTTGCTTATTCTACTTGAAATATATTATAAAACATAAATTAATAACAATGATGTTTCGAAAGATATGGCTTTATTTCTCCTTCATTCATGGATATGCAATAAGTATAGGAAAATCACAACATGTGGTCATCATAACATGTGGTCCCCGACTATGAACAAGTACCTATATATATCAGACAGATCTTGGTTAAGACTACCAGCCAATAGTAATTACTAACCAACACTAACATCCGGTTAGGGACTAACACACAATTACAAAACATATTTATTAATTTATTTATTTATTACCTAGCCAACTAACACATTCACTTGACTCTCAGTCAACTACAAGAATATTATGGACAGATTTTATGACGAGTTTATGATCAAATTTATGGAGGACTTATGATTATATGTATAAATTTTTTATGAGTAGATCTCAGTTTACTATAGGAAACATTGAGGTAGAAATATATGCAAAGAAGTAGTGATCAGAATTGTAAGTGAAATTAGAGCCAACCTTAAGGAAGAATTATAAAAGAAAGTAAAGCATTATTTGAGAGAAAGTTGTTGCATCATCATCAAAAGACTTGTGAAGGAAAGAAATTACATCATCTACAAACCAAGTCGTGAACGAGAGAACTTGTGTGATAACCGTTAGATCATCCAAAGGTGTGAAACAAATTGCATCTATAATCAGATTTTTATGAAGGCAATATCATCCTTTCAAGAATTTGGAGATTATTACCTATCAAAGAATGAATTGGTGTCACTTGTTGAGTTGGCGCTCAGTTGTGGGGATTGGTGTCTATAGCAGGTTGGTGCCTACAAACTTTGTAAATGGGGATTACTATCTCGTGTGGGTTGGTTCCTACAAAAGAATATTTTTAAAATTAGTTTGGTTCCTACAAAGAAGATCAATTTATAAGCAATATATTTTCCGTGGTTTTCTCCTGCAAGGGTTTCCACATAAATCATGTGTTTGTCAAGTGTTCTTAATCACTAGATCTTGCATGTGTGATATCGATATGAATGATTAAGTTTTAAAGTATTACTGTTGTGGTTGATTAAGTTTTGAAAGTAAAAGATTGTTGTTATACATATTGATTCCCCCTTCTCAGTATAACTATGTGCTCAACAATTGGTATTGGATCAGGTTCCTTCGGAGATAGTCTAACCACTAGAAGGAAGATCTAAAGAGCACATATGGCCAGTCAAGAAGGATATCAATTCTCATCAAATAGGGCACCATTGTTTGATAGACCAAATTATGCCTTTTGGAGCATAAGGATGAAAACCTTTTTGAATTCCCTTGGGGGTACTATTTGGCAATCGGTGCAAAATGATTATATAGCCCCCGCAACTCCCCCAACAGATTAGAGAAAAAAGAGAGAATGTGAAAACTATGTGAAATCCATGAATGCAATCTTGTGTGGATTATCTAAATCAGAGTTTGTAAAAGTAATGCATTGAAAATCAGCTAAGGACATGTGGGATTAGCTGAAGAATATCTATAAAGGAGATGATAAAGTAAAGAAAACAAAGCTTCAAACTCATAGGAGATAATTTGGAGGCCTAAAATAAACATAGTAAAAGGTCTTGGTGAATAGGTTGAAGAATCCATGATTGTGCCAAAAGGTACTAAGGTCTTTACCTCTAAAATTTGATTCCAAGGTTTTAGTGATTGAAGAAATGAGAGATCTAAACAAATTAACAAAGGATGAGTTGCATGGAATTGTTACTGCTTGTGAAATGAGGATTGAAGAAAAACCATCTAAAAGGGAGGCAACCTTCAAAGCATCAAAGAGGGGAAAGAGTAAAGTACATGAACCAATTGATACCTCAAACAATGAAACGGATGAAGAATAAGCCCACTTCAAGAGAAAGATAAAGAAAGGATCCAAGAAGTACCAAGGTAAGTTTCCATTTAAATGTTTTAATTGTGGTAGAATAGGTCAGTTTGCTTTGAAGTGTCTGCAGGTTAAGAGTGAAAGCAGCAATGATGAAGACGATCACTACATGAAGAAATGAAGAAGATATTAACAATATAAGAAGGGTTACAAACAAGGTCAACATGAAAAGGAGGAGGACTTCCGTAAGTACAAGAAGAGTCTGATAAATGAAAAATTTATGGGCAAAGTAGTCTTGAGTCTGATAATTTTAAGAGTGACCAAAAATTTAAACTTGCTTGTAATTATTTATGTTTATTTTTCAAAAGGAAAATATAAAAAACTAGTTCTATTAGATGTGCAAAAATTAAAAACACAAAATTTTAATATTTAGATTCATAAGATATTAACAATTGTTGAGTATTGAATGCTTACTCAAATAATTTTGCACTAAAACAAACTGAACACTCAAATACAATGAGAAACAAAGACAAAAAGAGAATAAAGAAATAAGATAAAAATACAAAGAGAACAAACAAACTCTAAGAAATAAGAAAAAGAGACAGAAAGAAACAAAGATAAATACAAAGAATGAGAGAAATAAAAATATAATAAATGAATTGACAAAAGACATAAAAAAAGAAAGAAAGACATATAGAATAGAGAAATAAGAAACTAAATAAGAGTAAAAGTGTGGGGGGGGGGCAGGGGGAGAGAGCTAGGGAAAAAAATAGAGACAAGACAACACTGGAGGGGCTCAAAGAAATAAAGAATTAGCATATAGAAAAAAAACAATAATATAGTAGGATAAAGATAAAATGATAAACTTGGACCTCCTCAGACCCATTGCTTTGTGCAATGTGGTTTATAAGATTATAACCAAGCTGATAGTTGAACGCCTCAAGCCTTGGTTGTGCAATTTGATCTTCTGAGGAGCAAGGAGGCTTTGTGTCTAGTAAGAAAAATCTTGATGGGATTGTTATTGCTACAAAATTTATTCACTCCATGGTTGCTTCCAAGGAGAAGGCTATGTTCATTAAGCTCAACATGGCCAAAGCTTATGATCATGTTAAATGGGCTTTCATTGATAAGATTTTGTGTGCTTTTGGTTTCAGCAACAAATGGATTGAGTGGGTAATGAGTTGTTTCACTTCTTCCTTCTTGGTGCTTATTAATGGCAAGCCTTTTGAGTTATTTGGGGTGTTTGGGGCCTTCGGCAAGGAGACCCCCTTTCCCCCTATTTTTCTATTCTAGTGGTTGAAGGTTTAGGGAGGTTTGTTAAGTCTCCTATGAGGCAAGGCTTGATTCAGGGTTGGTTTTAGGGCAACAATATTCATCCCCAATCCTAGTTATAGTTTGTAGATAACACTTCTCTGTTGGGCCTAGACAAAGTTGAGGAGTCTGTCAACTTTCAGAAGAATTTGGATATTTATTTGGTTGCTTCGAGGCAACGTATCAATGAGGGCAAGTCATCTATTTTTTTCTTCTACACTCCAAAGCTTATCCAACAGAGAATAGCTTGGATTCTTCGGTTTCAAATTGGCTCAGCCCCTTTCGTTTATGTTGGCATCTCCTTGGTTGTGGGTTCTCTCCCAAGGGTGTTCTAGCAAGAGGTTATTGATTAGTTTCGTAAGGTCAGCCATTGGACTTACAAGTGGCTTTCTACAGCAGGCAGGGTGACTCTTTTGAAGTTAGTGGTTCAGGCTCTCCCTATTTACAGATGTTTTGTGCTCTCGGCTCTATCCAATCTCATTAAAGAATTTGAAAGCCTCTCTCCTCAATTTTTATGGGCTATCAATTTTCTATTAGGAAGTGAATCTTGGTAAAATGGGACTCTATTTGAAATTTGAAGCAAGCAGGGGGGTTGGGGCTAAGACAGGTCGGGCTTAATGGCCAAGTGTTAGCGGCTAAGCTATATTGGAGGTGGTGTCCAAATCAACACCAAACTTGGGCTAAGATCTTGAATTTTAAGTACGTAGGTGAGTGGAGAGTGTTGATGTTCCGAGAATTGGCCTATTGGGGAAGGTTTGACGATTTGGGACACCCTTAAACGAGTTGCTAGGCTCATTAACCAAGGATTATTTTGGATCTGCAATAGGGGATTTGAGGTTGTGTGTTGGTTTGATTCTTGGGATGGTCGTCCCCCTATTATGTCAATGTACCCTCATTTGATGTCTTTATGCAACATTTTTCTAGATGTTGGTTGGTGTCATGTGGTTGATTTCAAGACTTCTCGGACCTTTGATCAAGTTACAGTGTCCAGATGGAAGGATCCTCATGAGTGGCCACCTGAGGGTTTGTTGGAGGATCTTCATGAGTTGGCAAATATCTTGGTTGGTAGTGTCTACAATTATTTATTGGGGTCCGATGTCCTTGCTTGGGGTCTGAACCCGAAAGGAAAATTTAAGGTTACCTCTAGATACAAGTTGGATAGGCAAAATTTTGGGATTGTTGATGTTCCTTGGTGGAAATAGGTTTGGAACAAGTTCTCTTGGCCTAAATGTAATTTTTTCTCTCGGCTTGTTGTACAGAATAAATGCCTCACTTGGGAGAACTTGTGGAAGAGAGGTTTCCAAGGTCCTTCCATGTGTGTCATGTGCAATCATAGTAAAGACCACTCCTTGCATTTATTCCTTTAGTGCCCTTTTGATAGGGAGATGTGGCATTTCTAGTGGGGAGTTTGGAACTAGGCTTGCTATCAGGCCTCCTCATTGGCAGATATTTGGGGCTAGTTGGGGGCTCCACCTACCAAGACTCATTTTCTCTAGATTGCTTGGAAGATTGGGTCCAACCTTGTTATCTGGAAAATCTAACTTGAAAGAAACCACAAGATTTTTACATAAAATTTCTTGTAGGTTCACCAGTTGTGGATGAGATTTATTAGTACTCTTAAGGAGACTGTTGAGGCAATATGTGATTTATCTGTCCCGATGGAGTCAGGGGATATTGGTGTTGTTTGGACTTGAGTCTTGCAGATGGGAGCAGGAGTGGCTCGTGGTCTAGACTGGGGAGGTTGGCTAGGAGGAAAGTTCAAAGAGTTGGATGTTGGTCTCCTCTCCCTCAAGGGAATCAACACTGGCGGATCTTCTAGAGGTAATCCTAAAAACATGTTGGGATCAAAGGTATTAGAAGAGACAGCTCAAGAGTGGTGATTTTCTTCTTTTCGACATATAGAGGACATCAAACTAACAATCTTATGGAATCTTCGGCTATTCTATTTTCTTTGGAGCGGGCTTGTGCCTTTGGCTGGATAAGAATTATTTATGAGTTGGACACAAATAGTGATTGAGATGTTGAATAGGTGCTAGTGGGAGGATGTTAATTAGCAACTAGCCTTGGTGGTTAAACAAATATCTTTCCTTAGTGAGTCGTTGGACTCTATTACTTTTTGCCATATTCCCCGTGAATGGAATAAGGCAATAAACTGTTTAGCAAAGTGGGCCTCTGAGGAAATGTAGATGTGGAGTGTGGATAATTGGGATACTCTTTCACCTAAATGGTCTCAATAGTTGGAGCACTTAATAATAGAAGACATGAAAATTTTTCTAGGGGTTTGTGGATGGCAATGATTAGGTTTGTGTATTTGTACTGATGTGGGCCTTTTGCTTTCTTTTGATTTTTACTACTTTCTATGGTTCAATAAATTTTTACCCTTTTTATTAAAAGAGATAAAATGATAAACATGTAGAAAACTTACAAAAATATTAAAAGAGACAAAAGAAAGAGAGAAAATGAGAAATAAAAAGCAAAGAGAGACAAATGGATGAAAAATGAGATAGAGAGAATTAATACAGACAAAGCAATAAGGAAATATTGAAATATTCTCTCTCAATTTTTTGATTTTTAAACCAAACATTTACAATAGAATCAATCACTTGTTAAGGTTAGCATAACCAAAACGTACATTAAAGAACTCTAACCAAGAATGTGCCCTAAAACCACTTAAGGAGGAGGGGCGAGCATATGGTCAGAGGATCCCTAGGATCTACTGAATCAACAAGTACAAGATTCTATTGAAATAGAAATATTAAACTCGACACCAAGGATGTGCACTCAAGATCCCTTTGCAGGCAAGGTGCTAACATATGGTGGAGTACTACTGCTGAATTGAAATAACAACAAAGCGGATAACCAGCCAATGAACTTTCCACTCTACCACCAAACAGTGGGGGGAAAAGATTACAACATTAAACTTCTTCTGCTGCGCCAGGCATCCACTGAAACGTGGGAATTCTCCACTTGAAGTGGGTATGAATGGGGTTACAAACAGATTGTCCTCACTGGCGGTAAACCATCCAGGGGTGCTTAGTGTGAAATTAATTAAATAGAGCAGCAATAATAAAAATGAAAACAGTACTACTGTTAGTAGCTTGTACAAAAAGAAGGCTGCAATTTTATAATGCCAATTTCACCAATATTCAAGCACCTTGTTATACATTATCTCTCTATCAGAATATAACGAGAAAAGAAGAAGAAAGATAGAAAACAGCAATTGTTTTAAATTCTGATCAGCGAACTGTAATTCTAGAAATGTATATCAGCAACTACAGAAAATTCGTAAATTGCTCACAACTCAATCAAAGTACCTCCGATGTGCGTGAAATCAAAGCATAGATCATTTGGGAGATAGGCGCCCCTGTTGAAACACGGAAAACAGCTCCAAACACCTGCAATTATTAATGGCACACTTCCCAATGCAATGATGAAAGGTACGGCCCTTGAGAGGGGCGATTTTTCATTATAAAAATGCACACTTCAAATTAAAATCCGAAATTGCTTGGAGATGGTCGCCTAGACCTTAGGAATCTTATTATCAAATGCCCAGAACAATACAAAATTCGTACATTCAACCATGAGCAAAAACAACATTCAGCTGTATGCAAACAACAACTGTAAAACTAGAAAATACGTCATATTTTCACCTTGAAACACAATCTGCTAGTCTGGATGAGAAGCAGCAATAATTTAACTAGGTGTTGTTTTGCAAACACGAAATTGAAGGAAGAACTAGGAGGTCAACATTCCTCGAAGTAGAAAATGATAAATCATTTGACAGCATAAGTTTAGCAAAATAATGGATGTCTCAATGCTGGAGCCAAGCCTTACTTTTAAAGGAAGATAGGAAACTGTTCAAGTCCCCCAAGAAGGTACGCCAATAGCCAAGTCTTTTCAAATCTCCAAAAAGAATATAACTCTTCAAAAATACGCCCCCACTTTGAGATAATGAAGAATTAATATTAAAACCTTTTAACTCCTTCATGTGGCACCACCCTTAAAGTCCCCTTTTTAAAATAACTTAAGTTCATTCCTTAGGCCAAGGGGTCAATTGCAAATTAGAACCAACTACTCAATTAATGAAGAAAACCATTAGAATAATATTTCCAAAAGGCCAAGGCTTAATACTGAAAACTGCTTTCAATGACGTGATGAACTGAATGCTGACAACTGCTAACTACCAAAAAAGGTATTTACTATAAATAGTAAATAATGAGGAATGAACACAATTCTTCCAAAATTGGAACCCTTTGAAACACCTCAACGAGCCTACAGGATTCCGGAATAGGTTGATGAGCCACTGACCGGATTACTGCCAAAAGGGGAAGAACATTACAAATATGGAAAAAATAAAATAAATATAGAGAAATATAAGAAAAGATAGTGAAAATGAAATAGAGAAAGAGATAATGTGACATAATGACAAAAGGAGAGAACAAATGATAGAAATAAAGACCCTAAATCATAAAACATTTACCCTCTACCTTCAAACCTTGAACCTTGGACCCTTGACACTCAAGACTTTGCACATTGGATCCTTGGAACCTAGATCTTTAACCTTGGACCTTAGACTTGAAACCTTATGCTAGGCCTATAAGGTACAATCATAGAATTTGGACCTATGAAACCAACATTCAAGATCCTAGATCTTTCTTTATTTCTATTATTTGTTCATTAAATTTGTTTTTGCAAAAACTGAAATTTCAAACAAATTGCAACTACAACAGTTGGCAAATGAAAAATTTGTGGGCAAAGTAGTCTTGAGTCTGAAAATTTTAAGAATGTCTAAAAATTTAAACTTGCCTGTACTTATTTATTTTTATTTTGTAAATGAAAATATAAAAAAATAAATAGTTCTACTAGATGTGAGAATATTAAAAAGACAAAATTTTAAGATTTAGATTCATAGGATATTAACAATTGTTGAGTATTAAATGCTTGCTCAAATAATTTTGCACTAAAACAAACTGAAGATTGAAATATAGTGAGAAACAAAGACAAAATGAGAGAATAAATAAATAAGATAAAAATACAAATAAAACAAAAAACTTTAAGAAATACAAAAAAGAGAGTGGAAGATAGAAACATAAATATTTAAAGAATGAGTGAAATAAAATTATAAGTTAAATGAATTGACAAAAGACATTAAAATAGAGAAAATAAGAAACTATATAAGAGTAAAAGTGAGGAGAGAAAGAGAACTAGCAGAAAAAATAGAGACAGGACAACACTGGATGGACTCAAAGAAATTAAGAATTAGAATATAGAAAAAGAACAATATTATAGTAGGATAAAGATAAAATGACAAACATATAGGAAATTTACAAAAATATTAAAAGAGAAAAGAAAGAGAAAAAACGAGAAATAAAAAGGAAAAGGAGAGATAGACATATGAAAAAATGAGATAGAGAGAATTCATATAGACAAAGCAATAAGGAAAGAAGGAAAAAAGAAAATAAGTATGAATAAAAATAAGAAAAAGATAGTAAAAATGAAATAAAGAAAGGGATAATGTAAAATAATGACAAAAAGAGAGAACAAATGATAGAAATAATGAAAGGTCTAGGATCTTGCATGTTAGTTTCATAGGTCAAAAGTCTATGGTTGTACATTATAGGCCTAGCATACAAGATTTTGAGTCTAAGGTCCAAGGTTAAAGAGCTAGGTTTGAGGATCCAATCTCCATAATATATCATCTAAAGTTTTAAGTTCAACATTGAAGAGTCTAAGCTCCAATGTGAAAAAATACCTCGAGTCCTTGACCCTTGATCCTAAACCCAACATTATGACAAATAACACCTAGATTATGGACATTGTGTGCTAGATTGGAACTTCCAAGTTGGATTTATTGGAGCCATTAACGTTGGACCCTAAATCATAAAACATTTACCCTCTTCCTTGAAACCTTGAACGTTGGACACTTGACACTCAAGACCTTGGACCTTGGATCCTTAGAACCTAGATCTTTAACCTTGAACCTTAGACTCAAAACCTTGTATGCTAGTCCTATAATGTACAACCATGGACTTTGGACCTATGAAACCAACATGCAAGATCCTAGATCTTTATTTATATCTATCTTTTGTTCTTTAAAATTATTTTTGTTAAAATAAATATTTCAAAAAACTTATATCTATAACAGTTGGTAAATGAAAAGTTTCTGGCCAAAGTAGTCTTGAGTTTGATAATTTTAATAGTGTCTTAAAATTTAAACTTTATTGTACTTATTTATGTTTATTTTGCAAATGGAGAATATAAAAAATATATTTCTATTAGATGTGCAAAAATTAAAAAGACAATTTTAATATTTAGATTGGTAGGATATTAACAATTGTTGAACATTGAATACTTCCTCAAATAATTTTGTACTAAAAAAAACTAAAGACTAAAATACAATGAGAAACAAAGACAAATTGAAAGAATAATTAAATAAGATAAAAATACCAACAGAACAAAAGACTCTGAGAAATAAGAAAAAGAGATTGAAAGAAACAAAGATAAATACAAAGAATGAGAGAAATAATTTTTTAATACATGAATTGATAAAATACGTAACAAAAGAAAGAAAGACATATAAAAAAGAGAATATAAGAAACTAAATAAGAGTAAAAGTGGAGAGAGAGAGAGAGAGCTAGGAAAAAAAATAGAGACAAGAGAACACTGGAGGGGATCAAAGATATAAAGAATTAGCATATAGAAAAAAAGCAATAAGATAGTAGGATAAAGATAAAATGATAAGCATGTAGAAACCTTACAAAAATATTAAAAGAGGCAAAAGAAAGGGAGAAAAGGAGATATAACAACAACAAAAAGAGAAACAGATGGATGAAAATTTGAGATAGAGAGAAATAATATAGACAAAGCAATAAGGAAATAAGGAAAAAAGAAAAGAAATATGAAGAAAAATAAGAAAAAGATAGTAAAAATAAATAAAGAACGAGATAATGTGACATAATGACAAAAAGAGAGAACGAAAGATAGAAATTAAGAAAGCTCTAGGATCTTGCATGTTGGCTTCATAGGTCCAAATTCTATGGTTGTACATTATAGGCCTAGCATACAAGGTTCCATGTCTAAGGTCCAATGTTAAAGATCTACGTTCCAAGGATCGAATATCCATGATATATCATCTAAGGTATCTAGTTCAACATTGAAGAGTCTAAGGTCCAATGTTGAACAGTCTAAGGTCCAACGTGGCATAACACCTCGAGCCCTTGACCGTTGATCCTAAACCAAAATTTATGAACAATGGATACCTAAAATATGGGCCTTGTGTGCTAGATTCAAACTTACACATTAGATTTGTTGGAGCCATGGACCTTGGACCCTAAATTATAAACCATTTACCCTCTACCTTGAAACCTTGAACCTTCGACCCTTGACACTCAAGACTTTGGACATTGGATCCTTGGAACCTAGATCTTTAACCTTGGACCTTAGACTTGAAACCTTGTATGCTAGGCCTATAATGTAATACCATAAACTTTAGACTTATCAAACCAACATGCAAGATCCTAGATCTTTCTTTATTTCTATCATTTATTCTTTAAAGCTATTTTTGTAAAAACAAAAATTTCAAAAAATTTGCAACTACAATACTTGGTAGATGAAAATTTCAGGGTAAAGTAGTCTTGAGTCTAATAATTTTAAGAGTGTTTAAAAATTTAAACTTGCTTGTAATTATTTATGTTTATTTTGCAAACAGAAAATATAAAAAAATAGCTATATTAGATGTGCAAAAGTTTAAAAGACAATTTTAATATTTAGATTCATAGAATATTAACAATTGGTGAGTATTGAGTGCTTGCTAAAATAATTTTGCACTAAAACAAACTAAAGACTGAAATGCAGTGAGAAACAAAGATAAAATGAGAGAATAAAGAAATAAGATAAAAATATAAATAGAACAAAAAAACTCTAAGAAATAAGAAAGAGAAAAAATCATATAAACTAGAGAAATAAACGAATTGACAAAAGACATAACAAAAGAAAAAATATATATAAACGAGAGACAATAAGAAACTAAATAAGAGTAAAAGTGGGGGAGAGAGGGAGAGAGAGAGAATACAACACTAGAGGGGCTCAAAGAAATTAAGAAATAACAAATGAAGAAAAAATATACTAGGATAAAGATAAAATGATAAGCATATAGAAAAGTTTCAAAAATATTAAAAGAGACAAAAGAAAGAGAGAAAATAGGAAATGAAAAGGAAAAGGAAAAAGATAGACAAATAGATGAAAATATCAGATAGAGAGAATTAATATAGACAAAGCAATAAAGAAATAAGGAAAAAAGAAAATAAATATGAAGAAAAATAAGATAGAGATAGTAAAAATGAAATAAAGAAAGAGATAATGTGACATAGTGACAAAAAGAAGAACAAATGATAGAAATAAAAAAAGATCTACAATCTTGCAACTTGGTTTCATAGGTCGAAAGTCTAAGGTTGTACATTATAGGCCTAGCATACAAGGTTCTAACTCTAAGGTCCAAGGTTAAAGATCTAGGTTTCAAGGATCCAATGTCCATATTAGATCATCTAAGGTCTTGCTTTCAATGTTGAAGAGTCTAAGGTCCAATGTGGCATAATACCTCGAGCCCTTGACCCTTGACCCTAAACCCAAGATTATGGCCAACAAACACCTAGAAAATGGACCTTATGTGCTAGATTGGAACTTACATGTTGGATTTGTTGGAGCCATGGACCTTAGACCCTAAATCATAAAAAATTTAACATCTAGCTTGAAACCTTGAACCTTGGACCCTTGAAAAACAAGACTTCGGACATTGGATCCTTGGAACATAGATATTTAACCTTGGACCTTAGACTTGTAACCTTGTATGTTAGGCCTATAATGCACAACCACAAAATTTGTACCTATGAAACCAACATGCAAGATCCTAGATATTTCTTTATTTCTATTATTTATTCTTTAAAGTTGTTTTTGCAAAAACAATAATTTCAAAAAAAATGCAACTACAACAGTTGGTAAATGAAAAAATTATGGGCAACATAGTCTTGAGTCTAATAATTTTAAGACTGTCTAATAATTTAAACTTGCTTGTACTTATTTATAACTATTTTGTAAATTGAAAATATAAAAAAATAGTTCTATTAGATGTGCAAAAATTAAAAAAATAAAATTTTCATATTTATATTCACAAGATATTAACAATTGTTGAGTATTGAATTCTTGCTCACATAATTTTGTACTAAAATAAAATGAAGACTGAAATACAGTGAGAAACTGTAAATGTAATCAAATCTTCAATCAAATTGGAAGCCTAAAGGTTTTTATGAAATTCTAAGTGTAAGAATTCTACTCAAAATTCTAAGTCAGATTTAAATTACTTATGCTGAATGTGCTGATTGCAGAACATTTATAGATTTTGATGTTTTGCATATCACCAATGAACTACCATATATATCTTTGAGACACGCCTTCACAAGAGACGCGTCTCATGAGAGGACGTGTCTCCACAAGGTGGAGGCACGTCCGCTCATGGGACGTGTCCCTTGGGTGCGCGCGGCTCTCAAGCAAGACCGAAATTAATTCGGTTAACACATATTAATATATGTGTGAGTGGTAGAATGAAATCCGATTTATATCAAATGCAGATTTTAAACATCATTTATTAATTCAAATTTTATAAATGCATTATAAATTCGATTTTACTTATTTCCAAAAATATAAATATGAAGAGTAATCTGATCTTATAAAAATGAAGATGATGCTTATAGAAATCATCATTTAAATCTGACCTAAGCTATCTTTCATCAACAGAAACAAAGACAAAATGAGAGAATAAAGAAATAAGATAAAAAATACAAATAGAAAAAAAAAACTCCGACAAATAAGAAAAAGAGATTGAAAGAAACAAAGATAAATACAAAGAAAGAGAAATAAAATTATAATAAATGAATTGATAAAAGACATAACAAAAGAAAGAAAGACATAAAATACAGAAATTAAGAAACTAAATAAGAGTAAAAGTGGGAAGAGAGAGAGAGAGAGAGAGCTAGGCAAAAAATAGAGACAAGACAACATTGGAGGGGTTAAGAGAATTTAAGAATTAGCATATAGAAAAAAAAATATAGTAGGATAAAGATAAAATGATAAACATATAGAAAATCTATAAAAATAGATAAAAGAAAGAGAGAAAACGATAAATAAATAAATAAAATGAGATAAAGAGAACTAATATAGACAAGGCAATTGATAATGAAATAAAGAAAAATAAGAAAAAGATAGTAAAAATGAAATAAAGACTGAGATAATGTGACATAATGACAAAAAGAGAAAAAATGATAGAAATAAAGAAACGTCTAGGATCTTGCATGTTGGTTTCATAGGGCTAAAGTCTATGGTTGTACATTATAGGCCTAGCATACAAGGTTCTGAAACTAAGGTCCATGGTTAAAGATCTAGGTTCCAAGGATCCAATCTCCATAATATATCATCTAAGGTCTTGAGGTCAACGTAGAAGAGTCTAAGGTCCAACATGGCATAATACCTCGAGCCCTTGACCCTTGATCCTATAACCCAGGATTATGGATAATCCACACCTAGAATATGGACCTTGTGTGCTAGAATGGTACTTACACCTTGGATTTGTTGGAGCCATGGAGCTTGGAACGTAAATCATAAAACATTTACCATCTACCTTGAAACCTTGGACCCTTGACACTCACAACTTTGGACATTGGATCCTTGGAACCTAGATCTTTAGCCTTGGACCTTAGACTCATAACCTTGTATGCTAGACCTATAATGTACAACCATAGACTTTAGACCTATGGAACCAACATGCAAGATCCTAGATTTTTCTATATTTCTATCATTTGTTCTTTAAAGTTGTTTATGCAAAAACAAAAAAATTTAAAAAATTGCAACTACAATAGTTCCCAAATGAAAAATTTATGGGCAACGTAGTCTTGAGTCTGATAATTTTATCAGCCTAAAAATTTAAACTTCCTCGTGCTTATTATATGCTTATTTTGCAAATGGAAAATATAAAAAATAGTTCTAAATTAGGTGTACAAAATTTAAAAAGACAATTTTAATATTTTTATTCACAGGATATTAACAAATTATTGAGTATTGAATTCTTGCTCAAATAATTTTTCACTAAAATAAACTGAAGACTAAAATATTGTGAGAAAAAAAAAAGATAAAATGAGAGAATAAAGAAATAAGATAAAAATACAAATAGAACAAGAAAACTCTAAGAAATAAGAAAAAGAGACTGAAAGAAACAAAGATAAATACAAAGAATGAGAGAAATAAAAATTTAATAAATGAATTGACAAAAGACAACAAAACAGAGAGACATATTAAATAGATAAATTAAGAAACTAAATAAGAGTAATAATGCAGAGAGAGAGGAAAAAATTAGAGACAAGACAACACTGGAGGGACTCAAAGAAAGTAAGAATTAGCATATAGAAAAAAACAACAATATAGTAGTATAAAGATAAAATGATAAAACATAGAAAACTTTCAAAATATTGAAAGAGACAAAAGAAATAGAGAAAATGAGAAATAAAAAGCAAATAGAGAGACAAATGGATGAAAAAAAAAAGATAGAGAGAATTAATATAGACAAAGGAACAAGGAAACAAAGAAAGAAGAAAATAAGTATGAAGAAAAAGATAGTAAAAATGAAATAAAGAAAGAGATAATGTGACATAATGACAAAAAGAGAGAATAAATGATAGAAATAAGGAAAGGTCTAGGATCTTACATGTTGGTTTCATAGGTCCAAAGTCTATGGTTGTAGATTATAGGCCTAGCATACAAGGTTTCAAGTCTAATGTCTAAGGTTAAAGATCTAGGTTCCGAGGATCCAATCTCCATAATACATCATCTAAGGTATAGAGTTAAACATTGAAGAGTGTAAGATCCAACATCGCAAAATACCTCGAGCCATTGACCCTTGATCCTAAACCGATGAATGTGGACAATAGACACCTAGAATATGGACCTTTTGCGCTAGATTGGAACTTACACCTTGGATTTGTTGGAGCCATTGACCTTGGACACTAAATCATAAACCATTTACCCTCTACCTTGAAACCTTGAACCTTGGACCTTGGACTCGTAACCTTCTATGCTAGTCTTATAATGTACAACCATAGACTTTGGACCCATGAAAGCAACATGCAAGATCCTAGATCTTTCTTTATTTTTATCATTTGTTCTTTAAAGTTTGTGGGAAAATCTTAAGTCTGATAAATTTAAGAGTGTCTACAAATTTAAACTTGCTTGTATTTATTTATGTTTATTTTGCAAATGGAAAATATAAAAAATAGTTCTATTAGATGTGCAAAAATTAAAAAGACAATTTTAGTATTTAGATTCATAAGATATTAACAATTGTTCAATATGGAATGCTTGCTCAAATAATTTTGCACTAAAACAACCTGAACACATAAATACAGTGAGAAACGAAGACAAAATGAGAGAATAAAGAAATAAGATAAAAATACAAATAGAACAAAAAAACTCTTAGAAATAAGAAAAATAGATTAAAGGAAACAAAGATAAGTACAAATAATGTGAGAAATAAGATTATAATAAATGATTTGACAAAAGACATAACGAAAGAAAGAAAGTCATATAAACTAGAGAAAACAAGAAACTAAATAAGAGTAAAAGTGGGGGGCGAGAGAGAAAGAGAACTAGGAAAAATATAGAGACAAGATAACACCAAAGGCACTCAAACAAATTAAGAAGAAAAAAAATAATATAGTAGGATAAAGATAAAATGATAAACATATAGAAAACTTTCAAAAACATTAAAAAAGATAAAAGAGAGAGAGAAAATGAGAAATAAAAAGGAAAAGGAGAGACAAGAGCATGAAAAATGAGATAGAGAGAATTAATATAAACAAAGCAATAAGGAAATAAGGAATAAAGAAAATAAATATGAAGAAAAATAAGAAAAAGATAGTAAAAATGAAATAAAGAAAGAGATAATGTGAAATAATGACAAAAAACGAGAACAAATGATAGAAATTAAGAAAGGTCTAGGATCTTGCATGTTGGTTTCATAGGTCCAAAGTCTATGGTTATACATTATAGGCCTACCATACAAGGTTTTGAGTCTAAGATCCAAGGTTGAAAATCTAGGTTCCAATGATACAATTTCCATATTATATCATCTAAGGTGTTGAGTTCAGCGTTAAAGAGCCTAAGGTCCAACATGGCATAATACCTCGAGCCCTCGACCCTTGACATTAAACCCAGGATTATGGACAATAGACAACTAGAATAGGGACCTTGTGTGCTAGATTGGAACAAATTGTATTTGTTGGAGCCATGGACCTTGGACCCTAAATCATAAAAAATTTACCCTCTACCTTGAAACCTTGAACCTTGGTCCCTTGGCACTCAAGATTTTGGACATTGGATCCTTAGAACCTAAATCTTTAACCTTGGACCTTAGACTCAAAACCTTGTATGCTAGGCCGATAAAGTGCAACCATAGGCTTTGGACCTATGAAACCAACATGCAAGATCCTAGATCTTTCTTTATATCTATCATTTTTTCTTTTAAGTTATTTTTGTAAAAATCAAAATTTCAAAAAAATTATGACTACAACAGTTAGCAAATAAAAAATTTGTGGGGAAAGTAGAATTGAGTCTAATAATTTTAAGAGTGTCTAAAAATTTAAACTTGCTTGTACTTATTTATGTTTATTTTGCAAACGAAAAATATAAAAAAATAGTTCTATTAGATGTGCAAAATTTAAACAGACAAAATTTTAATATTTAGATTCATAAGATATTAACAATTGTTGAGTATTGAATGCTTGCTCAAATAATTTTGTACTAAAACAAACTGAGGACTATAATATAGCAAGAAGCAAAGACAAAATGTGAGAATAAAGAAACAAGATAAAAAAATTTAGAGAAAAAAATTCTTAGTTAAGAAAAAGATAATGAAGGAAACAAAGATAAGTACAAGGAATGAGAAAAATAAAATCATAATAAATGAATTGACAAAAGATGTACCAAAGAAAGAACGACATAAACTAGAGAAAATAAGAAACTAAATAAGAGAAAAAGTGGGGAGAGAAAGAGAGCTAGGAAAAAAATAAAGACAAGACAACATTGGAGGGGCTCAAAGAAATTATGAACTAGAATAACAAAAAAAAATAGTAGAATAAAGATAAAATGATAAACAAATAGAAAGCTTTCAAAAATATTAAGAGACAAAAGAAAGACAAAAAATGAGAAATAAAAAGGAAAAGGAGAGATAGACAGAAGAAAAAATGAGATAGAGAGAATTAATATAGACAAAGCAATAAGGAAATAAGGAAAAAAGAAAATAAATATGAAGAAAAATAAGAAAAAGAGTAAAAATGAAATAAAGAAAGAGATAATGTGACATAATGACAAAACGAGAGAACAAATGATAGAAATAAAGAAAGGTATAGGATCTTGCATATTGGTTTCATAGGTCCAAAGTATATGGCTGTACATTATAGGCCTAGCATACAAGGTTCTGAGTTTCAAGTCGAAGGTTAAAGATCTAGGTTTCAAGGATCCAATGTCAATATTATATCATCTAAGGTCTTGAGTTCAACGTTGAAGAGTTTAAGGTCCAACATGGCATAATACCTCAAGCCCTTGACCCTTGACCCCAAACATAGGATTATGGATAATAGACACCTAGAATATTGACCTTGTGTGCCAGATTGGAACTTACACTTTGGACTTGTTGGAGCCATGGACCTTGGACCCTAAATAATAACCATTTACCCTCTACCTTGAAACCTTGAACCTTGCACCCTTTACACTCAAGACTTTGGACATTGGATCCTTGGAACATAGATCTTTAGCCTTGGATGTTAGACTCAAAATATTGTATGCTAGGCCTATAATGTACAACCATAGACTTTGGACCTATGAAACCAACATGCAAAATCCTAGATCTTTCTTTATTTCTATTATTTATTCTTTAAATTTATTTTTGCAAAAACAAAAAAATCTAAAAATTTGCAACTACAATAGTTGGTAAATGAAAAATTTATGGGCAAAGTAGTCTTGAATCTGATAATTTTAAGAGTGTTTAAAAATTTAAACTTTCTTGTACTTCTCTATGTTTATTTTGATATGAAAAATATTAAAAAAATAGTTCTATTAGATGTTCAAAAATTAAAAAGATAAAATTTTAATATTTAGATACATAAGATATTAACATTTTTTGAGTATTGAATGCTTCTTCAAATAATTTTACACTAAAACAAACTAAAGACTAAAATACAATGAGAAACAAAGACAAAATGAGACAATAAAGAAATAAGATAAAAATACAAATGGAACAAAAAAGCTCTAAGAAATAAGATAAAAAGAATGAAAGAAACAAATAATACAAAGAATGAGAGAAATCAAATTATAATAAATGATTTGACAAAAGATGTAACAAAAAGAAGAAACGCATATAAAATAGATAAAATAAGAAACTAAATAACAATAAAAGTGGGGAGAGAGGGAGGGAGAGAAAGCTAGCGAAAAAATAGAGAAGACAACACTTGTGTGTTTCAAAGAAATAAAGAATTAGCATATAGAAAAAATAATAATATAGTAGGATAAAGATAAAATGATAAACATATAGAAAACTTACAATAAAAGAGACAAAAGAAAGAGAGAAAATGAGAAATAAAAAAGAAAAAGATAGACAAACGGATTAAAAAATGAGATAGAGAGAATTAATATAGACAAAGCAATAAGGAAATAAAGAAAAAAGAAAATAAATATGAAGAAAAATAAGAAAAAGAGAAAAAATGAAATAAAGAAAGAGATAATGTGACATAATGACAAAAAGAGAAAACAAATGATAGAAATAAACAAAGGTCTAGGATCTTGCATGTTGGTTTCATAGGTCCAAAGTCTATGGTTGTACATTACAGGCTTAGAATACAAGGTTCTAAGTCTAAGGTCCAAGGTTAAAGATCTAGGTTCCAAGGATCCAATCTCCATAATATATCATCTAAAGTCTTGAGTTCAACATTGAAGAGTCTACAGTCCAACGAGGCAAAATACCCTGAGCCCTTGACCCTTGATCCTAAACCTAGGATTATGGACAATAAACACCTAGATTATGGACATTGTGTGCTAGATTGGAACTTACACGTTGTATTTATTGGAGTAATGGACCTTGGACCCTAAATCATAAAACATTTACTCTCTTCCTTGAAACCTTGAACCTTGGACCCTTGACACGCAAGACTTTGAAACTTGGTTCCTTAGAACCTAGATCTGTAATCTTGGACCTTAGAATCAGAACCTTGTATGCTAGACCTATAATGTACAACGATATAGACATTGTACCTATGAAATGTCAACATGCAAGATCCTAGATCTTTATTTATATCTCTCAATTGTTCTTTAAAAATATTTTTGTAAAAACAAAAAATTCAACAAAATTGTAACTACAATAGTTGGTAAATGAAAATTTTGTGGGTAAAGTAGTCTTGAGTCTGATAATTTTAAAATTGTCTAAAAATTTAAACTTTCTTGTACTTATTTATGTTTATTTTGCAAATGGAAAATATAAAAAATATAGTTCTATTAGATGTGCAAAAATTAAAAAGACAAAATTTTAATATTTAGATTCATAGGTTATTAACAGTTCTTGAGTATTAAATGCTTGCTCAAATAATTTTGCACTAAAACAAATTGAAGACTAAAATATAGTGAGAAACAAAGACAAAATGAGAGAATAATGAAATAAGATAAAAATACAAATAACACAAAAGACTAAGAAATAAGAAAAAGAGACTGAAAGAAAGAAAGATAAATATAAAGAATGAGAGAAATAAAATTAGAATAAATGAATTCACAAAAGATGTAACAAAAGAAAGAAAGACATACAAAAGAGAATATATGAAACTAAATAAGAGTAGAAGTGGGGAGAGAGAGAGAGAGCTAGGAAAAAAATAGAGACAAGACAACACTGGAGGGGTTCAAAGAAATAAAGAATTAGCATATAGAAAAAAACAATAAGATAGTAGGATAAAGAAAAAAATGATAAACATATAGAAAACTTACAAAAATACTAGAAGAGGCAAAAGAAAGAGAGAATTGAGAAATAAAAAAGGAAAAAGAGAGACATAAGGATGAAAATTTGAGATAAAGAGAATTAATATAGACAAAGCAACAAGGAAATAAGAAAAAAAGAAAAGAAATATGAAGAAAAATAAGAAAAAGATAGTAAAAATGAAATAAAGAAAGAGATAATGTGGCATAATGACAAAAAGAGAGAACGAATGATAGAAATTAAGAAAGGTCTAGGATCTTGCATGTTGGCTTCATAGGTCCAAATTCTATGGTTGTACATTATAGGCCTAGCATACAAGTTTCTAAGTCTAAGGTCCAATGTTAAAGATCTAGGTTCTCAGGATCCAATATCCATAATATATCATCTAAGGTCTTTAGTTCAACGTTGAAGAGTCTAAGGTCCAATGTTGAAGAGTCTAAAGTCCAACATGGCATAACACCTCGAGCCCTTGACCCTTGATCCTAAACCCAAAATTATGAACAATGGACACCTAAAATATGGGCCTTGTGTGCTAGATTGGAATTTACACATTGGATTTGTTGGAGCCACAGACCTTGGACCATAAATCGTAAGCTATGTACCCTCTACCTTGCAACCTTGAACCTTGGACCCCTGACACTCAAGACTTTGGACATTGGATCCTCGGAACCTAGATCTTTAACCTTGGAACTTAGACTCGAAACCTAGTATGCTAAGCCTATAATGTACAACCATAGACTTTGGACCTATGAAACCAACATGCAAGATCCTAGATCTTTCTTTATTTCTATCATTCATTCTTTAAAACTATTTTTATAAAAACAAAAAATTTAAAAAAATTGCAACTACAATAATTGGTAGATGAAAAAACTGAGGGTAAAGTGGTCTTGAGTATAATAATTTTAAGAGTGTTTAAAAATTTAAACTTTCTTGTACTTATTTATGTTTATTTTGCAAATGGAAAATATGAAAAAATAGTTCTATTAGATGTGCAAAAATTAAAAAAGATAATTCTAATATTTAGATTCATAGGATATTAACAATAGTTGAGTATTGAGTGATTGCTCAAATAATTTTGCACTAAAACAAACTAAAGACTAAAATAAAATGAGAAACAAAGACAAAATGAGAGAATAAAGAAATAAGATAAAAATACAATTAGAACAAAAGACTCTGAGAAATAAGAAAAGGAGACTGAATGAAACAAAGATAAATACAAAGAATGAGAGAAATAAAATTATAATAAACGAATTGACAAAAGACGTAACAAAAGAAAGAAAGACATAAAATAGAGAAAATAAGAAACTAAATAAGAGTAAAAGTGGTGGGGGAGAGAGAGAGAGAGAGAGAGCTAAGAAAAAATAGAGACAAGACCACTGGAGGGGCTCAAATAAATAAAGAATCAGCATATAGAAAGAAAACAATAATATAGTAAGATAAAGATAAGATGATAAACATATAGAAAACTTACAAAAATATTAAAAGAGTCAAAAGAAAGAGAGAAAATGAGAAATAAAAAGGAAAAAGAGAGACAAACAAATAAAAAACAAGATAGGGAGAATTACTATAAACAAAGCAATAAGGAAATAAGGAATAAAGAAAATAAACATGAAGAAAAATAAGAAAAAGATAGTAAAAATTAAATAAAGAAAGAGATAATATAACATAATGACATAGAGAACAAATGATAGAAATTAAGAAAGGTCTAGGAACTTGCATGTTGGTTTCATAGGTTTGAAGTCTATGGTTGTACATTATAGGCCTAGCATACAAGGTTCTAAGTCTAAGTTCCAAGGTTAAAGATCTAGATTTCAAGGATCCAATCTCTATAATATATCATATAAAGTCTTGAATTCAACGTTGAAGAGTCTAAGGTCCAACATGGCATAATACCTCAAGCCATTCACCCCTAATCCTAAACCCAAGATTATAGACAATAGACACCTAGAATATGGACCTTGTGTGCTAGATTAGAACCTACATGCTGCTTTGTTAGACCAACAAACTTTGGACCCTAAATCATAAAATATTTACCCTCAACCTTCAAACCTTGAACCTTGGATCCTTGACACTAAGACTTTGGATCCTTGGAACCTAGATCTTTAACCTTGGACCTTAGACTCAGAACCTTGTATGCTAGGCCTATAATTCAACCATAGACTTTGCACCTATAAAACCAACATGCAAGATCCTACGTCTTTCTTTATTTCTATCATTTGTTCTTGAAAGTTGTTTTTCCAAAAACAAAATTTCAAAAAAAATTGCAACTACAATAGTTGGTAAATGAAAAATTTATGGGCAAAGTAGTCTATAGTCTGAAAATTTTAAGAGTGGCTAAAAATTTAAACTTGCTTGTACGTATTTATGTTTATTTTGTAAATGAAAAATGTAAAAAAATAGTTCTATTAGATGTGCAAAAATTTTAAAAAACACAAAATTTTAATATTTAGATTCATAAGATATTAACAATCATTGAGTATTGAATGCTTCCTCAAATAATTTTGCACTAAAACAAACTAAAACTCAAATATAGTGAGAAACAAATTAAAATGGAGAGAATAAAAAAATAAGATAAAAATACACAGAGAACAAACAAACTCTGAGAAATAAAAAAAAGAGACTAACAAAAACAAAGATAAATACAAAGAATGAGAGAAATAAAATTATAATCAATGAATTGAAAAAAGACGTAAGAAAAGAAAGAAATAAAGTAAGACATATAAAATAGAGAAAATAAGAAACTAAATAAGAGTAAAAGTGGGGACAAAGAGAGAGAGCACTAGGGGGAAAAAATAGACAAAAGACAACAGTGGAGAGGCTCAAAGAAATAAAGAATTAGCATATAGAAAAAAAACAATAATATAGTAGGATAAAGAAAAAAAGATAAACATATAGAAAACTCACAAAAATATTAAAAGAGACAAAAGAAATGGAGAAAACGAGAAATAAAAACGAAAAAGAGAGATAGATGGATGAAAAAATGAGATAAAGAGAATTAATCTAGACAAAGCAATAAGGAAATAAGAAAAAAAGGAAATAAATATGAAGAAAAATAAGAAATAGTAAAAATGAAATAAAGAAAGAGATAATGTGACATAATTACAAAAAGAAAGAACAAATGATAGATATAAAGAAAGGCCTAGGATCTTGCATGTTGGTTTCATAGGTCCAAAGTCTATGGTTGTCCATTATAGCCCTAGCATACAAGGTTCCGAGTCTAAGGTCCAAGGTTAAAGATCTAGATTCCAAGGATCCAATCTCCAAAATATATCATCTAATTTCTTGAGTTCAACATAAAGAGTCTCAAGTCCAACATCTATAATACCTCGAACCTTTGACCCTTGATCCTAAACCCAAGATTATCGACAATAGGCACCTAGAATATGTACCTTGTGTGCTAGATTGAAACTTACACCTTGGGTTTGTTCAAGCCATGGACCTTGGACCCTAAATCATAAAACATTTACCCTCTACCTTGAACCTTGGACCCTTGACACTCAAGACTTTGGACATTGGATCCTTGGAACCTAGATCTTTAACTTTGGACCTTAGACTCAAAACCTTGTATGCTAGGCCTATAATGTACAACCATAGACTTTAGACCTATGAAACCAGCATGCAAGATCCTACATCTTTCTTTATTTCTATCATTTGTTCTTTAAAGTTATTTTTGTAGAAACAAATTTTCAAAAAACTGCAACTACAATAGTTGGTAGATGAAAAATTTGTGGGCAAATTAGTCTTGAGAGTGATAATTTTATGAGTGTTTAAAAATTTAAAATTTCTTGTCCTTTATGTTTATTTTGCAAATGGAAAATATAAAAAAAATAGTTCTATTAGATGTGCAAAAATTAAAAAAGACAAAATATTAATATTTAGATCCATAGGATATTAAAAATTGTTGAGTATTGAATGCTTGCTCAAATAATTTTGCACTAAAACAAATTGAAGACTTAAATACAATGAGAAACAAAGACAAAATGATAGAATAAATAAATAAGATAAAATACAAATAGAAAAAAAACTCTAAGAAATAAGAAAAAGAGACTAAAAGAAACAAAGATAAATACAAAGAATGAGAGAAAGAAAATTATAATATACAAATTGACAAAAGACGTAACAAAAGAAAGAAAGACATAAAATAGAGAAAATAAGAAACTAAATAAGAGTAAAAGTGTGGAGAGAGAGAGAGAGAGCTAGGAAAAAATAGAGACAAGACAACACTAGATGGGCTCAAAGAAATGAAGAATTAGCATATAGAAGAAAAACAATAATATAGTAGGATAAAGATAAAAACCTATAGAAAACTTACACAAATATTAAAAGAGACAAAAGAAAGAGAGAAAATGAGAAATAAAAAGGAAAAATAGAGATAGATGGATAAAAAAATGAGATAGAGAGAATTAATATACACAAAGCAATAAGGAAATAAGGAATAAAGAAAATAAATATGTAGAAAAATAAGAAAAAGATAGTAAAAGTAAAATAAAGAAATAGATAATGTAACATAATGCCAAAAAGAGAGAACAGATGATAGAAATTAAGAAAGGTCTAGGATCTTGCATTCTGGTTTCATATGTTGAAACTCTATGGTTGTATATTATAGGCCTAGCATACAAGGTTTTGAGTCTAAGGTCCAAGGTCAAAAATCTAGGTTCCAAGGATCCAATGTCCATAATATATCACCTAAGTTCTTGAGTTCAAAGTTGAAGAGTCTAAGGTACAACGTGGCATAATACTTTGAGTCGTTGCCCCTTGATCCTAAACCTAGGATTATAGATAATAGACAGACACCTAGAATATGGACCTTGTGTGCTAGATTGGAACTTCCACATTGGATTTGTTGGAGCCATGGACCTTGGACCGTAAATCATATAAAAATTACCCTCTACCTTGAAACCTTGAACCTTGCACCCTTGACACTCAAGACTTTAGACATCGGATCCTTGGAACTTAGATCTTTAACCTTGGACCTTAGACTCAGAACCTTGTATGCTAGGCCTATAATGTACAACCATAGACTTTGGACGTATGAAACCAACATGCAAGATCCTAGATCTTTCTTTATTTCTATCATGCAAGAGAGAAAGAAAAAAATACAAAATAAACATAAATAATCAAAATTATTAAGAGGGAAGGAAGGAGGTAAATAGAGAGAAAGAAAGAGATACAAAATGAAAGGAAGAGAGAAATAAAGATATATGAAGAGAAAAATAGATAAAAGAGAAGAAGAGAGAAAAGAGGAAAAGTAAGAAAAGAGAAAAAGGGTAGGTAGAGGGGACATTTGAGAAAATATAGATACACATAGAAAATTAAGGAGAAAAAGAGATTGAAATGGCTTTAAAAGAATCACACGAAAAGAAATAATGAGATATTTAGAGTTGTGTGTGTGTGAGAGAGAGAGAGACAGGGGGAGAGAGATTCAAAGTGATAGAAAATATAAAGAAATAAAGGATTTGGGAGAGAATGAAAAAACAAATAAATAAATAAGGTGAGTACAAATAAAGAGGAGGATGAAAAAAGAAAGAGAGAAATAATGTTAGGAATATTAAAAGAGAGGGAATGAAAGAAAGACAGAGGGAGATAAATTTATAGAGAAAGAGAGAAAAAATAAAATTATGTAGAAAGAGAAGAAAGAGGAGAAAAGACATGAAAGAAATTGAAAAAGAGAGATAAACAGGAAATAAAGGAAGATCAAACGATTTAGAAAGAGAAAAAGAACGTGAGAGGGAACTTCAAAGAAAAAAATAAACTAAGCAAAAAAAATTACATTAAGTGAAAGAAAATGAGAGAAACACAAAAAGATAAATATAGAGAGAGGAATAAAAAAAGTTTGAGAGGGAAAAGGGGAATGAAAGATATAGAAAAAGGGAAGAAATAAATAAAGAGAATAAAATTATAGAAACAAAGAGTAAGAGAGAGAAAGGATGAAGAAAAAAGGTAAAGAGAGAAATAGATGAAGAGAGATAATGATAAAAAGTAGATAGACCACCATAAAGAAAGAGAGAAAGAAACAAAGACTAAAAGAACAAATTAATTGATGGTAAAAAAGAAAGAAAAAGAACAATCTATTTCATTGATACCAAATAGTCATAATGAAACATAAATGTACTCAGATAAGCAAAGAGATCTATTCAATATTTTTTTTTAAATCAATTTAGTAACAAGAAGAATATTATATATCTAAAGGTGACCAAAATCATACAATGATCATCTTATGATACCATCAAGATTGTTAACATCATATTCCTAAATAACTATAATTAAAAAAAGAAACCAAAAATAATTACAAAGGTTGTGCTCCTTAGTACTACAAATGATTATAACCATAGCAGCATCATTTTCCTAGTATCTAGCATAGATAAAACATAAAAAAATCCTCTAACTCATGATTTCTTGCAAGGTAAGACTATTATCTAATCACTCACCCAAAGCACTAAGGCAATTTTTTACAAATAAATAAGTTAATTGCCAAAAATGTAGCAAAACTTAACCAAAAACTTTCTTGAAGCCATGAGGAAATTGTATTATGTTAATGCAAGTAGCATGTGAAGACATCATATAAATGATTTGAAATGCAAGAATCACACCATGTAAAGACAACCTCAAACACACACGCAAAATGCTAAAAACCACAATCTTGTGGACACATTTTATAGTCACAGCCTATCAAGGGTACATCTTCTAGTTGAGGGCACATTTTCTAGTCACAACTTACCAAGGAAATCTTCCAATCATAGCTAGTCAAGAGAACATTATCTAATAGTGAGTGAGTAATTAAACAAATAATATTGTTATGTGTGTGAGAGGACCATTTTTTAAGTTTTGATAATTTTTTACCAAGTTATTGAGATTGAGTTTTACTAAGTCACTATGTTTGAGCTTTACTCAATCTTGAGTTTTTAAATACAATATCTAGTATGTGTGGTTACAATTGATTCCATATAACCCAAGTAGTGATATAAATAAAAAAATTAAAAATCATAACAAACCTTCTGGAATTTTAAAATGCATCTTCTTGAAAATAATTTTAAAAATAGAGAATATTATTTTTAAAAATAGATTTAAAGAGACCATGAATATATTTACCTCTCTACCTTCTTCATTGTCCTCTTCATTTACATCAAACTTGGACTAATCAGATCCTTCGACCATATCCTCTACATTTAACTGAAATGAAAAAAAAATTATATATTATTAGAGTTATTTATGATTAGCAATACTAATACATGCTATAAAATCCAATCCACTTTTCTATAAGGATGCACACATCTCACCAACATTATCACCTATCATGTTCCACCTTGAAACATCATGCTATGGTTTGTGAATATGTGATATTAATGCTATAACCTTCACAATTCAAGGTTTTTTTGGAGTGAACAACATATTATTATACACTTAACTTATTACTATAAAAAATTAAAAAACTAACACTCCACTTCAAACTAGATAAACCCAACTTATTTCCCAAAACTATAACTTAAAATCAAAAAAAAGCCACAAAGCCAAACCCACCTTCAATCTAGACAAACTAACTAAAAAAAAGCCCCAAATCTTATACCCAAAAAATATTCCTTATATTTCCACAATGGAATGGAAAAATACACTCAGACCATTTCACATACAAACAAGAAGAAAGCATAATACATGGCCAAGGCCATACCAAACACCCAAACACAAGTCAATAAAATAGAGGTGCTCCAAACAAAATGAATCATAGGAGAGTTTGCATAGCAAAAACCAAGGTGATAGCTTAAAAGAAAAGAAAAACAATAGAGAAAAGATGCAAGGACTCACCATACGGTGCATAGGTGCCTATTTCTCCATTTGAATTCCTTATCGTATATACCATCTCTCAAAACGACTTACACTCCTCTCAATTGAAAAAATACACTCAACCCACTTCACATACAAACAACAAACATGCCTAATAAATAATACATGCCCAAGATCATTTCAGACACCCAACACAACCAATCAAAGGAGAGTTTGGAAAGCATAATTCACGAATAATAGCTTAAGATAAAAAAAATAAGAAAATAGAAAAAAGATGAAAGTACTCACCCATTTCTCCATTCGGATCCCTCGACCGGATGTGCATCTCTCAAAAAGAGTTACACTCCACTCAATTGGGATTATTTTGATCGGGGTAGGCAGGGGTTTCCTATCAACTCGCAGTCAGTGTCCAGGCAGTGTCGTACGCACCAGCGAAATGCTGTTGATCACCCACTTTATCACCCCGCTTATGTAGTTGTGTGTCTTGAGTAAGAGCAGATGCGTGTCCCATCGCAGAGGGGGAAGCCTTTTCGACTTCTTTCGGTGCCACATTTTTTCGAAAGATCTTTGCTATAGGGAGGCGCAGCGACGGGGAGCTTGGTGGAACAGAGTCCAGGGTGCCCTGCCTCTTACATTTACTCCTGCCCAGTAGTTGTGAGAAGGGTCCTGGTTTGCTCTTAACTGAACCCAAAATGATTTAAAAGAATACAAGTCCAGGGTTCCACATAATGCCCATCTGCCTCCACAACCGTCATCTTGTGACCCTGTACCATTCATCATCATATTCAGGCGATGGATGAGAAATGAACAAGCACAGAATTTAAAAGAAGGCGCCTGTGAATCCACTGGTTCTGGTTAAGAATCTGCAACCATACACATTCATCATCTTGCAGCAACACAGTAAGAGCACTTCCATCAGAGCCTGTAATTCAACCTAGAACCAGATCAGACCTGGGGCAGGGAGGATTTTCTCCTCACGACCTGCACATTTTCTCCAAACATCTCTTCAAATATCTTAGACTTTAGGGCAAAGGTTTTCAGCTATGACACTTAATAATTTCCAGCTGCAAAACTCATGCAAGAAAACATGCACCATCAATATCAAATGATTTACCTCAAGTGAACTACAGAGTACAAGGTCTAAAATATGCATGCGTATTAAAGCCTAAAAGGCACATTAAAAATTAAATTAAATCATGACTCTGCCCATTTGTGTTCCGCAGGAAAACTTCAGTTGACGAAAAGGAAATGAAATCTGCATACATTACCTGAACAGTAGCGGCTTTGCGAATAGGTTTGGGCATGGTTCCCAAGACCATCTGAGAAAATGAAAGCATTACCAGAAATCATTGCCTATTTAGGTATCTTTTTCTTCAAATGGCGACCTGAAGAATTCCCTCGCCACCTTCTTGAAAAGGTACCGGTCAATCGTAAGGAAGGTACGATTAAAGATATGCTCTAAAAGTGTCCGTTCAGTTGGATGTGGACCAAAAAACCTCTTTATGCTCTAAAAGTGTCCGTTCAGTCGGATATGGACGAGATGTTTTAAAAAAAACCAATTGCAGATTTGTCGTAAAAAAGCAGCCCATTCGCTTGTATCTGGTTCTTGCCGTATTTTTTTATGTTTAGATAATCTAGTCAGCATGTCTTGATTTGGAGGTGCGAGTGTGATATAAGATGGAGGATTTTAACGTTTAAAAGATGAACAAATTGTGTAAGTATTTTGGTGCTGTGATATAATGTGAAAATTTTAACGGCTATGAGATCAAAATAGTTTATTAAATTTTAAATAAATTATTTTAACAAAATAATATATGGTAAGAGATTAATATATAATAATAAAATTTTAGTGAATCTTTTCATAGAGAGGGGAATTATATATAGTATAAAAATACGATTTATACGTTTCTTACTTCTCACACTCATACTCATATATAATATGGAAGTTCCCAACTTTCATTTGTCAAGCTTTCTTCGTCAATCCGAGATGTACTATTTCACAAAATTGATCAAGTAGAAAAGAAAGTGGATGCAAAGCCAAATAAATAGGATAGCAATGAGTTATTTGATGTTAGACACACACCTTTATCCTTCAAAATTATGACATATCTAATGCCCATGGATTTCATAGCACCTCAATTTTCAATGTATGATGAAAAAGTGATCTCAACACCCATTTGTAGTCATTTTTTGTTCCATGTGTACACTTCCTTTTGGAGGATAAGTTGTTAGTGATGTTATTTCCACACACTCTCAAATACTATGCTATTAAGTGACTCTTTTTCTTCCTAGACATTTTATGAATTCATTTAATGATTCGATAAAAAAACATTCCTTAAAGAATTCAAAGTTTAACATGAGCCTTAGAGTGTCATTCATGGCACAATGTGATGGTTAAATTGTGGCATTGTTGATATTGTCACCAATGTTCAAACCCCAACTAGGCCAACATGTTCACAGGCTTTGATCCCTTGTTGGGCCAATGTGCTTGTGAACCTTGCATTCATATAGGGCCTTTATTAGGCCATTATGGTCACTAAAAGCCCCCACTAGGTAAATGAGCTCAAGAGTTTTAACCACGAGTGTTAATGTAATGTGTTCATGCTAGGGGATGAAGGCCCATGTGTTATGACCCCACCAATTCATAGCTTTGGCCAAAAATGTTGAATTACCAGCAAAATATAATCCTTAGAGTTATAGTTTCAATCTATTTGAATGTGTTTAAAGATTAAATGAACACATTAATAACTATACCATCTTACCATCTTCCTACTCCACAAGGATAACCCCCTTATATAATTTTGAGTTATAAACATCTTTATTAAGGATCCACTATCAAAAATATTCCAAAATGATATGTATTTGAATAGCTTGGCTTCTTTTATGGATTTATGTGTACATATAAAAATTGTAGTCCAAGTTGTTAGCACAAAATATCTTCAAGACAAAAAAAAATCTCACCCTTTCAAATATCAAAATTTAAACAAATTTTCTAAGTGTAATCATGTGAAGAAAAGTGTTCATCAATTTGTTAACACTTTCATGTTTCTTCATTTAAGCTAGGCATTTTTAGAAGTTTACCAAACTTCAAGAATTTATGGGTAATTTATGCTTCAAACCTTGTTGAATGCTAATTTATTTATGCTCCCTTCAATATGTCTACTCAATCTAAAAAAAAGACACTTGTTAAAGAATATAATGATTAAACAATTTGTATCTATCATCACATTAAAGGTCACTAGACCCACACTTGTATAGGTATTAAACACAAGATATACAAACACGTTAATAAAACTATAATCAAATTTGGAGAGGTTAATGAAGAACATGATGATATATACCACATGGTCATGATTTTGCATGAAATATTGAATCTAATGATACATCTTCTTCCCCTCCTCCTTGTAACCCATAAATTACATTTTACAATGAGGAGGTCCTTCAAACAACCATTATGGACTATTATACATCTAAACATACACGATCTATAATATCTCAACCATACAAAATATAAAAAATCATGAAAAAATAATTATACATATATTATGCCACTTAATCATAAATTAAATAATAGTTAATAAGAGAGGAAGAGAAGAATTAAACACCATATTTATTATAGAAACCCTCCAAAGAGAGAAAAACACACTAATTGGTAGAGAAAAATACCTAATACCATATTACACAATTAATGACATATACAAAAATATGCAATTGAGATGGATACAATATGCCCCATATTTCACTCATCCAAGAATTTGATTATGGATGCAATCTATCCCTTGCTCCACTAGTTACATATTTCCCTTGTCTAACGTATGTTACTACACCACTTCCCCTTTACTTGTTATGTCAAAAATATAACATATGATTACATTCTCTCCTCTCAACTTGGGTAGATACAACCTATAATTGCTCTCCCAATGCCTCCTTAAGCAACCAATACAATCACACGCTTAAGGATTTTTATGCACATTAGCATTCCCTTGGGCTCAAAAAGAATACAAACCATCACAAGTAGCTAAAATGATAATTGTTTGGTTTGGATTTTCAATTTGAATGTATGTATGATTGGAGACACTAGTGCACTTGTCCTAATATATGGACACCAATGTTATCCTCTTTGTGTAGTATAATTTTACAACACTATCAAACATTTATCGATAAAAAATTATTATAGTATAATTTTTAAGAATCCATTTAGATTGCACCTCCCTTGTTAAAGAAGCTTTTGGTCCCACAAAACCTAAAATCTGAGATGAGAAAATTTCCCCCTCATTTTTATATCCCTATATGTATGATCTCATGCTAAAGGCTCATGTACAAAGCATGCTACAATGAACTCCACGGATTATAAAATTATAAATTTCTCCCTACTTACTACACATAACAAGTGATACAAACTTTTCATGATTTATTGAAGTGGAATCAACCCTTGTGAACATTGAAAATTTCATTAAAAAAATTGGAGTATCAATCAAATTCCCATACAAGTGACACTTTTCTTTTTTGTGATTCTAGTAGTTACCTTTGTGTAGCTCCATAAATCCCAAGGGCTTGCAATATGCTTTGATACCAAATTTTATATATGATCTCCCAACCATATGAATTGTAGATATCGTGAAACAATATTTAATATATTATGCTAGTAAATTATAAATTAAAGGAAAACTAATAAGATCAAAAGAGGAGAATTAAACACCATATTTATCCTAGAATCCATCTAAAAAGAGAATAAACACATTTATTAGTAGCGTCAAATACCTACTACCATTATTGTGTAATAAATACATGAACAATTAATATGCACTTGGAATATATATACAATAGGGCGGGTGCATGGAAATGGGTAGCAATTTCGTGGACACCCCCTAAAAAAATATTTGAAAAACCATAACACGAGTGCATTATAATGCACTCGCATTATGGCTTGTTATGCCGAGCCTGAGGCTTAGCAACTACAAACCAATAACACGAATGCATTATAACATGCTCGCATTATTGCTTGTTAAAAGAAAAAAAAGAAATCCAAATCTCTCATTAGGATTTCAACTGGTTTTTTTTTCAGCCGCAGCCAAAACCCCCACAATATCACGCTCACATTCTAGGAGGAGAATTTCAACAAATTTCTTCACCAACAATCCCTATTTTTTCGTAATGATGGCACCATGATGATGAGGAGCTATGAGAGGTAAGGATTATATGGTATTTGTTTTGAATTTGTTAGTTTTAGGTTGAATTTGATATCTATTTGTTTGAATTTTTAGGAGATACAAATCAACCTACAAACCCTCAAGAACAAAATCAACCACAACATCAAACTCCTCCACCAATCACTTAACCCCCTCTTGGCACTTAACAAAATTTAATGAGTGAAATTGAGAACAACAAAAAGAGAATTGAGGATTTGATCAGTAGGTTGAGTGATCCAAATGGTTCAACCGCAGAAAGAATGACCCTAGCAAATTCATTAAAAGATATCTTAAAAAATGTAGATTCAATTAGCAAACAAATAACTGGATGGCAAGATAGGAGGCAGGCGACTAGGGATTATTATGCAAATAAACTATCATACAAGGATGTGAAGGATTTAAAAATTACAAAAGGTGATTTGTGCTCATTATTCACCGACCCACTCACAAATCAAAATCTTACCCTCAATGCGAAGAGGTTTCCTATCCATTGGTGCCACCACCAACAGATTAGGGACCAGTTTTATGATAGGTGATACATGGTCTTCGATTACCCACCGTGCAACAATTGCGAGGTCCCACAATATTTCCTTAGGAAACTATACAGTGATTTCATATTGAACAAAATCCCAAATTATTTTGATATGAGGGATTTCTAGGGGAGAGGTGGGGAGTTAACTTAGTATAGACCTGGTGCACAGTCGGATCCTACGCGGAAAGGTAGACAAGCTCTCGCTAGGCCACCTCGTGAGCACGTTGTTATGCCTTCCATCGTGAAGGAAAGTGTTGACGTAGAGACATTATAGGCAATCAAAACTTTGACCCAGAGTGTCATCCATCATACTAGCCCTATTCTACAGCTCCATCCAGGAGAGTCTTCGAGTGGTGGCCTTCGAACACATGTGTGTCAATCTTGTGGGGCTACTTGTTCATATGACCCCACCGACACTTAGGAGACTAGTACGCAGGATCCGTCTGCAACTATGGAGATGGAGAGGGCAACTGACATTTTGCATGAGGCATATGGCATTGATAGTCAGGTAAAATTTAGTGCATGTGTTCATTGAATTTAATTTATTAAATTTTGATTTTGAATGCAAGATTAACTTTAAAAAAATTATGATTTTAATAAAATTGCAAGGTCATAGTGTTGAGACTGGATACACCGGCCCCCCACCAACCTATTTATGTAGTACACCTATCGCTAGGGTATGTAACTAGTAAACAATTATAAATTCATTGCATGTTAATAGCATTGTTTTATGAATGGTAATTTAATATGCGATTTTGGATGTTGAACAGACTAATATTGGAGGTTTTGATGGAACACTTCCCAGTGGTGGTGGATTTACTCAAACCTTCACGCAGGTAATAGAATAAAGAGCTTAACTAATGAATCAAGTACTTAATATATTTGTGTAGTTTATATGCACATCGTTGATTACGTTGAACATTTTGTTGTTTTATTTTTAGTTGTTGTGAGACGATACACCTTTGAATGTGACGAGGGCAATGGATATTGGTGTGACATCTGCTATACAATCCTTGATGGCTCTAACAGAAGAGGTATGGGGAAAATTAGTAAATTTCAATTTACATTTGTTGTTATAAATGTTAATTAGTGAAAAATCAAACCATTATTCATTCACATAGTTTAATTTCTATTTGTATGGTTTATACAGGGCTTGAGCATGCCTGAGCATGGGCGTGAGAATATTTAACTCGAGAGAGATCATGAGATGGTTGTAAGTGATTATTTTTTCTAATATATCATTTTTTTATAATGTAATTTCTATATATTCATGTCTTTACTTCTTATTGTAACAGTTAAAACTTCACCATGAACTAAACCCTAGGAGGAGTAGTAGGAGCACTCCACGAGCGCAAAAAATGAGTGACAGACTTATCGCCATCCGAGCGAAAAGGAAAGGGAAATATTTTATTTCCAGGGCATGGAGAGCAATGACTTTTGATTCCAGAGTCCTTTGTTGTATGCCTACATGGCAATTTTGTACATATTTTTTATTGGACATATTTGACATTATATGCCTATATGGCATTCTCGCAAGCCTATATGGCTATTTTGTACATATATTTCATACTTATATCGACATATATTGATGTATACCTACATGGCTATTTGGTTAATACAAATATCTTTTATCGATGCCTATCCATATTTGCATTCTAAATTGATGGTTCAATAGTTATGAGTTACGTGTATTCGAAGTAATTTCTATGTTAATACAAATATATTTTATCAATGCTTATACTTATGTGATTGATGTATGTTTGTGTATGGGATCATAGTAATTTCTATTTGATGATGCTATTGTGTCTTTAAGGTTTATTTATTAAAGGGTGCATGAAACTAGTTTTAAATCCTTAAAAATATTTGAATTTCTTAGGTTTTCCTATTTGTTGAGTCTAGGCTCCGAACTTGAGTCGAATTCAAAAATTGGCTTGTCAAGTTTGAGGTGAGTCCAAGTCTTGTAACACTAGTGTGAACACATTGATGAATAATGTATATGTCGATGAAGAGAGAACCCATCCTTGTTTCCAAAAAAACCATGGTATAGATATGGGTGGTCGAGATAAAACATCACTCTTCTGGATAGTTCGAACCATAATCTTTCATGGCTGCAAACACACCTTCATTATGTGTGTTCTTGATCCTACTAAAGAAATGGTGGAAGATGTTGTAGATCAAATATTGCAACCCTAAGTCCACAAGAAGGTTACTTGTCCTGATTTCCGCAAATGTCTTTAAGATGTTCATCCTTCTTGAGTAATGCCAACCACTATCATCGGTTTCCATGCTTCTAATGGAAAGTCAATTTGTTGCAATACCCAAAGGCTAGCAGGTTCATTCGCTCTAATACCACTGTAATGACTCGAGCTCTGGATCAATAGATTTTTTATTTATTTCTTATTGGATTGACAAAGGTTGTCATCCAATATTATTAAGATAGATAACAGAGTCCCCAATTTATAAATGAAATAAATTCTGAATATGAAATCTAATTCAAATATTAATTTGATAATGGAAATTTGATAAATAAATATAATAGTTGTTTCTAATTAATCAATTAAAATCATGTGCTAGCTTTGAATATACATCTGCCTATCATTGATATATAGGCCTTGAGAATTGGGATGCCTTTCCTGATCGATACTTTGTACTCATGCATCTTACTTTGAGTCCTTTCTAGAATATATGCTTGAAACGTATACTACCATATTATAAATTTTTTCTCATATAGACCAATCCCACACTAGGTAATTCAATAATAAAAATAAGTCCACAAATTGATTACCATGATCTTCCCTTCTTATTCTCTTTTATACTCAAAAACTACACAATTGAATCCCGATAGTAATATCACAATTTGACACATTCTAGAAAATACCTCCTACTTATTAGCTAAAGGGGCTCTATAATGAATGTTTCATAAGGCACAACATTTGCTGAAGGTTTTGAAAATGGAGTTGCAAGCTAAGTGGGCTTAACCTTGGGTAAAAAAAATTGTGGTTAAGCGCTTGAGCTGGAGTAGTACTGGGATGGGTGACTTCCCGGGAAGGCCTAGTGCTTCACCTCTATGAGCATCACCTACGTGCAATGAGTGCTAAGTGGGCCATTTATTATCATGAGAGATGGGTTCTTTGAACTCAACCCTCTTTCAATCCATGTCAGCCTTGGGACCATACAAGAAGCTGGAGGTCGTACCAAGTACGAGATCAACAAGTTTGGATAAAAAATCTAAAAAATAAAGAACAGTGTGAATAATTTTTATGTTATCTTCTCCAAAAGCTCATCAACAACCTCCATTCGAGATTTTCAAGGCTTTACATAGTGTTTTACACCCTTGTCTAACTGATCCATGCCCTCAACTAACTAAAAACCAACTTTCAAAACAAGTAACTGTTGCATTTCAAATTTGTTCTTTTAAGCAACTTACAAATTTGCAACTTTAGACTCCTCCAACCTAAGGGATCGATTCGGTGGAACATAGCTCAAAGCGATTGCATGTGTTTCAGTGTAAAAGAGGACCATTCCTAGTGTAAACATACCTATTTGGACATGTTGAAACAGTCCGCTTGGTCACACAAGTTGCAGAACAAAAGTTGCACCACTTTGCAACTTTGCACTGCTTGCATTTGATGCTTTTTCCATAAAGTGAAAATATTCCACCACAGGAAAACCACTCTAAGATAGCCAAAACCAAGATAATTTTTTGTAGAGAGGCTCAACGCAATCTTATAGGATCAGACGAGAATTTTCTAAGTGTCACGGTATCCGAGTAATAACATGTTGAAGTTTACAACCATTTTGCACTTTGGACCCTTAAGAGATCGATCTGGTGGAACATAGCTCAGAGTGATTCCACGTGTTTCGATGTGAAACAAGACCATTCCTAGCATAAAAATACCTATTCGAACGCGTTGGAGCAGTTAGTTTGGTCATACAAGTTGTAGAGCAAAAGTTGCACCACTTTGCAACTTTGCACAACTTGAATTTGACACTTTTTCCATTAAGTGAAAATCCGTCACCATGAGAAAACCACTCCAAGATAGCCAAAACCAAGAGAGGTTTTTCTAGAGGGGCCTATCTCCTTCTTGTAGGATTAGATGATAAATTTTTAAGTGTCACAGTATCCAATTAATAGCATGTTGAAGTTTGCAACCATTTTGCACTTTGGACCCTTAAGGGATCAATTTGATGGAACGTAGCTCAAAGAAATTCCACATGTTTTGGTGTGAAAGAGGACCATGCCTAGCATAAAAATACCTATTCGGATGTGTTGGAACAGTCTGCTTGGTCACACAAGTTGCAGAATAAAAGTTGCACCACTTTGCAACTTTGCACTGCTTGCATTTGATGTTTTTTCCATCAAGTGAAAATATGCCACCACGGGAAAACCACTCTGAGATAGCCAAAATCGAGAGAGGTTTTTTGTAGAGGGGCTCAACACAATCCTATAAGATCATATGAGAAGTTTCTAAGCATCACGGTATCTGATTAATAGCATGCTAAAGTTTGCAGTCATTTTGCACTTTGGACCCTTAAGGGATCAATCCGGTGGAATGTAGTTTGGAGCGATTCCAAATGTTTCAGTGCAAAAAAGGACCATGCCTAGCATAAAAATACCTATCTGGACATGTTGGAGCAGTCAGTTTGGTCACATGAGTTGCAGAGTGAAAGTTGCACCACTTTGCAACTTTGCACAACTTAAATTTGATATTTTTTATATCAAATGAAAATCCACCGCCACGAGAAAACCACTCTGAGATAGCCAAAATCGAGAGAGGTTTTTCTAGAGGGGTCCAATTTGATCTTGTAGGGTCATACAAGAAGTTTCTAAGTGTCACAGTATCTAATTAATAGTATGTTGAAGTTTGGAGTCATTTTGCACTTTGGACCCTTAAGGGATCGATCCAGTGGAGCATAGCTCCGAGAAGCGATTCCACGTGTTTTGGTGCGAATGAGGACCATTCCTAGCGTAAAAATACCTATTTGGACGTGTTGGAATAGTCTGCTTGGTCACAGAAGTTGCAAAATGAAAGTTGCACCACTTTGCAACTTTGTACTGCTTGCATTTGATGTTTTTTCCATCAAGTGAAAATATGCTACCATGGGAAAACCACTCCAAGATAGCCAAAATCGAGAGGGGTTTTTGTAGAGGGGATCAACGCAATCCTGTATGATTAGACGAGAAGTTTCTAAGCATCACGGTATTCGAGTAATAACATGCTAAATTTTGCAACCATTTTGCACTTTGGACCCTTAAGGGATCGAATCCGGTGGAACATAGCTCAAAGCGATTCCACGTGTTTTGGTGTGAAAGAGGACCATGCTTAGCGTAAACATACCTATTCGGATGCATTGGAGCAGTTATTTTGGTCACATGAGTTGCAGAGCGAAAGTTGCACCACTTTGCAACTTTGCACAACTTGAATTTGACACTTTTTCCATCAAGTGGAAATCCGCCGCCACAAGAAAACCACTCTGAGATAGCCAAAACCGAGAGAGGTTTTTCTAGAGGGATCCAACATGATCTTGTAGGATCAAATGAGAACTTTCTAAGTGTCATAGTGTCTAAGTAATAGCATGCTGAAGTTTGCAGCCATCTTGCACTTTGGACCCTTAAGGGATCGATTCGGTGGAACATAGTTCAGAGCGATTCTACATGTTTCGGTGTGAAAGAGGACCATTCCTAGCATAAAAATACCTATTCAGACGTGTTGGAACAGTCTGCTTGGTCACACGAGTTTTAAAAAAAAAGTTGTAAATTGTTTACACGACCTTTATATGACCTTTTTCACATTGTTTACATCTCAAAATTCAAAGTTTGCAAATTTTCCTATTCAAGACATTTACAGAACAAGGTGCTACTACACCAAACATGAAATTCAACCTTAAAATATTTGAGTATATCTCATTATGTAATTAAATCTTATTACAATTCCTCAAGCACTTCATTCTCATAGATCTTTTACAATGTCACTCATACATTCAAGATTCTCTTTAAATGTCTACATCATAGGTGCTCATTATGAGGTTAACTTCAAATGAGTAACTTGAGATTCCCTCGCTAAGCTTCACACACTCTTTTTTTATAATGGCTTGAAATCAAAATTGATATTTTTCAAGATCATCAAAATAAGGATGTTGCATTGCCTTTTTGGCTGAGATTCTCTTTGATGGCTCTTAAATCAACATTTTCTGCAATGAAAGATTAATCAATTTTTAGTAGTTTACTTACAAATACGCAAAGTAAAAGAGGAAAAGAAAGAGCATCCAAAATGAAAATGAAATAAAAATAGATGGAAGGCACTTACAAATGTTACATGCAGGCATCAAAATAAGGATGTTGCATTGCTTTTCTGACTAACATTCTCTTGGATGGCTCATATATTTGCATTTTTTACAAGGGGACACCAATCACTGTAAAATAAGATGATATCATTAGCATCAAACAAATTAATATGCATACAAGTATGAATTAATAAGAACAAATGTGCATATACTTACAAATTAATCCAATGAACCATCTGGGTCTGCTCTAACTCTTTATTGTGTCAAGTATTGCCTCATGGTCAGACTCACAGACCTTCCATAATGTCTTGTTCAAAGGTCTACCCCCATATTTGGTCAAATGAACATTGGATGCCATGACAAGGTTCGAGTAATGAAGAATCTTACGATGCATGTCAAAGTCCTGAAATAGCTAATGTTTAACACTTGAATGTGGGCACCTTCTAAGCCATGTTTCAGTAACCACAACTGAGCCTGTAGGGTATTCGATGTTTTCTCCATCTATAACTGAGGCCTCCAATTTCTTTTTGGTCTCAACACAATGACACAAGTAATAGTTTGCTCCCCCTTCATTGTCTTCATCTACAATAACTACATAAACATGCCCTGCATTGATATGTGCAAAAAATCTCTTGAAATTTGTCAACATTATGAATATAGTACAAAGTAAGATAACGATATAGAATTTCAACAACTAAGAAAGTAGATATATCACCTAGTTGAACTAGATCTGATATGTGGTCAAAGTCAATTGATGATTCCATCTGTGTCAGTTCCAATTTCGTCGAAGGGCGATATGTGTGAAGTGGGCTAAGATAACTTGAGAACCATTTGTCAACCCACTCCCTTGACTCGCAATCATTCCAAGCATTGTACATGAAGAACAAAAGCATGCCATCTTTTGTGTATCGATACTCCATGAACCTGCATTTGAGATAAGGAAAGAGTGTACCTCACTCGACCTTGTTAGTGTTCAATAGTCTTCATATGGTGCAATTTAGTATCATCCATCAACCAAAAAAATCTACGAATTGAAGATGTACCTTCATTACTTGGACCCATCAAAGCATTACACCACTCGATGATCGATTTTGCATCTGTCAACTTTACACTGTCTTTATACTTTAACTCTTCTCGTGCTAATGCTCTTTTCATGCATGCCCCTGCACCATCATGCTCCCCCTTTCCATGTCTGGCCTCACAAAAGTTCCACATATGTTGAACACCTGTAATGACATGCATCATGCACAACCGATAGAACATGCACGAGTTCTTGAACTGTGCTGCACAGTTATCAGACCATATTATATGTTGATCATATTTTATGCCCCTCTAAGCCAAACCACTGTAGAACATCTTGAAGCAACCTTGCACGAACTTTGGAGAATGTGTGCGATCATCACTAATGTAAAAGTGGTACTCTCTCAATACCTTCCTTTTCTCATCTATACTATCAGATGCATGAATGAATGTTATGTGCACAAATATTGAAACTTGTGTGGAGTTGTAATACTATGATTGCACCTCATGTTGTGGTTGTAGAGTGTAGTTCTCTACAATGTCAACCACATATACTATGCTTCCAATTGGAAAGGTGCCCTTGCATAGCTTGAACTGCGTGTCCAACCATCAGGCTCTATGGGTATGCATTGCATACTCAGACAGTATATTGTCACGAAATGTGGTCATAAATTGGTACACTAGAATATTGTCAATAACCAAATCACACTTTTTCTCTTGAGACCCATCTTCTGTAGCATATGCCACTATTTTAAACTTCTCGAACTCTACTAGTTTTTGTCCCACCTCATATGTGCTTTCCATATTTTGACATACTGGCATATGCTGGAAGCCTCCGCAACACTCACATGAACCATCCAAGCATGTTGTCCTATAGAATATCTGGCCATCCTCTATTTCACATAAATTTTTTGATAAGAACTCTCTTGAAGATTTTGGTGGGGCTTTTATGCCACAATCCTGCAAAACATCGTTAGTATGCAAATCTAAACATATAGAACGATAAACATCATAATGGTTAGAAAATTCAATATCTAGTCTACAACAACAAGTAGTGCATGTGTGATTTATCTTGACATAAAAAGGTTTAAGCAGTTCAAAAAATCTTTGAGAAATACTAATTTGAGGATAAAATTTTCAAATTTCCAAAAAAATTGGGTTTGAGTCATATCCAAAAAATGCTTTGGATGTGGCTCACGATTCCGACTACTGATTCTCCTTCTTACCACATCCTTTTGATTCGGAGATGGCCTTGTGTTATTCTTCCAATATCCTTTAATTAGTGTTCTCAAGGCTTCGACAACTTCTTTATCTTTTTGTGACAGTCTCCCCGAGAATACCCATAATTCATTTGAATCATTGCCCTCAATTCTTTGCTGCCTTTGAATGGCTCTTGATAAAAATTTTCTACTAATTCTTGTTTGTTCACTAGCATTTTTAATTAGATGCCCTCTCTTTGTTTGACAACTTACCAAAGTCGATGTAATGACACGTCAGGTGACATTACTATCCTTTGAGCGTGAGGTCTTACCCACACTCTCATAAGAACCCATTAGATTCTTCACAATAGTGTCTTCACTCGATGCATTCGATGTTCTCAACCCAAGAGTCTTCATGATGTTCCTATACTTTACACCCTGCATCATTTCAACAAATAGTTGACATCTCATAGTCTCATTTAGCCTTTCAAGGAATCATTCCCAAATCTTATCATCATATATTCTACAAGTGCATGTTGAAATCTTACCTTCCATGTGCTACAAAATCTCATCATCAATATTAATCAAATACTTTGGTTTTCTACGCAAAATTCTAGGTGGTGTTCTCCTAGGTACATACATATCAACATTAGGAATTTCATCAATATTTAATTGAGGTGGGCTAGATTGTGTACCTTCGATCGAGGGTGGAGAAGAAGATATACCTTGAGGTTCACATGGGGATGATGGCATACCTTCTTCGTCAATTCTAAGTGATGATGTACTCTCAACTTGAGATGTGTTGGATGGTGTCCAACAATATTCATTTGCAGTACATGGTGTCCCTCCATATTCACTTACAGTAGATGGTGTCTGTCCATATTCACTTGTGATATATGGTGTCCCTCCATATTCGCTTGTGCTTAATGGTGTCCCTTCACATTCACTTGTCGTAGAGGGTGTGTCTCCAACTACGGTATTTGAATTTGTCTTACGAAGATGCTTTTGCATTCGTGCCTATTGTGTTGCCAATTCTCGTTCTCTTTTTGATGGTTGAGGTTCCTCTACAATCGGGTTGTTTTCATCAATCATTTCCAATTTCTTATTTTCATGATATGCCGCCACCCGAACTCTCTCCTTTTCTTTCAAGGTTTCATTCTCTTCATTTGTTAGTTTCCTCTTTGTCTTTTTCTTCGACATGGCGGATAATTTTATTTGTACCATGGTAATGAGAAAAATATTAGTTCCTAAGAAATGTATCCATTCAAGTTAATTTAAAAATATATGTCATTGAAGGCTTCATTTAAATAATAATTACAATCATCGTGTACAAAATTTAACCTAGCATGTAGACAAATGTGTACAAACTATGGAAGCACTAGGCTGGCCAGAGCACATTTCTAACTAAAAGTGAATAACCATGATGGTGATTCTAAAAACTAATGAGTGTAATGGCATTGCGAGTGTTTGATAACTTTGTGGTGTAGGATCACCTTGACAATCTATGCTTCCATTTTGAAATTTGATTCAATTTTGGGTATCTTCATGTTGTAAGAGGGTCATTAAAGACATTTTCCATGTACCAGTTATATGAGCTTTCAAAGGTGGTTGTTTGTTAGTTATAAGCATTGGGGGGAGGATTTTGTCATTGAAAAAGGTTTAAACAACCCCCATTGGCTCGAAGGGAGGATTTTAGTTCATTTTGAAATTCATTATTTTGATTAAAAAAATGCTCTTTTCCAAATATTCACTGGTTTTTCTGCACTTTCGTGCAATTGTACACATCTATACAGCCTCCCCTTGATAGAAAAATAATATAATATTTTAGGCACATGTCTTAACTCTCTAATGCATCAGTTCTGAGGGCTTAACAATACGTTTGAAGGGAGCAATTGACAATTTTCTGAAACTGCTCATTTCAAGCCAGTCAAGGGTTTGAGTAGGATTTAATTATGAAATGACCATCCCACCTACTGTTATCACTTGTTTCTCAGTGGGATGGAATGTACATTGATAGAGTATGGTATTTTATTGTTGAACATTCCTTGGAATGAAACTAATGACAATAGGATGGGGTTCTTAGGCTGAAACAAGCACTTTTCCATGAGAATTTGAGGAACCAAGGAGTGATTTTGAAAAAGTGTTGAAGGAGTGGTCTATGTAATGAACTTTTGACCTTGTGAAATGTAGTTTTAAGATGTTTGATGATTTGGAATGGTCTGGGAAGGCTTGGGTATAGGAGTTTCTATAAACCCTCCCTCTTTGCATTAAAAAATGGGGGTTTTTGTATTGGAAGACTAGTTGAGTGGGTAAGGTCCTAAGACCTAAAAATTATCTTGTTTTGAGACCTAATTAAATATTTTTTTTGGGTTTGGAAGTTTTGTGTGAAGATTGAAGGGTAGTTCCTTTGTAAAATTGGCCTACTTGGAGGCCTAAAATAGTGAAAAGGTCAGTTTTCTTAAAGTTGTCCCAAAGGATTCATGTGATGGGTTAAGGTATGTCTTGAAAATATTAAATGGGTTATAGAATAATTCTTTTATTTTCCTAGTGTTTTGGAAAGTTTTGGGGTCAAGGGCCCAAAACTGGTTTTGCAAAGTAACTAGATTCCAAGGGTGAAAGGAGGGAAATAGTGTTTATGTTTGTTGTCCAACTTGGAGGAGTGTTGGGATTGGTCCATTACGCCTTTTTAATGTTCTTAGATCCCTCTTGAAGGAAATTTGACATCTTCAATGGTTTGGGAGATACATGTGATAGTTTGCAAATGCTTGGCTAATAGTAATGTGGATAGTGAACAAAGGAACTAAGTTTGTGTGCAAGGGCAGACTACTGAAAGGTTTCATTTTTGTTGTACTAACTCAAACAAAGATTAATTAAGCAAATAATTTTTATGTTGTGCCTTTAGAATTATAGTATGTGTTTGTAAACAATGGTGCCATTATGGAAGATTTAAGACAAATTGTGAATGACACAAACATTGGTTGATGTTTTGAGGAACCTAGTTGATTGCAATCAGTTGTTTTCAAGATTTTCAAGGTTTTTTGAAGGTCCTTAAGGAATTGGGAACTCTTAATGCTAATTTGAGTATACGAATCAAATTTTTTGTGAAGGGAAATATAGTTGAATAAGTGTGTCGACAAAGGTGTTGATTTCTTCCTTTGTACTGCATCAGTTTGTGCAGAGGTATTGGAAGATGTTTGGACCCTTCAAAGGAATGGGAGAGGCTTGGAGTTGTATTAAAGGATGAATTTTGGTGAATGTTTTTGAGTTTCTAGTCAACTTTATGCTATGTTACAATCAATTTTATGATGGTTAATCTATTTTTTTGAGTCTGACAAAGAGTTGAAACCAAGGTCTAATGTTTTGATGAAAAGATGATTGAGTTTGTTTGTTGATCTTCTTCAATTTAAGTTAGGGTTAGAAGTACCCTTGATGATTTGTGGATCCTGGTAGATGCTTTGCATCAAGTTTAAAATGGTAATTGGCAAGTGTATATAATGGTAATTTAAAATGTGCATTGACAACCTAAGGTTATAATGACAAACAAAAATGAAAGCAAGCCATAACAGAATGAAAGAAAATTTGTAAAGACTTCACATACCTAAAAAAATAGACTTTCAAATGGAGGAGTTCAACCCAATTATGTAGCCTTAGCTTCTTATTTCTTCAAACTCCACAACAATTTGACTTGTTCAAAAGATTTTTCCCCTCCAAAATTCAATTGTATATAAGTTTTCAATTGAATTCTAATGTCAATTGATATTATATGTCTTTCAATGTGGAAACTTTGCTATTTCATGCAAAGGTGGTAGAAATATCATGGAAAAGGTGATGGAATGTGAAAAAAATGCTTGCACACTTCACAACATCATCAAAAAGTTGCTTTTTGTTGAAGCATGCGCAGAACTAGGGGAATATGTAGACTGTGGGCCTTGAAATCATGGGTATATAGAGTTTTTTACCATTTTAGTGGAGTACAACACTCGCTCGCATTATAACGCGAGCGCGTTATGTGAAATATGGTTTTTTTAGTATATTTATTTTCTCCCTCTTTGTCTTTACCCTTTATCCTAATTCTATATTTATCCCCTGCACCCTTATAGTAGAGGAGATAGAGGTGAGTGTGTGTGTGTGTGTGAGAGAGAGAGAGAGGTAGAGGGAGAGTGGGAGAGAGAGGGGGAGAGAGAGGGAGGGAGAGGGAGAGAGGGAGGGAGGGTTAGGAAATAGAAATTGGGAAACATGGAGATAGATAGGGAGGGAGAGAGTGGGAGAGAAAAATGGAGAGAGGGAGGGAGAGGGAGTGGGAGAGAAAGATGGAGAGAGGGAGGGAGAGGGGGAGGGGGAGAAAGAGAGAGTGAGAGAGAAAGAGGGACAATGGTACAAAGAGGGAGTGGGAGAGAAAGATGGAGAGAGGGAGGGAGAGGGAGAGGGAGAGAAAGAGAGAGTGGGAGAGAAAGAGAGATAGAGGGAGGGAGAGGGGGAGGGGGAGAAAGAGGGAGGGAGAGTGTATATATGGGAGGGAGAGAGGGGAGATAGAGAGGAGGAGAGAGGGGAGAGGGAGAAAGAGAGAGTGGGAGAGGAGAAGGCAGAGTGGGTGAAAGAGAGGAGAGAGTGTGGACGGACGGGACTGGACGTGATGGGATTCTTTATGGACGGAATGGATGGACGGACGGACGGACGGAGGGATGGACGGAATGGATGGACGGACGGATGGATGGATGGATGGACGGATGGATGGAGCCGGACGGATGGACGGATGGACGGACGGACGGACGGATGGACGGACGGACGGATGGATGGACGGACGGAATGGACGGATGGACGGATGGACGGATGGATGGAATGGATGGATGGACGGACGGATGGATGGACGGACGGATGGATGGATGGATGGATGGATGGACGGATGGATGGATGGATGGACGGATGGAATGGATGGATGGATGGATGGATGGATGGATGGATGGATGGAATGGAATGGACGGATGGACACGGACGGACGGATGGACGGATGGACGGACGGATGGACGGACGGAGGAAATGGATGGATGGAATGGAGGATGGATGGACGCTATAACGCGCTCACGTTATGTCTTACTTGACATGTTCCCCATAGAAGCAAAAAGAATGCTTCTTTTAGTATATCGACAAGAAATCAACAGGGTCATACTGATGAAGATACATATTAGGAGAACACAAGTTTACAGTTCCATTGGCGAGACAGTGATCCATCGGTATATAGGTATGAGCTCATGTCAAATTTATACTGCTTAGAGTACAAGGGAGTATCGGCCAAAAAAAAAGCATTGTCGGGGCAAGGTCACACTGAATTTGTATGTCACATCAATGAAGAGTTTATTGGAAGGAGATGGCACATCAGCAAAAGTCTTCTCGATGGTGCATGTCACACCGATATCGACAAGACAGTTGATATTGGTAAAAGACTTTTGAAGCCCCCCCGATGGAATAAAGTCCCACCGATAGTCATGTCAAAAGTGAGATATAACGCTAACACATTATAACGCGCTTGCGTTATATCTTGCTTTTAGAATTCCCAAGCCTTAGGCTTGGTATTTGCCTTGGAATAAAAACCCAAAGGCTTGGAGGGCATTCCCAACGACCAGAGACGTGTTTTTAAAAAATCAACCATATTTCTCATAATCGAGTTCGTGCTCACTGTCAGGATTGCACGTGGTTCAATATAAAAAAAATCGAACACATGGGTAATGTTGGGTTATCTCTTAGCTATCCAATGATGTAATTTTTTTCACTTTTTGAAAATGTTAAGTCTTTCATCCATAATTTATTTTATTTGTATGTCTTTTTTTTCCAAAAAGCAGTGTTTGGTATTTTTTTCGTTATAAATTAACCGTTCATCAATTTTTCAAATAAATTACATTTTAGAAACTAGACTCCATTCTACAAAAATTAAAATATTAAAAAAAAATAAAAATCAATTAGTTTCCAAAATTTGTAGGGGTAGCAAAACCAAAATTCTATTTTAAGGAAATCTCCACTTCACAAATTAGTAAAAAATCAAATATTTAGTAAAAAATTATCAGAAAAATTGTGCATCAACTACATACTATTAGCTAACTTCTGACCATTGAGATTTTAAAAATACTAAAAACAAGTTCACCGTACGAGGGTCGTACAAGAGTTGTTATGTTGTGTTTTTCAGACAAAAACATACTCCAATTTGTGTACGTCCCTCATTTGAACCCCTTAATCTCAACCATTTTCAAAATAAATTAGTAGTTTAAAAAATAGACTTGGAGCACTTGAATCCTTATTTTTGTTCCATCTCAAAATTTTGAGTCTAAGTATCCTCAATTTCACGTCCAAGGTTAGTATTTCCTGATTTCAAAAAAAAATTGTCCACTTAAGTCCCCTTTTTGGGAACCATCTTGGTGCACTTACCCAATATGTCTCTTGTTCCATTCATCCAGGTCCTTAGCTACAAATGTAATTAAAAAATTTCTCCACTAGTTGCATGTTTCCCTTGTTTATCTTATGCTTATAAACACCTTTCATTTTACCTCTCATGTTAAAAAAAAACACACAATTATTCTCCTACATTATGGATGAATAATATGAAACATGTAATTGTGTTCTCTCCTCTTGATTTGAGAAGGTACAACATACAATTGTTCCTTTGATATCCCCTTAAGCAACCAATACAAAAATGTATTTCTAGATTATTATGCACAATAAATTTTTATCAAGCCCAAGAAGAATAATAATGATCACAATAAGTTAAAAAATTACATATTTGATTTAGATTCTAATTTTAAATCTTTGTAAGGTCAAGGAAATTAGTGCACCTCCATTGTGGTCTTGGATACTTAGTGCACTTACATTGTGGTCTTCGACACTAGCACACCTACACCATCATATAGAAAACTACGTTATCATATGTGTGTAGTATAATTCTACAACAATGTTAAACTTATGTCCATGAAAAATTACTATAGTATAGTTTTTCAAGGATTCATTTGGACCAATACACGAAAGAATGGGAATCCAGGATTTGTCCCAATTGATCTGGTAAACAAATACAACACATATAGTAAAAATAATTCTTAGAATATCAAAAGATAAAATTATAGCCATATTCTCATTGAAAAATATTTTTAAATATTACTAATGAAACTTTGATCAAATCTTAGGTTGTGTCATCTTACAACTTGAATTTGGACTTAGACAAATATAGGTTTTTATGATCCAAAACTAGATCACACATGATTGGTCACATGGATTGAAAAAAGTGACAACTCATTACTATGGATGGGGAAAAAGTTGGTCTACCTAGAGTTTGTTGATGAAATTTCCATTTATTCAAGGAAGTAACTAGAAAAATATGCACAAATGAGATGGAATTTTTCTTCTCAAAGTAAGATTGTGTAAATGATTAGTTAAATGGGCTATGTTGGAATAGGTTTGGGCATTCTCAAGATTCATATAAATATGAAATTTGGATTTTTTTTGTAGAATGAAGTGTTATTTATTTTATGTAGGTGTATTTGGATTATTATTTGTACAAAGAGCATCAATATGTTATCAATTGGTCGGCAAGTGCAAGATAATGGGTCCACATGAGGGGTAAAAATATGCAACCAAAAGTAGTCACATAGAATGGATACATGTTTACTTAAACTCATATATCTTATTTTCATAAATGGGTATTCATTATGAATTGGGCACATGAACCTAACTAGATATTTGTTATCAATGGAGTCTCATTCATAGTAGATATACACTACATTCAAGAACATAAAATAAATGGATATTCATTTAGGAATTTGAATATCCATTCTAAAAAATTATATATGATTTTTTGTTTGTGGTCATGGGAATTTTCATCGTGTATCAAACTAAATGAAGCATGAAAGGAGGCACAATGAATTGATATTTTCCTTTGGTGAACCCTACACTATCGTAACTTTGTTTCCTCCATGCATAATTATATAGCATATGATTTTTGGAGGTAGGTAGAAATTTCTTATTGTATTTCTAATTCTTTCCAAGTTTTTTAAAAATTTTAGGGTTAAAATTTAGGTTTTATGGATTATTATTTATAAATTGGGGTTTAAGGTTTATGGATTAGGGTATATAACATAGGTTTATAGTGAAATGATCAAATTTTTTTCTTAAAACTTATGATTTCTTTATTCTAATATTTCTCCAAACAATTGATATGAGGGTTCACTATTTTAAGATTTTAAATTTGTTTTCTTTAGAAGTGTTTAGGTAAGTAATAGAATCATATAACATGTTCTTTGTGATTCATTAATATGAAAAAAACATTCATGATAATTGAAAGGTATTATAACAAACACTTGTCCTACATTCCATTTACAACAAAGAAGCAAAAATATAAATTATGTAGTGCTTACTATAAGAATAGATTGCAAAGTTATTTTTCTGACCTCATACAATTTGCAATGAACTTATATATCTGCAGTCAATATTCAATCACCCAAATTCACCATCCAAGAGGATTCCATCCTAAACACCACCTCCAAAATTGCCTAGAAGCTGGTATGAGATTGTGCTAGCAATAGAAATGGAATTTTAGATTTACCACACCCTCACACAACTATATATAACTCTAAAATAGAACCATGAATCCCTAAAGAAAGATGGTAGCCAATACACATGACCCTAAACACCTTAGTCACAACTCCATATTCATAGAATGACATCACACGCAAATAGTCTCCTCACTCTATATTCATTTTTCATTCGTGGCACCTATAATATTCATGTATATCTTTGAAATTAAAATTAAATTATTTTTTGAAAACCCTCTCCAAACTTTATCAATTTTATCTTGCCTACAAGACTTCAAAAAATTGCAAATATTTAATCATACCTATGACTTGTCTTCCAAAATAATTTATCAAAATATTATATAAATAAAGGTCTTCCAATAAAATCTAAAAATCATGTAACAATAAAGTACTAATATAGACTTAGGATGAATCTATCAGTAATCAACTAGGGAAGATCTTTCACTACCGTGGATGATATTCTTCAAGATATTTTTTATCCTTAGGAAGTATTGAGATGAACTAAGTTCAATATCCAAACCACAAGGTTTCACCAAAGAAAATGTAATAATCATCATAATGCCAAATGAGCTCATAAACCCCCTTTTATAACCTTTTCTAAAAAAAAAATTGAAAACACAATATAAAATCACTTTATTAATTAAATAATCCTTATATCCTCAAAAAGAGATTTATTTCATTATTTAATTATTTTTGGAACCCAAAGTCACTTTAGAGAACCCGAACATTTAAAAATTTCTATCCCAGTTCCAATTAGTTATAATACTAAGGTTCCCATTAAAATAATTTAATTAAAATAGCAACCTTAGTAAGTTAATTAAATATAGCTCAATATTACATCCAAATTATGAAAATGGTCAAAGTGCATCGAAATCAAAACCTAACTCTGCATGAGTTATATTGATGATGAATAATGATTAACCGACCTATCAAGTGACTTATTATAAATAAACATTCTCTCCAATATTCTTGAAAAACACACAAGAAGCCAAAAACAATATTTGAAAGTGTCATTTGAGTCCTCTAGACCATCTAAGCCCACTGGTAGCATCAAATAACCCTTCAGATAAGATAAACACCGAACCAAAAGGTCAAATCCAACTACAATTCCTAAACACTAGACACTAGATAATAAACATCAAATGATAAATGTTATACCATGTGTCCTAAACCTTGAACCTTGAATAGTAAGCCTTGAGCAGAAAGTTAAAATTCAAGATTCTTAAGTCTTGGGACCTCGTCCATGAATCCTAAACATTGAGAACTACATTTGAAACCTAAAACCTAGCAATAAAATGATGAATGTTAAACCTTGGAAAAAGAAAATAGGACCCTAGACCTTGAAACATATTTACCTTATTTTAAGCATGAACACTAAACCCTAAAAGCTAAATTTTAAAGGATGTGTTTTTAACCTTTAGCCCTATTCACAACAAATATTAGCATTGAACCTTATGCACAGACAATGAAATATAAATGTAATTAATTAAAACTCAATATAAAGTTACATTAAATATTAATGATAAACATTGAATGTTAAAATCTAAAAATTGTACATGAACCCTAGGCTCTAAAAATTGAGCTCTAAAATCTACCCTAAATGTTAAAGCTTGGGTATTAACCTAGATAATAAGCCTTAGCACTTAATTTTATGCATAGGAAACTAATTTTAATTTCTAAATGATAGTTACTAAGCATAGATTGTGAAATACTAATGCTAAACATTGAATATTGAACACTTTAAATTAAAATTTGAAACTCAAATGTGAACCCTTAAACCTAAGGTCTAATTTTTTTATTAAACCCTTAACATTGAACATTGGAGATGAAAGTTTAATAAAGTCCAAACATTTATCACTATCAATTGAATTCTAAATCTTGATTTCTTAATGATAAATGTTGAACCTTTATCTCTAAATCTTATACCTTAAGCATTAATCCCTAAACCAAAAGACAATAGTTGTAATGCTTAAGTGATAAGTCTAGTGTTCTAAATTCTAATCCTCAAGAAAAAAATGAAAATTAAACTATAAATACTAAATAATGAATACTAAGCCTTAAAATAAGAGCCCAAAACCCTAAACCTTAAAACCTAATCTCTATACCTTAAAATATAAAGTATAACCCCTAAAGGTTAAATCATGTATCTTGATTCATAAACCCTAAGCCATGATTGTTATACATTCACAAAAAAATTTTTAGTGATTTATATCTTGTGTGTATGGTATATGTTAGTGACTTACATCTAGGTCAATTACTTCCTTATGGTGAAACATCCAATGATGAGTTGGAAATTATTGGCTCACAATAATAATATAATTATTAGTGTCTCACTTCCCATGAATTATTAGATTCACATTTTACATGAAATGTACATCATCCTTAATGCCTCTCTTCCCATCATTAAATTATTGCCTTACAAAACCTAATATCTTCTTATTTTATAAAAAATCTTAGATCATTTGAGAAATCTTAAATTGATAAACTAGATTTTTTAATTTTTATGAATCTTATTAGATCATTTATTGATTTGAGTCAAAATTTATTTATTTAATGTGAAATGAATTTTAATTTAATTTAATATTTTATAGTTATGATTGAGATCATGAATAAAATGAATTTATATGATTTTATATTGGAGGAGCTTATATTTGGGTAGCCTTAAAACTCGCCTTAAATATCCCACCAAAAGCCCACCTTAAAGCCCATCACCACAAAACTCATCCCAAAAATCTAGTCAAAACTTACATCAAATTGATGTTCATAAAGGTTGGGAGAGAAGACATATCAAAAAATAATCTCACTATAAACTAAGGTATAGTTATTTTATACCAATCCCTATATTTTCTCTCATATAGATAGGTTTTCCACTTCTATTTAGACTATATGTAATGCCCCGCCACACAAACCCCATAGGACAACTACAACAAATACAATTTTTTATTTTTTTAAAATAACAATTACACAATGCAGCATATAAACATTTATACAACATAGATATGACATAAATCCTTAACCTACTCCTATGGGGTACATGGTGCGTTACTTAAACGAACCCAACAAATAAACGATATGCGATAGTAACTAAAGCAAAAGAAAGAAACGAGAGTAAAACATGATATAAGTACAACAAGAATGAGATATAAATGCATAAACATAAATCACATAATATTATATTCATCTTCAAAGTTCAAAATTACAAATGTGGAATATATTTCCATAGATACAACACAATATAAAATCAAGTTACATTACAAGGCCACTTCCCTTATAACATTGGGAAGGGAAAAATCATAATACACAAGTACAATAATGAAAGAGAATTGTTCATAGGTACAATATTCTCTGAGCGAGCTTCAAGATCATTGCAATTGCATCCATACCATGATCACAACTAGGGACCCAATGGGTGCATTGCATATTTCCACCCGATCGTGTGAACCCAAAGGAACACCCCCCATGCAAGGAATCAATAAGAAAGAACCCTCAGCCCCAAACTCAAACATAGAGGACACACATCACAAAACTCAAGCCCATGAAGCAACATAAACATCAACAATAAATAAACAACTAACACATCTCCAGAGGCACAAGAACAAGGGAAATGAAGGGGCACATTGGGAGAGTGTCATCGCATGGCCTTACATGGATTCACCAGACTACCTATAATCTAGGAGCCACCTCCATCTATGGTTAACTAGACATCTTGTTTCAAGGTGTCGCCCCATAGGGTGACTCATGCAGAGCCATCTACCTTTCGTGAAGACAATGTAGTGACCTTACCGACCAAGTCTTCCCACCCATTCTTAGCCTTTGGGAGTGCTAACGACAAGGGTGAGGTGTATATTTTTATCTTGTTATGTGATAACTAACCCAACTCACTAAATAAATAAATTATGTTTTCACTTAATTAGGGAAACTCTTTCGAGGGTGACCACTTGTACACTGGCCCCAAGAAGAGCCACTCTCCCTTATGGTTGCCCTAAAACCCAAACTAAGAAATGGTACCACAATGTGTAACCAAAAGGATCTTAACTCACAACAAGGTACCACCCACGATTACCCACATGGTATCAACATAAGCCAAAAAGATGCAACCATAGAAAAGCATTCACACCTTCCCTAACCTTTAGAGATAACACTAATTCATACAAGAACAAAATAAAATATCACATTCAATTAAATAACACCACATCATTAACTATAAGGCATTTAAATAATAAATCATCTAAGTCTCCATCAAATAACAGTTATCATCAATTAAAATCAAAATAAGGAAACTCAGTAATGTTTCTATTTAATCCAAAAGCAATATTCAATTTAATAGATAATTCACTAATTAAATATCTAAGTTAACAAACTTGCTAAAAATTTGATTTAAGAAAATCATTGACAATTCCATTATTTGTTTAAATATAATAGAATAGACTTTAAAAAATAAATAAAGATACTAACTTAATTTATCAAAACCCAATTATAATTCATTTACTAATTCAAATTTTCAACTATATTTTATTTTCTAATTTTAAATCTTTTTCACACAGAATATTCTAAATTCTGATTTTTCTAAGATAATGGAAATCTAATCTTTATTTTAAAAAAAATCCGTTTCAAGATAAAAAGCAGATTGAATTTATTAATTAACTAAGTAAAAAAAAAATTGATTGTACTAAATTTTTTTAACAACTAATCTAATATTTCATAAATACAGTTAGACTGGAAAATAATGAAATCAAATTCCACAGTAATATTTAAAATACAATTATTTTTCTGTCTCTTAATACAAATTAAATTAAAAAGTCATTTTCAAACAAATTTTAAAACAATAGTATTTTTCCTCATTAAATATAAAATTTTCCAGAGAATAACTTATTTTTACTTTTCATTAATTGCTCACATTTCCTGTCTATACAGTATATGCATATATATATATAAATATAAATATTGGAATAAATATATATCAATTCATCTAATGTTATTGAAGAACAAAACTCAGTAATAATAGAATATACCAATTTACAGAGTATATATAAATACTTCTAATCAATATAATTTCAATATTAAATCTGCGACATAACATAATAAACATAACACACATGCACACACACACACATATTATATCTTTAATAAATATTCACATTTAAAATCAAAACCACATTATACATTGGCGGTGAAACATTCATAGTACACAGGCCTTAAGGAAGACACAAAGGTATACGAATTGGGGGAGGGGCGGCTGTACACAGTCGTACCCCCCTTCATTCCCCATGGCACATAAAGAGAGTGGGGAGGCGGTGGAGGCTTTGCCTCCACATCGCCATCCCCATATGGGGATGGCGGTGGGAGACAACGCCTCCCCCAACCATCCCCCATAAACCAAATAAACACCAAAACAAAACAATAAAGGCTATGAAAATAAAGTATTTTCACCTCATTTCGTCGTACGACGGCCAATCCAAAACAAAGGTTCAATAAAATATTAACAGTAATATATATATGTAAATATATATATATATATATATATATATATATATATATATATATTATATCCATCATGTTTCAATGAAAACAATTATAGTATAACATAGGAGATGCAAAAATTTCCAGAATAAATAAATTGGGGAAATGAAATACAGTGAACGAGAGGAGGATTCTCAGATGGAAATAATTCAGAGGTTTAAAGCTGAGAATCGAGATTTCAACAAGAATTCAAAAATGAAATATAGAGAGGAAGGGGAAATCTACAGGCAGGTAATTAAAATTACAGAGGAAGAGGATTTCTCAAACACACAAAAAACACATTTTCTTTTCTTCTTTCAAAAACCAAATTTACAGAGATCAAAATATGAAATTTGAAATACTCGGAGTCCTATGCAAAGCTCAATTCGAAGATGAGTTGCACAATTCCAGTCAAATGAAATCTTAGAAAACCAGAGATTCAAACCCCAACAACAACAAATTCGACAACAAAATCTAGTGCAAGCCAAAAATCAAATCTTCTCAGATGAAATCGATGAAAAACTAGACAAATTAACTAATCCTTAGAAAAAAATTCAACAATTCTTTGAGTTGCAGGCATTTTTTTATTTTTCATTTCCTCTTTGTTGCTTTTTCGAAAAAGCAATATTTGGAAATATACTTGTAAAAAAAAAAACCAAATCAGAAGTTGTCATAAATTTTTCGACAACTTTCCCATGCAAATTCCACTTAACACTCCATTTTTGTCATTTTCCAATTTTGGGAGAGAATCTTCCATAATAGATTTACACCAAAATATGCCCTTTTAAATATTTTAATTTCAATTTTAATAAAATTAACTTTTGAAAAATAAACAATTAATTAATAATAATTTTAAACCACATTTCACTTACTTATAATTGGAGTTTAAAATTTATTTTATTAAATCACCTTTTCTAATAAAAATAAATATGATAATGATTTCCTTAAATTTATTTCTTTTAAAAATAATCCATAATAATTTCTCTAACTATATTATTTAATTTAATGATTTAAATTAAAGGATAGCTTCACATTTTTTAATAACAATAAAAATGATAATGTACACCATAATTTTCCAAAGTATTGATATCATAAGGAATAATGAACATATAATTAATCTAATATTTTGCACCATAGACTATCATTTAATTTAAATCATAAAGCACTAGACCAAGCCATTAACACACTTATAAAACTCATGAAATAAAATGATTTAATTAAAAACCATACCCACACGAACGAAGTACGAACATGACATAGACAACCATTGGACCAACTGACTTAGATGGGGGTACTTTCTTACCAACTCCCTAACCACATCAACCATTGGGTATGTAGGATGCGCTCAAACCTGACAATTCAGGTGGAGTCGGCATTCGATACCTGCATTCTTGCATAACACAAAATGTCAAACACCATGTACATATGCATATATATCATAGTCAAACACATTGTGAAGGAGAGTTATGGTGAGGCAGGGCACTCACGGATGAGCGATGACACCCTGTCTCCTTCACCTAAATTCAATACAGTAGACAAAATCTAAGTATCACATCATCATAAAACGAGTATCCCACACATAAGTCCAACTATCATAAGAAAATAAGCATAAATGTTTGCTAGACCCAACACATGGCGGAAGATGTCTAACAGAGTATCAAATATGCATCAGAACATAACCAAAAATCACACTAAAGGAAAAACACACACACCAAAGTAGTATCAGAGTACCAGAACATGAGAGGCACTACATCCTCCCCCCTAGAACTAGACCTACTCCTAGACACCAGAAAACAAATAAGGAAAAGAGGCTCGGATGCAGGATGCATCCTCCCATGTATTTGAAGTCTCATCATTTGGGTCCCATTGGACCCACACCTGATCAATCTCTTTTCCCCTGAGCACGAGTCTCCTGTGTTGCAGAACGACCATAGGCTCCAGTGCGAGCTGCTCATCCTCGACCTGAAGAGCATTCCAATCTAGTGCATGAGATAAATTAGGAAAATAAGGCCTAAGAACAAAAACATGAAACACATCGTGAATGCGTGCAAGGGTGGGTGGCATGGCCAAATGGTAAGCAATGGGTCCAATCCTCTCTAGAACCTCAAACGGACCCACAAAATGAGGCACCAACTTGGAGCCTTTTCCGTAACAGATAGGGCTCGTTCATGGAAACACACAAAGAAACACACGATCACCCACTAAAAATTGAGGATCGACCCTATGAGCATTGATGTACTTCTTATGCCAATCCTAAGCCGCTACCAAGTGCTCTTTGATGTGAGCGACTTGCTGATCTATTTCCTATAGCATCTCTGGCCCAAGAATAATCCTATCCTCCAAATGGTCCCAACTCAGAGGTGTCTGACACGGGCAACCATACAAAGCCTGGAATGGTGGCATCTTGATCGAACTGTGATAACTGTTATTATAGGAAAACTCAACCAAATGCACATAGTCTTCCCATCGAGACTGCTGATTCATAGCATACATGCAGAGCATGTTCTCGAGAACCTAATTGACCCTCTTGTTTTGACCATCTATTTCTGGATGGTAAGCAGAACGAAAGTTCAATTGTGTTCCCAAGGCACGTTGCAATGAGGTCCACAACATAGAAGTGAACACTGTATTTCTATCAGAAATGATTCTCTACAAAATCCTGTGCAGCCTCACAATTTCATCCATGAAAATTTTAGCCACAGACAATGCAGATAAATGTGCCACCTTGGTCAACTTGTCAATGGTGACCATGATAGCATCATGTCGGTGTGCAGTCATCGACAACCCAACAATGAAGTCAATAGATATAATATCCCATTTCCATTCTAGAACGATATTGGGATACAAAAGACCTTCTGGATTATGGTGCTTTACCTTCACCCTTTGACACTCCAGTAATCTCTCCACAAGATCTTCTATATCCCTCTTCATCCCTACCCAAAAGTACAACAAAAGAAGATGCATACATCTTTTTAACTCTAGGATGAGCTGAATAAGGAGCTCGATGTGCTTCAGACATGATTAGGGTATGAAGACCCTTCGAGGAAGGAACATATATGCAACCCAAACATCACAAAATTCCATTGAAACCCAGAGTATAACCAATAAACTTTCCCTCAAGCACTCTACCCGACTCCATCTCCGACTTCACCTCTGGGAACCAGCTGTCTGAAGGAAGTGTTGCAAGAATCTAACCTTTTAAATCAACCTCAAGAGTCACAGAGGATAAATCATGATGGTGATGTCTTAGAGCATCTACCACTACATTCTCCTTTCCTTGAATATATTTCACTTCAAAATCGTACTTGCAGAGGAATTCCATCCATATTCTCTGCCTAGCATTAAGATTCGGCTGCATGAAAATGTATTGCAGACTGCGATGGTCACTGTGCAGATCAAACTTATGGCCCAAGAACAACTTTGGCCAACTAAAATTCATGAGGGTAATTTAGCTCATGGTCCTTGAGCTTACGTGACTCATATGCTATCACCCTGTCATCCTACATCAAAACAGCCCCCTACCCTTCCAAGGATGCATTTGTGCAAACCACAAAGTCCTGAGTCAGATCAAGAACAAAAAGAATAGGCGCACTAGTTAGCTTCTCTTTAAGAGTTTGAAAATCCAATTGACACTTTTAAGACCAATCATATTTCTTTCCTTTCCTCTGCAGAGAGGTGATGGGATGTGCAACCCTAGGGAAACCCTGTACAAACCACCGATAATAGCTCGCCAATCCCATAAAACTGTGAATTTCAAGAACATTTTTGGGAGTAGGCCAATCTATAATAGCTTGGATCTTTGAGGGATCCATGAAGATGGCTTCTCTAGAGATCACATGCCCCAAGTATTTCACTTCATACTTATAAAATTCACACTTCACCAAGTTTGCAAACAACTAGTTTTCTCTCAAGCATTGCAACACCAACTTCAAGTGTTCCTCATGCTCTTCCATGGATCTAGAGTAGATAAGTATGTCATCAAGAAATACGAGCACAAATCGGTCCAGATAGGTCTGAAAAACACCATTCATTAAGCTCATGAAAACTGAGGGTGCATTAGTTAATCCGAATGGCATGACAGTAAATTCATAATGTCCATACCAGATACAAAATGCAGTTTTGTGAATATCCCCCTCAACAATCCACAACTGATGGTATCCTGATTTGAGGTCAATTTTAAAGAACACCTTTGGTCCCTTGATCTAGTTAAACATCTCATCAATCCTCAACAATGGGTAGCAATTCTTCACTATCACCTTGTTCAACTACCTATAATCAATACACAGACGGAGTGAACCATCCTTCTTTTTCACGAAAATGACTGGTGCTCCCTAAGGGGAAACACTAGGATGAACAAACACCTTTTCAAGCAATTCTTATAACTACAAACAAATTTCTTGAAGCTCCCAAGTTGTCATCCTATAAGGAGCCTTAGAGATAGGCTCAGCTCCTAGAATGAGATCAATTCAGAAGTGGATGTCATGCTTAGGTGGCATCCTAGGTATCTCGCTCATTAACACATTAGAAAACTCCTTCAGGAGAGGATAATCATCCAAAGTTACTTCTTGACTCTCCTCCATATCTAGGTCACTAATTGAGATAGTGAACAAATGGAACCCTTGACAAAATCACTTCTTCAACTACATTGAAAAGATAATCCTCAAGGAGATAGGCTTTTGAATGCCAACAATTTCAACCTCACCTCTGGAATAATCTCAACAGTGAACAAACTTATGACGAAAATCAATTGTCGCCTGGTGTGCACTCAACCAATCCATCCCCAATATGACATCATAAGAACCTAGGGGAAGAATATGGAGTAACAATTAAACCAAACTCTAGCTTACATCCTGGAACAAGAGACTCCACTGATACTTTTTCCCTAGAAGCTAATTCAACATGCCACTTAATGCCTTGCTTTGCCGCAACCAGATTACAATGCTTAACAACTGAAGGGTAAATAAAGGAATTTGATGCACCATAATCAAAAAGTATAGAAATAGGAATGCCCTACAACAAAATTGATACCTCCACCACAATACCTTGGTGATCGGCCTGATGATTATCCACCACGGCAAAAACTTGATGAGACCTTCTAGCATCTCCAATAGTCAGCTTAGATGTTGTCAAACTCTAACTAAACCCTATAGTACTAAACCTTGTAGTACTCCTTTGTGGACACTATCTGGAAATAAGTCCCTACTGCCCACAACTGAAACACCTAGTACCATGGCCAAAACCTCTGACACCAGACGAAAAATTAGATTGGTGATAGCTACCACGATTAGGTGCAGGTTGTGAAGACTGTGTTGGCTACTCAACCTGGTTATGTTGTGATCTCTGCCAATGACGGTTCCTCCTAGACTGAAATATATTGATCTGATGACACTGAGAGGGCTTATTCCTCGATTGAAACTACTTCTATCCACCCTTAGCGAGTGCAGAATGAGCCCTGAAAGGACCTGCAGCTTGAGACTGCCCACCATGGGAACCACCACCTACAGCAGGAGTACTACCGATCTAAACTCCAACATGACCTCCTAATGCCAAGGTCAAATTCTCCTCCACAAGATAAGCTTTCTTGACAGCAACCTCCATCGTCTTTGGCTCGAAGACTCAGACACCTCCACTAATCCTAACATTTAGACCTCTGACAAAATGATCTACTAGCATAGCCTCATCATTAGCAATTTCGGTGTACTGCTTAAGTTCAAAGAAGTGGCACTCATACTACTCTATGGACATTACCATCTATCTCAAGTCATGAAATTCATTTGCCCGACATTGCCTCCAGTGATCAGATAAGAAACAGGCCCTAAACCGTTCTAAGAACAATTCCCATGTCGCTGAAATGATGTCAAGATGTAATTCTATTCTTCCAACCACCACCATGTGGATGTAAATCCTCTAAGGTGCATGATGGCACACCTTGCCTTAGTATTGCTTTTGTAGGGATGCATATAAAAGCATCGATCGAGGTCAATAAGCCAAGTTTCAGCTTCCAAACCTCCACCAGAGCCATCATAAATAGGACATACCCTGAGGATATCTCTCATATGCCTAACAACCACTACATCCTGATCTGTTGGTATCTCAATCCCCCTCTCTTTGATCACATGCTGCTCATCCTGCCTTGGACCCAGAGGACCGAGAGCATCGTCCAACAACTGTCGCAACTACTCACCACCTTGAATCTGTTGTTCAGGATTAGGGCCTCCACTTGGTGGTTTGTTCTAGGAACCCTAATTTTCCTCCCGCTCTGATTCATGGGAGCTCTGAGGTGGAGAATTATGAAGGCCAGCTCTGTGACCACCACGGCCATAGCCGCGACCACGACCTCGACCTCTTAGAATGATTTTTTGCAACAAGAGAGGGATTACATAAATTCAAAGTTATGCAACAAGATTAACATAATGGGATAACTTAACCTATAGTACCCAATGTTGTTAACCTTGGCTCTGATACCAAGTTGTAATGCTCCACCACACAAACCCCATAGGACAACTACAACAAATACAATTTTTTATTTTTTTAAAATAACAATTACATAATGCAGCATATAAACATTTATACAACATAGATATGACATAAATCCTTAACCTACTCCTATGGGGTACATGGTGCGTTACTTAAACGAACCCAACAAATAAACGATATGCGATAGTAACTAAAGCAAAAGAAAGAAATGAGAGTAAAACATGATATAAGTACAACAAGAATGAGATATAAATGCATAAACATAAATCACATAATATTATATTCATCTTCAAAGTTCAAAATTACAAATGTGGAATATATTTCCATAGATACAACACAATATAAAATCAAGTTACATTACAAGGCCACTTCCCTTATAACATTGGGAAGGGAAAAATCATAATACACAAGTACAATAATGAAAGAGAATTGTTCATAGGTACAATATTCTCTGAGCGAGCTTCAAGATCATTGCAATTGCATCCATACCACAATCACAACTAGGGACCCAATGGGTGCATTGCATATTTCCACCCGATCGTGTGAACCCAAAGGAACACCCCCCATGCAAGGAATCAATAAGAAAGAACCCTCAACCCCAAACTCAAACATAGAGGACACACATCACAAAACTCAAGCCCATGAAGTAACATAAACATCAACAATAAATAAACAACTAACACATCTCCAGAGGCACAAGAACAAGGGAAACGAAGGGGCACATTGGGAGAGTGTCATCGCATGGCCTTACATGGATTCACCAGACTACATAGAATCTAGGAGCCGCCTCCATCTATGGTTAACTAGACATTATGTTTCAAGGTGTCGCCCCATAGGGTGACTTATGCGAAGCCATCTACCTTTCGCGAAGACAAGGTAGTGACCTTACCGACCAGGTTTTCCCACCCGTCCTTAGCCTTTGGGAGTGCTAACGATAGGAGTGAGGTGTATATTTTTATCTTGTTATGTGATAACTAACCCAACCCACTAAGTAAATTAATTAGGTTTTCATTTAATTAGGGAAACTCTTTCAAGGGTGACCACTTGTACATTGGCCCCAAGAAGAGCCACTCTCCCCTATGGCTGCCCTAAAACCAAAACCAAGAAACGATACCACAATGTATAACCAAAAGGATCTTAAATCACAACAAGATACCACCCACGACTACCCACATGGTATCGACATAAGCCAAAAAGATGAAACCATAGAAAAACATTCACACCTTCCCTAACCTCTGGAGATAACGCTAATTCATACAATAAGAAAATAAAATATCACATTCAATTAAATAACACCACATCATTAACTATAAGGCATTTAAATAATAAATCATCTAAGTCTCTATCAAATAACCATTATCATCAATTAAAATCAAAATAAGGAAACTCACCAATATATCTATTTAACTCAAAAGAAATATTCAATTTAATAGATAATTCGCTAATTAAATATCTAAGTTAACAAACTTGCTAAAAAGCTGATTTAAGAATAGTAGTGACAATTCCATTATTTGTTTAAATACAATTAAATAGACTTTCAAAAAAAATTAAAGATACTAACTTAATTTATCAAAACCCAATTATAATTCATTTACTAATTCAAATTTTCAACTATATTTTATTTTTTGATTTTAAATCTTTTCCGCACAAAATATTCTAAATTCTGATTTTTCTAAGATAATGGAAATCTAATCTTTATTTTTTTTAAAATCAGTTTCAAGGTAAAAAGTAGATTCAATTTATTAATTAACTAAGTTCAAAAAAATAATCTGATTGTACTACTTTTTCTTTTAACTAATCTGATATTTCATAAATACAATTAGACTGGAAAATAATGAAATCAAATTCCATAGTAATATTTAAAATATAATTATTTTTTTGTCTCCTAATACAGATTAAATTTAAAAAGTCATTTTCAAACAGATTTTAAAACAATAGTATTTTTCCTCATTAAATATAAAATTTTCCAAAAAATAACTTATTTTTACTTTTCATTAATTGCTCACATTTCCTACCTATACACTATATATATATATACATATATATATATACACACATATATATATGTATATATGTATATATATATTTATATGTATATAAATACTAGAATAACTATATATCAATTCATCTAATGTTGTTGAAGAACAAAACTCAGAATTAATAGAATAACCAATTTACAGAGTATATATAAATACACATACATATATACATATATATGCATATATATACTGTAATGCCCCGCCAAGTAACCTTAAAGGAAGTTGCAATTAACATCATAAGCGAACCAATTTTTTTTAATAAAGTGCATTTAACATACACATTCACTTACTAGTTAACAACAACCTCTAAGGCTACAAGGTTAGGATTACATCAACCCACACATACATATTACATATAACCGTAGCATTATAAATTTTATGATATAACATTATACATTATAAGAAGACCACATAACATAATAAGATAATCAACCAAGATACAATCTCATAATCATTATCTTATTCCAATAGTTACATCACTCATCCCCAGAATGAGACAATAGTACTCAAGGTTACAATTACAAACTTCCACCTCATAAACATAAGAGGGATAAAATAACTTATACAAGTTAAAATATTACAATGCAAGTAATTACAACAAGAACTGCGAGCTGTCTATTTGGATGTCTCACCACCAAGTACTGAAGATCGATAGGGATCCAACGATTTTGGTGCATGTTCCACCCAACCAATGTGGTACCCGAAGGCCCACCCCCCATGCTAGGAGATAGTAACAAAGTAACATGGACAAAGATTCTACTACCTCTAACCAAAGGCAGACTCAAACTGACTCATACTGTTATAACCAACTAAATGAATTAACAAGTACAACTCATTCACCATACAAGTACGAATCAAGTACAACTCAAGTACAATATAAGTACAAATCAAATACAATACAAGTACAAATCAAGTACAATACAAATACAACTCCAACATCACTGACATAGGTCACATTGCTTCTAGACATAAAGTAGATCAAGTATGTTCAAATAACCATATACATAAAATAATTAACAACAGTTGTCATAGATAGAGTTTTATTGCAAGGTTTGTCATGAGATCTCCTCTGGGCATTCTTCATAGGCTCCGGCACAAGTAATCCTGGTGGCCTCAACTGAATCCTGGCACTCATACTCACTCATGCGGAATCAACTACCTCTCGCAAGGACAAGATAGTTGATCTTGCCATTCCAGGCCTTCTCACTCATCCCAAGTCTAAACGAGCCCTTGTGTCTATGAGTGAAGATTAAATTATCTTGATTAATGTGAGAAGTTAGTCTTAATCTTCTAAGTACATTATTTTAATTATCACTTGTTTAAATCACTCCTGAAGGTTATCCAGTTTACCTCTTTGGGCTCTGGCGCCTAACAAAAGCCACTCTTCTATTCGACAACACACACCCAAACAATCCACCAATGGAACCACAAGTGCATACCAACTAGGCATCATAATCCACTCCAACACAAGGAGGATACAAATAATAGAAACTCACTCCAAACATATTGGAGGCAACAATCACATAGTCCACTTCTTTCACAGGAGGTACAAAAGATCTCACTCCAAACATCTTGGAGGCAACAACACATAGTCCACTCCTTTCACAGGAGACAACAAGATGAAACCACATCCCAAGGTCACTCCATACAAGGAAACATGGATCCCATAATCCGCTCCTAAACCAAGGAAGTGCAAACATCCCCGTTTGTGAAAATCAGGTAAAACTGAAAAGATGCCATGCACTACCCAAGGGAAAATAACTGGATGGCATAAAGATTCAACAACCCTTATCCTCCAAGTTCTTCTGGAAGACTTATAATTTAGGACTAACACTAAATCCCAAAACCAACAATGCAACTTGACGATATAGCAAAAAAAGCATTCAAGTCATCAATCAAATCTAATATTTGGATTTCCTAAATCCATACTCATTCAATAGGTAGTGTTGACAAGTCAAAGACACGATAACTAGATCATCTAAAATAATCATAACCTCTATTTCCTTTTTCATTATTGGAAATCTAAAACAATTCAACTTACTTCCTTTTACAGAATACAAAGAATTAAATCTTTTAAGATAATCATGAGGAAGATACTACTTTTGGATATACTAAATCCATATCTCTTTCATAATCTAATCACAATGATTCAATTAATCTAAATAGAAATTAATTAAATAACATAATCAATTGCCTCATCAATAAAACAACATCTTAATTTACTTTTAAATCGACACAAATCTATGTAAGTAAACTCTTTCCATTTCCTAACCAAATCTTACATCTCATTCAATTTTCTATTTAAAACATTCAATCACTTTAATATAATAACATATTGTTTCTCTATCCATTTTTCATAAATACTAATCATCCATTTTTAAATCTCTATTCAATAATACATTGCATGCATCTCATTAAAATAAAATACGATAATGAATTTTACACTTAATATATATATATATATATATATCTATATATATGCTCCATATTATATAGACACCATTAATATTCCATCACAATGACTAGATTACTCTATGGAACTAAATAAAACATAATAACTATTTGCCTTTTTCAATATAGTTAGTTTCTAAATTTACTTCTAATGCAACCTAACACTATTGCAAACAATCCTTTCAATTTTCTATCCGGAGTCTATGTCTTTTCAACTATCCATTTAAAAACATGCAATTTCATCAATGTATAAAAATATCTTTTGGCTTATCTATTTGGGCACGCATTCATATTGTTTCTAATTAAATCTCATTATTTAAAACAAACATTTAAATATAAATATTTCTATAATTCTTCAATATATTTAAATATCTTTTTCCTTATGAATTTTGACCATACATTCAAAACTTATCATTTAAATTCTTCATGCAAAGCTAAATTACACGCACTTAAATAAAACAAGGTAAATACTGATTGAAAATACTCATGGATATATATATACATTTCAATATATTTTCTTCAATCATATTAACAAAATAATATATTTTTTTAAATTAAGTAATTACTTCTATTAAAAAAAAAAATCTTTCTCTATTCATTTTCTACGCATTCTAATCATTTCTTTTAGAACACTAATAATACCCAATTTGCAACAACAGAATAAAATAATATAAAATATTATTTAATCTCTCAAATGGATATATACCTTCAATATATATATTAATATATTTAAATATATTTAATCATTAACATATCTTCTATTCTTTACAGAATATCAAATTGTTTAATTCAAAATAAAATATCCCTTATCATCAATTTTTCAAAATATAAATATATTTTTCCAATTAAATCAAATTAATAATTGGACCTTTTACACATGATTTTAAATTCTACAGTTAAATTTTAAATTATGCATTCTTTAAATCAAATATATACCTCCTTCAATAAAATTTTAACATGCCATTTTAAAATAAACAATAATCTCCCATACATTTATAATTTTAATTCCACTAATCTAATATACAAATTTTATTTAAAATAATATAAATAAATATAATACTTTAATATTATATATTATAATATAAAATATTATTAAATAATATTTTAATATTATAATAACAATACATAAAATATTAATATTTATAAATATCAATTTATTATTATTTTATTTTTAGATCAGCCATAGGAAAATAACTTAACAGCAGTCTCATGTTTCAAGCATAACTCAAAAACTACGATCTGAGTATTTGTGATTTTTTGATAGGGATAAGAAAATTTCAAAATGCAAAAACCGTTTAAATTTCCTGACAACCCAGTTTATGAAAGTGGAGTTATAGGCGGCGCAACCAAACCATTTTACCATGAAAATATAACTATACTGCAGATTTTAAAATCCGTTTTTTAATAATAAACAGAAGGTTTCATTTTCTAAAAACATTATAAATGCATTGTTCAATCTCTATGTTTGATTTCCAATAACAACACAATCTATTTTCGCAAATAATTTAAATTCAACTGAGGTTTTCATAATTTTCACTCAAGAATTTTCACAAGCAAAGGCTGTAAATTTGTTTAATTCTTTTTCTTCTAATATCAAATTTATTTTCTAAAACAGATTTAACAAACAAATATTTAATTATTACTATTTTAAATAAAAACAATCAAGAACAATAAAATACAAAGAGGAAAACCTAGTACAAGAAGCTACAGGAAGAGATGAATTTCTAATGCAAGCCTCTTCCAAGATTTCCTAAATTTTTCTTCAATCCTCCAATGAATCCAATTCAAAATCCAACAAATGCAAACAATTTTTCCTTCAATCAATTCTACAATCAAACTTTTTTCAAACCCTTGTGCAAATTTTCCAAAATTTCTTCCCTCTTGTAAAAATGTATTTTTCTAAAAACTTTCTGCTCTAAAATTAAAACATGTATTCTTATAAATAAAAAATACCTAATTCAACCCTAATTCACATTACATGCAAATTAGATATTTCAATTTCAATTTTTACAACCCTAATTCACATTGCATGCAAATTAGATATTTCAATTTCAATATTTACAACCCTAATTCACATTACATGCAAATTAGATATTAATTTCAATTTCAAATAATAAATTAATTTCCAAAGTTGCAACCAATTTCCCAAATAAACATTTAATTACAATTTCTAATTTAATTCCCACATGTTAAAATTAAATTCCAAATTTAATTTTAATTCTTTTATTTCCTTTCATTCTCTTGCATCACGTTTAATTAATTAATTTAATTATTTAATAACTAAATTCAACCCCTTGGATCAAATTTAATTAATTAAATAAACTAAATATAATTAATTAATTTAAATATAAACTTTTATCTACATTGCATTATTTAAATTAAATAATCATCAACATGATTTAAATGCAATTATTCTAAATATCTATTTCCAAATCAAGAATGTTTCAGAATTAAATATCATCAAAGCAAGACAGACAATGACTCGACCCACACAACTGATGACACACTAAGGCTAGGGTGTAAACTTGACACATGTTACCTAGCTACTATCTCTCGTTCAACTTAACCGTTGGATCGACACGCTCAAACCTGTGAAACCAGGTGGAGTCGATGTCATATACCTGCAATCCTGCAACCAAGTAAACAGTATCATACAATATATCCAACATATAATACACACCTTGAAGAAGAAATTACGGATTCGCAGGGCGCTCACAAGCGAGTGATGCGAAACCGTCCTCTTCACCAATACACTCATTGAAACTGACACTTCCATCATAATCCAGTAATCTCATAATAACATCTCATGTTAACTCTACAACATCATTAATCCATAATGCATGTGAAACAATAATCAGATAACTACATCCCACAATAATAGTTGTCGCTCAATAGTAGCGATCAAAATATCATAACAAAATGTATCCAGTATCAAAGTAACTACAACCAAACATAACATAAAGCAACTTGAACAAGAAGCAAAATGGAGGGGTATTACATATACATATATATACATGTATACATATATATGCATATATATACACACACACACATATATATATATATTATATTTTTACTAAACATTCACATTTAAAATTGAAACCACATTATACATTAGCAACGAAACATTCATAGTACGCAGGCCTTAAGGAAGACGCAGAGGTATATGAATTGGGGGAGGGGCGGCTGTACACAACTGTACCCCCCTTCATTCCCCATGGCACACAAAGAGAGTGAGAAGGCGGTGGAGGCTCTGCCTCCACATCGTTATCCCCATATGGGGGCAGCGATGGGAGGCAACGCCTCCCCCAACCATCCCCATAAACCAAATAAACACCAAAACAAAACAATGAAGGTTGTGAAAATAAAGCATTTTCACCTCATTTTGTCGTACAACACCCAATCCAAAATAGAGGTTTAATAAAATATTAACAATTATATATATATATATATATATATATATAATCCATCATGTTTCAATGAAAACAATTGTAGTATAACAAAGGAGATGCAAAAATTTTCAGAATAAATAAACTAGGGAAACTAAATATAGTGAACGAGAGGAGGATTCTCAGATGGAAATAATTACAGAGGTTTAAAGCTAAGAATCGAGATTTCAACAAGAATTCAAAAATGAAATACAAAGAGGAAGGGGAAATCTATAGGTAGGTAATTAAAATTACAGAGGAAAAGAATTTCTCAAACACACAAAAAACACATTTTCTTTTCTTCTTTTAAAAACCAAATTTACATAGATCGAAATATGAAATTCGAAATACTCGGAGTTCTATGCAACACTCAATTCGAGGATGAGTTGCGCAATTCTAGTCAGATGATTTCTTATAAAACCAAAGATTCGGACCCCAGCAACAACAAATTCGACAACGAAATCCAGTGCAAGCCAAACATCAAATCTTCATCAAATTGATGAAAAACCACACATATTAACTAATCCTCAGAAAAAATTTCAACAATTCTTTGAGTTGTAGGCATTTTTTAATTTTTCATTTCCTCTTTGTTGCTTTTTCGAAAAAGCAATAATTGGAAATATACTTTTTCCAAAAAAAACCAAATCAGAAGTTGTCATAAATTTTTCGACAAGTTTCCCATACAATTTCCACTTAATACTCCATTTCTACCATTTTCCAATTTTGGGAGATAATCTTCCATAATAGATTTACACCAAAATATGCCCTTTTAAATATTTTAATTTCATTTTAATAAAATTAACTTTTGAAAAATAAACAATTAATTAATAATAATTTTAAACCACATTTCACTTACTTATAATTGAAGTTTAAAATTTATTTTATTAAATCACCTTTTCTAATAAAAATAAATATGATAATGATTTCCTTAACTTTATTTCTTTTTAAAATAATCTATAATAATTTCTCTAGCTATATTATTTAATTTAATGATTTAAATTAAAGGATAGCTTCACATTTTTTAATAACAATAAAAATGCTAATGTACACCATAATTTTCCAAAGTATTGATATCATAAGCAACAATGAACATATAATTAATCTAATATTTTGCACTATAGACTATCATTTAATTTAAATCATAAAACACTAGACCAAACCATTAACACACTTATAAAACTCATGAAATAAAATGATTTAATTAAAAACCATACCCACACAAATGAAGTATGAACATGACACGAACAACCACTGGACCAACCACTGACATAGACGGGGGTACTTTCTTACCAACTCCCTAACCACATCAACCATTGGGTATGTAGGATGCGCTCAAACCCTACAATTCAGGTGGATTCGACATCCGGTACCTGCATTCCTGCATAACACAAAACGCCGAACAACATGTACATATGCATATATCTCATAGTCAAACACATTGTGAAGGAGAGTTACGGTGAGGCAGGGCACTCACGGATGAGCAATGACACCCCGTCTCCTTCACCTAAATTCAATACAGTAAACATATTCTAAGTATCACATCATCAAAATAACTCACAAAGTAACATTATCATAACATGAGTATCCCACACATAAGTCCAACTATCATAAGAGAATAAGCATAACTGTCTGCCAAGCTCAACACTTGGCAGAAAAGATGTCTAATAGAGTATCAAATATGCATCAGAACATAACCATGAATCACACTGAAGCAAACACACACACACCAAAGTAGTATCAGAGTATCAAAACATGAGAGGCACTACACTATGATCAATTCAATTAGAAGAATTGATTTTTATTTTAATAGTATCATTGTTGGAGGGAGGAAAAGAGGTAATTTTATTCAAATGATTTTTCATACAAATAAGTAAATAGTTTACATATTATGAAAGAAACAACAATACCATATTCCATTAACCCTTCTAATATCCTCATATTTTTGATAAAAAAGTTTAATCAAATGATGTAGGCACCCTAAGATTTTGTAGATATTTTTTTAGAATATTGGTGGATAGTCTTCGACCATAAACCACATGGAAATCTTGATGTGCCTTTATATTTTTTGAAAAAAATAAGGGTTGAGTTTTAAATGGATATAAAACCTAATTAATTTGATATGAGATTGTTCTAAGGTGTTGGTGGTAGCATACTATGGTTTAGACCTAGTGAACCTATTGATCAAAATTGATATATATTCCCCCTTTGATCGTTGTAATGGCGTGAATTTACACGCTAGGCAATTTCCCCATTCCATCACCCCTACCTTAAAAAATATAAATTCAATGATGCAAGATCCTTCATCGCCACCTTGCTCCCTCCACTTGGCCATGTCTTTTTGTGTTGGTGTAGGAATTTCTATCGGGGGCGTGTGTGCACCGCACAGACCTTCATGCATTGTGTTGCCATCCTAATAGGATTCCTACCCATGGAATCGACAAAAATGTTAAATTTCCTATTGGGTGCGAAGTGTAATGTATCCTTCCTTCTTGATCGATGAAATTTATGCCTTTTACCACCTTTTTATAATTCAAATACAACTCCTTCTCATTACTTGACTCTCTCTTGGATTCTATTCACTTGCTCTTGTATTGTCACACATTCTATTCTTATTCTCTTGCTTCTACACCACTTCTCTTGGCTACAAGCTCTTCATTTTGGCTCCAAAACCACGTTTGTGTTGCTACACCACTTCTATTAGAGGATCTTCAAGCTTCTTCCTTCTGCCATTAGTCGTGAGTGCTCATAGTTGAGAAGGTGGTATTGTTCTTTATTGTCCACTTGCATCATCTTGTTTATTGAGTAGCATTCTATCTTTTTGTACTCTCTACTTAGTAATACTATTTCCTTTCTACTTTCTCAATTTATTTCTACACTTTGTGTCTATCTGGTTGTCTATAGAGGTGGTAACAAGAAAATAGGGCTTTGACTAAGGTAGACCTCAAACACAACCCAATATTTTTCTTGTTTCTGTGTGTGTAGGTAAATTTGAGTGGAGCTATTCAAAGAATCAAATCATGGGAAGCTCAGTATCACTTTCTATCCTCTCTTTTTCTATTTCTAGAATAGTCCATTTACTACTTTCTGTACTTTTTTCACATTCTATTAGAGCACAAAACTCAAAAAATCAGACAGTTAAGTAGAATTCTTGTGTTTTTGTTTGTTTTTTGAACCTCTATCCATACAAGATGCCTATGCATCCCTAAGACACCAACACATCGTGCTGGAAGTCTCAGATCTGTGTTGAAATCCTCAAACAATGAGTTGTCTGGGCAATAGAACAAACCTTTGAAGTCAACTCTTCCAACCCTGTGAACACCTGGTTTTAGAAAAAGGAAAGTGGCAAGTTGTTTTCTCTTCCTTTTTATCCTCAGTACCTTGTCCTTTTCAATATGTCTAGTACAAAAAACCTGAGGTAGTTTAGGGTAGCCTATTCCTTGGGGCTCTCCTGTGACCTGGAGTCTTGGGGGTGACGAGTCCCCTTTCTCTACATTTTCATGAACCTAACGTGAACTATTTTTGTTTCATTTATTGGTATCGAAGAACCTCCTCTCATTTCCTAAATGTGTTGTAGATTTATGTTTTGTAGGGTGTATAGCCTTGCAACCCAATCTATGACCCCTAGCTACATAGTATGAAGGGCTCTTGGACACTTCAGAGAAGAATTTAGATAGGTCACTGTCTAATTTCTCAACCTTCTACTTCCACTAAGTTTGTTCCATCAAAATATGTTAAAATGGTCTCATTCACATGTATTCCTTCCACTCAGTGTGTGTTTGGATCATCAGACATAACCTTTACCTCATGGTATTTACCTATGAATAAAGAGACTTCTCCCTTGTACATTCTCGCTCTTGCTGATATGGGAGCATTGTAATTGGTGTCTTAGTTGACCCTGTGAGTTGAGTGAATATTATAATAGAAGAAACTATGCTTATAAACTTTTTGCATATGGAGGAATACGAAGAATCAAAGGCCGATATACACACACACAATGGCATCTCGGTCCCTCCTATTGGTTCTATCACTCTTTTAGTCTTGGTAAGACATAGGGTCATGGATACCTCTTTAATCATAATTCTGGAGTCAGACCTATTCAAGGTGAAACTGGTCATTTTGTGGTTGGTTTAGATGAATGGCATCGCTTCGGTGATTCATAAATGTCTCAAGTTCTCTCATGATGGATTTGTGTGTGTTGTGCATGAAACTATTTACAAACCACTAGTGTTGTGTGGGGGCTTCTCATTAGACTAATTTAGGCCCACCCTGGTCATACCTCTCCCTTCGAGGATAGATTTTCTATATCCTACTTATGTCAAGTATAAGACTCAGGGCACAACATCAAAAGTGGCTTATCCAATATCTCCCTATGCTATCTAAGTAAAAGGTTCTATAATTTTGTAGCAGAAAGATTCCTCCTCCTCGCAGTAGAAGGGGATGGGGAAGCTTTCTTGCGACCATGGGCCTTCCTCTTTTGCATCTTCTTCTCCATCCAATTTTGTTTGAACTTCCTGTCTTGCCCAACACTCCTAGACCCATTTTTTATGGCAAGGGGAAGGTGTTGAGAAAATGTGTCTCAACTTTGCAATTACATAAGTTACTATTGATACATAAGGTATTTTTCAGTTGATGATGACAGGCAGTGTGGGGGATTCCCCCCACAAGGGGTCTGGGGGGATCATCCCCTTGGCTGGGGGTCCAGGGGGCAGCACTCCCTAGCAAGGACTCAGGGGTAGCACACCCGAAAGCCAAATTTTATACACTTTATTATTGTAAATTTGGACCGTTCATCATTATGTCTCATATCTGACTATTGATATTTTATTATCTTGACTTACCCTAGAAGGAAACCCTATTTTATGAGGGTGCTATATTACGACTATGTATTGTGATGTATTCTAAGAGTCTGATAGTGGTTGTGTTGCCTCTAGTTCTCTGAGTGGTGATACTCCTATGAGAAGCTTGCTCTGCAATTATATTGTAATCTTTGTGATTTTTGAATAATATATTGGGCGACTTTTGGAGTGTGGGGTTTTTCCTTAAAATGGTTTTCCCCATGTAAATCATTGTGTTGTGGTATGCATGATATTTATTTATTTCTATTTAAGTTTCTATAACTGTTAAAGATCTATAATTTTTTTGCATTATCCTCCTCTCAAGATTAGTGTAGGAAGCTGTTTCACTATCTTAGCTTCCTTACAAAAGGTCCTAATGGAGTTTCCCCTATGTCTCAGCCTCTATGGCCTCCTAACATTCTTCCTAATTCCTCTCTGGTAGTGAATGGGAAGAGGCTCGGTACTAAGGAACTCATGTTTGCCTCTCCACCTGTTGTTGTTCTCGCTCCTGTGCTCCTTGCTCCTACCCATGTATAGGAGGTTGTCCTTCCACTAATAATGGTTATGTAGGAAACTCTTATGGTAGAACAAGAACCTCCTACCTCTTCCCAAGATGCAAATTCTAATGCTCGAAACTGACGTAACTGACTTATGTGTGAGTGCAAGCACAGGAGAAAAGATCTAGTCGTGGAACAAGCTACCTCATTGAAGATAGTGGGGGAGCCAATAGCTCCTATTTTGAATCCCTTGATGTTTATCTTCCTTCTATTGTTCCTGTCTCAATTCCAATCACCTTCGTTCTTCTAGCTCCCTTGACGGGTGTTGATGATCCTCACCTCAAAAGGGTGCAGGTTTTCATTGCTCCTTCCATGGAGCTTCCTCTCTTGATGTCCCTTTTGGATATCCCTCATTATTATTAGCCCATAGACATGTTGAACACACTGGTGGTATTTTTTGCGGCTTTGTCTTCTCCCTCATTCACCTCCACTTCTTTTGTGGGGATCCAACATCCTTTGTTGAAGTATATTTCACTGGATGACCTCACCTTGAGTGGTGGTAAGAAGAGGGGCTCGCCTTCTTCAAGAGATAGTCCTATTTTAGCATGTGTCATCCTTGTGATGGAGGCATCCCTTGTGTCCCCTAAGTTTGTCACTACCCCTCTTGATGAGGTCAAAATTGGATCTTGGGCACCTCCTTCTCCCACTCGATTAACACATGTCACTCTAGTAAAGTGCATGTTTAACTCCGTGTATGATGTCTCAACTTTATCTACAATATTTGTGAGATTGATGACCTTCACCTCACAAGAGCTCAATGAAGAAAACCTTGAGGGGCCTTCTTCCTTGGCCCTTTTTTCAAGAGATTTGGAGGGTACTCCCCTCGCTATCCCACCCTTATAAGCCCATCCTCCCTCCCTATATAATGATCTAGATTGGGAGAAGGATGACCCGCTGGTCAATGAGGATTAGGGTGGTACCTCTTCTTTATCTATAGATTAGATTTGTGTGTGTGTTGTGTTCCACTCATTCTTGTATTTATGTGTTTGTGATCCTACCTAGAGGACCCTTGCTACCCTTGTAGGTGCTTGGATACAAGCTTGGAATTTTTTTCATAAAATTTCTCTATTTATTTCATCATTCTTCTATATGTAGTGATCTTGCTTTTTTATAATAGGGGACAATGCAAAGCGTTGGGGGCATTTAGGACCTCTTCCATGTTGACCCAATTTTTTTATTTTCATTTTGTATTCATGTGCTCTTCTTCACAATCTAGGAACTTTGGGGATTGATGATCATTCATTTATACAACATGTGCTACTTATTCATATATATGAATAGATTTGACCCCAAACTCCCAAATGCCCTTGTCTCTTGATTTCTTCATATCTACTTGTTTCTCATTTTCTTTGTCTTCGTTTGTATCTCTCTCTACTTAGTGATGTTGTGGTGCTTATGTGTCATCCATCACATGAATGACAACATTTCCATGTTTACATCTTGTAATGTATCACAAACCACATCTCAGCCACTCCTTTCTCTCCTTAGGATGTCATTGCTCCTTTATGTAGCGTGTACCACCCTAAGGGGGGGCTACCATACTTCTTTGATTTTCAATAAGGTGAATTTCGTGGCCAATGAATCCCTTGTTGAAATTTTTTCTTTTCATTTAAAAAAAATGCATTCTTCAACAAGGACCCCTTAGTGACATTTTTCTTTTGGATACGAGTTCGTAGCGAAAGAATATGAAAAATTTCCTTCGAAAAAAGAGTACTTTTTCAAATGAAGAATTTTGAAAACTTTCTTTTTAGAAGGAGCATTTTTCTATCGGATTCCTTGATGAAAGAGATCTTTCAAAAGGATTCATTGATGGTAGAATCATTTGCAAAAAAAATGTGCTTTTCAAATCAGACCGTCCCTTTGAACGGACCCCTTGTTGTCTTAAATGGTTCTCGAAGGGACCCCTTTGAAAACTTCTCCATTTTTTTCTTTGTGATGTGCTTGCATGTTTGAACTTTTCTGCCTGACATGTTTTGGATGCAACTTAACATGTTGCTTTGCAAGACCAAGCACCTGTAAAGCCCCTTTTCCATCAAGATTTCCTAACAGGATGGAGAATCTCATCAAGCTTTCCTTGTAGGACTAAGAAATCGTAAGGGTATTTCACATTAAACCCTTCAGAACTGAGCACGTATAGATTCCTTTCATGTCAAGCCCCACAGGACTGAGAACTTGTGGCACTCCCTTTGCAGGACCAAGAAACTGTGAAGCTCCTTCTTTTTACAAGATTGAAAACTTGTAGAGCCTTTTTTCAAATTCTACAAGACCGATAACCCATAGAGCCAATTCCATAGGATCGAGTACCTGTGTAGCCATCTCTCTCTCTCTTTCACATCAAGGTTTTCTTACAAGATTGAGAACCTGTAAAGCCACCTCCTACATGTCTAGGTGTGCTAGAGTAGAGCTATGCTTCCTCAACACTTAAGGTATATTCTTTTCAATCTCTTTCTACTTTACCTCGCATATGCACACTAAAACGTATGCTCACAAAAGTGGGGGAAAAATGTAATGACAAGAATTTTCACCCTAAATAAATTCCCCATTCCATCACCTCTACCTTAGAAAATATAGATTCAATGATGCAAAATCCTTTGTTTCCACCATGATACATCCACCTAGCTGCATCTTTTTTGTGTCGATGGAGGAATTTATATTGGGTATGTGTGCATGCTGCATAGACGTCTAAGTGTTGCATTATCGTGCTGACAAGATTCTTGCCCCTAGAATCAACATAAACATTACATTTCCTATTGTGTGTGAAGTGTAACATCTCTTTCCTCCTTAATCGATAAAATTCGAGCCTTTTACCACCCTTTTCTAATTCAAATCCAACTCCTCATTCCTTGAATCTCTCTTGGCTTCTATTCACTTTCTCTTGTATTCTCACACATTCTACTCTCATTATCTTTCATCTACACCACTTATATTGGTTGCAAGCTCTTCATTTGGCTCTAACACCATGTTATTGTTGCAACACCACTGCTATTGAAGGATTGTCAAGATTCTTCCCTTTTCTATTAGCCTTTTGTGCTCATATCTAAGAAGGTGATATTGTTCTTTGTTTTCCATTTACATCATCTTGTTTATTGAGTAGCATTCTATTTATTTTTTCTCTCTACTTAGCAATACTATTTCATTTCTACTTTCTCCATCGCTTTCTACACTTTGTAGCTATCTAGTTGTCCATGGAGGTGGGAACACCAAAATGGGGGCCTGATTGAGGCAAACCTTCAACACAACTAGAAATTTTTCTCATTTTTGTGTGTTTAGGTACGTTCAAGTGGAGCTAGTAGAAGAATCAAATCATGGGAAGATTGGTATCACTTTCTATTCTCTCTTTTTAATTTCTAGAATAGTCCATTTACTACTTTCTATTCTTTTTCTACATTTTGTTAGAGCACAAAATTCAAATAATTAGATAGTTAAGTATAATTCTTATTTTTTTGTCTATTTTATGGACCTCTATCCATACAAGATGTCAACGCGTCCCTGAAACACCAACACTCCATGCTACAGTCTAAGATCCACACATTCATCCTCAAATAGTGATTTGTCTAGGCAGAAGATCAAACCTTTGAACTCAACTCTTCCAACCCTATGAACGCATATTTTTAGCAGAAGGGAAGTGGCAAGTTGTTTTCCCTTCCCTTTCAACCTCAATACCTTGTCCTTTTCAATCTATTTAAAAAAATTGAGGTAGTTTAGGGTAGCCTGTTCCTTGGGGCTCTCCCGTGACTTGGAGTCCCAAGGATGACATGTTCCCCTTCTCTATAGTCACTTCTCCCACACCCACCATCATTTCCATCATTCACTAGAAAGATATGATTATGATGATAGGATTATTAGCATTCTCTTAAAGAATTGGACTTATCAAGCTACCTAATTTTTAGTTCAATTTGGTAGAGGGCATGGAGGAAATGGTACTAATCCATCCAACATGCCTCATGTACATTAAATCCAATAAAAATGTATCCTACTTCTACAAGAATTATAAACAACCCTATATTATAGTCCATGCACATCCACTTAAGGGATACAACAAAGGATGAGATATTTCTCTTCAATCTATTAAAAATTAATACACATGCTAATTTTATATAGGTATACAACATTTTAATATATTATATATTTATTTATAAATTTTTAATTCTAAATCTAGGGCTAACTAAGACTAAGTTACATTTTACTACATTTACATATAACTATCAAATATTAATTGGAACGTTATTTTATTATGTGTAGATGAGGAGCGAATCTTGAGATTTGGTCATCTTATGTTAATGACTATTTGCATTGATATACCTTATATAATACACCAAAAAGTTACCCTTGACCTAGAGCTTATTTGTAGTTAGTACTAAAATTATATTTAATTAAGTTTTATATTCATCTACAATAATTGAAACATCCTAGAAGAACCTTGAAGTATAATATTTAATGTAGGAGTTGATAGATAGCTTTGATACCATGTTAGAGTCACTCAAGGAATTAAGCCTTGAGGATCATCTATAAAATCCAACAAACTTCTACAAGAGAGAAAATAAAGACCATGAAATTTCAACAATGGATGCAATATATGCCAATATGCAATACTCAAGATTACAATGATATATTGGACTTACTCAACTGAAAAGAATCTCAACTGAAATTTCTTGGATTCAATGTACATATTAAGCCTTTATTACATAGGCAAGGGTGATTATGTACCACCATTAATTGATTATGTAGCATCATTAAATTATTGTGTCATAATTAAATAACATGAGCCAATTATTAAATAACCTAGGACACAAGTATTAAATAAAAGCCAACTAGATAAGATAAATGAAAATTTATGCTTAACTAGAAAGATTCCCCCCTAATTAATGTTAATGAGAAAGATACCCTCTTAGGACCTAAGTGGACTTAACAATGTAAATAGGACCTAGATAAGAGTAGTTATAAAAAATACCTATTTACACCAACACCCTACCTTAAGTATAACTTACGAAGTTGATTATTATGCAAATGACACAAAGATGGGTCTTAGATACGAGACCATATTAAGTACCCATGTACAAATACAAATGCAATCTCTCACAAACAAAGAAAAGGAAAAAACTCAATGGGACAAAAATCCTACCCAAAAAATATATAAATACAAAATACTCTCAATGATGCATGAGAGGGAAAAAACCCCATCCAAGGAAAATGACCCCCCATAAGAGGTGAGAAGAGAGACCATGTATCCCCCCTCAATGGTGAGTCTCCTACAATGGTATAAGGTCAATATTGGATATTGAATATGATCCAATCTCATTGAACAAAATTCATCCCCTTAGGAAGAAACAAAACCAAGATGATATGCAAGATGTCTTCCCATTTTGAAAAGGAACATGAGGAAAGAATAATAGTATGTGATGTTTTTGAATGATGCTCAAGTGTCTCCATGTCAATGTTGAAAGTGGAAAAACTCCAAATAGGTGTTCTAGGCCACACAACTAAAGATGCCAATCCAAAACCTCCTAGAGATGGATGTAGAACACACTCCAAAGACAAAGGTATCCCAGTTTTGAAGAAGCCTTCTCAAAATGTTGTCCAAAAGGATCCACACTCATATCAATTTTCAAAGAGTGATCATGTAGAGAATGAAAAAGTGGGTTAGAGTATTCCCTCACAAAAAAATGATGAAAAATCATCTCCATCAAAGAGAATTTGTATGCAATCCTTAGTGTCTCCCAAATCTAAAATGTGAGACTCAACAAATAATCCACCAATGTTTGTCAAGTATGAATCCCAAGTAGATGTAGCTAGAAGATGATGTAGATCCTATTGCATTGAATCACAAGAGGCAAAACCTATGCCAATATGAGCATTATCAAATTCAAAAAAAATGGAGAATATGAAATGCAAGGCTTAAGAATGGGACCAGATGTGAGAACACCCAAGTTTAAGAAGCCAAATATTTCCTCTAAATCATGACTCACACTAGATGTGTGATCAACAACCGAAGGAACGATGTCACCATCAGGAGAAAAATTTGCAAAGTTATACAACTGAGATGAATGATCAACCATCCCAATAGAAATAATCTCTCTACTCTCCAAGTCTCGAATGATGACTGAATCATGAGTGAACTCCATAGTCCTCCCATCTCCACCATGTGTAATCTGATATATGGAAAGAAGTTTTTTTGTCAAATGAGGAACACATAAAACATCCTAAAAAGTGTTTTCCCCAAAACCAATAGATCCATTCCCAAGTACACTCATGTATGTATTGTTTCCTATCAAAATATGAGACATAGTACAAGGCTCAAAAGAAGATAATATAGATTGTGAAGATTCCATATGATGAGATACTCCTGAATCTAGAAGTCATCTCCCTAATCTTGGACCTGAAAACGCAAAGAGCATGTCCTTTATTTCCTGATGTAGATGCCAAACCAACATGATATTTTCCCTTATTAGACTATTTTAAATAAGAAGAAGAAGATCGTTTCTCAGACATTCTAGAAGGAAAATCAATCCGATTCATTTTTAGAAGATTCTTTAACTCATGAATATCCTTCTTGTAACAAGAATGTTCATCATGCACAAACCACTTGCAATACAAAAAAGTAGACTTCTTATTCTTATATTATTTATGTAAGCAAGAATATTTATTCTTTAGTTGATTTGAATGTGGAATATTATTTGATTTCTTCTGCTTCTTATCAATATTATTTAATTCTTTCACCTGACTAGCCAAAATATCGTGAGATTTAGAATACTTGATGAAACCCATCGAGATAAGATTTTATTGCTCATGTATCAACATCTCAAAAAATGATGCAAATAAGGGCATAGTATATGAAAAAACCATAGTCAACCTATGAGTATGAAAGATAGAAATAAAAGCAACATAATTAGGACCAAGTTTTTTCAATTAATTGTAGACCAATTGAATGTCCTTATCAATTCCACATGCATTACATTGCTCCCTTAGATCATAAACCTTAGTGATGTAGTCTTGGATGTTGTCAAATTTCTTAGGATCAAGGCTCATTAATTCATTATCAATATGATATACTTTAAATTCATCTATAGAACCATATAATATTTTAAATTTGTCCCAAGCCTCACGAGATTTCTTGCATGATTCAATTTGGAACAACAAATATTGAGAAACTAGTTTACGAAGACATCTAAGAGATTTGGTATTCTCAATCATTCATTTAATATTTTCTCATAATTTGTAGGTTTAGGTACCTTATTTTCAACATATAGAGAGTGAACCTCATTCATTAGCATACTCCATGCATGTTGATTCCATGTTGAATAGTTGTAAGATGTAAGAAAAGGAACTATAGAATGATCCATGAAAACAAATAGAGCACACGAAAATAGATCAAAAAAATGCACCAAGAGACCCCCCACCAACCAATCAATCAATAATCCCCCAATAATGTGTGTGGCACTTTGAATGAATTGTTTTTCCAATGCCATAAATGTGTTCCATATTTACAATGCCAAGATGGATCAAAGATGGAGAAATTGCAGCAATGTCTTAGAAAAATTGAAGGTAACCTCTCCCAATATGATCTATATTGAAAATGAAGCCTTCCCAAGTGGAAAAAACTTCTCCAAAATATAGTATGACCAAGTAATCAACCAGAATATGAAATTGCACAAATCTGAATAAAAAGTACTTGGAGATGAATCTAGAAAAAAAACATGAATAGAAATGTATAGCTCCTCAATACCTTTCCAACATTGCAAGAATCATGAAAATTAGAGATTGTGGCAAAAATTTATGAGCTCAAGAATCCAAAAGAGAAAATTTCACTTCAATCAACAATAAAATTCATCTAAGGAAAAATTTCAAAATATGGCTTCAACCATTGTGAAGTTTTTAGAACCAATTTTTTGTTGATATCTTGTTTTCTTGATTTTTAAATTGTATGCTCAAGTTACGGATATTTGAAAAATAGGGAATTTTTTTTCCAATCGACAGTCAGTTGACACAACCCTTTTGATTTGATTTCTATAGGAAATGTTCATTTCATGAAAAAAACTAATAGATACCCAAAAAATTATTATGATTCTATGAATGAAACCCAAAAATCATTTTTTAATCCAAAAAATAGAACATGTGATTTGGTAAAAAAATTAAAATTCACCTATAGGGGAAAAATTTGCATTAGGCTATTTTGATATTGATTTTTGCAATATCTACTAGCTATCTGCAAAATCTAACAAATACCCATATGGTATTTTGTGATTTTCAACAAAACCCAAAAATATTTTCTCTCAAAATTACACCAAGAAAAAGATATTGGTCATTTTGGACTCATCAGTGAGGTTTGTTTCACCCCAATGTGTACCCTACAAAAGCTCAAGCTTGAATCACCCTAAGATCCAAGAAGAGGGTTTACAATTCTAAAGCTTTGATACCATGTAGAAGCTGATAGATATCTTTGATACCATGTTAGAGTCACTCAAGGACTCAAGCCTCCATGATACCTTCAACAAGAGAGAAAAGCAAGAGCATGAAATTAAAACAATGGATGGAAGATATTCCAATATGCAATACTCAAGATTCCAATTATATATTGGACTTACAAAATTGAAAAATACCTCAACTAAACTTGCTTGGATTCAATGTACATATGAAGCCTTTCTTATATGGGCAAGGGTGATAATGTACCATCATTAAATGATTGTGTCATAATTAAATGAAATAAGCCAATATTAAATAACCTAGGACACAAATATTAATAAAAGACAACTAGATAAGATAAGTGACAACTAATGCTTAACTAGAAAGATACCCTCCTAGGACCTAAGTGAACTTAAAAAAATGTAACTAGGACCTAGATAATACTAGATAGGAAAATACAAGTATTTACACCAACATTTAATTCTAATAGTTATTCTTAATAATTTTTATAGTAGTTAGAAGGTCATGACTATTCCATATCAAACCAAATGCAAGATGTTCTCCATTCTCCATTAGATACTCTTTAGTCATTATAGGTGTGTAAATTATTTCTAGAAGTTTCCATTATTTCCAATTGAAAAAATTATATGTACATTAAATATGTTGGAAAGACAATTGTTGTTGCACCAAAAGATTGACTTGTTAATGCTTGATACAACCACTAGAGTTAATGAATCCACAAGAGGTATTTAATCCATGTCACAAACCCAAGCACTACATTGCACAACACAAGGAGACCAAGGGCATACACCTTGCAATAATCCCCCCCAATGCAAGTGAGGGGTTTGAACCCATGACCCAAGATCTAATACCAATTGTTGCAAAGATGGTTGTCATTGCACCAAAAGATCGACCTATTAATGCTTGATACAACCACCAAAGTTAATGAATTCATAGGAGGTGGTTAAGCCATGTCACAAACCTAAGCATTGCATTGCACAACACAAGGAGACCAAGGGTGCACACCTTGCAACAAAATAAATTTCACATATTACATATTTTGGTTAAAATTTTACATAATTTTTCAATTTGAATTATCTTTAAAATATATGCAATATATTGAATTAGGGATGAAAAAAGGTGTAATTGGTCATGAGTAGCCTCTATTTGTGAAATTTGAAGTCCATATTAGTATATTATGCAAATGATATATTAGATAATTTAGGTATTCTATGCTTGCATTTTTTAATACTTAGGCCTAATTTATTTTATTTGAATATAGGATCTTGCATATACACCTTTTCTAGTTCACCTTATTAGAATATACAAAATATAGAATAACTCAAAATATTGTGTAAGGAAATAGAAACTTTGGAACTATAAATAAAAATGATTATGAAAAAAAAACAACATAACAAAGTTATTAAATCATAAGAGAGAAATATAAATACTGACAATGAAAAATAACATTAAGAAAGTTCACAATAGTATGCAATCTATACAAGCTAGAGGAAGATATACAAGCCTCTTAGATGCATGAATCAAGGAGATGGCATGTCCATGAGGTATGAATTAACATTAATAAATTTCAATCAAGAGGTGAGTTAACTTAATCTAATTGAGATAGGCGCGGCCTTGAATAAATAGAGGTAGAACCTAACTACTATCAATCAAGGGTTGATAAGGTAGTGGAAATAATTATGTACCTAAAGTAAAGGTGAGCAAATATCATTATTATATGTACCTAGGAGAGAATAATTATATAATCATATTATTCTAAATAAACTTAATAAATAGGTGTAATATCACACTTAGGATAAAAAATGTATCAAAGGTGAATAACATATTACATCAAACCCCCATAAGTGTAAGTTAGGAGGAAAAATAAATGGGTCTTGACAACTAGGCTTTACGAGGTGTCCTTAAAAAAAGATCTCTCTTAAATGAGGAAATGGAGATAACTCATATGAGATAATGTCCCCCTCAAAAGAGAGAAAATACCACCCTAAAGTAGAGAGAGAAATGAAGAATAGGTAGCCCAAAATATGAAGATACTTTCTTCTATAAAGGGTTTGGTGAAAATTTCAAAAATCTAGTTCAAAGTAAGGCAGTATCTAATATTAATGAATTATCCATATATAATTTCCATAATTTAGTACACGTGAATATTTATGTTCTTAATCCACTAATGATAGATCAAGTTCCATGAGATTTTAATGGAACTTTTGTTATCATAACATATGACTTGTAGTCATATATACTAAATACCAAACTCAATGAGATATATGTTGAAGCTAAATTGCCTCAATGGTGGCATAAATAGAATTTAATACTAAACCTCAATAGAGGATAGGGGAATAGTATATTTTTCTTACTTGTCCAATAAACTAGACTATAACCAAGGGAGAAGTTATAACCTAGAGAGGAATTATGATCCTAAGAATCATCTACCCAATATAAATCCATATGCACCATCAAATCAATATCAATCACCATTATATAGTGAATCAAAAATGATAAGTTCCTTAAATGTAATGAAGAATATAGTTGGTTGCCTTCTAATGTAGCTCATATGACTCATGTATAAAATAAAATATCAAACCATGCCCATAGTATATGAAATATCAGACCTTATGTTATTCAAATAAATTAAGATCTTAATAAGTTGTCGATAAAAAGTAGCATCAACCAAAGGTGAAAAGCATTATGCCTCAATTTTGACTCCATAACAAATGGAGTCAGAGTAGGCTTGTAGTCAACCATTTGAAACTATGAGAGAAAATCAAGAGTAAACCTAGATTATATACAATAATAATCCCAAAAGTAAATAGAGATATCTCAATCCTAAGAAAGTATTACAATAAGCCCAAGATAGTAATAAAAAAATTCTCAATAAGGGAAATTTTCATTGCTACAATGGATAAAGAGCTCCGCATAATAAATAGGCCATTAAAATAAAAATCTAAAAAAGGGGAGAATCATCATACTATAGAATATAGACATTTAGATCTAAATGGAAATAATGAAACTTATGTTTGAGAAGGAAGGAATCCATCTTGACATACTAATCCTAGGGGAATGTTTCAAGCCATAGAGATATTTCCTCAATTTGTAAGTCAATAATCCTTTGAAAAAACCTATGGTTGTTTCATGTATATTTCTTCTCAAGGTCTCCATGAATAAAGGCACTATTCACTTCCAATAAGTCAACCTCCCAATAATGTGTTGCAATGATAGAAAGTATAAATTAGATAGAATTCATCTTTACAATAAGTACACAATTCTTAGAGAAATCAATACTAAGAACTCGAGAAAACCACTCTATAACCAATTATGTTTCAAACTTATCCACTAACCCGTCTACTACATTTTTTGTTGGATAGATCCACTTGCATCAAAAAAATTCGTTCCTTTAGCAAGAGGAACAAGATACCAAGTTTGGTTCCTAATCAAGGAACCATACTCCTCATGTATAGTAGCATCTGACTCAATAATTTTAGGTTCTTCTTTAAAGGACTATAGATTAGAGTTAGTAGAAATGAAGACGTGTTAGTGTTGTTGGGACTTAATCCCACTATGTTAGTTTTTCTTGATTTATTTCACTTTTTTATCTTTCATAACTCTAGTTGACACACTGGTGATACCCAATCTAAGAAAATATAAATGATTTTTTCCTTTACCAAATTATGCTCAAGTTTATTCTATGGTATCCCTTGTGTGTTTTTTGTGCTTCAAAATCATAAAAAGGTCTAGAAATTTCAAATTATTACAGCTATAAGTGTCTTTTCCTTATGTTATGTATGTTGTCAGGGTTTTGATCTTTCAGTGGTGTCCATGTTGTTTTACCCTTTATACCAATATTGACTACTTGCTCATACATTTATTGAACTTTTTAAAGTTTTGATGTTATTAGTCTTTCAAGTTGTCAACAATGTCACTCCATCCATCTAAAGTTTGAAGTGTTATCTTTTATTTTATAAAATTTTCCCATCATTGTGTTGTTGGACTTGTACCTATACTTGTGTCATTTTATTGGCATGTTCAACCCTTTATCCTCATTCCTTTTCTTTCAAATCTATCTCATTTATTTTTTTCCAAGAATTCAAAATTTTCCATACTCACATACCATTTCCATCTAGGTCCCACATTTTATCCTACTTGTATTCCCTAATGCTAAAATTATCATGATATCACCATTCCATTGGAGTTATGAGATGATCCATCCTTGTTGATGTCATCATTTTTGATATTGTCTATTGAGTCATAAATATTGATATCACCCTTTTTTCCCCCAATTTTTTAAATTCCTTTAGATTGAGATGTCAGACTAGCCATTTCTTAAATACCCCATTCTGTCCCCTTCCAAAATTTGACTCCTAATTCAATATTTCCTAAAAAAATTTTGAGTTGGACTTATGACTAACCCTTATTCTAAGTACTCATTTCCTCCAACCCTACAACTCCATTGACCCTTTTGGAGCCAAAATTTTAGCCACTCATTGTCTTGGTGCCTACTGTATAATCATCACAATATACCAATATTTACATCCCATTGCTTTGTTCTTTATAAAACTTCCCCCATTCAACATCTCATTTTGGTATGATTTCTTAGACATCTTCAAAGTTTGACACTCAAACCATTAGTTTTTGGCATGTTCATCTCGAACTTTGAATTCTAACTCTCTTGCCCATTTTTGTCAATTCCTTTGTATCTCACTAGAATAGCCTAAAAATCCATGTGGGTGACAAAAAAGGACCTGACATGACATAAAAGGTACTAATAGTTGACAACACCATATACTTCATTTTATAAGAAGATTTGACTGTGGTTTTGACACACAATTTGAGTTATTTCAATCGAAATTTGTAAAAAGTGATCAAGGTTTTCATTTATGACCCGCTTTAGCCTTAAACCTATTTAAAAACATAGATCCACCTATTTTCTCCAAAAAAATAAATATTTGATGTAGAATGACACCATGGCCATGCTAGATTTGATGCAAAAAACATATATTATAGGGAATAGTTTGTCAGGTTATCTCGACTAGGTCTTGTTATTGATTTCACCTTTTTTGTCCTTTCATGCATGGATTTGGATACAAATGGTGAAATATTTAATGAAGGGTTTTATGGTAGGATTACAATAGAAGCTGGCATGTTCTTCAAACTTAGAGCTCATAATTTCATGATTACATGGTGCAACTCTCTATGCATACCTGAATTTATTACAATAGTTAAAACTTACAAAACCCTAGTTTGCATGCCATCTCAGTGCTATTGTTTTAGTATATTTCATGTGTGAATTTCTATACTAGCACTAAAAACCTACATTCCATTAATGCACAAAGTGTTTTCCTCCTCTTTTTTAGGGTTTTATGGAACCTAAAAGGGAATTCTCTACACAAGATATTTATTATATGATAATTAGGACATGATTAATGTTTACGACACTAGATTTGAATGTTTATTCCTTTATAACACATGCACCCAATATTGTAGATTTATATATTGAGGTTTTTATTGATTCTAATGGTTATTCACTATATTTTTAGAGAAAAAGATATAGATATTTCTAAGGTTTTCATAGTTGATAATTAGTCTAGCATTAGGATTTTATTTTGAACCTATAGAAGGTTAGTTACAAATATCAAATATCTATAATCCATTCTCCTTGATTAGTTGTAAATATTTTGAAATATTTTTAATAGAAAAATATGATAGGTTTCTTCTTTTTTTATGATTTTTATTTACCATATTTGATGGTGTAAATTTAATAGAGATTTGATACATGTTACATAACATTTTAAATCAATATAAATTTGATCCCATGTTGGTCATTTTATGTTGTATATAAATTTATAAGTTTGATTAAGGAGTAGTAAGTAGATATTTTTGTGTAATATCATATCCTTCTTGTGTCGTCTTCTTTATAATTTTCATGGTTGTGTTTAACTATTAACCAATACATTGGGATTGAAAACTCAAACCTCCCACATCATTTCAAAACACAAAAGTTACTCGCCAATCATTTATGAAGTAGGTGTTGAGAAAATGTGTTGCAACCTTGCAATTACATAAGTTATTGTTGATACAAGGTATTTTTCAACCGATGATGATAGGGAGCTGGGGGGATCCTCCCCCACGAGGGGTCAGGTGGGATCATCCCCCCGGATGGAGGGCTCATGGGAAGCAATTGTGGAAGCCATTTTTTTATACACTTTATCATTGTAAATCTAGATTGTTCATCACTGTGTCTCATATCTAATGGTTGATATTTTATTAGCTTGAATTTCCCTAGAAGGTAACCCTATTTATGAGGGTGTTGTATTACAGATGTGTATTGTGATGTATTTTGAGAGTCTAATAGTGATCGTGTTGTCTTTGGATCTTTGAGTGGTGATAATATTTTGAGAAGCTTTCTTCTCAAGTATATTGTAATCTTTGTGATTGTTGAATAATATATCGGGCGTCTTTTGGAGTGTTTGGTTTTTATCCCGAAAGGGTTTCCACCGTGCGTAAATCATTGTATTGTGGTATGCATGATATTTGTGTTTTTTTGTTGTTTAAGTTTATGTAACTGTTAAAGATCTATACAGGTTTTTCATTATTCTCCTCTCAAGATTAGTGTAGGAAGTTGTTTCTCTACCTTAGCTTCCTTTCAGTAGGATTAGATTCATGATTCAATTATTGAAACTAGGGAAAACTTAAAGAAAAACATAATTGCATGTTCTCAAAGAATCGTGATCAATACATTCATACTTTACCAATGTTTGTATAAATGTAAGTGAAAAAATTACAAGAAATTTGAGAACTCTAATCATTTGTTAAAATATAGACAAAGTATTTTTCAAATTTATAGTGGTTATTGAAAGTAACTACCCTTGACCTAGTGACAATTATTTGGGGTCAAGTATGTATTTTAGGTATAACTTTTATTTATAATTTTTGGTTGTCTATTTTTTCTCAATTTTAATGCCTATTAAGGCATACCTCTAGGAACATCCTCCTAATTTTATTTTGATATCAAAGTGTAAGAGATATTTCCCACTCTTAGATTCAACATTTAATTGTCCTAAATGTGTTGATTATGTTCTTTTTCCCTTATTGAAGGTAAAACCTTGGCCTTGAAGGTGGAGAAATGATCTAAGATTTGGGAGATGAACTATGAGATCTAATAGGTGTGAATGAAGTACTTTATTTAGCTAATTATAGTTTAGGACCTATCCACACCTTACTTTCTTAAGCTTGCTTAGGTCCTTTTTTTATGTTTATCTCATTTCAATGGATGTAGACACATGGAATGATCTTAGTATGTCTTAGGGTTATATCATTTTCCTTATACAAAGGTATTTTTATTATATTATATAATATTACAAATTTTTTTAGTGGTAATATGGGAATTTAATATAGGTCTCAATTGTAGAAGTATTTTTTCTTTGTTGATAGATTGTTGTACCCATGAATTTGTCCATTATTGCAACACGGTATTAAAAATATGAATAAATAAACTACTTATCTTTTATATGTTTTTGTTACTAATTCTTACATGAAGCCTCTTGGAGCAAAATAAATCCCATCATTGTGTTCAAAAAATGTCAAAACTCTAACATCTCTTGTTCAAACATCAAAATTAGAGATCACAAAATTTTGAAGTGTTTTTGAGTTCCTAATTTTTATGCAAAAAAAATGTCAATCATACAGATCCAAAAAAATATAATTTTTAAAATTAAAATATGACAAACTATATCCCTACAACCACTATTATAGGATTTTTTTATATAAATGTACCACGAGTTAATGTAGGAATACAATGGTAGAGAATCTATAGGGGGTGTTCTACCTATGACAGTGACTAATAGCATGACACCATGTGATATAGTGTAATGCCCCGCCACGCAACCCTAGAGGAAGTTTCAATTCACTAAACAAGCGTACTAATTTTTTTTTTTAAAAAAGAAGTAAAAGAAGTGAATTAATACCCACATGTTCAACTAAATTGACAACCTCCCCTAGGGTTACATAACTGAGATTACTTAAACCCCATTAACATACATCATTTAAAATACATTGAAAGTAAATAACACAATTAAACATCTTACATCAAGGAAAAGTACAAGATAAAGATAAAGTATTCATTTATATAAATCAGTTACAAAGGTCTATTACAATCCTCATTCCCAGAATGAGTACAAATACATAAGTCTGAATATTACAAGATCCACCTCATACACAAGAGGGGTAAACAAAACATTAATACATTATGAGATACCAAGTACAAGAATCCTAAAGAAAGTAAAGAGAGATGTCCATCAAGAAGTCTCGCCACCAAGTACTGAAGATCAAGGGGACCCAACGGTTATGGTGCATGATCCACCCAACCATGTGGTACCCGAAGGACCAACCCCCATGCTAGGAGATAGTAACCAAGTAACATGGACGAGAAACCTACCACCTCAAACCAAAGGCAGACTCATACTGATAAAAACTGACTCAACCACACATATGCACAATAAAGTCAAAACTCTAATCATGGTTACATTGCTTCCAGACATAATATGATCAAATGTGCTAAAAGAACATACGCACAACATAAACACGGTGTTATCCTAGACAGAGTGTCATCACAAGGTTTGTCATGAGATATCCTCTGGGCATTCTTCATAGGCTCCGGAAATCCTGGTGGCCTCAATCGAATCCCGACACTCATACAAACTCAAGCGGAATCATCTATCTCTCATAGGGACGAGATAGTGATCTTGCCATTCCAGGCCTTCTCACCCACCCCAAGTCTAAACAAACCCTTGTGCCTGTGAGTGAGGTTAACTTATCTTGGTTAATGTGAACTACATCCTAATATGCTAAGTATATTTACTTTAGTTTTCAGTTGTTAAAATCACTTCTGAAGGTTTCTCGGTTTACCTCTTTGGGCTCCGGCCCCTAACAAAAGCCACTCTTCTAATTGGATAACACACTACGAAACTAACTCCAAGGGTTACTCAAGTGCTACAAAATTGCAACAATAAAACTCTCTCCAATCCTAGGAGGCAACACAAAGAATACTACTCCAATACTAGGAGGACAAGACGAATGTAACACAACCCAAGGGAAATCAAACAATATTATAATAAGGGAATGACCCACGTGTAACTGGAAGACTTTTACAACCCACTTCACAATAATCATTCACAAAATAAAACATTAACGAATACAATCAATGAACTCATGCATTGGCAATATAATTTCTATATTTGGTTATTCTAAAACCATGTTCCTATCTAATGCATTTTCGCAGCAAATAGAATAATGCCATTCAAAGTTTACAATTGTAACAATAGATTCCCATAACATAACTATTTTCGCAACATATGCTAATCATGGTTAATACTAGACCTAACCAAAATTGATTATCCATGTCATTACATAACCTTATTTTAACAAAATATTAAACCCATACTGGTCAAGACAATCTTCTCATATTTAAATTTACTAAGCACTTATTAAAATCAAAACGTTTATCGTAATCCAAACGAAATTAAATATGCAACAAAAATTCTTAAATAAAAATTAAATCTACCATATATATAATATTAATTAAATTCTATATATATATATATATATTAAAATATTATATATATATATTCATATATAATAATAAAAAAATACATATTATATATATATATATATACAAATTAAAATTATATATATATAAAGTAAATTAAATTAAAATAAAAATAACCTTAAAATCGAAATAAAATAAAACAAAATTAAAAAAAAATTGAAAACAATTAATAAAAAAAAAAACTTAATTCATAAAACAAAATTAATAAACAAAAAAAATCTAAAGCCGACAGCACGTATTCATGGCAGGACCGGACGGTACCTCATCCGATGGACGGTACCTCATCCGACGGACGGTACCGCCGGTACCGCAGTCCCATCAGTGTTAATGCCGACTGTACACTGTGTACAGTCGGTCGGTAGGCGACGTAGGGGCCGCAGTCCCCAGTGGACAGTGTGCCCCCCGTACGGGTGGCGCACTGTGCAGTGGGTACTACGTACCCACTGTACATAAAGCACAAGGGTGGGGACCGAGCCCCCCACCAAACATTAAAATTTTTTATAAAAAAATTTCGAATGACAGAAAATTTCGGACGGGCAAAATAATTTCAAACGAAATAAAATTCGGACGAAAATAATTTCGTACACAGGTACGATATGCCAGGCCGTACGCGGCCAATAGAAAATAGCATAATACAATTTAAACAACAAAAATTTTATATATATAATAATGTGGATTGTATATATCATTTCCAGAAAATGGTATATGCAATGTATATTATTATACATGTAATTTTTTTCCAGAATTTTCAAAACTAGGGTAATCGAAGAAAAAATGTATAAACAACCAGAAAATAATTTTATTTTGCAACCATAGAAAACTTTCCAACAAAGATTAAATTCAGAAAACAATAAAACCATTCCCTTTCCTTTGTGTTTTCAAAATTTCAATGACACAAGAATAATGATTCAAAGATCTGGTTTTCTCTTCCACCATTTTTCTAATAGGGTTTGCATTTCCAAAATAAATAAATCTGAATATCAAATTAATGGAGTTTAACCTAGGGTTTCAAGAAAATTCCCCATTTGCAAATTTCTTCCAATTTAAACAACTAGGTTAAACTAGAAATATTAAAACAAGAAATAAAAAGGAAAACCTGGTTATTTGCAGCCACCAAGATTATTGATGCAAACTTTCCTTTGAGCTCTTCACAATTCTTTTTCCACAATGCCAAGAAATTTCCAGCAAGCTTCAATCTACTAATTCCACCTTCTTTATAGAATTTCTCTCCCTTTTCAATTTAATTCCTCAACCAGAAATAATTTCTCAAACTTTCATCAAAAATTTCTCCAACAATTTTCCTGCCTGTTCAAAAAAAAATGAAGCAAGAAGCATCCCCAAATTTTCTGCCCTAAACTTATAAAATAACAATTCCAAAATAACCTAATGTAACCCTAATTCACTTCCAAATGCAAAAGTTGAATTTACAAGTTAATTTCATTTCCCCCCTTTTCAAAGGCCCTAACTTTTGACTTTTAATTAAAATTACAATTTCACAATATTCCCTTTTTGATTTAATTTAAACTTTACAATCAAATACAATTACATAATTATTATAAATTATCTAATAACTAAATTCAAACCCAAGAGATTTAAATTTAATTAAATAAACAATTTAACTTTAAATTAACTTACTCACAATTATTTATTAATTAAATTTAATCCTTTGAGATTTAAATCTAATTTAAATAAATATTTTAACAAAACTAACTCACTTTCAATTTTTTTAATAATTTAATCCAACTCCATGAGATCTAAATTTAATAAATTAAATAATTCAACTCTAGTAAGCCTACTTACAATTATTTAATAATTAAATTTAATCCCTTGAGATTTAAATTTAATTAAATAAATAATTTAAGTTTAATTTCCATAATCTATTTAAATATAACCAAGAGCATAATATTAAATACTATAAAATCACCATTTCTTCCAGCCAATGCAATATTCAAAAGACCAAATCAAAGGGTTAACACATTTCGAAACATTACAAAAGCATCCAATAAGATCTAGCAAGACTCAAACATCAGAGTTGACGACACACTAAGGCTAGGGTGTAGACCTGACACATGTTACCAAGTTACTGTCTCCCATTCAACTTAACCGTTGGATCGACATGCTCAGACCTGTGGAACCAGGTGGAGTCGATGTCATGTACCTGCAACCTGTAATCAACTAATCAACATAATATATGCAGTATATAATTCACACCGTGAAGAAGAAATCTCGGAATCGCAGGGCGCTCGCAAGCGAGTGATGCAATTCTGTCTCCGTCACCAATACACTCATCCAAGACTGACACTAACGTCATAACAATAGTTTCATAAATAATCACATGATAATTCTACTGTCAGCATTCATTCATCAAAGCATGTAAAATCAAATCAGATAATCACATCACATAGTAATAGTTTGTCGCTCAAGAGTAGCGATCAAAATATCATAATAAAATATGTCCAGTATCTCAGTAGCTGTAATCCAAGCAAAGCATAAACAACATGAAAATAGAAGCAAAACGGAGGGGTATTACATATAGATTCATACAAAACATATGAATTTTGTATGACTATGGAATATTTTTTATAAAAAAATTAAACCCTTCAAAAATGGTCAAAATTTTCTAGCTACAAAATATAGACTAATTTGTATGAAAATAAGTGTATTTGGACCTTTTGGAATCAATTGAAAGGTTTGTTTTGCCTAAAATAACACTCAACAAAAGATTATTCTTAAATCACTCCCAAATTCAAAAAGGGACTTATTGATTTTAAGCTTCAGTACTATTGAAGAATAAATGAGGGACTCAACCTCTTAAGATCGCCTTTAAAACCAAGGCTTACCTTCCAAAATAGAGTAGAAATAAGATGAATTGCTTGATTATGGATGCAAAATTTATATAAGAAGTATACAATAGATACATAAATTACAGGAAGAGCCTTTCTTATATGGGAAAAGTGATGAGATACGACACTGCAAGATTATGATAAGTGTCTTAATCATATGATAGGAGACACAAAAATAAAATAATATAAGTAAGGTAAGGAGATAATACAACTTATGATTATGAAAAGTTTCTTAATCGTATTGCATAAGACATAAAATAAAAATAACCCTAAAGGTACCTTAAGTAAACTAGTGTAAATAGGACCTAAGAGGGAAATCACTTAGGTAACATACCCCATTCACACAAATAGATAATAGGTTGTACACAAAGAACATATTGAAACATTTATTCCCTTACATCGATAAAACCTCTCCCACATTCAGTAATATTTTTTCACCCATGAAAATAGTTAGTGTAGAGCAAGGCCTCAAATGTGTGAAATCATCCTTAGACAAATCCATGCAATGTGAAGCACCCAAATCAAGAACCTAAGTGGATGATGGATATGTAAATGATATTGGGCCATGCCATTTTATTTTTCCTTAATTTTATATTTTTCTTTAGTAGACCCCTTGTGTGAAGAACTCCATTTCACTAAATTAGGAACATTGATGCTATTTATTTTAGAATGTGTATGAAATGATCAATATTTTTCTTCAAGTACTTATGCTCATTCTAACCAAGCCTTTTAAAATAATCTTACTTCACATTTTATTTAGACTTTCCATCTTATGAAAAATAGGTCTCTTAGGCTACTTTAGAGGTAGTAGGCTTTTGATCCTTTTTCTCCCTTTTTATGGTTATTTCTCTATTTTTATCATTATTACTCAATCCTTTCTATTTTTATGTCTTTTTATAATCAGCGCATGTGAGAGTATTTTAGAGCACCCATATGGATGATCTTATCTTGTTTACTAGTGAGAGATATGGAAAATTCATCTAGATATGAAATAATGAATAAAGTTCTTAAGGCACTCTTTGTGATATATAACTTGTAGAAAGAAATATTGAATAGAGGTTGAATCAATTTTAGAGAGAATATTGTAGACAAATTTATCATCTTTATTTTTAATTCCATATTATTTTAATTACAATCCCAATTCTTTTAGCTTAGTAAATAAGTTTTAAATAGTGTCAAAATTCTTTAGACTCAAAATAATGAGCTCATTCTCAAATTTATGACCTCTCATAGAATCTTGAGCCATAATAAACTAATGAACTTGGTCCAAATATCATTAGGAGTATTCAAGGATTCATTGTAAAAGATAATATCAAGTGATATTGACAAAAAAATATTCCCCATAAACCTCATCACATTTACTAAGCCATTTTATTTTGAATACATAATTGATAGGCTTATTCTTTATATCTGTTGATATTCTAAATAACTTATATCACCTTAAAAAATATCATTTTATATTTCCATTCAAGATAATTATATGGAATAATCATAGGTTTTGATGCCTTTGACATAAAATTAAAAAAATGAAGCAATAATATAGGAAAATGTAAGAGAATATAAGACAACCCCATGTAACTCAATCAATGAATCCTACTAGAAAAAAATTAATTTAACACTTTATACTTAGTTTGAGTAGAATTTTCCATGAGAAAAATATAAAGTGACATTAATTTAAATGCTTTACAAATGTTCAAGAATAGGCTATAGTGTTTAGAGTATAAATATGGAATATATTCAATCAAAATAACACCACAACTATAAATTATATGAAAAATACTTCACTTTCAAAAAAATGCACCTAAAAAGTTGCCCATATATGGCCGAATAAAGATTTGGAAGGTCTAAAAATAAGAGTTGTGTAGTTCCACTATTGATAACCTAAAAAATTCTAGTTAAACTATACATCAAAATTAAAAAATACCTACACCACCATGAAGAGCATGGAGAAATATCCCCAAGATAATTGCTCATAAAATGGATCATTTATGACAAATTACAAAGCCTCTAAAGATAGATTGCCAAAACCACAATCTTAACCATGAAGGGGGCTAGATCTAAGGGAAGATTGGTGATGTTATACTAATGTCAAAATATAATATTTAAAAATTTTATTAGAATATTCCTTGTACCTAAAATATACAAAAAATACCATTAGGTCTCTCAAAAACATTATTCATATAACTAAACTATTTTTTAAAATTAAAACCGTTATTTGTAGGTGAGAAAATTCTTATGGGAAATTAGGTGGTTTTGTCTCATAGGGGTGGAGAGATGTTGGTTCCTCTTGCTTTGACTTCATAGGATCGAGTGAATATAGAGCAATAAAAGGCTCATGATGGTGAGGTAATGGGGCCACCTACTCATGATAATGTGATGGTAGTGATAGTGCCAAATTCCCACATTGTTACAATGTCATGGGTAGAATAATCAATATTTTTTAATAAACATAGTTCATATGCCTATATAGGGATTATATGATCTCTCTATGAATTTTTTTTGCCCCAGATACTCCTAGGACCTAATTTGAGAAAAAATATTTGAAAATGAGGATTTTTGGCCTTTCAATTTAAATTGTTGATGTGAACATGGTGAATTATCTAGCCAATTTTACTTTAGGACCTATTCACACTTAGTTACTTAATATTACTTAGTTTATTTAATTTTTGTGTCTCATATCATAAGATTAAAACACTTGTCATGATCTTAGATCCTAGGGTTTTATTCTTTCTTATATAGTAAGGTCATCTTATTATTTTGTAATCATTATTTTTTGGTAATATAATAATTATTTCTATTTCATCTTTTTTTTATAAGTCTTTGGTCTTACCGAGTAGATTTCCACTTATGTGAGTTCCGTCATTTCTCCAATATTATTAGTGCTTGAAATTAACAAATCCCTTCTCATTTTGGAGAGCTTTTCCTGGGAATTTTTACAAAGGATTTCTCGGGAAAAAAACTCATAGTTGTGCTTAGAAGAACCTAAAAGGTCTATAAGTCGCAACAATAGGGTTTGGTGACAAAAAAAATTGAGATTTTTTTGGCATTAACTAGGCTACCATTGTACAATTCCATATAATTTTGTGACCTCTATACCACATGGTTCCCTTTATAAAGACTTGGATTTCATATAAAACTTACTGGACTCCATATGTGTACCACCATTGTAATCTATCTAGTATAGACTAATATTAGAAAGGGCTTTATAAAACCTATTTTTAAATCTAAAAAATTATTAATTAAAAAAAAATATTGGTTATCATGAGTGTATTGACCCCTTGCCATGACCTTGCATGATAGGTATAATAGGCCCTACCCCACTCCATATCTTAGAGCTATAGGTTAGGGTAGTGCCCCTTGTCCATGACCTTAGCTATGATAAGGTGGCAACCCCTTCAGCCTCGCCCCTTAAATAAGGGTAGCAAGGGGTTAAAATCTATTTCCCCAACAATATTTTTTAACATTTATAAAAATTAAATAAAAATCTATAAGACTACCTATGGTCATCCACATAGTCCATTTTTAGACATTTTTTAGTAGTTTCTCTAAATATGATCTTGCACCTCCTTTTTTAATAGAGCCTTTAAATTTAGTAGAGATTTCTAATTTGGAAAAGTTGTTATTTTCACAAGTGGCAGTTGTATGTAGTATTTCTTCATATTTGGAGGTGGTTCTACCAAATTTGATGGTTTCGTCATGATGAAATTAATAGGTCAATTATATTTCCCCCCTTCAACATTACCATTTTTTTAAGCTCATATTCAAAATATTTTCTCTAGCTCATATAGGCTCCCTTTTTAGAGCCTTTTTTATGAAATGGGGAAAAATTTATGCCCTCTAAGGCGGTGTAGATAATTTTTTATTTTGGATTTTTTTTATAATAATTTTAGTTTTCTCAATGATATTTTTATATAGTTCTAATTTCAAAAACTATGAAGGGCTATTACTTTTGTATATGGAATCCTTGTGTATATATTTTTTAAAGCTGCATATTTCTTTACATATTTTGTAATGGTTCCTTCTATTTCCTCTCGTATTTTAGTAGAATTAAAATTTTAAAATGTAATTACTTTTGGACATTATAAGAATCTATTGAGTGTAGTTCTTGATTTGTAAACATGTTGAAATAAAGTGCCACATATTACTTATATTTTGAGGATCTTGCATATAATGTTGTGTCATTATTATACTCAACTAATTTATAAAGTTCTATGGGTGGTTTTTGTGTGTATCTTGTTATTTATGTAATCACAATATTATCTCTCTTCATGCAAGTATGTCATGTTTTTGCATACCCTTTATAGTTGTAGGTACTATCTTGTGCATCTTCTAATGTTACTTTTTCACCTTCTTGCAATACATTGCGATATATAGTTTTAGTGGAGCTATCATACCTCTCCATTGTAAGTATTAATTAGTTTTCTTGAGACTATCAGCACCTATAATTTTCCTACCAGATCATTATCTTGTAGTATATTGGTCTGAATTCACCATTTATGCATTAGCTAGGTAGTGTTGTTGGGGTCACTTATGTATATTGATATGCTATCTATATTTTTTATTGTTATATTATTTCCATCTATTTATTGTTCAAGTGGTGTTTTCAATGTCACTCATGAAAAATATAACTCTTTGATCATAATTTTTATTTGAATCCTAAATGAGGTTCTTCAAATTCAACATTGTAGTAGTTAATTTTTGGTAGTTACCTATAGCTTCTTTGTGCTTTAGTGGAGTTCATGTTAATATCCATGTTCCTACTCTTTTTGGGATATATTTTGGAGTATTCTTAGTCATTATCATTTTTTCCATTTTATTAATGGCACATCTTGGTAATAGAGGTAGTCCTTGGCGGGTCATGTTAAGTCTTTCTTTATTCCTTTATTTTTTCATGTTTTTTCTCTCTTCTAGAGGGGTCTTTTTTACCATTTTTCTCCTTTTTGTGAAAGATTTATTTGTACATGGGTACCTAACACATCCTCATAAATAGGACCCATCTTTCATATTTTTATGTTTTATCATTCTCCCTAAGTTGTACTTAAGGGGGTGTTGGTGTGAATAGGATATATTATCCAACCAATAACACTTTAAGATTAAGGCACTTTTCATTATTTTAGTTTGTGCTAGGGTTTTGTTAGCACATGAAAAAATCCTCATTGTCTTAGCAAAAACTCAAGTTTCAGATTTCCCAAAAATTTGCTATGTGTCTAACATTATGATCTTTCTTCCTAATCGAAGGTCAAAATAGGTATCCAAAATTATAATTTTTATTAATATTCAACTATAATTGGCCAAGATATGACCAATCATAATTTTCAGTGGTTTCTAGAATCATTTTCTGCTCTAGCAAAAGGTTTCTATAACCTCTCAAAGTAATGACACAATTGTAGGTTACTTGTAGAGGACTAATCATTAACATGTAGCAAGGAAAGATAAATAGGGCAAGGAAAAATATTGATTGTGTTTTTTTGAAGTTTATAATGGTTTCAAGAACCATTATTGGCTTCAATGGAGCTTCATAGAACCTAGTGTTTCTTTGAAAAATTCTTAAATTTATATATGAGGATCGACAAACAAAGATAAACAAAAGAGGACAAACCAATTTTAAAAAAAGTGTTAGTTTCAGTAAGTTTAAGAAGTTTAAAAACCTGTTTTGATTGCGAATGAGGTTCTCAAAACCTCATTGTGTGTTGAATATGTTCTTAAAATTGGTCTATATGTCGACAAATTTTGCTAATGTATCTAAACTTATTTTTGACTAGGAATAAGTATTCAAAAAAAGGAAGAAAAGAAGATTGAAGTTTCAAAAATTTAGGCGATTTCAAGAACCATCATTAATTCCAACTAAGGTTATAATAACCCATCTTCTCAACGATAAAGGATTAGTGAAGGACAACAAAACAAGGGAAAGGGAGGCAAGGTAAAGTTTCAAAATTTTCATCAGTTCATCAAACCACCATTTTCTTTGATGAAAGTTTTCTTAAGATATTTTTTCAATGTATGGGTCTCCTTTAATGCCTCAAATGGCTCCAAATACCATTCTAAATATTTATACCTTAGGATGGTGCCACGAATTCTCAACTACCTAGCCTAGGTCCTTTCTTTTAGGTACCCATTCTTGTGGATTGGTTTGTATGAAAGACATGTTTGTTTATTTTTGCCTAGGATATCTTTCATCTCTTTAGAAGCTTCTAGCCATCATAAATTGTTGATTTAAAGGGATCTTCTATAATTGGGTCACTATATCTCCTTTCCCACATGTGACAACCATGTTAGAGTATATTATCCTCATGTGTATAGATCAATCTATAGGTACAAAGTTTGGATATCAACCATTTGTATTAGGGTTAGATGACTTATAATTTTAGAGTTATGTCTCATCTATAAAATTAAAATTTGTATACTTTTCAAGGAGGTTCTTCTAAATTTTGAGGCCATAAACATGTTTGAATAGGGATTGTTGTTTAATATTAGTCTTAGGTGATTGAGGCATAATACATAAGCCTTTTCCAAGTCTGTAATGGTTATATTGAATTATAGATTATATGAAAACATGAAGCAATATATGTTGTCTTTGAAATTATAATTGTTTGTTTATGAATGAATAATTAAGTATTTTTATTTCATCTTAGAACCTTTATATATTGTGTGTTTTCTATAGTTATTTTCTACCCAATGGATAAATTAAGTTCTCCTATGAGGACATAGGATAAATGCCATTTATAGTTGGATCACTAAGTATGAATATATTATAGGCCTTAATTTGGTTGTATTTCTACAAGACAATGATACTTGAAAACCATAAGTATTGTGTTTATGTTGTAAATAAATAAAACTTGTAGTCTTATTTGACTATTTTATGCTAAGGTATGAGTCTTGTTATATGCCCCTAGGGCTCAGGTAGTTCCACCACACCAAAACATCAAGAATATATCATTATATCATTATATTAGTATATTTTAATATGTACCATTTCTCATGTAGAAATCTAATAGCTATTAGAATTACATCCACAATCTTGTCAAATTTTGAGTAGTTCCAATAATAAGGTGTGAGAAATATAGGTTGAATATTGTTTTTCAACCAATCTTCAAGTAACATTATAGGTAAATCCATCTAAGTTTTTTCGAGCCTAAAGAGAAGAGAGTAATTATTTAGCAGAGGTGGTTCTATGTTAGTTGGACAACAACCTAAAGTATTTTGATCATTTAAGAATTGATAAACTATTAGAAAAAATTGACCATTATTTGGAAATATTAACAGATTGGAAACTCTAATAGAGAGTATATAAATAAATATATATTTGAACCTAATTATATTCATTAGGAAGAGTTGATATATCATTTTTCAGGTTGAGTTTCAAGTTTGGATGGTCCCTAGTCCTTATTCCCTTTATTGGTGGAAACTCAAAAGAAATCAAATTGATAAGAGACTAACTTGAATATCACGATTCAAGGATTCATAGGAGGAGATCATAGTTCTAAGGTGAACCTTGCAAATACTTGCATGGATAACTTTAGAAGGAAATACAAACTTGGCAAGAAAAATCTTTAGGTAGGTCTTCTTCCTCCAACTGTTGATATATTTGGACACTTTGAAAATGTAAGACATGATGGCATTGTTATCGATAGACATAGGTATCTCCATTTTATAATGGAAAAAGGGTAAGAGCAATAAGATGAGTCCACAAAACATGGAAGTGTTTTCCTTAGGAAAAAATTCAAAATCAACATGCAAAAAATAGGATCCCACTTTTTAATAAATGGGATTTCATTTAGCTTCGAGATGCCTAGCCTAAAATCTAAACGAGATCACATTTATTAATGGGTCTTGAACCAACCTTCGTGAAACAAGATTATGCTCTTTACAAAACGGGATCCCGTTTTTAAGTTGTATTTATTTTTATTTTAAAATGAAACTGAGTCATTTTAAAAGCACATGGGATCCCAATTGTGGAGAGCAGACAACAACCTCTAGGTACATGCCCCACCCCCTTTTTTTTCTTTTTTCTTTTTTTTGAATTTTTTAATACAATGATAGATTTTAGTAATTTTTTTTCAATTTCTTTAGAGTTTTATGTATTTTTATTTACCTGTTGTAAAATAAATTTGATTCATAGAAGAAGATGAAAAAATTAAATGAAACCCTCAGATATTGAATAGAAATGAAAAATCCAGAATTAAATCATATCCTAAGAAAAAAATATTAGCTTTTGAAACCTAAATTGTTTAATCAAACAAAAAAATTGCATTTGAAAACCCTAAATTGAAAGGAAACAAAAAAATTGCATTTGAAAACCCTAAATTGAAATGAAATAAAAAAATTGCATTTGAAAACCCTGATTTCTTTTTGAAACCCTAAATTGAAATCAAACAAAAAAAATTGCATTTGAAAACCCTGTTGATGGTGTTTTAATGCACTTCTCAACATAGGTAATGTGTAGGTGCATTACCTCTCTTGAAAGACAATCTTCCATAATCAAATTGCAGAACACTATCCAAAGTCTCTCGGATGTCAGGCCATGACAATGCTTGGGATAGATTATTTAATTTATGTGATTTAATGGAATCACAAGGTAGCCTTACGGAAGCTAAAGTTGTAGGAGAATTGGGTCTATGAACGAAGTCCTTCTAAGAGGAAATTACTGCACTTTGCTGCAGGTTCAAACAACAGTCTTGAACTCCATTGTTTTGTCGGATTTGGCTTTACAATGTGCAATGAACCTTAGCATAGATTGTTTCTTAAAAAAAGGAAAAAACTAAAAGAGGCAGGGAAGAAGGAAGGATCCTGGACCTGCAACTACTGATGAACAATGATCATGGAGGTTCGTACTGTGGACACTTTCCTAAAATATGATTTCGCTTAACCAAAATTCTCATAGTATCATGAAATCTATGCTATCTTCTAAGGACTGTAGATATTCATCATTCATTCGCCATGTAAACATGAAAAAAGACAAATTTTGAAGAGCATCTATGAAATTCTAGTCTAGACTAACTTTACACAGTCACTTACTAGCAACAAATAACCAAAAGTATGGACAAGGAAAGCATACACAGAGCAAAAATCTCCATAACCAAAGACAACATACTAAATCTACCAAAGTCAAAGGACAACAAAATAACTTAAAGTAAAGTTTTAACTAATGGGAGAAGAATCATGAAACATGTGGAGAAACCCAAAATACACCAAGGAATGAATGTATTTTCTATTGCAATTTCTGCAGCATGCCTTTACAACAACTAAACTCTCTTAAAATGAGAGGAGGAGAGCCTTATTTATAGATTTCAAAATACAAAATGAATGGCCAAGATTCATTCCTATTGTGTGGCCAAGAATCACTTTACACTAGGATTTCACCTACCCCCAAATATATTACATTTAAAAAACATATTTTGTCTTTTCCCTATTTTATCTTTTAGTGGCAGCACTGTAGCATTTTGTCTCTTGTTGATTGCCCTTTGCTGTAGCTATTCTTTCAGGAACTTTTCATCAATGATAGGGTTTCCCTCGCTCTTCTTTAAAGACACATACTCCATGAAGCTCAAGATCAATGGCTAAAACTTGTCCAACTCCATGATGTTAGACTGTAATATCTGGTAACTCCATTCTTTGGAGTTGTTAATGAGCTTTTCTCAGTCTTCATCATATTTGGCAGCATTGTCCCTGACTAATTCAGACTAGGCAAAGGCTCAGGCAATGAGCTCATAAAATCTATGGTAGTCTCGGCTGACATCCCATCTTCCATCCTCTTTAGGAAATGAAGCTTTAGGCTCTCTAGATTAATGTCAACAATAGGTAATTTGTACCCTGTCATTAGCTTGAGATATGCGACAGTCCCCTCTGGCCTCCTTGGCCCATTCAATATGAAGGACTACCCGCTCCAAAATTTGTTCTAGCCTCTCCTTCCAATGATCAAAATATCGCTTCCAAACATCTACTAACTAGTGATAATCATCCTTGAAGGCAAGGTCCTTCTCCCAAACTTCACTCGGGAGTGCGAGGATGGCCTCGAGCTTTGGATAAGTGAGCCAGTACTTCTATAAAAACTCCTTACAAATTTGCCTTATGCCATCTAGAGATTTCTGAACTTGCAGGAACTTATTTGTTGCTCTGATAGCCAAGTCGATGCCCATATTTCCAATGTCTAAGACCTACCAAAACCAATTTTCCATGGTCTTTCCAGCTTATTGATTTGATCCTGAGATAACAACTGTGGTGGGGACGATTACGTGGTAGGTATATCATCAGAGAACAACCACTATTGGATATAGGTAGATAGGTCAGCTACTTGTTCTTTGAGCTCCTCCTTTGAGACCTTATCCTATTGGATAAGGTGCATGACTGTGGCGACAGATTCTTGGAGGTGGTCAACCTTCTATTCCCGAGTAGCCACTCCCAAGTCCATGGTGGAAACATTGTAGGTTATCCATTGTTCCCCAACCACTAGCATAGCTATTTACACTGCCCTAGATCCTGAGGCATCCATGGTTAGCTTTGATCTGATTTTTGGCTTCTTTTCCTTCTTGGTACTTATCCATGCTCTAGCCAATATTGTTGCTAGCCTTGCCTTAGGATCCTTCAAGGCGGGAGTCTTTTTCTTAAGCTAATTCCTAGTGAATCGGGCATTTGGGGCAGCTTCTTAGCAGATTCATGTTGATCCTTGTTGTCCTCCACCCTAAGTTCAATGGCCTTAACATCAATGGCCTCTCTTCAGTTCCCACACTCTCCTTCTCTTCATCAGAGTCCTATATAAGAGAAATTCACTTAGTGGGAGACTTAGTGAACAATTTCCAGTCAGAGGGGTCTTTACTTTTGGAATCCCCTCCTCTTTATTCTACTCATACTCATCGGGTTTATTTTCCCAGTCATCTTCATGGAGGGATGCTTCCTCATCATGCTCTGGGGTTTTCTCATGTCTTTCCACAGGAGACCTACTGACCTCAGTCCTCGAAGCAATAGAATTATCGGTCATAAGCTGCCTCGCAACCTCTTGGTATTCGATCTCTTTGAGTTGCCTGCTCCATTCCGCGTCGAGCTCTAGATCATTTGTTTCTTAGATTAATTCAGTGTCTAGCTCTTCTCTGCCCTCATTGGAAGACTCATAGGCTACCTCATCGATCTCCCGACATTTGAAGATCGGGTGCTCATGGTATTCATACTCCTCATCCTTGGGCCTCCTTGTGGCTTCTAGCTATTGTCGTTCGAGCTCATTAGATATCTGGATTGTTGCCTCCATTCTTGGTTGTTCGGTAGGGGGAAGGAGAGCTGGAGCGTTAGCCATAGCTTGGGCTATTGCAGCTTGTACTAATAAACTTGTGAGCATCCCTAAAATCTCAGAGGGCATGTTCTACATGTACTTTACGAAGGACTCTGGGAGACTGAGGGCAGGCATTGCACCAGTAGAAGCGGAGGGAAGGGAAGGAGACATAGAGGATGAAGAGATCGACGAGGTCATGGCAGAGGATGAGTCCACCGATATGACCTACATGAATAGAGAAGTGGAGGCAAGATGGACAAAGATTTCCACCGTAGGCGAAGAGGAAGTAGATATTGCAAGCGACGTAAGTGGGACAATGGTAATGGCAACAACAATTACATCAGATGGAGACCTTGGTAGGTCATCCCCTTCCTCTTTTCCCTCGAGGAGCGGATCTTCAGGTATGACCAACATTTCTACAGCCCTAGCTGTTTTCTTTTGCTTTTTGGAAGACTCTCCCTCTGAAGCCTTTCGGGCGTAAACCTTTGGATTTGGCACCTGCTCACTAGCTTGCTTTCTCTTTTTGGTTTTGATGGATGGTGGGGATTTGGAAGTTTCCCTAGTTTTAACAGTAGTCCCCCCACCATCAGAGCCACTTGGCTCACTTTCGAGTCCCTTAAATGTTAAGGCGACTCCCTGTTGCTTCAGTTCTGCCACTTGCTAGTTGACCCACGCCTTCGTTTGGACCTCCACGGGCTTGGTGAGCTTGTCAAGGTCATCAACCTCTTGCTCTTCCCAATCAATCATGGGCAGTGGAAAATTGGTGATGACACTATATCCTGGATCAATCACTGTGCTTTCATCTTCTTCAATATGGTCCGGAATCGGACACAAGTTAATTATTTGCAGGTAGAAGGCAGCCATGCACATATAGTGTCACAACCAGACTTCAAGATCATCTTTGCAATTGGCTCAGAAATCCTCAAAATTGTGGAGGTGGGCATACTCACGTCCCAGTGCCTTTTTGATATGACCATATGGGTTGATTTGAGGTCGAGCTGTGTACTAGCTGAAGTGGTACTTGGCCAGCTCATTTTTCGAATACACCACACATTGGGAGGTATGAATCTTGTACATCCCTTGGCCAAGCTTGATAGGGTAAGGTGTACCCGCCAGATGCTTGTTACTCAGGATATTATGAATGTGTCACAGCTGCCAAGTCAGCTCCAATAGTTTAATCCAGTCATTGGGGTACCGGGGCAGCTTGTTTGTCTTTCTGTGAATCCCTGGGTGCAAATGTAAGTGAACTTAGGAAATTGTATATATAGGAAGGCGTAATTATTAAGAAGAGCTCTGGCACTATGGTAAATTCTCCTCTCGAAATCGCCTCCTAGAGACCGAATGATGTAGGCGATGAATGCATCATTCACCCTACAATAGTCCCTCTTGAAGTTTCGGTACTGCAATTGTGGATATTTGTGATAAGGCTTGAGCTCCACTCCCGATGCCTCACTGGGTAATGCAGTCAATCCATGATAATTTCACCAATTGGCGAGTGACTATACCAGGTAGGATGTCATGTAGAACTTGGAGGTCTTCTTTACATTGGTAAATTGTTCATGGAAGCAATCACTGATTATCTCCCCCTAATAAAAGGCAGTGTTGTCACCATGGAGAATTCACTCCACAAAGTATAACATCCATTCCTGGAAGAAGGTCGTAGTAGGAAGACCCATTACTCGGCTTAGTAAGGTAATGAGGTTGTGGTAATCCTCAAAGAAATCACTGCGAAAGGGTTCATGAGGGAGTTTGCCGACACTACCCCGCTTGTCCTTTAGCCAGTACTGATTGATTAGTTTTTTGTATTTTAGAGGATCCTGCTCCCATAATGCCTTGCATTCTTCTATGGTGGGGGCCTCCATGCTTTTAAAGGCGAGAATATGGAAAGTTGCAGTTATCGTAGGCAGGGACATATTTGCAAGGACATTCCCATCTCTATCCACTATGGTTCTAGTTTCAAGTTGATATGCCTCTACACATGCCATTATCAACTCCGGGGCCACCAAGGCTGACAGGAATCCTGCATCTTTTTCCAGTCCGTTGCTTCTGATCAACCTTGCATTTTCTATCTTTGGGTTCACCTTGACCCTTTGTGTAAACTCATCAATATCGACCTTCCTGATATTGGTATCTGTGACATCTCTCCAAAGAGTGGTGACACTAGATTGTAATGGAACCCCTTGAAACTTGTACTTCATCTGATGCTTATCCTCCTTGCCTTAGGGTGCCTTGGCTTTTCCTTTCCTCTTTTCATTGGCAACACCAGAGGCCTCTGCATTGGATTCCATAAATTCTGCTAAAAAGACGTGAATTAGTAACTTTATCATGGATAGTGGCCTCAAAAAAATCCTTACATACCAAGGTTAGATTCACAATCACCATTCATACTCAAGAAACGTCTAACATCCGATAAAGCATCATAGGGAAGCGAAACAGGCAATCTAGGTTCCTAGGACCAAAATTCCCTTGGCAGAATGCCATTCAGAGGGGAAAATAATGAAAAAAATTCTTAATGACCCCTTTATTCATGGATTTGATCAACCAAAGGCTAGAAGTGAACGAAGGCTCAATTCTAGCAAGTGGGTTGAAGTCCGTTTTGGATTTGGAGGTCATTTGAGCCCTCATTTAGACATTCGGGTATCAGCTGCAGGAAGGCCATTTGAAACGACGTAGGGAGGATGGCATTTCAGGTTTCGGGTTTCGGGGTCCGGGAAGCTATCATGGGATAGCCGTCCAAAATGGCGAAGTCTAGATGGAAATCCAAGTATAGAAGTCCGAAGGGTAATCCTCAGAGACAAATTTATCAGTTAGGAAAGCCCAGCGGCGAACCAAAAGTCGGGGCCTGGGGACCGAGAAGATGGTCAGGTCTGGATGTTTGCAACAACAAAAATGGAATGAAATCTCGGGGACGGAATTTTGAAGTCCGAGGTTTGGACAATGTCTGGACGCTTTGTTCCGTTTTAGATTTTATGTTTGGTGAAATGGGGGCTGGAGTCTGGGAGTCGGAAAGATGTCCCAAGATAGCTATTCAGAACAATGAAAGCAACTTGACATTCCGGGGACGAAATTTAGTAGGTTGGGGTCCAACAATAATTTGGATGCTATGTTTTCCTGCAAGTTTTAGATGGACACCTCACACCTGGGGTCTAAGGGTCGGAAAGACGCTTGAGGATGACCGTTTGAAACAGTGAAGGTAACATGGAATTCCAGAGACAAAATTCTGAGGGTTGGAGCCCAAGGACAGTTTGTTGTTTGATTCAATATTTTCAAGCTTAGGAAGGACTTGACACACACAGGGTTGAGGTCTAGAGGGATGCTCGAGGAAGGCCATTTGAAACAATGAAGGCACAACGGAAACCTGGGAAGGGAATTCCGGAGGTCATGACCCGAAGGCGCAGTGGACACTATCATTTTTGTAAGTTCAAATTTGTGTTTGTGCACGGATGGCCGCAAAGAGGTTTGGGCCCGTGAGGCACCATCAACTATTTAGAAGACCACGACGGAGGGGTCAAGTTCCAAAAGTGGATTCCAATGGTTTGGCATGGTGTTTCTTGATTTTTAAATGATGGGTTTTGAGCCAAGGGCACTACACTACAATTTTAGTTCATTTTATCCTCCCCTTAAGATTTTTTAGCTTAAATTCTTTGAAAAAGAAGGAAGATGAGGCTGATGGTGAAGCTACCTCAAATCCCCGAAGAAGCTTGATGTTGAAATCCTTCTGAATGGCAAAACAGGTGCTCAGGCGCGAAGGCAGAAAGAGTTGGGGCCGATGAGCTTTCAAATTTTCATGCTGAAATATGAAAATGACAGGTGAAAATTTGTTTAAATAGCCAAACTTGCAATTAATGTCATAATTGAATGCTCCGTACGATGATAGGTAAGTTTGGTGAGTTCAAATTTTTTGAGCAGCGACAGATGATCCAGAATCCAGGATCTAGAAAGATGCAGATGAACGACCCTTTGAAATGACGTAGGTGAAGGGGAAACCCGGGAAGGGAATCCTGACATGCCGAGCTTGAGAGGTTAGAAAGACACTTGAAGACAACCGCTTTTCGTGATAGCAAAATTGGAATGAAATTCCGAGGACATAATTCTGAAGTTCGGGGTCCGGAAAGAGCTGCGGGCACCAAAAAGGCTATTTGACAAGGGAAAATTGAAATGGCTGAGGTTTGGCATTTTTCAAGAGGGCCAAGTTTGGTCAAGCCTAAAATATGACTTTGAGAATATGTTGACCTTTTTAGGGCACAAAAATGGGCACACAAAAAGAGGCGGAGCAAAAAGGACCCGACAAGCAAAGAGGGAAGAGAGGGTCCCCGTTCCGAATGGGGCGTGTGTGCCACAGACACAACAAACCCAAAATTGAAAATCCTAATTGCTTCTTGAAATCCTAAATTGAATTCAAACAAAAAAATTGCATTTGAAAACCCTAAATTGAAAAGAAACAAAATATTTACATTTGAAACCCCTTATTTCAAGCTCAAAAATATTTGATAATGAAAAATATTCATTTTCAATTGTTAAATGTTTTAAATTTCATTTGCATTGTATGGAGACAAGTATGTAGGCATGCCCATAGAATAAATTATTCGATAGATTTAGGTTGTTACATAGTAAATTAGGGTCCTTTATATTAACAATGAAATAGGATTTGATAAATATTATATATTTAAATGTGTATTCATTAAGTTATAGAGATGTGAAGGGACACGATCAATTAAACATTATGAACATAGATATAATTAGATTAGAAAACAATATGCTAAACCTTATTTGTGGGACTAGAGGATTGTTAGAATTGATATAAATTGTGTTTCTATTGTGGGTTATGCTCAATTAGTTTATGTATTTATTACCACATGATAAATTAATATATCTAAATGTATGCATAATTTATGATTCTTTATTATGTTCTATTGAGATGTTAAATTATTATTTCTACCTTACAATGAAAAATATATTTAACATACATACTTTGGTGTTTTATATTGTCTTCTAATAGCCAATTAAAGGGTAATTGTATGTGGTACCTTAATTGAGTTAATAATATGGTCCTTATGCATCTATTATGATTCACACTATCTTACAACATGATACTATGTCATAATATGTTAAAATTTAAACCATGATTGTTAAAAATTGAGTAGATAGTTAAATTTCCTCACTAGAAGAGTAGAGACCTCAACATAATTTTATGATCACTTATATACTTACATGGTAGTGATATATGTTCTATTTTTATTTATCTTCAATGAGTAAACATATGTGTGAAGCCTAGGATCAAAATCATGTTTGCAAGGTATCTAGCAAGAGCATTATAAAACTTGGTCAATAATTATATGGGAAAATACTCTTAGAATAACCCTACACTGACTCACCTCTTAAGGGTTTTGTTGACCTTTCTCCCAAGAATAATGTAGCTAGTTTAGGATCAATGAATCATTTTTTCACATGCTTGAATGCTTAACAATCCTCAAATTTACTATGGATGATTGCCTTGATCTAGATAGAAAATTAATCCAACTTTGGTCATAGGTTATATTTCCACACCTTTTATTCATAGACTTCAAAGATAGTTAGGGAAGGAATATAAACTATCAATACTAATCAAGGATTCAATAACCAAATTTTAAGATCTAGCTCCAACAACTTGTCAAGACACATTTTGATTGTCTCTAAATATATGTATTTCTATAAATTCGAGGGTAGACCATAAAGACTATCCTAAATTGTCAAAAGTGAGCTAATTTATAGTTGTGTGCTTAATTCCTCCATCATAGAAGTAATCTAAGGAAATAGTCAGTTTATTCATAAAATAAAAAAGTATTCACAAAATCATTTTCTTGCATATGTGATGAATAAAAAATATTAACCCCCTTACTTGCCATCCTATTACCCTAAACCCTAAACTGATGTCTTAAGGGGTCCTAATATGACATTTCTTAAGGGGATCAAAGAAGTTCTCAAAATTTGGTGAAGTTTCCCAAAGCAACCAAATTTAACAATAATAAGATCATGCAAGATTATAATATGAATGATATTTCATGAGAGGTTGGTCAGTCCAAACAAGAACTATCTCAATCAACTATTCCATAAGAAAATGTTGTTCACTAACTTGCAAGTCCATTATTCCAAGGGCCACCCAAACTTCAACATTTTCAGGTTCTATCAAGTCCATTATTACAAGGGCCACCAAAACTTCACCCTAAAACCTAAACCCTAAACCATTCATTTTGTCTTAGAAGATACACATAAAGTAAATATGGAAAGGGATAATAATCTTGAAAGTGATAATCCTTGGAAGGGACATAAATATAATGAGCTACTTAATAACCTAGAGAATGAGAGAATAAAAATCCAAGGGGATTATGATTTAAGACAAAACTACCTTGCTCAAAATGTCTTCCAAGGAACCAACCCTCAAATTGAATTTCCTACTAGTCTTGGTTAGTCTTTATCAAGGAGAAATGATGAAATTTTTTGTTATAAGGATCCTTCAACAAGAAATCCTTTTGATGTTTTTGATCTAAGGATCCCTACAGATAGAATCAAAATACAATATGATGATGACACCTATAATAACAAAAAATCAAATAGAAAGGAACAAAGATGTTGGAAGTTTAGGTGAGAAATATCTCATGAGAGATGAACGAAATTCAAGTAGATCTTCAAATAATTGAAGCATAAAGGATTGTAGATGATCTAATAAGAAGAATTGATGTCATGATAAATGTAGGGTAGCTTGGTGTAAGAAATCAAGTAGGGGTACCACACAAAACTCAAAATGAAAATACAAGAGTTCTTTCATTGTAGAAAGGCACAAGAATAAATAGTGTAGGTCCTATTCAAAATAAAAGAGGACAACATATTAGGAAACAACATATTACTTAGCTTGGTTTAGGTGGTGCAACTATAGGAAAAATTTAGCCTAGAAGACCTCTAAACTTGGAAAATTATAAGAATTTAAATTGTATTCTCATGCCTAGTTAACCGAACCTTATTTTTAATGATATTAGAATTGAAATTCCTAAGTTTTCTTGACAACCGTCTATGCAAAAATTAGTATCTAAGCTTGGGTCATGAGTTTGAACCCCTTGCTTGCACTTGGGGAGATTGTTGCAAGGTGTTCTCCCTTGGTCTCCTTGTGTTGTACAGTACATCTATCAGGTTTGTGACATGGATTGACCACCTCCTATGGATTCATTAACTATGGTGGTTGTATTAGGCATTAATAGGTTGATCTTTTGGTGTAATGACAACTGTCTATACAACACAAAGTGGTCAAGAATGAAAAAGGTTCACATCATGATGATTCATACCATAATAGGCATAACCCAATGCTTAAGTTATCAAATCAACCCTATAATACTACATAGTATAATGGGAAACTAATGTATTATAATATTTATAGGGTCTTTGCAAGTAAGGAGGCTCTAGATTCACTTAAAAAATTTGATGTTAATATTATAGAAGAGAGTTTGTGGTGTACTACCTCTCGGTTGCTTCATTCTCCTTTATAATGTATGGTGGCCCAATATATAGAATTTACAATAACCCTTGCAATGATTATGATGATCTTAACCATGATATTGTTCATGATAATGTTTATCATAAAATTAATATGTTATATACAAGTATGTATCCAAGTTCAGAGGATTATTTTTCATTAGAAGAGTGTGGTACAAAGGTAGACATAAATAATAGGAGATATCTAAGAAGTAGTTATCATTAGATTTTTTCTCAAATGTTGAAGAGGATCACCATGTCCATAATGTTGAATCAGTTGATCAATATTTTAGGTTGAGAAGACCGTTAGATAAAGATATCATAGCTATAATAGTTATTGTGGTTTCTTAGATCAAGAGAAACTATAGTATCATAAATAGGGTAAGCAACACTATTTACAATGATAAAAGTGTTATTTTCATTAAAGATAAGCAAAATGAAGAGAAGAGTATTAAAGGAATAAGTGCATAGAGAATAAAGATCAATATGATAATCTTAGAAATAAAATAGAATCACCGTATCAAAATATGGAATTTAAAAAAGAAGAAGCAAAGGCTAAGTTTTCTCAAAAGGAGAGCACTACAAAGGAACTATAAAAGGTAAATATTCCCCACATAAACCTATGTTCCTATCGATATGACATAAATATTATCACAAATAAATATATCAATCCCCTTACTGTAAATAATGAGGATCACTGAGCATAAAGACAAAGCCCTGACCCTAATCAATGATGTTGTAGTTAGTCCTTTAAATGAAAAAGATGAAAATGAATAACATGAGAAGGGAAAGAATCAATTCAATAGGGTTGAAGATGATACAAGTTATGAAATTATAGAGGAGGACTTGGGTTCTACCATAACCAAACATCCATCCCAAGTAGACCCATTCTATGTCACCATAATGATAAATGGAAAATTGGTTAGAAATTGTATGATAGATTCAAGTGGATCAACTAGTGTGATACCATTAACTGGCATGAACTAATTAGGTTTGTAGGTAAAAAATCATATGGAAAGTGTTTTACAATGGAATCAAGGGAATTCCCAATCATTGGCATCACAAAATATGTAAATTTCAAACTAGCGACATATCTACAATAAACATACGATATGAATATCACAATGGTTGAAATTCCACCTCAATATTGAATCTTGTTATCAATAATGTGGTCAGCTATAGTTGGTGGGAGTATCCAGATGGATTCATATTATTATCTCATCCAAATTAATGAAAAGAATGTCCAATTTTACAAAGAAAAGAGGTCTCCTTCAACTGTAGAGGATATAGAGTCTAGTGAGGAGGTATGTGTTTTGCATATTGACCTAGAAAACTTTAAAGTTGAAGTTTTCTAACCTCTAAGAGAAAATCAGAATCAAGTGTCAAATAAATACAAGAGGCTACTTATGGAAATGGAGTTTGGTTAATGCACTTTTATGGTGCATTTTCAAAGGATATATCAAGAGATGGAGTGGTTTTGGTTTCCCCTAATGGTAAGACTTTCAAGTTCTCATTTACTCTAAAATTTGAATGTACAAATAATGTAGCAAAGTATGAGGCCTTGTTAGTAGGATTCAATGTGGAATTAAAACATGGGATCAATAAGCTTATATTTTTATGAGATTGAGAATTTATTGTCTCCTCAGTTAGATCAAAGTATACTTCCAGGCATAAAAGATTGAAATAATGTAGAGCTACTATTTGGAACACAATTGAGATTTTTGATGCCTTTTCCATTGACTAGGAGGAAAGGGAAAAGAATATAAAGGAATATTTCTTAGACAACATTTCCATTAGAGTAGAATACATTACCTTGGTTGGAATTTCAAAATTAGAAGTGTTAACCATACCCTCAATCCCTAACAATATTTTCCATTAGAATTTTTTTCACGATGATCAAGATTTGGCTAAGTTTTTACATTGCATAGATGAATATCACAGTCAAGAAATTGATTTCTAGTGCTTTGTAGATAAATTTGATGGGAAGGATAAAATATTTGGGAATGATATTAAAAAACTGAAGAAGACAATCAAACTTCCCAAAGGTTTAGTTTCACTAGAGATACTCTGATGGTACTGATAGAAACATTTCTAAGTCAACCCTTGTACATGAAAATGATTTCAAAGAGATTGAATTGGGTATAAACATAGCACCTCAAAAGGTATATATTGGTAAGAATGCTTCTTAAGGTTATGAATTTTCTTGTTGCATTATTAAGAAAGTTCAAAAGTGTATTTTTTTGGTCATATGATGACCTGAAGGTATACAAGGAGGATCTATTTCAGCATGATATTCCATTGAAGCCATACATCAAGCGCTCCAGACAAAGGGAACAATCAATCAATCTAAAACTAACATGTATGATACAAAAAAAGCTAGGTAAACCTAGAGAAGGTGGAATAATCAAGGCAAATAGACATTACAATTGGGTTTCTAATCTATTTCTTGTTAGGAAAAATAATGGTGACATCAAATTATGTGTGGAATTTTGAGACTTGAATATCCTTTGCCTAATATGGAGGCAATGTTACAAATGGTCATTGACTGTGAGTTATAATCAATGATGGATAGATTCCTAGGATATAATTAGGTAAAGTTTAAAGAGTTTGAGTAATACAAAACAATATTGATAACTCCATGGAACACATATGTTTATGTAAAAATATCATTTAGACTAAAAAATGTAGCCGTAATTTTTTATAGAGCAATGTATATGGTATTTTCTGTTTTGATCAATGTCATAATAGTCATATACCAAAATTATTTGACAACATTTTCTAAGAAGGAAGAGGACCATTGTACATATCTTGAAAAGATTTTTATTAGGGTTCTAAATATGGAATTTCACTAAACCCTAAGAAGTGCATATTTAGAGTTGTTGAAGGAAATTTTCTAGGACACATTATGTCTAAATACAAAATCAAGATCTATCCTAATAGGGTAGCAACAATAGGAAGAATTCCCAACCTAAAATTGTACAAATAATCCAATCCTTCTTTGGCTAGATAAAATTTTCTAGGAGGTTCATTCCTAACTTTGTAGAGAAGACTAAAGCTATATCCAAGATGTTGAAAAAGGAACAAGATATTGCATAGGGAAAGGAAACCTACAAATTAATTCCAAAGCATCAAAGAGGCAAGAAATAAGGTTTTAGTTTTGAATTATACTATTTTTTCAAAGCCATTTTAGATTTTTTACTTTTTCATCCTTCCACACAATTGATATTGTCTTATTACAAAAAAATAATTAAGGATTTGAGCAACATATATCATTTTTTAGTAAATTCATTTAGGCTACAAAACTAAAGTATGACACCATAGAAAATAGGCATATGCATTGGTCAAGGTTGTAAATAAATTTATGTCCCACCTAGTGGGAGCAATGATAATTACATATGTCCCACATGTTGCATTCAAAGACATCTTCACTTAGTAAGAGGTCATAGGAAGAAGATGTAAGTGGATAAATAAAATTTAAGAGTTCAATATTGAAATTTAGACCACTAAATTGGTAAGAGGACAAGGCATCGCTAGGCTAATGACTGGTACTAACTTAGAGGTCACAAAAGTAAATTGTATTAAATATTATATAATTTTGAAGAAATGTAACTAGTAGAAATTCTCTTGGTATAAGGACATAGTTCATCACCTACAATGTATTGAATGTCTTGCTGATATGAGTGACAAGAAAAAGATAATTTTGAAACTATGAGCCACTAAATATATAATTTTTGATGGTGACATGTATTGGAGAAATAAAGATGGCATCCAACTCAGATGGTTGGATGAAGAACAAGCCCCTGAGGTATTATTAGAAATACATGGTGGCATCTATGGAGGACACTTCATGGCTAAAATTATAGCCCATAAAATACTTAGGGAAAGATATTCTTGGCCTACCACATTTGATGACACACATAATTTTGTAAGAAGATGTGATGCACGCCAAATATTCTCTAGAATATTCAAACATTCAGGAGTGCTACCCCTAAGGCCAATGATTGTTGAAGCTCCTTTTTAGTAATGGGGTATTTATTTAATAGGAGAGATCATAGAGAAATCCAATGGAGGATTCAAGTATATCCTTGTTAGTACTAACTACTTCAGAAAGTGGATTGAATCTATTCCCACCAAGAAGGAAACAAAAAAGGAGGCATGGAATTCATCCTAGACAACATCATCACTAAGTATTGATTTCCAAGAAACTTGGTCATTGAAAATACCACATGCTTAGGATAATAAGAGTTTAAACATTTATGCTAAGAATATGGAATTATCTTGTCCTACTCAACTCCATATTATCCAAAATGTAATGGAAAAGCATAACCAAACAAACAAATCCTTATGAAGATTATCGAAAGAATGTTGGGAAAAAATAAGAGGTCTTGGGACTCAAAGCTAAATTTGGTTGTATGAGTAGATAGGGTAACCATAAAGAATTCAATAGAGCAATTTCCCTATGAGTTAGTCTATGGATTAGATGCAAGGATTGTAATGAATATTTTTTTTCTAGTATACAAATTCATCCAAGAACATGATGAAGACATCTCAAATGCAATGAAATGTAGAATCAATCATCTTACAATATTATATTAAATGAGAATAAAATATTAGGAGATTAACATGGAGAATCAATAATATTTTAAACACTTATTTAAAAAAAGAGCAACTCAAAGAAGATTCCAAGGAGACATGGCTAGCGTGGAATGTTAGACTTAAGACAAAGGTAAAGATAGAAAACTTGATCCTTTTTGGATTGGACCAGTCACTATCCTCATCTACCATTGTAAGGACTCTTACTATCTCAAGGATATATAGATAATGAAGTTTAAGAATCTCCAATGCATGGGAAATTCTTGAAATATTTCTTTTCTTAAAGGTTCATTTTTTATGCACAAGTGTATGATATGTACATAGGTTTTATTTGGTTTCTTGGTTTCTTTTGTGTCTTGGCTTGTTTTGGTTTGGTATAAACCTTGGAGTTATCTAGGTCCCCACTTTCCTTCATGAAATTAATATCCCCAACTAGATCCATTGTTAGCACATGAAAAAATCCTCATTGCCTTATAGCAAAACCTCAAGTTTCAAATTTCCCAAAATTTGGTTGTGTATGATATTCTAAGCTTTCACATTGGAGTGAGCTATGTATCTAGTATTTGTTCCTATGTACAAGTAGATGCAAAATACATTAGTGGTTGGTTACCCATGCATTTTGGCAAGATGGAGGAATTACCATATGGACACTCTTACATTCCTATTTATGGAGGTGACCTTCCATTTTCATTTGATCAGTCTACTTCAAACTTTTGGTACCTGTTCCATCTGTATCTTTGAGTTTTAGATATTTTTCCTTTATTTTCCATCTAATTTGAGTAGTTTTTTTAGGGGCACTCATGTAGATTCTTGTCTTCTTGATCCTAATCATCATCTGTTTCAGAGGAGGTTCTTCTTTCAACACTATAACAGTCATTATTTGACCAAGTTTGTAGCTTCTTCATGCTTCAGTGGTGTTATTTATGTTCATCCTTTGTTACTATTCTTTTGGAACATTGTTTTGGAGGCTTCTTAGTCTTTCACTCTATTTTATAAGATTCTTTAGTCCTTCACTTGTATTTTTTGTTTTGGAGAGGAGTTTTCTCCCACAAGATTTTTCTCCTTTTCTTTGGTTGTGAGAGATTTAATTGTTTGTACATGAGTACCTCACCAAGCCTTGTTTTTTGGGACCCGCCTTGTTTTTTAGGACCCATCATTTATTCATCTTTAGATTTTTCAAGGTTTCCCTAAGTTTCACTTAAAGGGGGAGTTAGAGTAAAAGGTATTTCCTAATTAATTATTTACTTAATAATTAGGTTATTTTTCATCTAATTACTTAAGCTTACTTAGGTCATGTTCAATTTACAGCCTTGTTTTTTAGGACCCATCATGCATTCATCTTTAGATTTTTCAAGCTTTTCTGTAAGTTTCATGTAATACCCCTCCGTTTTGCTTTGTGTGTTTGCTTTATGTTATGTTGGGATGCAGCTACTGTTATACTAGACACACCTTATTGTTTGTGTTTTGATCGCCACTATTAAGCAACATTGATTATTGTGTGATGTGGATTATCTGGCTATTGTTTCACATGCATTATGGATTATTGATGTTAGTAGAGTTAGCTTGAGATATTGTATTACGTGATTTCTGATTATGATGTAATGTCAGTCTTGGATGAGTGTATTGGTGAAGAGGACGGTTCGCATCACTCGCTTGCGAGCGCCCTACGAATCCAGATTTCTTCTTCACGGTGTGTATTATATACTGGATATACTGCATTATGTTGTTTACTTGGTTGCAGGTTGCAAGTACATGACACCGACTCCACCTGGTTTTACAAGTCTGAGCGTGTCGATCCAACGGTTAAGTTGAAAGGGAGATAGTAACTAGGTAACACGTGTCAGGTCTACGCCCTAGCCTTAGTGTGTCGTCAATCCTGATTGTTGAGTCTTTTTTTACCTTATTAATGTTATTTGATTATGTTGGATTCTTTATTATTACTTATTTAAATGTTTAGAATTATTGCATTGTTGAAAGTAGAGTTTATTTTAATATTAAGTGAAATCTATGCTTAGATGAAGTATATATGTTGATTATGAAATTGTATTAATTAAATTTTAATCTATTTAATTAATTATATTAATCTTGGAAAAGGTTGAATTTAATTATTAAATAATTAAAATTAATTAATTGAGTTATTGCATTAAATTTAATTAAATTAAATTAAAAGAATTGAAAGAATAATGAAATTGCATTTGAAAATCAATTTGGGGTTTTCGAAAATGGGAAAAGGAAATAAATATCTATTTTCACTTTGCATGCAAAAAGGAATTAGGGTTAGATTAGATATTTTAGTTTTAATATGAATGCATGTTTCAATTTTGAGGGAGAAATTTTTGGAAAGTTATTATTTTCAGAGGAATTTGGGAATTTTTGAAGAAATTGCACAAGTAGGGTTTTGAAACGAATTTTGGATTTTGGAATTGGAATTGGTTGCACTTTGGAGGAAAAGCTTGGAGGAGGCTTCTATCATGAATTTTCATCATCTTCTGTAGCATCACATTCCAAGTTTTATACTTGATGTTTATTTCAATTTTTAATTTAATAGTTGAGGAAATGTTGATAAATTTACTGTAGGAGATTATTTAGTATACAAAACCATAGATCCATTGTTTAAATTTCAATTTAAAATGTTCACAAACATTTAAGATTAATTGTGGAAAATCTACCTTGAAAACAATCAGATCTGTATTTTAAATTCAAACCCTGTAGAAAATTTCATTGAAAAGCAAACAAAAATTAGTTTTGTACAAGTTCTTTGTTTAGATTTTTCAAAAATATGAGGGAATAAATTGTAGTAAATTAAAATTATATCGTTTTGAATTTAGAAGGAAATTCTGAAAAATTCATCAATTTCATGACACTGGTTTTTTTTTAAATTATTTTCCCTATTTTACCAGTTTTAATATTCTGTGAAAATAATAATATATATATTTATATAATATGTATTGTAGATGGATTAATATAAATACATAAAACATGTAAATATATTTACTATTCTTTAATTGTTAAAAGTTAAATTATTGTCATGTGTTTGGAAAAAGTCGACACAGTTTTCAAAAAATCTCGTTAATGGCGAAATTGTATTCTGGGTGTTTTAAAAAAAAAAATGAAATGAAAAAAATAAAAATAAAAATCCGAAATTTACTAAAGAAAATTTATAAAAAAAATAAAAAATTTAAAATTAATAAATTTGAGAGGATGGATGGGGAGGTCAAACCCCCACCGCCCACATCTATTGGTGGAGGGGCGCTGCCATGGGATAGCACACCCACCTTTATGGGGGACGCGTTGTCACATGATAGAGCCACCCCCACCATATGCATATGGATGCGACCAGTCGGTACAAGGTACCACCAGCGCACCACTTTCAAAAAAAACTTTAAACTTAAAAAAACGTGGGGAATCCGTCCACCACTATTCATTGTTTTTTTGGCGAAATTTAGTTCATTATTTTTTTTGTGTTAGGATTTCAATGTATTTAAAATAGGAATTATTTATGAAGGTAGTATAAATTAGACATGTTTTTAATATTATAAAAATTAATATATATATATATATCATATAAATGTATATATATATATATATATATTTGTATTTGTAGGATGGATTTGTAGGTAAGAATAAATATTCAGAAAGTATTGATATTACAATCTAGTAAATTCTTTTCAGTAAAAACGAAAATTTTATATACAATGTTTAATGTAGATTTGATTTTATATTTAAATGTAGTTTTGAATAAAAATACAATAACTATTTTTAGATATATAAGTATGTTGCATATACCTTATAGTACAAATTATATATTTAATATTCTGTATTTGACTTATGAGAGCATACCAGTATTTTTTGAAAACAAATTTGACTAAAAACTAAGAATGTGCATGATTAATGAGATAGAGAAAATATAGTTATTTTAATGAAGGATTTATTGTTTAAATAAGATTTAGAAGATTATTTATTTTAATGAAGGAATTTAATTGCTTTAATGTCATAATGATATTATTTTAATTTCAATTTCTGCGAGATGCTTTAAGTAGAAATATGGATTTAGGATATCCAAACATAATGTTTCTCTTTATCAATGCATTATTATATTATTTTCCCTTTCAGTGAATGCTTTGGGAACGGGTAATTGTGTTAAGCAATGAAAAGTCTTCCAGTGTATGTGGGTCATTCCCATGTTAGTTGATATTCGTTATTCCTTGGGTAGATTTATTTGAGTTGTTTTCCTCCAAGTGTTGGAGTGAGATTCTATATTTTTCGTCTCCTAGATTAGGAGAGACTGAGTTATTTGGTTCTATAATATTGGAGTCACCCTTGGAGTCTAGATTTGAGTAGTGAGTTATCCATAAGAGGAGTGGCTTTTGTTAGGGGCCGGAGCCCAAAGAGGTAAACCAAGTAACCTTCGAAAGTGTTTTTAAGAAGTGATATTTAAAGTAAAGTACTTAGATTACTAGGTTGCATTCACATTAACCAAGATAAAATTAACCTCACTCGCAAACACAAGGGCTTGTTTAGACTTGGGGTGAGTGAGAAGGCCTGGAATGGCAAGGTCAACTAGCTTGTCCATACGAAAGGTAGTTGATTCCGCTTGAGTGAGTATGAGGGCCGGGATTCGGTTGAGGTCACCAGGATTACCGGAGCCTATGAAGGATGCCCAGAGGAGATCTCATGACGCACCTTGCGATGACACTCTATCTAGGATAACCTTGTTTATATGTTGTGTGTATGATTTCTTTAGCACACTTGATTTTATTATGTCTGGAAGCAATGTAACCATGTTAGTGTTAGATTTATATTGAGCATATGTATGGTTGAGTTAGTTAGTTCTGTTAGTCAGCCTTTGGTTAGAGGTAGTAGATTTCTTGTCCATGTTGTATTTTTACTATCTCCTAGCATGGGGGGTGGGCCTTCGGGTACCACTAGGTAGGGTGGAACATGCACCAAAACTGTTGGGTCCCCCTTTGTTCTTCAGTTCGTGGAAGCGAGACATCCAGTAGGACGGCTTGCGAATATTGTTACTCTCTTCTTGTTCTATTGTAATTCTTCTTGTATCAGTTGTATTTACCCCTCTTGTTGTTATGAGGTGGATCTTGTAATTATTATACTTATGTATTTTTTTTACTCATTCTGGGAATGAGGATTGTAATCTTGTAATGGTTTATGTAATGGAATTGTGTAATGGAATTATGTGATGGTTAATCTATTCTATCTTGTATTTACTTATGTTAGATGTATGTCATTACTTGAGATGTTTATTGCAATGTAATTTAGATGATGTATGAGAATGGGAATTAAATAATCTCAGTTACGTAGCCTTAGGGGAGGTTGTCAATTATAGGTGAACATGTTTGTATAATGCACTTTAAAAAAAAAAATTAGTACACATTTGTAGCGAATTGAAACTTCCTCTAGGGTTGCGTGGCAGGGCATTGCATTTCACTTAAAGGGGGAGTTAGAGTAAAAGGTATTTCCTAATTAATTATTTACTTAATAATTAGGTTATTTTTCATCTAATTACTTAAGCTTACTTAGGTCATGTTCAATTTATGTCTCATATCATAGGATGATGACACCTATCATGATCTTATTTTATCCTCACCTATGGTTTCTAGGTTAATTATCCTTTTATAATGATTCTCTATTGTATAATCATTAAGGCGCACATTCATAATGATTCATTTTTTGGATCAATAGCTCTTGATTTCTATAGCTTTTCTATTCTCTCTTT